>CM034133.1:8059624-9259624 GCA_019914995.1 Acanthochlamys bracteata
GGAGGGCATGGCAAGGTTACTTTCACTTGTCATCGTACACAAACATAACATTTATGTCTTCAGTCTAATTTGGAAGACTGCCTCCTATGTTTTATTACAATTTCCATATGTTTGGCAGGCCAGTAATTATGAACACACTTCAGGATTTCAAAACTGCTGTGTATGGTGAAAATTATGATGAGGAAGTTTCAGGATCTAAAAAGGGTTCAGAAACTGATGCTTCTAGAAAGCGTAAGGCAGATGCTGAAGCTGCTGCAAAGGAGTGCGCAAGTTATGATTGGGATGACCTTGCAGAAAAAGGAAAGGTGAGAAAATTTCAGATTTTAGCTTTCAATATAGTGGAACACTATTACCAAGTTTAATGAATAATCTTTTGTAAGTTTTATAGTTACAAAGATGATCTAATTTCCCATGTCTTATATTTTACAGCTGAAGAATCTTACTGTGGTAGAGCTAAAGCACTACCTAACAGCCCACAACCTTTCGGTTACAGGAAAGAAAGAAGTCTTGATAACCAGGATACTGACTCACTTGGGCAAGTAATGCTTTTTGTTGCAGAGATAGTTGTTTCTCTTCTGTTTTACCTGCTTTAGTTATGGCTACACATTTTATGTCCATTGGTCTACCACCTACCAATTTCTGGGAGGTTCTCAGTCCTTTTGAATTGAAGATAAGATGGGGTGCTAAAATGGGTGTGCATTGTAAATACACATGACTTTATATGCAAGCTGTATTTATCCATATGCTTATTTTGTTAGGCTGATAAGCTGCATTGAATCACTACTGCTAGTACTAGCTTCAAACACTTGTTTTAAAAGAAAGTATTCAATTCTGTTGATGCTCTGTTCTTTTCTGCTTTGCCTTACCCTGTTAAAAATTTTCTCCTCTCTCTTCTGCACTAAAAAAAAAGCTCCTCTTGCTCCAAGGGAGAACTCTTTGCATTCATTTGATTTCCGAGAGAAATCTTGCAATGCCAACGATGGCATCCATGTCTTGTATACTAGTTCTCCGCTCTGCCATGCAAGGCTGCTACAATCCAATACTCCAGTTTGTGAAACGGCTTGCTTTCAAAGGCCCTCGCTCAACTGTTAGAACTACCTATTCTCTCATTAAGCAAGCTGCAGTACTTCCAAGCTGTGAATCCAACGACAGTGGGTGGCACCTTATATATCACAGGAATCTCTGATGTCTTTCACAGTAACAAGGTTTCCTACTTTGCTAGCCTTGGGATGTGTTCTTTTCACAAAAAAAAACTCACTTTCTTCTACTAAAAAATCACTTATCATATTCTTTTAAATTATGAACTCATTACTAAAATACAACTCAGCTTCTTTAACACAAAATCAAACATTTCCGCCCCCACTTCCCTCATCACTTCAATTTTTTTTTTCTTCTCCCGCCAGCCTCCGGAGGCGTTTTGGGAGTACTTATGAAATGAAATTTTTCTGAAATAAAGGGTATTTTTATTTTTTTTGAAAAACGAGCTTTATTTTTTTACTTTCAAAAAAATAATAAAAATATGCAATAAAAAGATCTCATTTCGTAGAATTTTTCTACACTTTCTAAATTTTTAAATAAATTTTTTATATACTTTAAAAATATATATTGAAAAACGTAAAATAAAAAAAAATTAAAAAAAATTGATAAGTAGCTTTTCAAACGCAGCCCCAAACAGTCCCTCTACCCGCTCACCGCACCGGACCTGCTTTTCTTACTCTCCTTCTCAGTCGTCCTTCTATTTTTTACTGGCGTCACGTTTCATCATTCCCTCATCCTTATCTTCTCCTGCGGCTAACACTCGCTTTTATCTCGCGTGATCTCCCGCCGGCCGGTCTGTTTAGCGTCGCAACTTAGTCGTTCTCCCTTCGGCCATCATCTCCTCTCCTTCTACCGCTCCAATTGCTCCTCGGAACTGTGCAATAGTGCTCTTGCGTTTGCTTGCGCGAGATCTTACTGTCACGTCAATCCGATTGTTTAGCCCGAGGTCTCCGCCGGCGATTCGATACCGCTGATCTGTGCTAATCCTCCTCCTCATTCTACTGATGTGTTTCCTTCCTCAATGTTTCATGATTTTAAGTTTATGCGTGTGATTTCATGCAGCTCCCTATTCGGCGTTCATCGGCCGATCCAAGCCGTCAACGTACACTTATAACTTCATTGTTTTTTCTGATGAATTTTGCTGCTGCTGCTTGATTGTTTTTGCAATCTAATTTTTTCAGCTGGCCGGATCTTAAAATTCACCGGAATCCGGCGTGCCGGCGGTCACGATATATTTATAAATAAAATATATATATTTTGTGTGAAATAATTGTGTAATATAAATAATATTAAATATTATATTTATAGTATTGTAATATATCAATATCATGTATGTGTTGTGTAATGAAGATTGTAATTATATTGTTATATTTATGAAATAATTTTGTAAATTATATGTAAAAATGTATAGTATTTACGTAATGGTTTTTTATAAGATGATGAAAAAGTATGAAAATCTAAAAAAACATTTGAGCTAAATCAATATTGATAATTTGATTAATTAAAGATTGAATTATTTTTGTCTCAAGCAGAAATTAATAAAAATAGTCTTAGTATTAAAATTTATAAATTGAAAAAATATTATTTAAAAGAAGAGATAATTTTAATATGACAAATTTAAATAAATATAAGTATAATGTATTTATATTATATACTAAAATTTATATTATAATACTATAATTATGTAATAAAAATTTATATAATAAAAATTATGACATATATATTGTTTTAAATATTGAGAAAATTAAATTATAATATATAATTATAACTATAATATATATGTACTTTGTAAGATAATTGTGTGTTTCAATAGTTACAAAATATATTTTTTTATTTTCTAAGATTAATAAATAATTATTATTAGATTAAACATTTAAAATAAATTAATTTTACTTTCAAACATCTCATTTCCAAATACAAAAGAACACAAAAATTATTTCCAACTCACTTTCAAAACACTAGTTTTAACAACTCATTTTTAAAACTCACTTTTAAAGAACTCATTTCCAAAGCCAAAATAACGTACTCTTGAAGAAACTGGTTCTCGAACATTGGATGAGCTCATAAAGAGACATAAAGGCTCAGGGTGGTGCTCCATTCACTTGTTTAGAGTATGTTATAATTACATAAAAGTATGTTTCGCGAAAGTGAGTTTTATAAAAATAAATTTTGATAAAAAATAGAGTTCTTTAGAAGTAAAATTTAGAGGAATAATTAAAATATGTGCAATAAAATTTGGAGTTAAATTTGATTGAAGCGAAGTTTGATGTGAAAGTTGAAGTGCAGTTCGGAGTAATAATTGAAACACATGAAGTGAACGAAATTCAAAATTTGGAGAAAAAAATAGACCTCTTTGTAATTAAAAATATGCCCTTAGTGTATGACTAGTATCATGCCATAGGCGGTGAAGGTGGCCAGGAAGCATGGGTTGCCAGTTGTGGCATTCCAAAAATAATCGCCCTTAGCTCCATACACTTCATCGGCCCATGTCAATGAAATGAAGCTTGTGGTACATAATTCATTATGCATCGATTTCTTATGCATTTTCCTTCTTTTTATTTTAAAAATTTTTTGTTTTAAATAAGAGCATTTTCTTGAATTTGCATGTATGAGTATTTATCTTTAACTTGTATAGCACAAATGATATACCGAAGAGATGCAACTATATATGTTCATAAATAAGGTTAGTGTTAATAAATTCAATGGCTGGAGCTCCTGTTTGCAAACTTGTACAGTCGCACTAGTCAGTGTACTGACTGGACATCTGTGTGTATGGTTGCTAGAGCATTTTGTCTCTCGTGCATTCACGCATGAGTGGCTCGATTGTTTGATAGAAACTAGTAACGTCGACTCGAGCATGAGTGTGTCGATTAACTGCAACGAAGAAGGTGTGGAGTTCACTCATGTGGTTGCTTATGATGTTAATATAGGAAAGCGGCTTTCTCCTTTTGCTGACTCACAATTGCTTATTTCATTGCTTGTTTCCTCTTCGAGGAGCTTTGAACTATGATGGCCATTATAGACCTCTATTTGCTGCTCAGTTGATAGATTTGCAGATGGCTTCTTCCTCGGGTTCTCATTTAACTACTCGTCGGTGATGAAAATTCCTTCTTTTAGTTTCTCAGAAGTTGGGCTGAGATAGCGAAATCATTAGCCAATGAAGCTGATCTCGAGGGAACAAAACTCTTCCGTCCACCTTCCCTTGATCACTGGTTATTGGAAAAATATTAGAAATATCAACAATGGAGATTTGAAACACGTATATGATACGCTTTTCTTAAAGTGCTTTTAGGTATCTCAATGCAAATTGCTTTAAAAATATGAGAAGTCTTCACTAGAGTTTTTGCTCGAAGCAAGAATGAAAAACTCTCTCAAACTAGAATTTCAAAGAACATTTCTGATTTCTATAATAATTTGACAATATTTTGAAACACCTTTTTATTCATATAACTACCAATAACTACTAAGGAACTACTAAATAAATTCCCACATTCGTTAGCCGCAAAGATAGAAAGGGCAGCGACTTCCAGAGGGCCAAGACGACGAAAGTTTTGATTCAACAACGGCCGAAAGGCAAAAAAATTCAAAAATCTTCTTTCCAAAAGAAAAATAACTACCAATAACTAATTGTCAAATCATTATTTATTTATTTATATTTAAATAATTCTAGAAATCCCTCACTTGTTTAAATGTCAAATGAATAAACTTCAACAAGAAATTAAAATGTTAATGCATAAAGTAAGGTATGTTTCAATTTGAATCTGACCTTAGTGTAAGTACTATAAAGTGTTCGTCGTAATTCCAGGTAGTATAAAATTTTGAACCAAATATTTTCTTCGACGACACCTGTGAAGCAACATACATAATCATTGATCTATTCCTTGCTTTCCATTTCAAACTCGCTTAGCACTTTTAATGGCCGTGTGCTCATCTGTTTCATGAACTTTATTGAGATACACTCCAAGTCTCATTTAAGGTGGCGCCATCTCTAAGTTCACATAAGTATTCATCCAGTATCTATGTTACATAAAGATACTTGTCATAATTGACTGAACCTCATTAAAAGTTCAAAAACTTAGCCCTCTAATTGTAACAACCAGCACTAAACATCTTCGATCGCACTTTATTTACTATTAGTGTTGAAAGTATCATGTATTAATAATTTATTTTTCTCGTTAAACCTATTACTAGTAATTTCCTAATATTAGGTTTGGTTGCCATTATTGGTGGACTTTAATTAAGGAGTTTTAGTCACATCCTTCTCGATGTCCATCTTACTAATTGTTTTTTGCAAGAGGCTTGGTGAATAAATCAGCCAAAATTTCACTAGATTTTACAAATATGAGAGAAATAACTTCACTCTTAATTAATTTTCTCACATAATTATATCTTACACTAATATGTCTAGACTTTTCATTACATATTTTACTATATACATGAGCTAAAGTAGCTTGACTATCACAATGGATAGATATAAAAGATATATATTTAGTCATAGGGATTTCTATAAGAAGATCTCAAGCCACTCATCTTCTTATCCTATTTCAGCCAAAGAAAAAATTATTGAATCAATAATTGAGTGTGTAATGCACGTTTGTTTCTTGAATTTTCAAGACTGCACATCTTACAAGAGTAAATACCCAACCTGAGGTAGACTTATTGTCTCCTATACTAGATATGTAGCTAGTATCTGTGTACCATTCCATAATAGCAAAAAATTTTAAATATTATAGATTTTGATTCTTAGTTTTCTTAAAATAATTAAGAACTCTACCAATGGCCTTGTAATGTTCAACATTTGGATTGCTAATAAATCTACTTAATTTACTAATAGCAAAAGCAAATGTCTGGTCTTGTACATTATATTGCATACATTGGACTTCCAATAGCACTTGTATACTCAAATTGTGCAATTGCTCTTTTAATATTTTAAATAAGTTTTATACTTAAATCAAAAGATGTATTAGCTCTTTAATTTTCAAGTGACCAAACTTGTTTAATACTTTCCGTATATAGGGGATTGGCTAAGTAGACTATCTCCACTAATTTTTATATTATTTGATATCTAAGATGGTATGCACTTGTCCAAGATCTTTCATTTAAAATGTGGAAGATAGAAACCTCTTCGTTTCTATTATGCTTTTCATGTCATTGCTCACATTAGCATATCATCTACATAAAAGGCAAATAAAAATGATACATTCATTGCACACCTTAGTATACAAATATTTATCACAAATGTGATATATAAAACCATTAGAAAGAATAGTAGAATCAAGTATTTGGTGTAATTGTTTTGGTGCTTGCTTTAAATCATACAATGATTTAATAAGTTTACATACTTTATATTCATTTCTAGGTAGCACAAACCCTTCCGGCTGTTCCATGTACACCTCCTCATCTAGATCACCATTTAAGAATGCTATTTTATATCCATTTGATGAACATAAAAATCATAAATCGATGGTAAAGTAAACAAAATTCTAATTGAAGTTATTCTTGCCACAAGAGCAAATGTATCAAAATAATCAATTTCTTTTTTTTGTTTAAAACCCTTGGCCACTAATCATTTTAAATATGTGAAGAGTACCATCAGTATGGTGTTTTCTTCTAACACCCATTTGCAACCAAAATATTTAAAACTCAGAGGTAAATCAACAAGTTTCCAAATATGGTTTGACATAATAAAATCTATTTCATCGTTTGTTGCACCTTTTCAAAAAGCAGAATCTCTTGAAGACATGGCTTCCTTATAAGTTTTAAGATCATCTTCAATTTGAAGAACAATAGGAATTGCTTGTATGCTTTTTTTTCTATTCCCTTCTACCACGTAAAAGAAAATAAGTTGAGAATCAACCTCATATGATCCTAATTTTTTTGCTTTTCGAACTCATTTGCTTTCCGAGGTTCGTTAGGTTGTTCAACAACTTTTTGAGATGTCTCCATAAGTGACCATCCAGTAATAGGAGTCTCATATTTAGATTCTCCATTAATAGGAGTTTGAGATTATTTTCAGAAGCTAATAAATTCTAAAAAAGCTCCACATCTCTTGATTCTATTATCACATTAGACTCTAAATCTAAGAGTCTATATGCTTTGGTATTTGTAGAATATCCCACAAAAGCACATCTTATCTCTTTAGGTCCAAAATTGGTCCTTTTAGGATCTATGTTACAATTTCATACTTTAAAATAACCAATATTTAGCTTTCTTCTCTTCCATAGCTCATATGGAGAGTTTTTTGTTTCATTTTATAAGAATTCTATTCAAAATATGACATGCAGTAAGAAGAGCTTAACCTCATAAATTAAATGGTAATTTAGCATTTAGCAACATAACATTAACCATTTCTATAAATGTTTGATTTTTCCTTATGTTGAACCATTTTGTTCAGATCTATGAGGTGCTGAATATTGATGTATGATTCCATATTTTTTACAAAAGACATTAAAATCATTTGGAAAATATTCACAACTTCTGTCACTTCTAAGAATTATAATTTTCTTTTCTAATTGGTTTTCAACCTCAGCTTTGTAAACTTTGAAAGCATTAAAAGCTTCATCTTTATGCTTTAGTAAATGGACATATGTAAATTTAGATCAATCAACAATGAATGTTAACATGCTATTTACTTCACAAATATCGATATACACAAGATCTAACAATTGAGAAGTTCTTTCCACACTATGAAAAAGTTTCGTTTTCAATTTAAATTCAACACATATTCACTTTTAAAATTTTTTTAACATCACATGAAAATTAGATCTCATTTAATCATTCTTTTCATAGTACTAATTCCAGCATGTGCTAATCTATTATGCCAAAAGAAAGTAGAATCTAACATATAAACAGAATCAATAATTTTATGATTTTTGTCAACAATACATAAGTTGACCGTTTCATCACAAGAATAGTATTTTTTAATAAAAGTACCATTTCAGGACTAGCTTTACTCAAAAGATCTCCACCGGCTAAGTTCATATTTGGCTATTCATATCAGGGACATGAAGTACATTAGCTAAAGTAACTTTCTTTTCAGAAGTGAAAATAAGTTCTACAGTTTCTTTACCAACCACCTTAGAGTGGTCTTCATTTCTCATCTAAATCTCTTGTCCATCGTTAGCTTCATGGTAAAATTTCAACAAAGACTTATCATAAGAGATATGAACTGTAGTACAAGTATCAACCATTATCCTTGAACTTTGCCTTGGATGGTATTGATTTCGCTCACAATAGCGATAATTTCTTCCTCCGTAATAGAGTTCACATTGGGTGCTTCCTCATTTGATTTCTTTCAAATCTGCACTCACGAGCATAATGCAATGGTTTGCCACAAATATAGCATCCCCCTTTCTTTTAGTGATTTTGAGATTTTTTGAATTTTCCTTTACCCATTTTAGGATTCAGCATTTTTTCTTTATGTAAGTCATTCATATTGTAATGATTGAACTTGTTCATAGTATTTGCTTTAGAAATACCATCACGAGAGTCATCAATATTATCTCTTTTCCTTAACTCTTCTTCAATTGAAACATGTTTCTGAAATTGCTCAAAAAAGAAAATGTTCGGAACTGTAAAGAATCTCTTTCCTGTAATTCTTCCAAATTGCTGGTAATTTTATAATTATTACTGCTACTTGAAAAGCTTAGGAAGTTCAATTTTTACAGCCCTCAATTTTTTAACAATAACTTACAACTCATGTACTTGACTCAAAGTAGGCTTACCATCAAACATTTCAAATTCAAAATATTTTTGAAATTAAAAGTTTCTTTATACCTTCTTACTCTGTCATGTATTTAAATTTAAGAGCATTTCAAACTTTTCTTGTAGAAGTAGTATATGTCTAGAGATCATAGAGATGATCGGACAATGCATTGAAGCCACGACACATGAGTTCATCTTCCTGTCACTTAATTCTTTCAGCTTTCAATGCGTCAAAATTTTGGTCAGTAGGTTCCAGAATTGGTTTCAGATTCGAATCGAGCATATAAAATATCTTCAAGGCAGTAAGAAGAACTCTTAGTTTATCATTCCAGCGAGTAAAATTTGTTCCATCAAAACGAGTAAGACGAACAAGATCTTGAGTCATCAATTTGACGGTGGCAATAGAAATTTCAGTCTTCATCAAAATAACACTTTAAAATTGTTGGAAAAATAATAGAAATACCAAGAATAGAGACTTGAAATATGTATATGATACGATTTCCTTAACGCATTATTCCACCCACTCAAAAATGATTTTTGGATATCTCATTGCAAATCGCTTTCACGATATGACAAGCCTTCACTAGATTATTGTACAAAGCAATAATGAAAAACTGTCTCATAGTTAGATTTCAAAGAACATTTCTGATTAATATAAGAAAATATTTTAAAACACCTTTTCATTCATATAACTACCAAGGAACTACCGAATGAATTTCAACTACTAATAAAAAATCGTCTATTGAAAAGAAAATAACTATCACTAACTAATTGTCAAATCATTATTTACTTATTTATTTATATTTAAACAATTCTAACACTAGTTCGTTGCAAGTGATAGGATCAAGTGCCTGCAGATTTTATGGAGGGAGAAGTAATTGTTCAGAGAACTCCTAACAAGCTCAGCAAGAGGTTACTCAACTTCTCAACAAGCTTGCTTGACATTCTCACTAAATGATCTAACAAAGTGATGAAATATTTAGTTTGATGTCTTTCCTAATTTATATATTACATATTCTTTCAAATTTAGATACTTGTATTCCTATATATTGTACATTTTTTATTGAGAAATAATAACAAGTGAATAAACATGTGATTTTATCGTTGTATCAAAGTCAAACCTGATTTTATCATCATTATACCACCATATTCTATTCACATCGTCGGATAACTATTAAACGTTGCCGGTGATTGTTATTGATGGCACAAATCGACAGTCTCGATTGATCAATCTCTAATACAAAAAGAAAAAAATAAACCAGGCCTACACCATCACTGCTGCCATCGTTGCTGCTAGATTTCTACCAGATTGCTGTCAGATTGTGAGATTTTCTCTAGATCCTGCTTCGTCACTGCTCCCATCACTAAATTGTTGCCAGATCTCTACCGAATTCGCTTCTGCCCATCTTTGCTCGCGACTCGCCGCGCAGCTGTCTCTACTCGCACCCCCTCTCCACGTCATCGTTTTCGCTTCGTCGCTCTACTTTGAACAATGAGTTTGAAAATCCTGAAGCTTTCACTATGATGGTATAAGATCGGTAGGATCTTATAAAGTGTAACAATTATAAGACAACACATTAGTCAACCTACAAATACACTAACTGTAATAAATCTGTTCATACTAAACGTAAGTGTTTTAAATTTATTAAATATTCAGATTGGTGAAATCATAATCGTGATCAGCATAAGCGAGGTTCCAAAAAATGTTATATTGCTGCAGTTATTGAGACAAAGATAGACGACGATGACGGTGCTAAAAAGACCTCGGCATTCATAGCGGTTGCAAATAATAGAGCTAAAATTTTACATACTTCTACACTGTTCTAATAGTTAATAGATAATTAATTTTGGTGCTATAGATCATATGATGTTTGATTCAAAAATAGACATGTCTTCAATCTTAAACCTTCCTAATAAAATTTTATTTCAACTGCAAATGGTAATTTGAACTCCATTATTGGTGAAGGATTTGTACCTCTCACGAATAGTCTGAGTTTACACTCTTTAGTTGTTCAATCCTTAGATTATAACCTTTTATCTGCAGTCAAATAACCAAAACTTTGACTTGTGTTGTAATTTTTTAGTTTGAATCTTGTATCATTAATGATATCTAAACAAAACAGACGATTGGACCTGATACTAAGTGAGACCAATTATATTACTTAAATTTTGTGCCAAATATCGATAAGTTATATCAAACTTTGACCGTAGATGATTTAAAGGGCGAGAAGATGAATTCAGAAATCTTGTTATGGCATCGACAATTAGGACATGCTTTTTTTGGTTATCTGAAAAAAATTATATTCATGTTTATTTACAAAACTTAATGTTTCTTGTTTCGATCTGATGTCTGTGAACTCGAAAAAAATTATCGTACTTCTCTTCTATTATGTTTGAATGAAAGTGCACTTTCATTTATGATAATACATTCTGATATTTGGAGTCAAACTAAAGTTACTATATTAGATAGATTACAACGGATTGTTAATTTTATTGATGACTATACAAGAATGAAATGACTTTATTCTATGAATTCTAAAGGTGAAGTGAATTAATTGTTTCAAAAGTTTCATAAAATGGTTCAAATTTAGTATAATGTACAAATTCAGATTTTTCATAGTGATAATGTGGTGAACATATGTTCCTCACTTAAGTAGTATTTAGAAGTAAATGATATACTTCTTTAAACTACATGTTCTAGTACACCACAACAAAATGAAGTTGCCAAGAGAAGGAATAGACACTTACTGGAAGTTGTTCGTGCATTATTGATAGAAGTTTATATGTCGCTAATGTATTAGGGAAAAGCAATTGACTATACAGTACATGTATACATCGGGTACCATCAAGATCTATAAATTTTAAAATACCATTTAAATATTTTGAGAACCAATTGTTGCGCCGGCAGTTTCGAACTTATTCCCTCTAAGTTTTGGCGTGTGACGTTTATACATCTTCACTATTAACAATGTAACAAGTTGTTGGAATTACAAGGATAATTTTGATGATAACAAAGAATTAAAAACTATGATTTATATAAAACTAATAATCTGAAAACAAGTCTGCAGGATTAGACAAATAAAGATCATTTAATTTATAGCAGACAAGAACAGCTATCATCAACTGACCAACTCTTTGTGCTATTACATAGTGGACAGAGAGACAAAGACACAGGGCGAGAGGATGCCACAGCCACATCACGATCATTGCTTCATTTGCCGGCGAGCACAGAGAACAACATACGGGGGACGGAGGATGCCACGGCCACATAACTGACCAAGCTGCTATGCTACTACTAAACCGGGACAGAGGACGCCACAGCCACATTACGATCGGTTGTTTGGCTCTCTCAAGCATAATGAGACTTCTCTGTTTTGGGTTGACCCATATGTTCACAGCGGCAATGAAATTTCCCTTACTTCTAAAAATCACCTGCACTTTTTTCGGAACTCGCAATGGACTGAAGGACTTCAAACAGAAGATTTACAAGAGCTAAAATAATCTTCAAATTCACACAAAAGGAAAGCTCAATAATCAAAAAAAGAAGGCAGTCAAAGTCTTTGATCAGTCAAGCAGTCAATCTGCATTGCATTTATTATGGACATGCCATATCAACTCATCAGCTCACCGAGACTCAAACAGAAGCTTAGCTGAATTAAGCTTTCAACCGTTGGCAGCAAATTCAAATCTCTTCAACGCATTCAATGCAGCGGAGACTTTGCACAAAAACACGGTGAAGAACCCTTTGGACAACACCACTTCTTTTCGGCGTGAGGAACCGGCGCCAGCAAAGAACGTTCCTCAACGGCTCTGCATTGCGAGGAAAGATGTTCTATAAAAAGGGAGTCACAGCAACGAGGAAACCAAGTGGAGAAAAAGAGAAAAACAGGGAGAGAACATAAAGAAAACAGAAGTAGAGAGAACCCAAGCAAAAACAGAGATATCAAGAACTTTACCACTCTACACAAAAACATCCCACTGCTGGTCACGAACTTGACGACTCCACACAAACAAATCTTGCTGCAAATCATACTGAAGAAATCTCTCTCGGCAACCTCTCCGATCATCTCATCTGAATTACATCATGAACACTTAACATTCATGAGATAGATCTTGCGCTCAATCTTTGTTTATTTACTTGTAACTTGTTACTGACAGTGTAAAGGTGGTGCTGCAGGCACCGGTAAAGGAAGTTCAGGTAGAGCTTGGTGTAAGCTGTTAGACCTTGTAATAGTGCTAGCAAATCAGCCAGGGGAACAGGCGTGTCCGGTAGGCTGTTAGGGGTTATCTTGGCGAAGAAACCCGGTAGAGTATGTGTGCTTGGCGAAGCACTTCGCTCTAGGTGTATTTGTAGCATATTAAAGGTCTAGTGAAGCTTTGGCTCTGGTGATAGAGCGACCGTGGATCAGTTGGAGGTAACGCATGAAGGAACCACTCAAGTCAAGAAAACCAGAGTGAACCTGCTAATGCATGAGTATGAAAACTTCAGGATGAACCGAGGTGAGTCCATTACTCAGATGTTTACTAGTTTCACTACATTACAAATCCTCTAAAGAATCTAGGAAAAACATTCAAACCTGAAGAACTGAAATGGAAGATATTAAGAGCTGTGCTGCCAACATTTGGATCTAAAGTAGATGCCATAGAGGAAAATCCAACTTTTCCTCAAATGTCACTGGATGAACTGATTGGCAAGCTAATGCCAAAGGAACTATCACTGAAGAAAACTGACGAACGTCCTGAAGGGATTGCATTAAAAATCAACGACCAGCAGGTAAATGATTCTTTCTCTGATGAAGACATTGCACTCTTAACCTATAAATTAAAAATTTTCTCAGAAGAAACAAGTTTAGAAAAAGAAGGGTTCCTGCAAGAATTAATAAAGGAGAGGACAGACAAGACACCAACTGCTTCAACTGCAACAAGCCAGGACACTTCAAGAACGAATGTCCATTGCTCAAGAGATCTAAATACAAAGACACAAGAAGAAAACGACCTATGGCAGCCTGGAGTGACGAAGATGAAAGTTCATCAGAAGACAGTCAGACTGAGATAGAGAAAAATGAAGAAAGCAACTTATGTCTGATGGCAGATCATGAAGATGACAATGAGATAAATTCTACTGACTATGATGATTCTAATGAACAATTAAAAAATGTTTTTGATGAACTGTATGCAAAATACCTACATGCCAAAACCGACTGCAAAACTATGAAGGTATGCATGCATAAATTTAAAGATAAAAATGAATGTCTGAAAAAGAAAATACTTGTTTTAAAAAATGTCTTAGAAGACAAAACTGATGCTATGAAAGACACACTCTATGCAGATTATGATCATATTAACTCTAAACTATGTGCACTGCATATTGAAAATAAACGCTTGATTCAAATAAACGAAAAGCTTCATGACAAACTAAATGAATGTAAGACTGGAGAACTGACAAGATGCACAGAAAGCTCAAACATAGACATGATAAAGAAAATTGCTGAGCTTGAAGAGTTGAATGAGACACTAAGTCGAGAGGTGGATAGAGTCTCATATCCCACCATTCCAGATCTTAAACTATTCATGACTGATTATACAAATATGCACGTAAAAGAAACAAAGCTGATGGAAGAAAATCAAAAACTGCTTCAAGAAAACAAAGCTCTGCAGAGTAAGAACCTCGATCTAGAAGCATCACTGGCAAGATTTGTAAATAAAAAGGATAGAATAGATGCAATACTGGGAGCTTAACGCAGCCCATACAGAAAGGAAGGAATAGGATTCATTCCAGCATCTATAGCAACTGGTAAACAAGTCTCAAGGTATGATCAGCCCTCCACAAGCCACTCAGGTATGGTAACAGCAAGGATGCAAAACTAAAATTTAATGTCTAAATCATATACAGCAAACATGTCTTACTCCACAATACCTTTTGTTAAATGCCTTCATTGTGGTAGAAAAGGGCATAATATTAATTCGTGCTGGTATAAAAAGAACACCAATAAAATAAAAATAATATGGTTCCAAAAGGAACATATAACAGCACTAACTCTTTAGGACCCAAAGAAATTTGGGTACCTAAGCACTAAAGACTTCTTCTGCAGGAAGGAGATGAGCTAACCCGGCTGAAAAATAGCAAATGGTACTTGGACAGCGGGTGCTCAAGACATATGACAGGAAATGAAAAATGTTTCAGTAGTCTACAAAAATAATTCGGTGGAAATGTAATCCTTGGAGACAACAGTAAGTGCAAAGTAATAGGCATAGGAAAAATAGGTAATCCCTCCTCCCTATGCATAGAAAATGTTCTTCATGTTAAAGGATTAAAACATAACCTAATAAGCATAAGTCAATTGTGTGATAACGGATTTAAAGTCAATTTTGATAATCATTGCTGCTCAATTGTTAATCTGTCATTTGGAGAAGAAATACTAAACGGAAAAAGGGAAGGTAATGTTTATGTACTCTATATTGATGATCTTCCTAACAACAAAATGTGTTTAGTAGCAGGTCAGCAGGAAAGCAGCTGGCTCTGGCATAGACGTTTGGGACACTGCAACATTAAGATACTATCAAAACTGTCCAAATTAAAACTAGTAAAGGGACTGCCTGAAGCCAACTATAGCTTGAATGAATTATGTAATGCATGTGCCAAAGGGAAACAAGTGAAGTCATCATTCAAGCACAAGCAAGTGATAACAACCAAGCAACCATTACAACTACTACACATGAACTTGTTTGAATCAGCAAGAACAGCAAGCTTGGGAGGTAAGTATTACTGTCTGGTAATAGTAGATGATTATTCTCGTTTCTGTTGGGTTTACTTCTTAGCATACAAAAATGATGCACTGAAAACATTCATATGCTTTTCCAAAAAGATTCAAAAAGAATTAAACCTAAACATCTGTGCTATTAGAAGTGATCATGGTAAGGAATTTCAAAACTTTTATTTTGATAAATTCTGTGACTCGAATGGTTTAACACATAACTTCTCTGCTCCAAGAACTCCCCAACAAAATGGTGTAGTGGAAAGGAAAAATAGAGTGCTAGTAGAAATGGCACGAACTATGCTCATAGAACAGAACCTACCAAAATATTTTTGGGCTGAAGCTGTTAATACCGCATGTCATATCGTTAACCGTGCATTCATTCGCCCCATTCTTAAAAAGACTCCATATGAGCTTCTAAAAGGAAGAACCCCAAATATCAGTTATTTAAAAACCTTTGGATGCAAATGTTTTATCCTCAACAACAGGAAAGATAATCTTGGAAAGTTTGATGCAAAAAGTGATGAAGGTATTTTTCTCGGTTACTCTTCAACATCAAAAAGCTTATAGACTTTTTAACAAACGAACCATAATTGTTGAAGAATCTATGCATGTTTTATTTAATGAGTCTAACAATGGGACGAGAAGAAATCGAGAACTAGATGCAGGATCAGAAGAAGAAAAAGAGCTGTTCCCATCGACAGAAAAACAACAGATTACAAAGACCCAAACAGCTGACGAACAGCTAGCTGAAATAACAGAGGAAGGACAGACTCCTGGAATTCTACCTAATCAGACAGAAACTCATGAACAGACCAGCAGGACTTTCAAGTACAAATCCAGTCATCCACAAGAAGATATACTAGGTGAGCTAAATGAAGGTACAAGAATCAGATCTTATTTTAAAAATAATTTCATGGAACATTCTGCATTTGTATCAAATCTAGAACCAAAATGCATAGATGATGCATTGATAGATAATTCATGGATCACTGCCATGCAAGAAGAACTAAATCAGTTTGAAAGAAATAATGTATGGCACCTTATTAGAAAACCTCCAAACAAATCCATCATAGGAACTAAATAGGTGTTTAGAAATAAATTAGATGAAAATGGCATCATAACTAGAAACAAAACTAGACTAGTAGCTAAAGGATATAATCAGGAAGAAGGAATAGATTTTGATGAAACTTATACTCCTGTTGCACGTCTTGAAGCCATTAGAATACTACTTGCTTTTGCATGTCATAAAGATTTCAAACTTTTTCAAATGGATGTTAAAAGTGCATTTCTGAATGGTTTTCTGAAAGAAGAAGTTTATGTTGAACAACCTCCTGGGTTTGAAAGCACAAGTTTTCCAAATCATGTTTACAAATTGAACAAAGCTGTTTATGGTCTGAAACAAGCTTCCAGAGCTTGGTATGAAAAGTTAAGCACATTTCTGATTGAAAAAGGCTTCAGTCGAGGTAAGATTGACTTAACTTTGTTCACATTGCATGAAGAAAATGACATGTTGATTGTGCAAGTCTATGTAGATGATATAATATTTGGTGCTACTCATGAAAGACTGTGCAGAAAATTTTCTGGGTTGATAAAAGAGTAGTTTGAAATGAGCTTGATGGGTGAACTAAATTATTTCCTTGGTCTGCAAATTAAACAACTGAAAAATGACATCTTCATAAGTCAAAGCAAGTACATTAAAGAATTGATCAAAAAGTTCAGCATGGAAGGAAGCAAGCAGATAAGCACTCCAATGTCTACCTCCTGCAAACTAAACCGAGATGAGACAGATAAAGCGATTGATCAGATATTATATAGAGAAAGAGCACAAGTGGCTCTTGTCAGTTTTTAGGAGGTTGTCTGATCTCATAGTGCTCCAGAAAACAAGTTTCAGTGGCGATGTCAACTGCCGAAGCAGAATACATAGCCGTTGGAAGTTGCTGCTCTCAAGTACTCTGGATAAAACAACAACTTCTTGATTTTGATTGTGATTTTAAGAATGTGCCTATATTCTGTGACAATACAAGTGCCATTAAGTTAACCAAAAATCCCATTCAACACTCATGCACAAAGCACATAGGTTTGAGACATCATTTCATTAGAGATCATGTTGAATGCAATAATATAGTGTTAAACTTTGTTAATTCCGAAAATCAACTAGCTGACAACTTCACTAAACCTTTAGGGCTTGACTCGTTCACAAGAATCTGCCATGAGATAGGACTATGTATCATATAACTATGCTCTGTTCTATCTCTGTACGTACTTAGTTATCAGCATGATCTCAGTCGCACAACAGTCGACTGCAACTGGTAGAACTATAGTAAACAGCTGACCGGTCACGTGCTGAGCACATGACCCAGCTGACTCATACTAGGCTGTATGCATTATAAGTTAACCCGACTGGACAGCTCCTCACAACTCGTCGTCTTCATTTCAAAATTCCCTCTCCCTCTCGAATCCTAAATCTCAAACCGTAAGCCAAATCTCCAAACCTTTACAATGGCCAAGAAAAATCAGAAAACTCAGGCAAGAAGCTCTAGAACTGTCCACGACCATGACGAGAGATTCACCGGCAAAGAGGAATTCGAAAAATACAGTCGGCAGCTAGCAATTCCAATTCTGATGCTGGCAAGTGTAAATTTCGACGACTTCAACTACTATGGCCTTGAGGTGGATGAAATTTTTGAGGCACAAGGATGGACAGCGTTCAATGAGTGGCCGAGAGAATTTTCAGAGGAATGTGTCAGAATGTTCTACACCAATCTTCATCCGACCGGAAGCTTCTCTGTTCAAACTATGGTAAATGGAATCGAGATCAACCTGAAAGCGCGATCCATGTCCTTAATGCTCGATCTACCTTACCGGGAGGAGATGCCGCCTGCCAGTGACTCCAAACTGAATTACCTCAAGCAGGCACTGGAAACAGAGGTTGTGACAAAGCTCCAATATGAGTTGGCCGCCCACTTACCTCTGTTGCCAAGAGCTCTCTGCCATGTCATCTCCAAAGTAATAGTTCCTCGGTCTGGAAGCCGCAACATTATCACCAACTACGACGCCTTTCTGTTATGGAGGTTGATGAAAAAATTGCCAATCAATCTCTATGCGGTGATGTTGCATCACATGATGAGAGTCTCCAAGTCTGGCAGTAAGCACTTCCCATACCCTCATGTTATATGTAGGATATGCCGATTTAAGGCTGTGCCTATAGGAACCCTACAAGTGAAGAAGATGATTAGGATGGATGCTAAGTTCTTGAGAGGAATCATTGAAGCAGAGGAAAGGCTAACGTCCAAGCACCCTCCAGTTGACAATAACTCTGCAAGTGCCACAACGGCTCAGCTGACTCAGTGCTTGACAAACATTCTCAATGCCATCCTGGAGCAAACTAAGGAAATTCAGAAGCTGAACACAACCTTTGAAGAACTTAAGGATGCTATTTGTCAACCAGGGCACCCTAAGGCCAAGTCAGCCAGAGAAGAATTTGAGACTGGACAGAAAGACACTCAGGAAAATGCACCAGAGAATGGACACGAGGATGGCCAAGGGAATGCAAATTACCAAGACATTGGCATGAATGACCACTCCGCATCTCCAGACAAGTCAACCGAGCACATGGAATCACCTGAAGAGTGCCCAACTGAAGGAGCTACTGAAGAACCTGATGCAGGAACTGAGCCACTATCGATCATCGTCTATGAAGCTCCTCTGCAGGAAGAATCACTGCCGAAAGATATCCCAGCAAAGATCCAACCTGAACCTCTTACCACTGAACCTCCTATCTCTGAACCCCCATTAGCTCCCTCACTCGTTCCTAGCCTTCCCCCTAAGCGTAGGAACCAAAAACGCAAAACTCATAAACCAGTCTCCAGCTCACAAGCCCTTGATGAGGATGTAGAAATACTTCCTCCGTCCTCTGCAGCTAAATCAAAACATCAACGTCCTAAACCTTCTGGCTGTAGAACATCATCTAGGCGTAGAAATAACTAGTTGAAAACTTAGCTTAGGCTTAGTTTCATGACCTGTTTAGATGTTTGTTTTCTGTGACTGGATGTTTACTTGTTTATTTACTTGTCACTAGCTATGCTTAAATGAATGATTGAACTTTTCGTTATGTCTTCTGCCTAACCTGTCAAATTTTAGCTATGTTGCATAAGCTTTTTGAGATGATAAAAGGGGGAGAAAGAAGAATTATTGTTAAGGGGGAGAAAAACGAGAAAAATTCTAGCTCAATCTGAGGGGGAGCCATGAGCAATGAACAGGTAAGTAAAATAGATGCACCAGCTGAGGGGGAGTCATGAAAAGGTATGGCAAATTTTCAATTCAAACTGATGGCTTACAAAAACATAAATCAATAATTCTTAATTTGTTTGTCATCATCAAAAAGGGGGAGATTGTTGGAATTACAAGGATAATTTTGATGATAACAAAGAATTAAGAACTATGATTTATATAAGACTAATAATCTGAAAACAAATCTGCAGGATTAGACAAATAAAGATCATTTAATTTACACCAGACAAGAACAGCCATCATACAGCCAACTGCTTTGCTACTACACACTAGACAGAGGACAGCACACGGGATAGAGGATGCCACAGCCACATCACAGTCAGCTGCTCGACTGCTCGAAGCGAGACAGAAAACAGCATACGAGACAGAGGATACCACAGCCACATAACAGCCAACTGCTATGCTACTACTGAAGCGGGATAGAGGACAACATACGGGACAGAGGACGCCACAGCCACATTACAGTCAGCTGTTTGGCTACTGAAGCATAAGTAGACTTCTCTGTTTTCGGGACAGACCCATATGTTCAGCGGCAACGAAATTTTCCTTACTTCTAAAAATCACCTGCACTCGCAACGGACTGAAGGAACTCAAATAGAAGATTTACAAGAGCTAAAATCATCTTCAAATTCACACAAAAGGAAAGCTCAATAATCAAGGAAAGAAAGCAGTCAAAGTCTTTGATCAGTCAAGCAGTCAACCTGCATTGCATTTATTATGGACATGTCATATCAACTCATCAGTTCACCAAGACATAAACAGAAGCTTAGCTGAATTAAGCTTTCAACCGTTGGCAGCAAATTCAAATCTCTTCAACGCATTCAATGCAACGAAGACTTTGCACAAACACAGCTGAAGAACCACTGGACAACACTACTTCTTCTCTGACGTGAAGAACCGAGCCAACAGCAACGTTCCTCAACGGCTCCTACACGGGAAAGATGTTCTATAAAAAGGGAGTCACAGCAACGAGGAAACCAAGTGGAGAAAAAGAGAAAAACAGGGAGAGAACACAAAGAAAACAGAAGTAGAAAGAACCCAAGCAAAAATAGAGATATACAAGAACTCTACCACTCTACACAAAAATATCCCACTGCTGGTCACGAACTTGACTACTCCACATAAACAAATCTTGCTGCAAATCATACTGAAGAAATCTCTCTCAGCAACCTGATCATCTCATCTGAATTACATCATGAACACTAAAAATTCATGAGATAAATCCTACGCTCAATATTTGTTTATTTACTTGTAACTTGATACTGACAGTGTAAAGGTGGTGCTGCAGGCACCGGTAAAGGAAGCTCAGGTAGAGCTTGGTGTAAGCTCTTAGACCTTGTAATAGTGCTAGCAAATCAGCCAGGGGGACAGGCGTGTCCGGTAGGCTGTTAGGGGTTGTCTTGGCGAAGAAACCCGGTAGAGTATGTGTGCTTGGCGAAGCACTTCGCTCTAGGTATATTTGTAGCTTATTAAAGGTCTAGTGAGGCTTTGGCTCTGGTGATAGAGCGACCGTGGATGTAGGCAAAAGGGTTTTGCCGAACCACGTTAAATATCCTGAGCACTACTCTTTGTCACTTATATCAGTAAACACTCTATTTCTCTCTGTCTGCAGGTTACAGCATTGACACAGCAGGATGTAAGCTCGTTGCCAGTAGAATAACAAATTTAACGAAAATTTTTATAGACTAACTCAATTCACCCCTCCCATCTTGAGTTAATCTTGCAGGAATATCTAAACACAAGTTGAGTCATGGAGCTCTAAGATGAGTATTTTTTGGATATGTTGTGTATAAAAAAGGATACTAATGTTACCAACCTCCAACTCGGCATATGTTTATTATATTAGATATTACATTTCATAAATATCTAATATAATAAACATATGAGTCTTATGTTTCTGAAGTTGGTGTAGTATTAAATTAGCAAACCGAATAATGGACAACAATGATGACGACTATTTATCGAAACTAATTGATAAGGACTTAATTGATTTGGTTTTGTATTAAAATAGTAATGAGCACTCATATACTGAAAATATAGCACCGATTTCAACTTGTCTTGAGTACTTCGCTCCAAAATTAACAGATATACCAAATCAATCGCATTCTTATGATGTTTTTAATCCAATGTCAGAACTATTTAGAAAACAGTCAACACACCGTCATAATATAGGTATTCTTAAACTCACACATGAACCCGAACTTTTTAGTAAAACTAAATATCCCATAAGTCATTACATGTCTAACCATCGACCGTTAGAATCAAATTTGTCATTTGTAAATTAATTATCCAGTATATCTATTTATAATATTGTGTAGAAAGACTTAAATGATCTAACATGGAAAGAAGATATGAATGAATAGATAAATTACTTACAAAAGAATAGAAATTGAAAACTTATTGATCTCCTTAAAGAAAAGACCACAGTTGAATGTCGATGTATATATCTGTGAAATATAAAGCAGATGGTATAATTGAATGCTTCAAAGCAAGATTGACAAAAGGGTACACTCAAATCTACAAAATTGACTATATAGATACTTGTGCACCTGTAGTTAAATCAACACTATTCGAGTTTCACTATATGTAGCTGTGAACTTATATTGATCATTATAATAATTTAATATGAAGAATGACGTTTGACAAGGTGAATTGACTGAAAAGATTTATATGGATCTTTCAGTTGGGTGTATGTCATCAGTAACTCATACACAGAATGTGTGTAGATTAAAAAAATCACTTTATGAACTGAAGCAACCTCAAAGAGTATGATTTGGTATCACACAGTTTATGATAGCATTTGCGTACCATGATATAAATTCAGATCATACCTTATTTTTGAAGAAAATATATGACAAAATCACTATACTTATTATATATGTAGATAATATAATTATTACAGATAATGATATAGAAAAAAAGAAAAATTTGTGATAAAAGATATTGGTCCTTTAAAATACTTCATCAAATCGAAGTGTCCCGATCTAAAAAGAGAATCTTTATGTCTCAATGAAAATATGCCTTAGACTTATTAGAGAAGATCGGTATGTCTGCGTGTCAATCAGTAGATACCTTAATGGAAGAAGGTTTGAAATTGCGTTTTGAGGCTAATTAGGTACTAAGAAATGAAGTATCAGAGACTGGTAGAAAGATTGATGTATTTGATACATACAAGACCTGATCTTACCTATACATTAAGCATTGTCAGCCAATTTATACATAATTATGAAAAGCTACACATTAATTCAAGTGATGCGCATTTTGAGGTAGTTAAAATCTGATCTTGAAAAGAAAATTCTGTTCATAAAGAATATGGATTATTATAATATATATGAATATACTGATACTAATTGAATCAAAGTAATTGATGATAGACAGTCCACTTGAGCTTACTCTATCTGTATGGCCGATAATCTAATTGTATCGAGAATCAAAAAGCAGAATGTTGTGGCATGCTCAAGTGCAAAAGCTTAATTTAGAAAGTTAGCATTTGGACTTTGTGAACTATTATAGTTGAGACTTTTTTTAGAAATTTGGGCTTTGCACCTAAGTAATTGATTCGATTGTATTGTAATAACAAAACAGCATGTGACATAACACATAATCCAATTCAACGTGATTGCACAAATTATGTTGAGATAGACAAATTCTTCATTAAAAAAAGTTGGATAAGAAAATTCTGAAGTTACATAAGATTCGGTCAGAAGATCAGTTAGCCGGCATTCTCACAAAAATAGTTTCAAAGCATATTTTCTCAAAGTTTCTAAACAAGTTGGACATGTATAATATCTATGCACCAATTTAAGGGAGAGTGTGAAAATATCTAGTTTGATCTCTTTCATAATTTAAATATTAGTTTTGATATTTATCCTAATTTGGTATTAGATATTCTTCTTAGTTTATGTACTTGTATTCGTATATATTATGCCTATTTTATTAAAAACAATAATATCTCAAGGAGTGCGACTCAAAAACTCTCTTCCTACTTGGCTATGTGTGCGCTTGCATGGAGGTATATTACTAGAGCTAGAAACCTCCCAGAGAACCAAAAGTCCACTTTCTGGGTAGGTATTGATAATAGGTTACGTTTAAAGCCACCCCTTCACCGCAACTATTTTGAAAATGATGTAGAGAGCATTGTTATGAAGTTGATGTAGAGGAGCTTTTATGACTAATTGTCTTAAATAGATGCGCATCACCTGAATGGGTGCCTTACGAACCATAACAACAGCGCAATCAAAAACATGTTGAGAGACTAGATAGCTAAGCGGATACGGCACCTGACTATCCAAACTTTGTATGATCCCAACTATGTCACAACCATAGTGTCTTCAAGATTCGATACGTATGGTTGTGATTTCGGGTAGGGACTCCTTTAGGTTTGAGAAGTGGAGGATCAACATGGTTCAATGGGTCGATGATGTGGTGGCCGAGGAAAGAAGGGAAGGGCAATGCAATGCTGGAACTAACTCTACTGTCAGAGGCTATGCACGCTGTTGAATCAGATAGCGAGTTCATGGAGTTTATTTCTAACCCTCAGCACAACTAGTTCAATGATTCTATACTAATTATTTTGCATATATATATATAGATATGGTCAGTCCCTATCAAATCTGTTAAGTTTATAGCCATAGTCATTATAAAAGTTGTATGCTATTGCAAAATGTAATGACTATAGAATACTATGAATGCTAGTCTTTTTAATTTGATGTTCGAGTGTGCTAATTAAACTTGTAATATCTATATTTTCTGTGGGCTAAAGAAAGTCATAGTTAGAAATAGAGGCCTTGATATGCAGTGTCTCTTTTTTTTTCTTTATTTCCTACTTCCTTTTCCTCTGTTTCTGCCAATAGCCACTGCCTCCTCCTCCCAGCTCCTCTCCGGTGCGAAATCAACCTTCTCCGGCGACGACCATCTCCTCCAGCCACTCCATTCATCATCTTCTCCCTCCGGGCATCACTATTGCAGCTCCGGTGAGCTACGCCAAGCAGGATAGAAAAATTAGAGTGTTTGTTCGACCGATTTTCTAACGATTCAACGATGATAGATAGTTAGAAATACTCCTCTCAACCTATTAAGTCTTTTTCCTCACTTAAATGCGTTGATTTCAGCTCGGACGCTTGATTTCATATAAGTTCGCCGCCGAACATTGTTCCATCAGTTCCGGCCGCCGACGACAAAATTGAAGCTTATTGTATTTTTTTGGTTTCTACTGATAGTGTTGCCCCTTTTCACTGCCTTGAACGCTCTTGGCCAAAATTCTAACCCGCCAGAATCCGGCGAACTTTTCTGGCGACTCGGTTGGGTGAATTAAAAATTCTCCTATCGAGTATATTTGATATTATTATTAGATAAATTATTAATTTGTTTCATTTTAGAAAATTGTTGGATTAGAATAAGTGAGTTATTCTGATTCAAGTTATTTTAGAATTCGATCGTTTCGCCTTCTTGGATTCGCTAGCTTAGTAGTCATTGTGTAGTGGATAGGAAATTGAATAAATGGATGAAATTTTCAAAATGATTCGCCGTGTCTTTTGGGCTTTAGATTCAAAGTTAGTTATGTATTTATTACGAGTATTTGGTTTAGCTTATATTTAGTGTGTTTGTTTATTAAATATGCTCGCATGCATGTTAGGTGTATGAGTGACTTAAGTTCGGGTGGTGCGGCTTAGAGTTGGCAGTTAATCTAAGTATTTGCTTGAATTACATGTAAGGGTTACCGTGACTTTATTTCTATAGCTATATCGTTAAGCTGTCGGCACAGATAATATTTATTTTGAAATTTCTGACATATTTTGTCATTTTTCTTACATATTATGATTTATCTTTCATGCTACATATGCCTGTACATGCTTATCCTTACTTGGCATTATGTTTATAATTATTGCTAGCATGTTCGGATATTATAGACAATATGACATAATTATGAGAATATTTTAATATACATATCAATGCTAACATTTCGAATATGCAATAACATGGCAATACTTACTTTTCAAATATGCACGAGTATAGTTATGATAGTATTCAAGACATTGGGCATATTATGTTCATTGTGTCAAAACTTATTGTGTTGTATCTACTTGTTAGGAACTATATTGGTATGGAATAATATAGAATCTAACAAGTATTGTTATAATCTGTTATATTATAGACGCTTGAATGATATTAATACGGTGGATCCTATGATATACTGGGCACCGAGATATATGGATAGCCGATGGTCCTAAAATATACTAGGCATCGAATTTTGAGATATAGATTACCGGTGGATCATAGAATATACTGGATATCGAGTTGTGATGGTATTGCTTGTCGGGAGATTTTAGGACATATTAGGCATCGAGCTTGTTTGTGGTTTTGATATATAAAAGTATTATGTATGCATGCTTGTATGATATATCTAATAGCGCGATGTGAGTTGGAGATATGATCTCACTCGATCGCCTACATTGTATGGCTATTATAGTTAATGCATTCGTATATATCGTTACATATGCTTGCTTGTATAGATGCACTATATATATGTATATATATTTATAGTTTTGAAAGTGCTGCATAATATTATTTCATATTATCGTATATCTCTGCTAAGAACTGAGTCGGTATATGACGATTCAGGATTTAGTAAAATCTGATATGATCTATCATTGCAGCTGCTGCATATAAATAGTACTATAACACCTAGTAAATGCTTAGTTATTTTAATTAGATATTCTGCTATTTTACTTTACTGAGACTGATCTCACACTCTCGCTCATTTTTCTCTTTTTTAGCCTCTCCTAGATAGATCAAAGACTAGAAGCGGCAGATTAGATCATGTATTGCTGGATAAAGAGCATATGTAGAGTATATCGTAAATCTTTTGACATATAGTTAGCTTTGTAATGCTCAAAGGGCATTGACTTTTCTTATACTTTATTGTATGTAGTATTGTGATGGTTATTGTTTTGAATTATAATAGGTGTTGCAACTACCAGTAACTACTAGTAATATTTTATGCGTAAACGATTTTCATATTGATCGTTTTTCTTTATTTTAGATTTTTAGTGATAAGTATATTTATTTATTTGTACAATTTCTTCCTATTGAGGTTTTAGAGAAAGTTATATCGAAATTTTTTGAATATTAGTAATTTATCAATTTTTATCGAATTTTAGATTAGATGTACTGAATTGGGTCAAATTTGGACTTTATTTGAATTTGATTTAATTCAATGCCGATCAGAGTATAATTTTAGTTTTTGACAAAACTACCCTTCCAACGCAAGTAAAACGAACACTTCACAAAATGCAGAAGACTTCAGTTGGTTTACTTTTCAATATGAGCACCTTGAAAATCTATAGGAGTTGGTTTATGTAAGGAAAGAGCATGAGATGCCAGCAAAACGGAGTATGCACCCGGATCACAATACTATGAGAGCGTTTGGTACTGCTTATCATAAACAGCTCTTCAACTTTTCTCTAATTTATATTTTTCAATACATATTTTATATATATTTAAAAATTTTATTTAAAAATTTAGATAGTGTAGAAAAATTCTACAAAGTGAAATTTTTTTATTGCATATTTTTATTATTTTTTTAGAAATAAAAAAAATAAAACTCGTATTTTTAAAAAGATAGAAATATCTTTTATTTTAGAAAAATTTTATTTTATAAGCACTACCAAACGAACTCTTAGCTGCTTAGGTAACTCGTCGCGGGCAAGAAACAGCACTAAGTTAGCAGCGTAATTTTGACTTAAACCGAATCTGGTGTTATTTTGTGGTTCTAGTTCCTGAAATTGTTGACATATCAAAATTATACCAGTTCCTGATATCGTTCGAATTTAAAAAGAAAAATATAATAATATTGCAGATAAGAATTTCAACCATTATGCGAAAGCAGAGCTTGCAAAGGAAGGAAGGAAGACAACGGCATAAACATCCACAGTCAATTATTAAAAATCTAATCACGTTACGTGATTTAGTTGTACAAGTTTCAAATTTTCTATTATTAGAATATACGCTGCAATTTCTTTATTTTCTTTTAGTCCCCGGTGTCTATTAAGGGGTTGTTCGGAATTATTTTTTTTCAATAAAATTTTTTAATTTTTAATTTTATGTTTTTTAATACATATTTTATAAATATATAAAAAATTTATTTAAAAATTTATGAAGTGTAAAAAATTCTACAAAATGAGATCTTTTTATTGTATATTTTTATTATTTTTTTAAAAATAAAAAAAATAAAACTTATTTTTCAAAAAAAATAAAAATATTTTTAATTTTAGAAAAATTTCGTTTCATAAAAAATTCTAAAAAATGTATTCATTTACACTTTTAATTTATTTTTTATTAAAAATTACTCCTAATTTTTCTTAGTTACACGTACAAGATATAAAATTGACATCTCAATTAACTTTTCTCCAAAAAAAAAGACTAATATTACTCTTAATTTAATATAAATAATAATTTTGTAATAAATTCAATTTTTATAATTTACTTATAATTATGACAAACATTTTACCGCAGGTGTCGTAATCACAATTTGGATTATTTTCAAGACAAAAATGAAGCATGTAACTGTGTAAGTACGGCTCGTGGTCCCCTCGCGTAACGAATTGGTTTCACAAACAGTGGAACTTCGATCTCGTGGGCCATCGATTGGTTTAAAGTTAAACGGCTCCAAGCACCAATGCACGTGCACCAGTTTGGCGCAGTTTATAAAAAAATTATTTTTTAATTTTTTTAATTTTATATTTTTTAATATATATTTATAAAAAAAATTATTTAAATATTTAAAAAATATTAAAAAATTTACGAAATGAAATTTTTTATTATATATTTTATTATTTTTTTAAAAATAGAAAAAACTAAAATTTGTTTTTCCAAAAAAATAAAAAAAATTTTCTTTTTAAAAAAATTATATTTCATAAATCAATCCGAAAACTCAGACTTAGTCTTTTTGAGTTGTGCGAGGAGGACCACGAGCCGTACTAGCAGAAATGAAGCTGTTTAAAAAAGACCATCTATTTAAAAAACAAGCAAAAACTGGAGCGGAATAGCAACTTAAATTTATAAATCGATTTAAATCGATTTATATAATAATTTGTTTTCAAATTCGATTCATAATTATATATATTAAAATTATTAATTCAATTTAATCTATTTAATAATTAAATTAAATTTATTTAATAATTAAAACTATTAAGATAAATTAATAAAGTTAAGTTTTAATAATAATATATAAAAATTATCTATTATTATATATTTAAAAGAAAAATATAAATTAAATAAAATTTTAAATAAACTAGATTAAATTAAAATATATATATATAAATTAAATTTATAATTTATATTAATATTTTTTAATTATTAAATTATATATATTATATAAATAATTTATTGATTAACTAGATTATTTGAATAAATATGAATTCCAGCCGCCATGGTATAATTTTGATATAATTATATATATTTTTTAAATAAAAAATCCAGAAGATATCTGCGAACTGGTATAATTTTGATAATGTCAACATTTTCAGTAACTGTTTAATCACCACATTCAATTTAAGTCAAAATTACACGGCTCATATTTTTATTCGTTGCCAAAATTTTTAAGTCAAAATTACACGACGTTACTAGTATGCATGAGGTGCTTTCAAGCATATTTTTTTTGCTGTCAAACAATTTAAGGAATGTTTGGAGATACTTTTTGGTTTTTATATAAAAAAATATTTTAAAATTGCTTAAATCAAGTTTTCTTGTTTTATCTGAAATAATAATAATAATAATATATTATATATAAATTTTTTATATGTTCTAAATTTATATATAATTGTATATGATTTAATTGAAATTTATTAAAAATAAAAATAAAAAATCGAAAACTACTCTAAACACCACTTTAGATGCAGTTTGCTATCAGAGCTACTGTAGAAGTGACTTAGAACATTTTTGTTTCTTCATATTCAAGTTGTCACGAGAAACAACGAGTTCGTGATATTTCTTCTCAACCACCAACGCTTCCCACAATTGCCGACAAACACTCTCCAAACTTGAACAAATATAATTACAAAACGAGAAACAACTAGTTCGTGAAAGAAGAACGTTTGCAGTCATAATTTAGAACGGCATATAATCAAAAGCAAACTGTCGGACATAGGTTCAGATATGGACGAACCGGTCTGGCATCTCGGGTCAAGTGAGTAAATCGCATTGATACGGTTTATTTATTTGATTTATTTTTTATTTTATATAAAAATAAATTTTAAAAATTATTTTTAAGATAAAATAAATTTTAAATATTTTTTATTAAAAACTTAACTTTTTAATTAAAAATTAATTTGATTAATAATTAAAAATTTATCAAATTAATTGTTAGTATTGACCGGTCAATACTAATCATACTTGGACAGGTGGGCTCACAAAATCGACGCGATCATCGTCGTAGGACGGACGGAGACTGGTCCGGCTCTATCATTGTTCATTGGACCAAGCAGATCAATGCCTGAGCTGCGAGCCGGCCCATTTAGTTCGGTCTAATTTTACATTCATATTTTCGGAACATTACAAGTACAACAATACGAAGTAGATGTTTTGAGAAACTTTTGTTTCTATTTTTATTTCAACTTTTTAGTTTATATTTTTCAATAAAATTTTTAAAATATTTTGGAATTTTTTTCTAAAAATTTGTAAAGTACAAAAAATTTATATCATAAATTTTATTATTAATAATTTTATAATTTTTTGTCGTAAAAAAATATGACTTATTCTTCAAAAATTTTCAAAATATATTTTTGTAGAAAACTCTTTTTTAATAAGTACATTCAAATATTCTCCATAAAAGTATATCAATACTGGCACTGTAATGATTGGGTAAGTTATAAAGACATATTTACCTGCATTTTAATTTTAATTTTTTTAAAATTTACTTTAATTTTTAACTTATTTTTAAATTAAACAATATTAAATTTATAAATATTTTTGCCAAAATTTATATTTAAATTTTAATTATAAAAATTATTTTCAAATTTATTTTTAACATTTATCAAATTTACTTTTATCAACTTTATTTTCAAAATTTATTTTTAAAATTTGTTTTTAACTTTCAATTCACGTTTAATCTACAATAATTATATAAAATTTAAATAAACTTTCCTTTCAAACTTTACATTCAAAATTCAAGTTTTAAACTAAAAACTTCTTTTTTCAAACTTCTAATTACAAAATAAAACATAAACCTTACTTTTTATTAAATTTATTTCAATTCTTAAATTTGTTTTGTATGAATCATTTTATTAAAAGGAGTTTATACCAAAATAGGTACGCTCATTAGGACCGCTAGCAACAAACTCCAACCGGTAACAGTAGGGCCGTCTGGATGAGCCAAAAAGTTTCAACTTTTTTGTAAAAATTAATATTTGATTTTTGACTTTTTTAAAAAAAAAGTAGCTGTAAATATTTTAGAAAGAAATTTATGTTTGAACAAAATTAAATTTTTAAAGATTTAAGAAAGCGTTTGACAAAAAAACTGAAATGTTAGAAAAAATATAAAAAAATTTAAATACCCTTTATATATATATATATATATATATATATATAAACTTTATTCTTTAGTTATATTTATAATACTAATAAAGTTATAAATATATTAAATTAATTATTTAAATAATTAATTTATAAAATATATTTGAAAATATAAATACATATTATTTGTATATATAATTATCGTTATGTGCATCATATTTAAAATAACATTTCTTTATAAAAACACGATAAATATATGTTGTTAATATAATATAATTTTATTATAAAATACACTACTCAATAACAATAACAAAACTAGAAAATGCATACAAGCCATCTGAAAATCTCTATTTCATACTAAACACTACTCAAATAACAATAGTAAGATTTAGCAAAAACTCATATCATTTACCAAAAATAATATTTGGCTAAGTTTTAAATTTAGAGCTTTTAGATAAAAACTACTATTTATATATTTTTGCTGAGAAATGCGGTTGTTAATTTTTTTATTAGAAAACTCGTTTTTTTAAATTCTGTTTGGATACATTTTACTATTTATCTTTTTTCATAAAAAAAATTAAAGATATGTTTGACTAAACTTGTACTTATAAATGAATAGAATATATAATAAACGAAATACTCTTAAGTATATATAATAAACGATATATTATTAAATTTTGGAATCTATTTTTATATATCATCAAAATTTTTAAAATTTAATTTTATGACATATTTTTTAAAATAATTTTGTTTAATATTTTTAATAATAATATTTATAGACATTAATAAATATATTATTATTAATTTGTAATAATATATTTAAATTAATTTTAAATATATAAATATACTATTGTTTATATAATAATAAATAATAATTATTTATTAACTTTTTACAATATAGTTCATATCCTGGACTCATTCTTTTGCAACATATGGTATTCCATTTTAAGCATTTTCGCATGCAATTTCCAAAAGCAATCTTAGCTTTCTTACCATAAGCATTTTTGCATTCTTAACACACTATAGCAATTTTCAGTCGTAAATATTATAACAAGTTATACAAATACAATCACAAGTACTGCAGCAATTTAAAAATACATTTTAAAAAGAAATGCGAGCATAATATTCATAAATATCTATATTATATATCATTTGCAATTTCTAAAAAAATATATAATAATTAGAATGCTTTAACATATATATAATTAATATATTATTAAAATTTTAAATTCTTTCTATATATTCTTTAAATTTTTATATTTAGTATTTTTTTAACATAATAAATTTGTAAATAATAATATTAAGTTTGAATAATATTTCATAAAAATCAATATAAAATTAACATTTTTTAATAATATTTTTAAGTTGTTAAATTTAATATAATCATAATTATAAATTGTAAATGCACTTCAAAAGCGTGATCAACTTGATGCTTACCGAATCAAGCCTATAGACTTAAAAACACAACAAATTACAAAGTTGCACTTTCTAAACTTTTCAACATAATTAAAAATTTAAATTGTGAAGCAGTATGAATATATTACAAAATGCAACACTAATAGCAACAATTACAAAATACCTAGCTATTTCAAATACAATTACAAAATACATTAGCCAGTCCAAAAAATAATTTTTGAACCCATTCTTAATGTCAAAAAGCATTTCAATGAAACAATAATAAAATAAATTAGCTTTCCGTAGAAAGTCTACTTGGAAAAAAAAAGAAAAAACCATGCTTTGTTTGACTCTATGCTTCAATTTTGTTCGGCTCTATGCTTTACTTGTTACATATTCCACCAAGAAACTAGCCTGTATCAATATAAAAAAAAATGTTCCAGCAATTGATTAGCAACAAAAGAAAGAAAAATTTTGTCTCATAAGTTAGAAAACAAAGTTAAGTTGAAAAGTTTAATGTGGGAAACATACGGATGCCCATATGTACCCATCCACAATAGGTCTAAATCTTATTATTCCAAAAACTAATGCGTAAGATACCCATGCAGAAGCACATACTTAAGACATTTAAGCAATTAACTAAAATAAACAATTCAAACATCATTGCCACTGTCTCAAATTTGTAAATATAGCACTTGATAAAATAATCTGTTATAACCATTGACGCTACACATTAATCTACAAGGATTAATCGAATGACTTGAAAGTTAACATGCTTTAAAATTGTTGGGTGCAGTTGGGTGCTTATCAAAGAAGATTCAATAATTAAGCGCATGTTTGGGAGTGCTTTTTTTGACTTTTGGCCAGAAATAAATACTCCACAATAAACTTTATGTTTGGATAGGCCAAATTAAGCAGCTTCTTTTACTGAAAAAAAAAGCAACAATTTGATGCTTCTTCAATAAGCAGCATGGGGCTTTTCCTGTCCTATAAGGTGAAATGATTATTTTAACCTCGCTAAATTTGACAAGTTATATACATATAAATTTACTCACACACTCAGCTATCCATTCACCTCATTCATTTCTCACCTATTCGCTGCATTCACTCCTCACTCGTCTCTGCAGCATTCACTCTACTGCTCGTTGCTCGCCCACCCACCGTCGGCGTTGCCAGTCACTTCCCATTACTAGGCTATGCTGCTCACCCACCAGTGTTTGATCATTCACTCCTCATTCAACACTCCCGTTCACTCAACACTACAAATCTTCCCGTGGTTTCATCTCTACTCAACATTTCTTCCGGCTGATCTTTGCTCACAAGTTTCCGGTGCATCATTGATCTTCCAAACGTTCTTCAGTGCCAAGGAGATACACAGGTACTTGATTTCTTGATTTCTCATTCGATTTTTTTTTCCCCGTTCGATAAATCACGTTTTTATAGTGTTATTTTGTGAATTTTTTCTTTTTTCTTTTTTTCGTCCAGCGTTTTGTTTGTTCTAACCTTTATTGATTCATTATTGAATGAAAGAAAATTTTTTCGAGTGATGATGGAAATTGTAGAGCAGTGGATCGATTTTTTTGGTTGAGTCTGAATTAGCTACTGCAGCTAATTGTTGATATTGTAGTAGTAGCTGCTATTGTATTTTTATTGACTGCTGTCTGAATTAGCTACTGTCGATGTTGCATCAAGTAGTGTTAGTTTTTTCTATAATTTGTTACATGTAGTTTAGTTCATACGCGAAACAAATCTGCATATTGTATTTTTATTGGTTTGTTCTTCATGATTTTGAAGTGAAGTTTATTTGTTGATTGTATAAGTTTCTCTCAAATCTTATGCATAGTGCCTAATGATAGGAATGAAAGCTTGAAGTAGCCTGTGGTCTTGCTTTGAGCATCTAGGCACAAATTCTTTAGTGTAAGCAGTTGAAACTTTAGTTATCATCACGATCATCTTCTTCTTCTTCTTGTTCTTCTCTTTGAATCTGCAACATTCATGATATGTCTTTTCATATTATAAATTCTTTGTTATGTCGAGAGTATGCTTTGTGTATTTTTTTTTATGTTCATATAACTAATTTAGAGAGCTGAAATGTGTGGCTAATTTAGAGATGAAACATACTAGCTTGAAGAATCTTAAACAAGCAAGCTCACTATTCTGTTTAACTTGAAACAGTGAGCTTGATTGATATAGTTTAGGAGCTAAACAAGTAAGCTCTGTGTTTAGGAGTTAAGAGTGTGCTTGATGGAGCTAAACAATGAGCTGAAACAACATTGGCATCTGTTTGAGCTAAACAGTGAGATAAACATGCATCTGTTTGAACTATCTTGATTACTATCTTAATTAAATTTTAAATCTGTGTTGCTTCTGAAATGTTAACTAAACTTTCTTGCCACTCATAAGCATTTTCATTTCTTAATCTTTATTGCCTACATCATACAATGCAATGGAAAATCTTTATCAGATTTTGCTTTTGGCTTACATCTTATAATGCAATGGTTTTTTTCTTCTGAAAGTCATGGAAGTCTCTTTCAAGTTCTTTCAAATTTTTTGGCTTATCCAACAGTTTGGAAGCTCACTATTTTGATGCAATAGAGTTGCAACTCACTATGCTTTTATTGTTGCCATTGCTATGCTTTTATTGTTGTCATTGCTATGCATGTTTTATAGGTGCTCACTATCACTGCTTGTAGTGTCTTTGTGACTGCTTGTATAGCAGTATACTACCTACTGGAGCCCTAAAGAAAAGAAACCAATGTTTTGTGCAATTTTTTTTCAAAACTATTATTTTTCATTGAATGTTATAGTGTGCACTGTCTTTTGATTTCATTTCATTTAGCTTTTTATATTTCCTTTGCTTCAACTTGTAGATAGCAACTTGTAATTTTTTTAATTGGATCTTAGTATCTTTTAAGCATTGGTGCATCAGTGCTGCCTTTGCTCTTGTTCTTCTCATCACTCACTTTCTTATTGTTATACTCTGTTGTTCTCTGTTCTTCTTTGCTTCAACTTGTAGATAGCAATTTGTAATTTTTTTAATAGATCTTACCATTTTTTTAAGCAGTGGTGTATCACATAGTTAAAACAATTAGCTTGAACCTTATGTTGGATGCTAATATGAGCTGAAATAGTTAGCTTATACTATACAACATGCTTGTATGAGCTGAAATAGTTGTATATTTCTGTGCTCACTGTTTTAGATGCATTGTTGGTGTGTAATCTTTGTTATTCTGTTGGGGTTTTAAAAAAAAATAGCATGTTACTACAACATTTTGCTTTAATAGAACCTTTGTTAATCTTTGTGATTCTGTTGGTCTTTAAATTGCTGTGCAAAAGGGTTTTTAAAAAAATTCTTTTAAACACGCTGCAGACTAATTGCTGGATGTGTTCTGGCTGGTTTTAATTTACAAATATCTTGTGCTTTTGGGAAGAAATGCTTTTAGTATTGCTTTTAGTTTCCAGTATTTTGCTACTATGAGGTAGGAGCTTCTATGTGTTATCTTTGTTACAGGGTGAGTCTGGATATAGCGAGGATTCCACAAGATAATATTTTGACATCTTGCAGTGGTGTATCCATACATGTAACATATTCATCTTTTAATAATTAAGGAGACAATACAACCATATCTAGATGAGAAGAGCTATTAGAGCTAATGTGATACTTTAATCTCAACTCTTCCTCAATAAGGTTAAAATTAAGAGCATATAGAAATATAAATAGCATGGTTTGCTAGTTTATTAGCTAATAGTATGCCCCTCATAGAGTCATTGTGACTTGGTAATACCTGTGATATTATAAATAAGGCATTGCTCATGTTGCTGTAGGAATGTGTTGTTTGTAAGTTTTTATATCCTAGTTTGTCAAGAATATGTGTGGATAGTTATCTGCTTGACATCATTAGGGATTGTCAACTTTTTCATGTCATCAACACGAGCTGCTTTCTACTGGTTGGGCTGCCTTTGGAAAGCTTGTTTACTGCATTAGCTTCTAATAGTTATCTGTGACAGAAGTCTTTTACTTTTCACTCTAGCTTCTAATGTTATAAATTTTTTCACTACATTATATATAACATTCTTTTTCTTTTTAAATACACTTCCAGCATTCAAATAATTATAATATTTTACTGGTATGCAGGTGCTGAGGTTGAAGGTTCTGGTGTTGTGAACGATTGTCTCAATTTCTATAAGAGAAGGCACTGGTAAGAGCTACAACTCACTGTCTTTTATTGCATTGTTATGCTTCTGTTGTTGTTATTGCTATGAATGCTTTATAAGTGCTGCTTGTGACTGCTTGTAGTGTTTAATGTCTTGTGACTGCTGAGCAGTCCTCTACCTACTGGAACACTATAGTTTTCCTATGTACTGAAAGTAGCATGTGTTCTGCTTACTGGAAGTAGGTTGTTACTTCAAGCAGAGTGGTGTTCTTTTGTTGTTCTCTGCTCTCATTTTCTTCCACTTGTTGATAGCAGCTTGCAATATTTTAAAATGGATTTGCAATTATTTTTTTAACTAGGTTGCTGTTTAGTGAGATTTTAAAGGTTAAAAAGAATTTCTGTAAAGCATTTTTCTATTGATGTCATGGTATGATATTTCTGTAAAGAATTTTTTAAAAGAATGGTATGATTTTTGAAAAGATTTTCTATTGCAAAAAACATTATATGTCTTTTAATAATAGAATTTCATCGATTAGATGCTGGACATTCTGGAGATGCACCTAGTATAGTTTTATCAACATTTTCAATTACATACAAATGGGTACCAACTAACTGCCAAGTATAGACCATGCAATGCTGCCATATGCACTGCTGCCAAGTATAGTACTAACATTTTCAATTAGCTCTTGATGAAAGAGGGACCAAAAAAGAAAGAACCTACTGCTACATGCATTGCTGCTGCCACTTTATTTCTTCACACCCCCTTCAATAGTTAAAAAAAAACCTGTTAATATTAGAATACATATAGCTCCAAGCACTACACCATTGGACAGACTTGTTGTAAGTTGCAGCTGTAGAGATATCATTGACATAGGAAAATCAAGGGGTGTTTTTTGCTACTGGAGATACACCTAGTTCAAGATTGATAATTATATGTTTTCATGACATAGTTAAAGTAATTGCTGGAGATGCTAGACATGCTGGAGATGCTGGACATACTGGAATAGTTTTATCAATATTTTCAATTAGATAGAGATGCTGGACATGCTGCCACTGCTCTGGAATGGTTTCTACAAAAAACCTGTAAGTATTAGAATACATATAGCTACAAGAACTACACCATTAGCGCTGCTTTAAGCAGCAGCTGTTTGTTAGGAATTTCAAAGGGAGATGTAGAGTTGGATCGCGCGCCGTGATGCAATTGCAAATCAAATATATAGACAGTAATTGTGAATGTTATGATTGTATTTGTTGCTATGTATCAATGTTGAACTATCAACTGTATGACATTATTATTTTTAATTAAAAGTTTATTTAAAATTGCAAAATATATTACTATATATTTTCTATTTCTACCAATTAATTAATTAATTAACTAATTATTATTATATTAAATAATAATATATTTATATATAATTTAAATATATTATTTTAGAATTTATTATAATAATAATATATTTATTCATATATTTATAAATATTATTATAAATCATATTAAACAAAAATATTTTAATAGCTATATTATAAAATTAATTTTCTAAAGTTAGCTAATATATGAAAGTAAACTTAATAATATATTATTTATTATATAATAAAGATCATTTCAGTTATTATATATTTTATTTACTTATAAGTATAAGCTTAGCCAAATATATCTATAATTTTTTTAAAAAAGCTTTAAACAATAGAATTTATCCAAACATAATTCACAAAAAAGTAGCTGCCTAATCAAAAGTTCAACAGCCGCTTTTTTCAGCAAAAGCACATAAACAGCAGCTTTCGTCTAAAAGCTCTAATCTTAAAGCTTAGTCAAACATGCCCTAAAACTAAGTACTGAACAGACATGAAAATAATGACATTGACTTATATTTTTCTAACATACCTTTCAACAAAATAATCATATCTTTCTAACATTTCGGGTATGTTTGGATTCATAGTTAAGAAATAAAAGTAAGAGGACGGATAGAAAAGAATAGTTAATTAATCTTACGATGTTTGAATATATAGTGAGGATAACAGATTAACTATGTTTGGATAGATGGGTAAATGAATGAGTAATGAAAATAAATTTTTTATAAAAGACTCAAATGCCCTTATTTATTTATATTAATATTACTTTTATTAATATAACTTTAACTAATTTATTAATATAATTTTAAATAAAATTTATTAGTATAACTTTTAAATTAAATTTTAATATTAATATAAAATTATATTAATAATTAAATATAAAAAATAATTATATAATTATATTATTTTCTCTACTAATTAAAAAATAAATAAAATTAAATAAAAAATTAAATTATTATAATAAAAAATAACATATATTAATTTAAAAATATTAAATAAAAAATAAATATGAATTGAAATTTTATATTAAATTAATTAATTATTAAATTAGATAAAAATTAAATAAGTAAAAGGATAAAAGGGGAAGCAAAATTGCTTCCTCTTGTGTCACCATGTGTACCCACCAAATCGGTTGGTACACACTTAACCATAGAATAGTGAAGATGATGGGTAACATCTATCTATCACTTCTTTTAATGAAAACTTAACAAACATGGGTAGGGATGGGAATTTGTTAACTTCACCACTCTCCGTGCCTACCCATGATTCAAACAGAGCGTTCATGTACTTGCCATTAATCTTGAAATGAAAGATAGAATTCATACTTATATTTTTATAACTAGGAGTGGCAATATAGGTTAATGAGTCGATTCCGGATCGACCCATATAATAATCATGTCAAAATTATTCAAACCCTAGTCCGACCTATTTATTTATATGGGTCAAAATTATCAACCCTAACCCAACCTATTTATAATTGGGTCAAGCTCGGGTCTAATTAAATTATTAAATAAAAATTATAAATATTAATTTTTTAATAATAATATATATATATTATTAATTATAATAAATTTAAAAAGAAATATATAAATTTTGACAAAATTTATAAATTAAATAAAAATTAGTTAAAATTAAGATAAATTAAAAATATATATATACACATTAAATTCAAATTTTTTGCTTTTTTTTTTTCTAATTATTAAGTAATGTATACTATATAAATAGTTATACGTGTTAAACGGGTTAATTTCGGATCAATCCGAATCCGTTTAAATTTTTCGGATCATTTTCGGGTCGAACCGAAATCGATCCGAACCCGAATAAGGCTTGACCTGAACCCGACTTTTTCGCGTCGATTTGGATCTAATTTTCAGGTCGGGTCAAAATTTCTCACCCCTATTTTTAACTCAAGTAGGTATCAATGCAATTACAATACCTATCGAAGGAACCACATAGAATTTGCAGCAAAGCCACTAAAAGCAACTTATAAAATATCACAAACAAGAAAACCATGAATGCTATTGACAGTATTAACTTGAGCAAACTCTAACTTATCAGTTTAAGGTTTACCACCAACCAACCAATTAAGTAATTCAATGATATTGCAGGTCAAACAACAATAACAGTGTCAACCAGCTAGAATAGCATTCAAATCTCCAGATCAACATGTAACTAATGCTAATATCAACAAGTGATCTATACAAAGAATGATCAATCTCTACACTAGTAAGTAACCATCACACCATCAAGTTACTCATATTGAAACTATTGAAAGTCCCATTAATAAAAGAGCGAGCTTTTCTTGAGGTATCTTAGAAATTAAATTGCTTCCGCTTTTTTGAAATGAAAGAATCAGGGACATGACTGGTTTCATTTACTTATGCTCCTCCACTTCATCCACCAACCATGTCTGTAACGCCACCGTTGCTGCGAAAACCAACAACGACAACAAGCACAATTCTATAAAGAGCTTGCTGAAATTAGAATATTATGGCACAAGGTAAGAATAAAAACGTTCAATTCAAAAACAAAAATAAAAGATTACTTATTCGGATTGATTGCTTAAATTGCTTATGTTATAGGACCTTTGATTCTTCTTCTTCTTCTTCGATTCAACTTCAAACCAATCCATCAAGAAAGGTATGATTTGTCATTGCAGATAGGTTAACTGCGGAGAAAATTTTTGCTCAAGTGAAATGAAAAATTAGTAATTTCAATCAAAAAAGTCCCTAAAGAAACAACAACAACAAAATGAGGTTTTAATCGAATAATTCATTCAACAAAAGCAAAAACTTTCAACAAATTTGTACCTTAGTAAATAAATTTCAATAACAGAGAGCCTATGGGATTGAAACCCTAAAGCAACGAGAACAAGATGGAATCAAAATACAGATTGTAAAAGAAATATTAGTAGTCGCAGGCAAAGAACGAAAAGGCTTAAATTTATAAAACAAATCGCGTCGGAGCCGGAAGGGATGTGCTAGAATGGAACAGCGTGAGAGAGAGGAGAGAAGCTATGCAACAAGAAGGAAGAAATGGTGATTGTGATCATAATAACAGGTCGGAGAAAAATAACAAAAAAGATCATCGTTAGAAAAGCAAATCATAGTTCACAGAAGAAAAATTGCAGCCGCGAAAAGCTGTAGTGAACGAGTGCGAGCGAGACAAAAAAATGAGCATTTATAGGCTACTGATGGTAGATAAAAAGTATATCAATTTCTATAATTTTATAAACTTATGATGGACAAAAAATTATTTCATATGTCTTAGTTAAAAGTCGCCACAAGGCTTTAAACGAAAAGCATCGATCGATGCTTTTCGTTTATATGTTAAAAGCCGCTTTTCGCGGTCAAATACTTCGGCCCCGTTTGGATGTGTCGAAATTTTTGTGCTTTCAAAGTAAAACTTATTTAGAGTGCTGTAAGCGGCTGTGAAGCTTTTGCTATAAAAATAATTTTATGCTGAAAATTGTTTGAAAAAATTGTTACTGTATCGTGCTTTTTAATGTTGAAAGCTGAATTAAGTGTTTGGCTAAACTTATACTTATTTCTGTATAAAATATAAAATAACCGAAATGCCCCTAAATATATAATAATTGACATATTGTGACATTTTTAATTCTTTTTATATATTATTTATTTCTTAAATTAATAAATTTATTATGTAAAAATTATATAAATAATTTGTATCAATATTTATAAATTTATTGTTGGAAATACAAGGATAATTTTGATGATAACAAAGAATTAAGAACTATGATTTATATAAGACTAATAATCTGAAAACAAGCCTACAGGATTAGACAAACAAAGAACATTTAATTTACAGCAGATAAAACAGCCATCATACAACCAACTGTTATGCTACTACAAACTGGACAGAAGGACAAAGATACGGGATGTAGGAAGCTACAGCCATATCACGATCAATCGCTTCGATCGCTTGAAGTAGGGGCCAGAGAAGAAAAAGATACTGGGACGTAGAGGATGCCACAGCTAAATGACAACCAACTTCTATGCTGCTACTGAAGCAGGACAGAGAACAACATACGGGACAAAGGATACAACAGCCACATTACAGTCAGTTGTTTGGCTACTGAAGCATATGCAGACTTCTCCGTTTCGGGACAAACCCATATGTTTAAACGCGAATTTCCCTTGCCTTCAAAAAATCATCTGCACTCACAACGGATGAAGGACCTCAAGCAGTAAGATTTACAAGAGCTAGAATCATCTTCACTTTCACACAAAAGGGAAGCTCAATAATCAAGGAAAGAAAGCAGTTAAAGTCCTTGATCAGTCAAGCGGTCAACCTGCACTGCATTTATTTATGGACATACCTTATCAACTCATCAGCTCACCGAAATTCAAACAGAAGCTTAGCTAAATTAAGCACTCAACCGTTGGCAGCAAATTCAAATTTCTTCAACGCATTCAATGCAACAAAGACTTTGCATAAACACAGCTGAAGAACCACTGGACAACACCATTCCTTCTTCTCGGCGTGAAGAAACGAAGCGCCAGCGAAAGAACGTTCCTCAACGGCTCCTCGCGACAGAAAGATGCTCCATAAAAGGGAGTCACAGCAACGAGGAAACGGTGTGGAGAAATAGAGAAAAACAGGGAGAGAACATAAAGAAAACAGAAGTAGAGAGAATCCAAACAAAAATAAAGATATACAAGAACTCTACCACTCTACACAAAAACTCCCACTACCGGTCACGAACTTGACTACTCCACACAAATAAATCTTGCTGCAAATCATACTAAAGAAATCTCTCAGCAATCTCTCCGATCATCTCATCTGAATCACCGGTTAAACACTCAACATTCATGAGATAGATCCTGCACTCAATACTTGTTTATTTTCTTGTAACTTGTCACCACGAGTGTAAAGGTGGTCTTTGGATGCCGGTAAAGGAAGCTTCGGGTTGAGCTTGGTGTAAGCTCTTAGACCTTGTAATAGTGCTAGCAAATCAGCCAGGGGGACAGGCGTGTCCAGAGGTGGTAGGGGTTGTCTTGGCGAAGAAAACCCGGTAAAGTATGTGTGCTTAGCGAAGACGCCGCTCTAGGTGTATTTGTAGCATATTAAAGGTCTAGTGAAGCTTTGGCTCTGGTGATAGAGCGGACCGTGGATGTAGACAAAGGGGTTTTGCGAACCACGTTAAATATCCGAGCACTACTCTTTGTTACTTACATCAATAAACACACTAACTCTTACATGCAGTTCAGTATTGACACACTGATTTTGTTAGCTGTGTGATGGGATAACAAATTTGATAAAATTTTTTATAGACTACTCAATTCACCCCTCCCCTCTTGAGTTAATCTTGCAGGAATATCTAACAATTGGTATCAGAGCAGGCCTCCAAAAATCAAAGGTCTAACAACCTTGAGGTAAAAGATCCTTATGGCTAACCTTGTTCCTATAGCTTTTGAAGGTAGATCCTCCAACAGACCACCACTCTTTGATGGAACAATTATGGCTACTGGAAAACCAAAATGACAATCTTCATTCGAGCACAAGACTTCACACTATGGAAGATCATACGGGACGGACCTATCCTTCCAACCAAAACTGGTCCAGATAGGATACGTATCCCCAAGGCTGAACGGGAATAGACTAATGAAGATAACAAGCTCATATCAATGAATGACAGAGCTATGAACCTTTTGTATTGTCTGTTTGGATCCCAATGAGTTCAACCGAATCGGTGCTTGTAACTCTCTGCCAAAAAGAAATATGGGATCAGTTGGAGGTAGCATGAAGGAACCACTCAAGTCAAGGAAACTAGAGTGAATCTGCTCATGCATGAGTATGAAAACTTCAGGATGAACCGAGGTGAGTCCATTTCTCAGATGTTCACTAGATTTACTAACATTACAAATCCTTTGAAGAATCTAGGAAAAGTATTCAAACCTGAAGAACTGAAATGGAAGATATTGAGAGCTGTGCTGCCAACATTTGGATCTAAAGTAGATGCCATAGAGGAAAATCCAACTTTTCCTCAAATGTCACTGGATGAACTGATTGGCAAGCTAATGACTAAGGAACTATCTCTGAAGAAAACTGATGAACATTATGAAGGTATTGCATTGAAGATCAATGACCAGCAGGTAGGTGATTCTTCCTCTGATGAAGACATTGCACTCTTAACTCGTAAGTTTAAAAATTTTCTCAGAAGAAACAAGTTTAGAAAAAGAAGGATTCCTGGAAGAACCAATAGAGGAGAGGACAGACAGGACACGAACTGCTTCAACTGCAACAAGCCAGGACACTTCAAGAACGATTGTTCACTGCTCAAGAGATCTAAATACAAGGAAACAAGAAGAAAACGAGCTATGGCAGTCTGGAGTGATGAAGATGAAAGCTCATCGTAAGACGGTCGGTGAGAGAGAGAAAAATGAAGAAAGCAACTTATGTGCGATGGCGGATCATGAAGATGACAAAGTGAGGTAAATTCTCACGACTATGATGATTCTAATGAACAATTACAAGATGTTTTTGATGAACTGTATGCAAAATACCTACACGCCAAAACCGACTGCAAAACTATGAAGGTATGCATGCATAGAATTAAGGATGAAAACGAATGTTTGAAAAAAGAAATACTTGTTTTAAAAAATGCCTTAGAAGACAAAACTGATGCCATGAAAGACACACTCCATGCAGATTATGATCATATTAACGCTAAACTATGTGCACTGCATATTGAAAATAAACGCTTGACTCAAATAAATGAAAAGCTTCATGTCAAACTAAATAAATGTAAGACTGAAGAACTGACAAGATGCACAGAAAGCTCAAGCATAGACATGATAAAAAAAATTGCTGAGCTTGAGGAGTTGAATGAGGCACTAAGTAGAGAGGTGGATAGACTGTCATACTCCACCATTCCAGATCTTAAACCATTGATGACTGATTATACTAATATGCACATAAAAGAAACTAAGCTAATAGAAGAAAATCAAATACTGCTTCAAGAGAACAAAGCTCTGCAGAGTAAGAACCTCGACCTAGAAGCATCACTAGCAAGATTTGTTAATGGAAAGGATAGACTAGATGTAATACTGAGAGCTCAACGCAGTCCATACAGAAAGGAAGGAATAGGATTCATTCCAACATCTATGGCAACTGGTAAATATATCTCAAGGTATGATCAGCCCTCCACAAGCCACTCAGGTATGGCAACAATAAGGATGCAAAACAAAAATTTAATATCCAAAGCACATACAGCAAACATGTCTTACTCCACAATACCTTTTGTTAAATGTTTTCATTGTGGCAGAAAAGGGCATAATGTTTATTCATGCTGGTATAAAAAGAATACCAATAAAATAAAAATGATATGGGTTCCAAAAGGAACATATAACAGCACCAATTCTTTAGGACCCAAAGAAATTTGGGTACCTAAACATTAATGATTTCTTTTGTAGGAAGGAGAGGAGCTAACCCGACTGAAAACTAGCAAATGGTACTTGGACAGCGGGTGCTCAAGACATATGACAGGAAATGAAAAATGTTTCAGCAGTTTACAAAAACAATTTGGTGGAAATGTAGTCCTTGGAGACAACAGTAAGTGCAAAGTAATAGGCATAGAAAAAATAGATAATCCTTCCTCCCTATGCATAGAAAATGTTCTTCATGTTAAAGGATTAAAACATAACCTAATAAGCATAAGTCAATTGTGTGATAACGGTTTTAAAGTTAATTTTGATAATCAATGCTGCTCAATTGTTCATCTGTCATCTGGAGAAGAAATACTAAACGGAAAAAGGGAAGGTAATGTTTATGTACTCTATATTGATGATCTTCCTAACAACAAAATGTGTTTAGTAGCAAGTCAACAGAAAGCGGTGGCTCGCATAGACGTTTGGGACTTTGCAACATCAAAATACTATCAAAACTGTCCAAACTAAAACTAGTAAAGGAACTGCCTGAAGCCAACTATAGCTTGGATGAATTATGTGACGCATGTGCCAAAGGAAAACAAGTGAAGTCATCATTCAAGCACAAGCAAGTGATCACAACCAAGCAACCATTACAACTGCTACACATGGATTTATTTGGACCAAAGAAGAAGCAATGACAAGCTTGGGAGGTAAGTATTCTTGTCTAGTGATAGTAGATGATTATTCTCCTTTTTCATTGGGTTTACTTCTTAGCATACAAGAATGATGCATTGAAAACATTCATATACTTTTTCAAAAAGATTCAAAAAGAATTAAACCTAAACATCTGTGCTATCAGAAGTGATCATGGGAAGGAATTTCAAAACTTTTACTTTGATGAATTCTGTGACTCGAATGGCTTAACACATAATTTCTCTGCCCCAAGAACTCCCCAACAAAATGGTGTAGTAGAAAGGAAAAATAGAGTGCTAGTAGAAATGGCACGAACCATGCTCATATAATGTAACCTACCAAAATATTTTTTGGGCGGAAGTCGATTAATCTGCATGTCATATTATTAACTGTGTGCATTCATTCCCCATTCTTAAAAAGACTCCATATGAGCTTTTAAAGGGAAGAATCCCAAGTATCGGTTACTTGAGAACCTTTGGATGCAAATGTTTTATCCTCAACAACGGGAAAGATAATTTTGAAAAGTTTGATGCAAAAAGTAATGAAGGTATTTTTCTCGGTTACTCTTCTACATCAAAAGCTTATACAATTTTTAACAAACGAACCATGATTGTTGAAGAATCTATGCATGTATTATTTAATGAGTCTAATAATGGCACGAGAAGAAATCGAGAACTAGATGCAGGATCAGAAGAAGAAGAAGAGCTGTTCCCATCGACAGAAAAACAACAGATTACAGAGACCCAAACAGCAGAAGAACAACCAGCTGAAATCACAGAGGAAGGACAGACTCCTAGAATTTTACCTGATCAGAAAGAAACTCGTGAGCAGATCAGCAGGACCTTCAAATACAGATCCAGTCATCCACAAGAAAACATACTAGGTGAGGTAAATGAAGGTACAAGAACTAGATCTAATTTTAAAAATAACTTCATTCAGCACTCTGCATTTGTATCAAATCTAGAACCAAAATGCATAGAAGATGCATTGACAGATAGCTCATGGATCACTGCCATGCAAGAAGAACTAAATCAGTTTGAAAGAAATAATGCATGGCATCTTGTTAGAAAACCTCTAAACAAATCCATCATAGAAACAAAATGGGTGTTTAGAAATAAATTGGATGAAAATGGCATCATAATTAGGAACAAAGCTAGACTAGTAGCTAAAGGATATAATCAGGAAGAAGGAATAGATTTTGATTAAACTTATGCTCCTGTTGCACGTCTTGAAGCCATTAGAATACTACTTGCTTTTGCATGTCATAAAGATTTCAAACTTTTTCAAATGGATGTTAAAAGTGCATTTCTAAATGGTTTTCTGAAAGAAGAAGTCTATGTTGAACAACCTCCCGGGTTTGAAAATACAAGCTGTCCAAATTATGTTTACAAATTGAACAAAGCTCTTTATGGCTTAAAACAAGCTCCCAGAGCTTGGTATGAAAGGTTAAGCACATTTCTGATTGAAAAAGGCTTCAGTCGAGGTAAGATTGACTTAACTTTGTTCACATTGCATGAAGATAATGACATGTTAATTGTACAAGTCTATGTAGATGATATAATATTTGGTGCCACTAATGAAAGTCTATGTAGAAAATTTTCTAGCTTGATGAAAGAAGAGTTTAAAATGAGCTTGATGGGTGAACTAAATTATTTCCTTGGTCTGCAAGTTAAACAACTGAAAAATGGCATAGTCATAAGTCAAAGCAAATATATTAAAGAGTTGATCAAAAAGTTCAGCATGGAAGGAAGCAAGGAGATAAGCACTCCAATGTCTACTTCTTGCAAACTGAACCGAGATGAGACAGGTAAAGCAGTTGATCAAAAATTATATAGAGGTATGATTGGATCACTCCTTTATCTTACTGCTAGTAGACCGGACATTCAATTCAGTGTATGCCTATGTGCTAGATTTCAAAGTGATCCAAAAGAGTCTCACATGATAGCTGTAAAACGAATTATTAGATACTTGGTAGGAACTATGGAATTAGGATTATTCTATCCAAGAGGCTGTGAATTTAACTTATATGCTTATGCTGACGCTGATTTTGGTGGCTGCAAGCTTGATAGAAAGAGCACAAGTGGCTCTTGTCAGTTTTTAGGAGGTTGTCTGATCTCATGGTGCTCAGAAAATAAGCCGGTGGCGATGTCAAGCGCCAAGCGAGAATACACAGCCGCTGGAAGTTCTTTGCTCTCGGTACTTTGGATAAAACAACAACTTCTTGATTTTGGCTGCGATTTTAAGAATGTGCCTATATTCTGTGATAATACAAGTGCCATTAAGTTAACCAAAAATCCCATTCAACACTCACGCACAAAGCACATAGATTTAAGACATCATTTCATTAGAGAGCATGTTGAATGCAATAATATAGTGTTAAACTTTGTTAATTACGAGAATCAACTAGTGACATCTTCACTAAACCTTTAGGACTTGACTCCTTCACAAAAAAATCGCCATGAGATAAGTTTATGTGTCATATAACTATGCTCATTACGTCTCTCTGTCGTACTTAGATTTCAGCATGGTTACAATCGCACAATAGTGATCTGAATCGATAGAACTATAGTAGCGACTAATCGATCACGTCTTTGAGCACATGACCCCGGTGACTCATATTAGGTCAGATGCGGTATAAGCTAACCCAATGGCGACTCCTCACAACTCGTCGTCTTCATTTCAAATTTCCCTCTCCTCTCGAATCCTAAATCTCAAACCCTAAGCCAAATCTCCTAACCTCTGCAATGGCCAAGAAAAATCAGAAGACTCAGGCAAGAAGCTCCAAAACTGTCCACGACCATGACGAGAGATTCATCGGAAGAAGGAAATCGAGAAATACGGTCGGCGACTAGCAATTTCCACACGGCGGCAAGTGTTAATTTCGACGACTTCAATTACTACGGCCTTGAAGCGGATGAAATTTTTGAGGCACAAGGCTGGACAACGTTCAATGAGTGGCCGGGAGAATTCTCAGAGGACTGTGTCAGATTATTCTACGCCAATCTTTATCCGACTGGGAATTCCTCTGTTCAGACCATGGTGAACGGAATCGAGATCATTTTGGAAGCACGATCCATGTCCTTGATGCTCGATCTACCCTACAGAGAGGAGATGCGCTTTGCCAAAGAACTCAAAACCGAACTATCTCAGCGGCCTTTGGATACGAGAGGTTGTGACGAAGCTTTGATATGAGTCGGCCGCCCATCTACCTTCACGCCAAGAGCTCTCTGTCATATCATCTCCAAAGTCATAGTTCCACGTTCAGGAAGTCGCAACATCATCACCAATTATGATGCATTTCTGTTATGGGGATTGATGAAGAAACTGCCTATAAACTTTTGTGAAGTAATGCTGCATCACATGATGAGAGTCTCCAAGTCTGGCAGTAAGCACTTCCCATACCCTCATGTTATATGTAGGATATGTCAATTCAAGGCTGTGCCTATGGGAACCCTGCAAGTGAAGAAGATGATTAGGATGGATGCTAAGTTCTTGAGAGGAATCATTGAAGCAGAGGAAAGGATTACGTCCAAGCACCCTCCAGCTGAAAATGAGTCCACAAATACCATATTGCCTCCACTGACTGCGCACTTGACCAGTATTCTAAATGCCATTACAGAGCAGACCAAAGAGATTCAAAAGTTAAATGCCACCTTTGAAGCAATCAAGGATGCTATCTGCCCACCAGAGCACACCAAGACCAATACTACCCAAGAAGATTTTGAAACAAAACAGCAAGATGAACTGGGGACCACTCAGGAAAAAGAACAAGGGGATGCTTAGAAAGATGGCCATGCAGACTACTAAGACAGCAGTATGAACGACCATTTTGCATCTCCAGATAAGGCATGTCCACCTGAAGGAGTTAGTGATGAACCAGAAGGAGCTGAGCCATTGTCAATCATAATCTATGAAGCTCCTCTGCCGGAAGAATCATTGTCCAAAAATATCTCAGCAGAGCTACAACCTGAACCCCTTACCACTGAACCCCCTATCTCTGATCCCCCATCTGTTCACTCAACCGTTCCTAGCCTTCCCCCTAAGCGCAGGAACCAAAAACGCAAAGCTTACAAACCAGTCTCCAGCTCACAAGCCCTTGTTGATGAGGATGTAGAAATACTTCCTCCATCATCCTGTTTACTAAACCTAAACATCAACGTCCTAGACCTCCTGGCTGTAGAACATCATCTAGGCGTAGAAATAACTAGTTGAAAACTTAGCTTAGGCTTAGTTTCATAATCTGCTTAGATGTATGTTTTATATGACTGAATGTTTGCTTGTTTATTTACTTAAATGAATGGTTGCACTTTTTGTTATATCTTCTGCCTAACCTGTCAAAATCTAGCAATGTTATATAAGCTTTTTGAGATGACAAAAGGGGGAGAAAGAAGAAGAATTATTGTTAGAAGGGGAGAAAGAAGTATTATTAAAGGGAGAGAAAAATTTCTGGCTCAATTTGAGGGGGAGCCATGAGCAATAAACAGATAAGTAAAATAGATGCACCAGTTGAGGGGGAGTCATGAAAAGGTATGGTAAATTTTCAATTCAAATCTATAGCTTACAAAAACATAAATCAATAATTCTTAATTTGTTTGTCATCATCAAAAAGAGGGAGATTGTTGAAAATACAAGGATAATTTTGATGATAAAAAAGAATTAAGAACTATGATTTATATAAGACTAATAATCTGAAAACAAGCCTACAGGATTAGACAAACAAAGATCATTTAATTTTCTGAGACAAAAACAAAGCCATCATAATAAACCAATCGTTATACTACTACATCTTGGACCGAGAGGACAAAGACATGGGATGAGAAGGATGCCACAGCCACATCACGGTCATTTGCTCGGCTGCTTGAAGCGGGACAGAAGAAGCGATATACGATGTGAGAGGATGCCACGGCTAAATAACGACCAATCTGCTATGCCGCCATCAAGCGGAGACAAAGAACAGCAGATGGGGCGATGAGGATGCAACAATCACATTACAGTCAGTTGTTTGGCTACTAAAGCATATGCAGACTTCTCTGTTTTGGGACAAACCCATATGTTCAACGGCAACGAAGTTTCCCTTACCTTCAAAAATCATCTGCACTCACAACGGACTGAAGGACCTCAAACAGAAGATTTAAAAGAGCTAGAATCATCTTCACTTTCACACAAAAGGGAAGCTCAATAATCAAGAAAAGAAAGCAGTCAAAGTCCTTGATCAGTCAAGCGGTCAACCTGCACTGCATTTATTATGGACATACCATATCAACTCATCAGCTCACCGAAATTCAAACAGAAGCTTAGCTCAATTAAGCACTCAACCGTTGGCAGCAAATTCAAATTTCTTCAACGCATTCAATGCAACAAAGACTTTGCACAAACACAGCTGAAGAACCACTGGACAACACTATTCCTTCTCTGACGTGAAGAAACGAGCGCCAACAGCAACGTTCCTCAACGGCTCCAGCACAGGAAAGATGCTCTATAAAAAGGGAGTCGCAGTAACGAGAAAACGGGTGGAGAAATAGAGAAAAACAGGGAGAGAACATAAAGAAAACAGAAGTAGAGAGAATCCAAGCAAAAACAGAGATATACAAGAACTCTACCACTCTACACAAAAACTCCCACTGCCGGTCACGAACTTGACTACTCCACACAAACAAATCTTCTTTTGCAAATCATCTTGAAGAAATCTCTCGGCAATCTCTACGATCATCTCATCCGAATCACCGATTAAACACTCAACATTCATGAGATAGATCCTGCACTCAATACTTGTTTATTTTCTTGTAACTTGTCACTCACGGTGTAAAGGTGGTCTTTGGACCGGTAAAAAGCTTCGGGTTGAGCTTGGTGTAAGCTCTTAGACCTTGTAATAGTGCTAGCAAATCGCCCGGTGGAGACGGCGTGTCGGGAGGCTAGTAGGGGTTGTCTTGGCGAAGAAACCCGGTAGTAGTATGTGTGCTTGGCGACACGCCGCTCTAGGTGTATTTGTAGCATATTAAAGGTCTAGTGAAGCTTTGGCTCACGGTGATAGAGCGGCCGTGGATGTAGGCAAAGGGGTTTTGCGAATCACGTTAAATATCTGAGCACTACTCTTTGTTACTTCTATCGGTAAACACACTAACTCTTACATGTCTGTTCAGAGTTACAAAGATTGACACGACCGGTGTTAGCTCTCTGCCAGTAGGATAACAAATTTGATAAAATTTTTTATAGACTAACTCAATTCACCCCTCCCCTCTTGAGTTAATCTTGCAGGAATATCTAACAGATGGCATGGCAGAAATTGTTACTTTGAATGAGATATTTGGCTAGTTTGATAGTTAGTAATATCATGATGGTGGAATGGATCCTACACCTATCTTAACCAAATATATTTGGTTGTTGCCTATATTTATCCTTCCTAGCCCTATGATAATTTTTGAGGAAATATTGGTTATGCTTACTATCAATTAATGAATTTTGAGATATATTTGTCTATGCTTATCCTTACTGGCATGTTCATAATTTTTTAAAAATTGTTGGCTATCCTTACTAATTTGGCTTAACTTTTGAAGTGGTGTTGCATATACACACTTGCTGACCCAATGATGATTTTAAGGGATTGTTGGCTATCTTTACTAGCAAGTAAATATTTTTTGAAATATATTGCCTATGCTTGTCCTTACTGCCCCTATGATTTTTTGTCTATCGTTACTAGTCTGAATTAATTTTTGAGATGTTGTCGCCTATGCTTACCCTTATTGGCCCAATGATAAATTTTGAGTGATTGTTGGCTATCCTTTATGCCAAGTAATGAATATTGATGTATATTTGCCTATGCTTGTCCTACCTGGCCCTATTTCGATTTTGAGGAATTGTTGGCTATCCTTGCTGCCCCTTTTAACATCCATTTGAAAAAGTTTGAAATCTTTATGACATGTAAAAGCAAGTAGTATTCTAATGGCTTCAAGACGTGCAACAGGAGCATAAGTTTCATCAAAATCTATTCCTTCTTCCTGATTATATCCTTTAGCTACTAGTCTAGCTTTGTTTCTAGTTATGATGCCATTTTCATCCAATTTATTTCTAAACACCCATTTTGTTCCAATGATGGATTTGTTTAGAGGTTTTCTAACAAGATGCCATACATTATTTCTTTCAAACTGATTTAGTTCTTCTTGCATGGCAGTGATTCATGAGCTATCTATCAATGCATCTTCTATGCATTTTGGTTCTAGATTTGATACAAATGCAGAGTGCTGAATGAAGTTAGTTTTAAAATTGGATCTAGTTCTTGTACCTTCATTTACCTCACATAGTATGTTTTCTTGTGGATGACTGGATCTGTATTTGAAGGTCCTATTTGATCCGCTCACGAGTTTCAATCGATCGGTAAAATTCTAGAGTCCATCCTTCCTCTGTTATTTCATTTGTTTGTTCTTCTATTTGTTTGGGTCTCTATAATCTGTTGTTTTTCTGTCGATGGGAACAGCTCTTCTTCTTCTTCTGATCCTACATCTAGTTCTCGATTTCTTCTCGTGCCATTATTAGACTCATTAAATAATACATGCATAGATTCTTCAACAATCATGGTTCGTTTTGTTAAAAATTGTATAAGCTTTTGATGTAGAAGAGTAAGCGAGAAAAAATACCTTCATCACTTTTTTGCATCAAACATTTCAAGATTATCTTTCCGTTGTTGAGGATAAAACATTTGCATCCAAAGGTTCTCAAGTAACCGATATTTGGGATTCTTCCTTTAAAAGCTCATATGGAGTCTTTTTTTTAAGAAATGGGGCGAATGAATGCACGGTTAATAATATGACATGACATGATTATGGCTTACGCTTCAAAAAAATATTTTGGTAGGTTACATTTCTATGAGCATGGTTCGTGCCATTTCTACTAGCACTCTATTTTTCCTTTCTACTACACCATTTTGTTGGGGAGTTCTTGGGGCGGAAGAAATTATGTGTTAAGCCATTCGAGTCACAAATTCATCAAAGTAAAAGTTTTGAAATTCCTTGCCATGATCACTACGATAGCACAGATGTTTAGGTTTAATTCTTTTTGAATCTTTTTGAAAAAGCATATGAATGTTTTCAGTGCATCATTCTATGCTAAGAAGTAAACCCAACAAAACGAGAATAATCATCTACCATCACTAGACAGTAATACTTACCTCCCAAGCTTGCTGTTCTTGCTGGTCCAAATAAATCCATGTGTAGCAGTTGTAATGGTTGCTTGGTTGTGATCACTTGCTTATGCTTGAATGATGACTTCACTTGTTTTCCTTTGACACATGCGTCACATAATTCATCCAAACTATAGTTAGCTTCAGGCAGTTCCTTTACTAGTTTTAGTTTGGACAGTTTTGATAGTATTTTGATGTTGCAGTGTCCCAAACGTCTATGCCAGAGCCAGCTGCTTTCCTGTTGACTTGCTACTAAACACATTTTGTTGTTAGGAAGATCATCAATATAGAGTACATAAACATTACCTTCCCTTTTTCCGTTTAGTATTTCTTCTCCAGATGACAGATGAACAATTGAGCAGCATTGATTATCAAAATTAACTTTAAAACCGTTATCACACAATTGACTTATGCTTATTAGGTTATGTTTTAATCCTTTAGCATGAAGAACATTTCTATGCATAAGGAGGAAGGATTACCTATTTTTTCTATGCCTATTACTTTGCACTTACTGTTGTATCTAAGGACTACATTTCCACCTAATTGTTTTTGTAGACTGCTGAAATATTTTTCATTTCCTGTCATATGTCTTGAACACCCGCTGTTCAAGTACCATTTGCTATTTTTCAGTCGGGTTAGCTCCTCTCCTTCCTGCAAAAGAAATCTTTAGTGTTTAGGTACCCAAATTTCTTTGGGTCCTAAAGAGTTAGTGTTGTTATATGTTCCTTTTGGAACCCATATCATTTTTATTTTATTGGTATTCTTTTTATACCAGTATGAATAAACATTATGCCCTTTTCTGCCACAATGAAAATATTTAACAAAAGGTATTGTGGAGTAAGACATGTTTGCTGTATGTGCTTTGGATATTAAATTTTTATTTTGCATCCTTGTTGTTGCCATACCTGAGTGGCTTGTGGAGGGCTGATCATACCTTGAGATATGTTTACCAGTTGCCATAGATGTTGGAATGAATCCTATTCCTTCCTTTCTGTATGGACTGCGTTGAGCTCCCAGTATTACGTCTAGTCTATCCTTTCCATTAACAAATCTTACTAGTGATGCTTCTAGGTCGAGGTTCTTACTCTGCAGAGTTTTGTTCTCTTGAAGCAGTATTTGATTTTCTTCCATTAGCTTAGTTTCTTTTATGTACATATTAGTATAATCAGTCATGAATGGTTTAAGATCTGGAATGGTGGGGTATGACAGTCTATCCACCTCTCTACTTAGTGCCTCATTCAACTCCTCAAGCTCAGCAATTTTTTTTATCATGTCTATGCTTGAGCTTTCTGTGCATCTTGTCAGTTCTTCAGTCTTACATTTATTTAGTTTGACATGAAGCTTTTCATTTATTTGAGTCAAGCGTTTATTTTCAATATGCAGTGCACATAGTTTAGCGTTAATATGATCATAATCTGCATGGAGGGTGTCTTTCATGGCATCAGTTTTGTCTTCTAAGGCATTTTTTAAAACAAGTATTTCTTTTTTCAAACATTCGTTTTCATCCTTAATTCTATGCATGCATACCTTCATAGTTTCTGATCGGTTTTGGCGTGTAGGTATTTTGCATACAGTTCATCAAAAACATCTTGTAATTGTTCATTAGAATCATCATAGTCAGTAGAATTTACCTCACTGTCATCTTCATGATCTGCCATCAGACATAAGTTGTTTTCTTCATTTTTCTCTGTCTCAGTCTGACTGTCTTCTGATGAGCTTTCATCTTCTTCACCTCTCAGGTCGCCATAGCTCCTTTTCTTCTTGTGTCCTTGTATTTAGATCTCTTGAGCGGTGGACAATCGTTCTTGAAGTGTCCGGCTTGTTGCGATTAAGCGGTTGGTGTCCGTCATCCTCTCCTCTATTGGTTCTTCCAGAATCCTTCTTTTTCTAAACTTGTTTCTTCCGAAAAAACTTTTAAACTTACGAGTTAAGAGTGCAATGTCTTCATCAGAGGAAGAATCACTTACCTGCTGGTCGTTGATCTTCAATGAAATACCTTCATGATGTTCATCAGTTTTCTTCAGAGATAGTTCCTTAGCCATTAGCTTGCCAATCAGTTCATCCGGTGACATTTGAGGAAAAGTTGGATTTTTTCTCTATGGCATCTACTTTAAATCAAATGTTGGCGACCTGACTCTCAATATCTTCCATTTGATTCTTGAGTTTGAATACTTTTCCTAGATTCTTCAAAGGATTTGTAATGTTAGTAAATCTAGTGAACATCTGAGAAATGGACTCACCTCGGTTCATCCTGAAGTTTTCATACTCATGCATGAGCCGATTCACTCTAGTTTCCTTGACTTGAGTGGTTCCTTCATGCGTTACCTCCAACTGATCCCATATTTCTTTGGCAGAGTTACAAGCACTGATTCGGTTGAACTCATTGGGATCCAGCGTACAATACAAAAGGTTCATAGCTCTGTCATTCATTAATATGAGCTTGTTATCTTCATCAGTGTATTCCCGTTCAGCCTTGGGGATACGTATCCCATCTGGACCAGTTTTGGTTGGAAGGATAGGTCCGTCCCGTATGATCTTCCATAGTGTGAAGTCTTATGCTCGAATGAAGATTGTCATTTTGGTTTTCGAGTAGCCATAATTTGTTCCATCAAAGAGTGGTGGTCTGTTGGAGGATCTATCTTCAAAAGCTATAAGAACAAGGTTAGCCATAAGGATCTTTTACCTCAAGGTTGTTAGACCTTTGATTTTTGGAGGCCTACTCTGATACCAATTGTTAGATATTCCTGCAAGATTAACTCAAGAGGGGAGGGGTGAATTGAGTTAGTCTATAAAAAATTTTATCAAATTTGTTATCCTCTTTGGCGACTAGAGCTAATTTGGGCCGTGTCAATCTTTTGTAACTATGAGACAGAAGAGTTAGTGTGTTTTCTTGTGAAGTAACAAAAAGTAGTGTTCGGGATATTTAACGTGGTTGGCAAAACCCCTTTGCCTACATCCACGGTCGCTCTATCACCGAGCCAAAGCTTTAGTAGACCTTTAATATGCTACAAATACACCTAGAGCGAAGTGCTTCATGCCAAACACACATACTCTAGGGTTTCTTCGCCAAGACAACCCCTACCTGAGCCTCTGGACACGCTTTGTCCCCCCTGGCTGATTTGCTAGCACTATTACAAGGTCTAAGAGCTTACACCAAGCTCAACCCGAGCTTCCTTTACCGGTGCATCCAGCACTACCTTTACACTGTAAGTGACAAGTTACAAAAAAATAAACAAGTATTGAGTGCAGGATCTATCTCATGAATGTTGAGTGTTTAATCGGTGATTCAGATGAGATGATCGGAGAGATTGCTGAGAGATTTCTTTAGTATGATTTGCAGCAAGATTTGTTTGTGTGGAGTAGTCAAGTTCGTGACCGGTAGTGGGAGTTTTTGTGTAGAGTGGTAGAGTTCTTGTATATCTCTGTTTTTGCTTGGATTCTCTCTACTTCTGTTTTCTTTATATTCTCTCCCTGTTTTTCTCTATTTCTCCACCTGTTTCGTCGTTGCTGTGACTCCCTTTTTATAGAGCATCTTTCCTGTGCAGGAGCCGTTGAGGAACGTTGTTGTTGGCGCTCGTTTCTTCACGTCAGAGAAGGAATGGTGTTGTCCAGTGGTTCTTCAGCTGTGTTTATGCAAAGTCTTTATTGCATTGAATGCGTTGAAGAAATTTGAATTTGCTGCCAACGGTTGAGTGCTTAATTTAGCTAAGCTTCATTTGAATTTCGGTGGTGATGAGTTGATATGGTATGTCCATAATAAATGCAGTCTGAGTTGACCGCTTGGTGATCAAGGACTTTGTTGCTTTCTTTCCTTAATTATTGAGCTTCCTTTTGTGTGAAAGTGAAGATGATTCTAGCTCTTGTAAATCTTACATTTGAGATCCTTGATCCGTTGTGAGTGCAGATGATTTTTTGAAGGCAAGGAAACCGTTGCCGTTGAACATATGGGGTTTGTCCCAAACAGAGAATGCATATGCTTCAGTAGCCAAACAATGGCACTGTAATGTGGCTGTTGCATCCTCTGTCCCGTATCTTTATTCTCTGTCCCGCTTGATGAGCAAAGATAGCATTATTGATTGTCATTATTTATTTGTGGCATCCTCGTCCCGTATCTTTTTTCTGTCCCTTCAAGCGATCGAGCGGTGGCCTGTGATGTCATTTGTGGCATCCTCTGTCCCATGTGCTGTCCTCTGTCTAGTATGTAGTAGCATAATAGTTGGCTGTATGATGGCTGTTTTTGTCTGCTGTAAATTAAATGATCTTTGTTTGTCTAATCCTGCAGACTTATTTTCAGATTATTAGTCTTATATAAATCATAGTTCTTAATTATTTGTTATCATCAAAATTATTTTTGTATTTCCAACACCATCCTAAAGGGGCTGTAAGATTATAAAGCAACCAAACATCTCATTTTAGCAATGTAAAAGACAACAAATTATCAGAAATCATCATAGGGACAATAAGGATAGCTGACAATCTCTCAAAATCTGAATAGGACTAGATAGGACAAGCATAGGCAAATATACATCAATATCTATTACTTGTAATAAAGGATAGCGAATAATTCCTCAAAATTCATCATTAGGCCAGTAAGGGTAAGCATAGGCAACAACTATATATATTTAGTTAAGATAAGTGTAGTATTCATTCCACTATCATAATATCATTACCCATTAAGCTAGACAAATATCTCATTCAAGATAATAATTCCTGACATACCGTTCAAAAGGGCTACAAGGCTGTGCATAGGCAACCAAGCATTTCATTTTAGTAATGTTCAAAAACATTACACAAAAACAGAAATGGCTACTGTGCAAAACTAATGAAATGTATTTATACCATAATGGAGAGAAGCTCGAATAAATTTTATATGAAAGATTTAATATACAATAATACTTTTGCACAAAGCAGTCTAAACATGTCAAGTAAAGAAAAGATATGATTAAAAACACAATATGAATTAATCAATAATACTTTTAGCTTCACTATTAAACCGAAAGAGGAAAAACAACACCTATAAGCACTTACCATATGCAAAAATTGTATGAACTGTATAGACAAGCACTCATAATCTGCAAGCACACCTTAAGAAAAAAATAACAAGCACGGTAAATCATTACAAAAAACAACTCATCATCTGCAGTGTAGAACAAAAAAATAAACCATACATGTCGAAACAAATAGAGGACGAACACACATACCATACACACTCAAAAACACTATACCGTTAATTGTTAAAACCGTTATCGTCAATAGGAAAAAAAAAAGAGAAAACAAACTAAAAAAATTGCTGCTAAAAATCTTACCAAATCGAGGGAAGAACGGCGGTGAAAGCTTTAGTAAAAAATTCAAAACCGTACGAGATCAAGATCGACTCGGACGAAAAGGTCAACACAAATGAGACCGACAACGGTGTCGAACGAAAAAATACTTGGCTTTTTAGCGATATGAGACAAAAAAAAAGGATTATCAGTTTGTCTGCCGGAGACAAAAATATCATCTGTGTCGAAGATCAAAATCGATCGAAAAAATTAGAGTTTGAACAGTGGAGCAGCGTATACAGATAGAATGCAGAACGATCAAGGAAATAAAAAAATACAATAAATAAGATACGGTAAAATAATTTATATAACATGATAATTTTATAAATTTATTATGAGCATTATCAGTTATTTGCAGGAGGATGAGAAAAATCGCCGCGGTACTTTTCTTGAAAGCATCTCTGTAATGCTTTTTTAAAAGCAACCGTTAAAAACACCATGAAGCAGCTTAAAACTGCATTACCCAAAGACCTAATTTACTATTTTGTGCTTTTTTCGAGCACAGCCAAAGGAGGCCTTTCTTTTATCAAACCGTTTTATTAGTGTATAGTGCTTTTTTTTTGCCAAAAGAAGCAAAAAAGCGTTCACTACTATAAATTGGGTCTTTACCGACCTCAAAATTTAGTCGGTATTGGCATCAAAATCAGTCGGTAATACCAATTACCGACTGAAAATGTGATAGTCGGCCATCCGTCGGCAATGACTGGTCGCTAAACGATTTACCGACTACACGATAAATTCAGTCGGTAATGAACAGTAAATTACTGACTGAACTTAAAATAATCGGTAATTTCAGTTTATCGACTAAAATTTATAGTGGATAAATTTAATTTACCAACTGAAATTTTTAATGGGTAAATTGAATTTACCCACTGAAATTTCAGTGACTAAATTCTGAATTAGCGACTGAAATTTCGGTAGGTAATTTCAATTTACCCACTAAATTTTTAATTATTAAATTTGCCTAATAAAATTATAATTAATATTTATTAAATGATAACAAAATCATTTATATTCATTAAAAATATATAGAACATTCACCAAGATTTACAATTATATATCCATTAAAGTCATCATCAAATTAAATATACCAATTCATCCAACAAAAAAAATTTCTCATAGTTAAGTACAAAATTTTTTCTCATAGTTAAGTACAAAAAATTTCTCATAATCATCATCAAATTAAATATACAGCCGCGGACCAAACTCTTCCTCTTGAGACGACCATGATGGGCTCCTTACCTTTGGTTTTGCCTTGTTCGACAACCGGTCATGAAATTGCTGTCAAAGAAGAACTACAAATCAAGTCTAAGCACTTTAATTCAATTCTACATTGATTCAGCAGTAACTTAGACTCAAACATGAAGCCATATAAGATGGAATAAACATCCTGACTTCAAGAATGACTCAAGCTTAACCAGTCCCAACTTCCAAGAGGTTAAAGGAAATATAAGTGATTCAAGCAATAAAATCCAAAGTAAGGCTCCAACAGGTAGAAATTTTAAGCTAGGCAGAAACTTTGCATAGAAAATTAGATGGATGAGGATCAAGATCTGAAAAACCTCCTAAACATAAATTTGAGCTTTTAAAAAAACGTTTTACTTTCATCTTTTGCAAACCAAAATAATAACAAGATCAAATCAGGAAACTAAGGAAAGTACTTTTTTCTCTAAACTACTTGTTATTAAATTAAAAAATCTACTAGAGGAACTGAGGAAGTAGCTAACACAATCACAGGTGAAGATCGACCAGATTTCGATGTAATTAAGAAAAATCACAAGCTACACTGAAATTCAGGTTTGCAAACTATGCACAAGATCATAACGTAAAAAACTGAGTAACTCCCACAACTAAAACATGAGAAGAGGAAAACGACAGATTGCAAAACACCACTTAATCACAAAAAATAAACTAACATGCAAATCTCTCAACAAATAGTTCTCAATCACGCTCGAAAGATCTCCTACAGCTATACTATACAAAATCAATCAAACCTAGAATCAGGGAGTGCCTATTGAAGAAGGGAAACGGAAACAGTAGTCATAACAAAGCAATCACTATTTGTAGATAAATCGAGAACCAAAACCAAACATTAGAATCAAAATTCCAGCCCTGAATCACCTGTCGTCTGAGATCAGCGTCTCTAAGCTTAGCTTCGATCTCCTCAGCGCTGAGCAGCGGCGGACTGCTTCGTCTTTCGATTAACCTCCGACGAATTCTCCGGGGAACCTCTCCCGGCGTTGTTCCAACTGAAAAATCCAATGCAATTGTCTAGGGTTCAACTACTGAAGCTATAAGGTCACTTCATTCCCCAAATCAGAAACCAAACCAAATCAAATCAAAGCAAATAAAAAGAAAGGTTGGACTACTAGCTTGCTTCAGTTGGGGGCAAAAGTAAGCATTCACCAGCAACAGTTAGGAACACAGAGACTGCAGAAAGCGAGAGCTCAACGAATTGACTCTACAACAACCGGTATGCTTCCTTTCTTCACCAGAACAAATAAAACCAAAAAAAATAAATTAAGGAGCAGGTAATCACTGTTGAGTAGGAAAGTATAGAATTAATTTATGAGAGGAATGTTGGCTACAGCAAAAATTGCTTACTTTCTTCGCCGGTCGTAGATGAAACCTGCAGTCACGCGCCGGAGAAGAAAGCTAAATTTTCGACGAATAGGAGCAGGTGAAATCGAACTGATCAACTGAACCTTACTAAAACTGATAAATACCGACTGACTAAAATATTCAGTCGATAAACTTATCGACTGAAAATAAATTCAGTCGATAAAATTATCGACTAAAAATATTTTTTAATCAATAATTAATATGAATTATCGACTGAATCTATTTTATTTGATAAAATTATCGATTGAAAATAAATTCAGTCGATAAATTTGCAGACTAAAAATATTTTTAATCGATAATTAATATAAATTATCGATTAAATTATATTTTAGTCGATAAATAAATTAATTTATCGATTGAAAATCTAATCAATCGGTAAATATAAAAAAAATATCGACTAAATTTTTTTCAATCGATATTGATAGATTTACCGACTATATTGTTTCAATCAATATATTTTCAGTCGCTGAAAATTATTTTTGTAGTAGTGATTGTCAAGCAGCAGATGGTGCAATATTGTAATCTACTTTTTCCGGTACAGTTTCGGGGAGAGCAGGCACCGGATTGACGGCAACGGCAGGGCCGTTGTAATCGAGAGACTTATCGTCGTAGACGTCCCACCATTTCTTGACAAGCATCTTGATATCTTCCCTATCCATGTTGGGCTCCTTGCCCGTGTACCTCCACGGCTTCGACCACGCAGAAGAGTAGTTAACAACTTTGACCTTCTCGAGCTCCACGTTCTCCGGGTGGCGCCAAAGCATGGCGAGGACAAGGTTGTAGATCAATGGAATAGGCTCGTACATGTCATCGAAGAACTTGTTGAGGAAGTCCTGTTGCGCGAAGGAAGTCGGCGGGGTGATCTCCAAAGTAGCACGGAGAAACTCGGCGGTGGCTAGACTTGGCTCGTGGACGAACACGCCGGCGTTGAAGTAGAGAGCCGGACGTGGACCGAGCTCGCTTTTCCAGGTGACTTTGTCGGGACACTGCTGGCAGTATCCGTTCTTGTATTGCGGCGTATGGCTCCACGTCTTCTCGCAGAAGCAATCCATTACCGCGTAGAAGCGACCATCGGGAAGATCGAAAAGGTCATCGATGTTTTCGTAAACTTGAACATCTGCGTCCAAGTAGATCATCTTGCTGTACTCCACAAACTGCAAACAGAGCAAGAATTTTCACCATGAGTTGAAATTTTCTGAAACATTTACAAACAAGAAGATGGCTAAAGAACTTTTGACATCACCAATCTCAACACAGTAAAGTGGTCGTTTTGAAATTAATTATGAAAATAAATTTTTTTAAAATAAATATTTTATTTTAACTAGTTTTATTTTTTATTTTAAAATAATAATAAAAAATTTACTATTTAATTTTTTTATAATTTAATTTTTTAAATAAATTAATAAATATTTATAAAAATATATTTAAAAATATATAATTAAAAAGTTGGTCTGAGAAGGTGGTTGCACGGCATGGGGAGCTGGGTCTACAATGAATTCAAAAAACGGAGTTCTCATGGCGAAAGAACAAACAGATCGTACTATTGACAAGAATAAAAAGCTCATAATTAATTACCTTCCAAATACGGAGCTTGGAGTAATTGATGACGTCATACGCCATGGCGAGCTGGGTGTCCTCCGGCGGGTAAAGAGGTTCGACTTCTCTAATAATGCACCCCTGTGATCTCAGCAGCTTCCGGTGATTTTCCGGCACATCAGGCAACACAGCAACAACAAGCGGGTAAACTGATCCCACCTTCCTCAACCCCTTTATAAGACCAACAACACCATTGACGTAATCACCATTCCCGGCAAGGAACGTGACGAACGCTCTCATCGGTGAAGAAACAATCTTGCTTCCATAGGTAGCAACATCAGGTGTTCCCTTGCTAATGATCTCTAACGCCATTTTGTGCTAAGAAATTAAAACTCAAGATTGAAATTCTTGACAACTCAAAGATTGAAGACCTTCAGAAACGATTGGTTGCTTCTATAGGCGAAAATGAAGCATCAAATTACTAAAATAGACATAAAATAATAGGCTCACTACCAGTGAGACGAGTGACGCTCAAAATAAGAAAACTTAGTAGAAGGAGCTAGAAATTTTTGTGTCATTTCTTCTAGTGGTCCAAGTGTTTACTGTGATTGCAAAAAGCACTGCGTTGGACGTTGACTATGAGATTACGCCTTGAGCAGAGGCTGAAGTCAGCTGAAGTGACGTGAAAAGAGCTTGAACAAGCTTCTAGATGCTTACCTTTAGCTGCTAAAAATTTGTTGTTTTAAAAAAATAACTATGGATCGCGATACATGCACATTTTTTTTAAAGAACACTCTCTTTCTGACTATAAAATTTTCAAATTTAATTTTCATAAACAAATATGTATAATTATGATATCAAAATATACTAATAAAATTTTAATTTAATTCAATTACGAATCAAATTCTATATAACTACTTGATAAAAATAACAAAAATAATAATATATATGTAATTTTTTATTTCTGTTATTTTTATTAAGTGGTCGAATTGAGATTAATTTATAATCTAATTGATGAATATATCTTTAAATTATAATTTTTTATATTCAATAATATAGATTAAATTTTGAAATCTCAAAATAATAAAAACTAAAAAGAGAGTGTCCCGAAATACCAATAAATAAAGAACGCACTTATCTCTCTCATATAATTATTTGTTTTCTATCCATCATTTGATTAAACATCACATATTGACGGGATAAATCAGTTTCTATAATATTCAACATAATATATAAAACATACACCTGACACTATGGGCGTGTTTACTTAGTAAGGGAAATTAAAAAATCAAATAAAAAATTAAAAATATTTAATAAAAAATAAAATTATATATTAATAAAATATTTATAATAAATTTTAAAAATAATTTTTTAAAAAATTTTATTAATAAAATAATTTTATTCTAATTTTTGTATATATTTTATGTTGGAAGTGAGTTTTTAAAAAACTCACTTTGGGGTGTTGATAAACACGCCCTATAATAAAGAGATTTTTCCGCGACTAAAAAGGACAGTCGAAATAACAAAAACGCGACCGTAGAAACTTTTAATGACTGACAAAAATCAGTTGCGGAGACGGTCGCGCTAGGTCGGTATCTGAAGGCTTCTGCGACCAAGATGGAACAGTTGATAACTAATACTCCAAAGCATTAGCGACCGCCAAGTGCGAGTATCAGCGACGAAGACAACAAGTCGTAGAAGCTAAACCAGCGACCGATTATCTTGGGAGTCGAGGTAGGTTTCAGTCACCAAGCAGAGATGGTCGTTGTTGGTGTATCAGCGACCGTCCGTATTGGTCAGTGATGCTTAACAAGAGACCGATAGCTTTGAGTCGTGGAAGGTTTCGACGACCAGGTGATGATTATCGTTATTGTCTTATCAGCAACCACTGTTATTGGTCGCAATTGGTGTATATCTGCGACTAGTCTCGCTGGTCGCTGATAGACAATCAGTGACCGATAGTCTCGATCGCAATTGGTTTAGTTTTATGTGTTTAGCGACATTTTAGTGCTGGTCGTTGATAATCCAACAGTGGCTATTTACTAAAGTCGCTAATACCTTTAAAAAAATTTATTTCTTCTTTTGTATATACTACGTATTATTATCTTATGTACAAAACAATTCAATAATAAAAAATATTTTAACAATTAATATTTTAATAATATTAAATAAAGTATATTAATAATTCTTAGTTACAACAAAATAAAAATACAAAAAAAGAGTATTACAAGCATGTATTTTTAATAAACAAAATATAAGAAACTAACAAAAGTGTTAAGTGTTGACAATGCACTTCTTCCCAACAAAGTAAACGATCGTAAATCTAAAATTAAAACAAATAAAAGCATTAACCAATAATATGTATGCAAACATATGATAAATATAGGTTGTTTTATACTAAAGTATTCGATATTAAGATTTTTAAATCTAAACTTGCTTCTAACTTACTTCCGAACCTTCAAATTTGATTACGACTCTTCTTACAAGTTACATTCATCGAACTTATCGTATCGGTGCTAATTTCGTGTCATTTGATGATTTACTTTGTATTTCGACCCCCTATATTGTCCTATATTAAGCTATTATATATTAAGATTTTTAAAATCTAAATTTTCTTCTAACTTACTTCGAACCTCTAAATTTGATTCCGACTCTTCTTAAGGTTATACTTGTCGAGCCGATCGTGTCGGCACTAATTTCATATCATTTGACGACTTATTTTACATTTTGACCACATAAGTTATCTTACACTAAGCTATTTTAAGATTTTTAAAACGTAATTTGCTTCTAATTTACTATCCGGACCTCCAAATTTGATTCCGACTCTTCTAGTAAGTCACACTCGTCAAGCCGATTGTGTCGGTCCCAATTTTGTATCATTTGACGGCTTACTTTATATTTTGAGCGCTTGTGTTGTTTTAAACTAAGGTATTATATATTAAGATTTTTAAAACCTAAACTTGTTTCTAACTTACTTTCCGAATCTCCAATTTGATTCTGACTCTTATTGCAAGTCACACAAGTCGAATCGATCTGAGTTGGCGCTAATTATGTGTCATTTGATGGCTTAGTTTATATTTTGAACCCATATGTTATTTTAAACTAAGCTATTCTCTATTAAAATTTTTAAACCTAAAATTGCTTCTAACTTATTTTTTGGAACTCTAAATTTGATTCCGACTCTTTTACTGTTAAAATACATGTGTTATTTCATTTCACTAATACAACTACATGTATATCTATATATATTAAATACATAGGATATTATTGTCACTTCAACTCACACCAACACTCTCCCTCAAGTTGATATATAAATATCTCTAATACCCAACTTGTCAAATGAGTTGTAAAATATTTTATTAGAAATAGCTTTTATAAGTATATATGTCAATTGATCTTCAGACTTCACAAATAGAAACTGAACTGTCTTGTCGTCTAACTTCTATTTGATGAAATGACGATCCACTTCAATATGTTTTGTCTGATAATGTTGAACTGAATTATGAGCAATATTAGTGGTTGCCATGTTATCGCAGAATAATTTCAGCTCAGATACCGATGTGTAGTTTACCTCTGTAAGTAACTTTTTTTTCACATAAACCTTTGCTCATACTCTGAACTTGGCTTTTGCACTTGATAATGCAACTACTTTTTATTTCTTATTTCTTCAAATAACTTGTTGGAATTATAAGGATAATTTTGATGATAACAAAGAATTAAAAACTATGATTTATATTAGACTAATAATTTGAAAACAAGTTCTGCAGGATTAGACAAACAAAGATCATTTTAATTTACAGTAGACAAGAACAGCCATCATACAACCAACTGCTCGATGCGGGATAGAGAACAGCATACAGGACAGAGGATGTCACGGTCACATAACAGCCAACTGCTATGCTACTACTGAAACGGACAGAGGACAGCATAGGGGGATAGAGGATGTGACAGCAACATTACAGTCAGCTGTTCGACTACTGAAACATAAAAAGACTTCTCTGTTTCGAGACAGACTCTTATGTTCAACGGCAACGAAATTTCCCTTACTTCAAAATTCACCTGCACTCACAACGGACTGAAGCATTTCAAACAGAAGATTTACAAGAGCTAAAACCATCTTCACTTTCACACAAAAGGAAAGCTCAATAATCAAGAAAAGAAAGCAGTCAAAGTCTTTGATCAGTCAAGCAGTCAACCTGCATTGCATTTATTATGGACATGCCATATCAACTCATCAGCTCACCAAGGCTCAAACAGAAGCTTAGCTGAATTAAACTTTCAACCGTTGGCAGTAAATTCAAATCTCTTCAACGCATTCAATGCAACGAAGACTTTGCACAAACACAGCTGAAGGACCAATGGACAACACCACTTCTTCTCTGACGTGAAGAATTGAGCGCCAACAGCAGCGTTCCTCAACGGCTCCTGCACAGGAAAGAAACTCTATAAGAAGGGAGTCACAGCAACGAAGAAACACAGTGGAGAAATAGAGAGAACATAAGAAACCAGAAGTGGAGAAAGCATACAAGAAAAACAGAGGTAGAAAGAACACAAACAAAATAGAGATATACAAGAACTCTACCACTTTACACAAACAAAGCGTGCTGCTGGACACGAACTCCACTACTCCACACAAACCAATCTTGCTGCAAATCATACTGAAGAAATCTCTCTCAGCAACCTCTCCGATCATCTCATCTGAATCACATCATAAACACTTAACATTCATGAGATAGATCCTGTACTCAATCTTAGTTTATTTTCTTCTAATTTGTTACTGACAGTGTAAAGGTGGTGCTGCAGGCACCGGTAAAAAAAGCTCAGGTAGAGCTTGGTGTAAGCTCTTAGACCTTGTAATAGTGCTAGCAAATCAGCCAGGAAGACAGGCGTGTCCGGTAGGCTGCTAGGGGTTGTCTTGGCGAAGAAACTCGGTAGAGTAAGTGTGCTTGGCGAAGCACTTTACTCAATGTGTATTTGTAGCTTATTAAATGTTTAGTGAGGCTTTGGCTCTGGTGATAGAGCGACCGCGGATGTAGGCAAAGAGGTTTTCCCGAACCACGTTAAATACCCTGAGCACTACTCCTTGTCACTTATGTCAGTAAACACTCTAACTCTCTCTGTCTGCAGACATAAAGATTTTACAGTACGGTTTGTACACTCATTTGCAAGTGGGATAACAAACTTAACGAAAATTTTTATAAACTAATTCAATTCACCCCTCCCCTCTTGAGTTAATTTTGCAGGAATATCTAACATAACTAAATTATTACATACAAAGGTAAGATATTCTGATGTAGATCTCCTATCAAAAATACTTCCTACCCAGTCAGCATCAGTATATTCTTCAATATCAATGTTGTTATTCTTAAAGTACATACTCCCTCTCCTTGGAGGCAACTTTAAATAGCGAAGAATTTGAAATACTGCATTCATATGATTTTCATTCGGACGATGTATAAACTGACTTACCACGCTCACAGCATAAGCAATATCTGATTTTGTGTGAGACAAATAAATCAATTTTTCAACGATCTTCTGGTATCTCTGCTTGTTGGTGGGTACATAATCAGAGTGTTCTCTCAAACCATGATTCTGAATAATTAAAAATATCTGCTGATTTGTGTTGGAAATATAAGGATAATTTTGATGATAATAAAGAATTAAGAATTATGATTTATATAAGACTAATAATCTGAAAACAAGTGCAGGATTAGACAAACAAAGATCATTTAATTTGTGCCAGACAAAAAACAGCCATCATCATATGACCAATTGTTATGCTACTACTACATACCGGAGAGAGGACAAAGACACGGGGATAGAGGATGCCACGGCCACATCACGATCATTTGCTCCGCTTCCGCTTGAAGCGGGGAGAGAACAAAGATACGGGGCGATGAGGATGCCATAGCTAAATAACACCAACTTCTATTACGCATGGGCGGAGCAGAGAACAACATACGGGATGAGGATGCAAGCGGCCACATTACAGTCAGTTGTTTGGCTACTGAAGCATATGCAGACTTCTCTGTTTCGGGACAGACCCATATGTTCAACGGCAACGAAGTTTCCCTTGCCTTCAAAGATCACCTGCACTCACAACGAACTGAAGGACTTCAAACAGAAGATTTATAAGAGCTAGAATCATTTTCACTTTCACATAAAAAGGAAGCTCAATAATTAAGGAAAGAAAGCAGTCAAAGTCTTTGATCAATCAAGCGGTTAACCTGCACTGCATTTATTATGGACATACCATATCAACTCATTAGCTCACCGAAATTCAAACAGAAGCTTAGCTGAATTAAGCACTCAACCGTTGGCAGCAAATTCAAATTTCTTCAACGCATTCAATGCAACAAAGACTTTGCACAAACACAGCTGAAGAACCACTAGACAACACCATTCCTTCTCTGACGTGAAGAACCGAGCGCCAACAGCAACGTTCCTCAACGGCTCCTGCACAGGAAAGATGTTCTATAAAAAGAGAGTCACAGCAACAAGAAAACGTGTGGAGAAATAGAGAAAAATAGGGAGAGAACAAAAAGAAAACAGAAGTAGAGAGAATCCAAGCAAAAACAGAGATATACAAGAACTCTACTACTCTACACAAAAAAAATTCCCATTTGCCGGGTCCTTAACTTGACTACTCCACACAAACAAATCTTCACGCAAATCATCTTGAAGAAATCTCTCAAGAATCTCTCCGATCATCTCATCTGAATTACTGATTAAACACTCAACATTTATGAGATAGATCCTGCACTCAATACTTGTTTATTTTCTTGTAACTTGTCACTTACAATGTAAAGGTGGTGCTGCATGCACCGGTAAAGAAAACTCAGGTAGAGCTTGGTGTAAGCTCTTACACCTTGTAATAGTGCTAACAAATCAGCCATGGGGACAGGCGTGTCCAGGAGGCTGGTAGGGATTGTCTTGGCGAAGAAACCCGGTAGAGTATGTGTGCTTGGCGAAGCACTTCGCTCTAGGTGTATTTGTACCTTATTAAAGGTCTAGTGAAGCTTTGGCTCTAGTAATAGAGCGACCGTGGATGTAGGCAAAGGGGTTTTGCCGAACCACGTTAAATACCCTGAGCACTACTCTTTGTCACTTCACAAGAAACACATTAACTCTTTACATGCTGCAGTTACAAAGATTGACACAACCATTTGTCGCTCTCTGCCAGTAGGATTACGAACTTAACGAAAATTTTGATAGACTAACTCAATTCACCCCTCCCCTCTTGAGTTGGTCTTGCAGGAATATCTAACAGTTTGCAATCAAATATTTCTGTTTTAGATAGTAAATCTAATACACACTCTCTCTGAGATATAAAAATTAGGGGTACCAATTCGGGTATATGGGTCAGTTTCGGATCGATTCATATAATAATCGAATTAAAATTGTTCAATTCTAACCCGACCTATTTATTTATATGGATCAAAAGTGTCAATCCTAGCCCACTTTTTTTATAACCGAGTCAAATTCAGATTGACCCATTTAATAATTAAAATTATTAAAATAAATTTATAAATATTAATTTTTAGCAATAATATATAAAACTTATTAATTATGGTATATTTAAAAATAAAAAATATTAATTTTGATAAAATTTATGAATTAAGTAAAAATTAGTTAAATTAGGATAAATTAAAAATATATATATAAATTAAATTTAAATTTGTACTATTATTCTCTAATTATTAAATAATATATACTATATAAATAGTTAAACAGATTAAACGGATTAATTTTGGGTCAATCCGAATCCGACCCGAACCCGTTTAATATTTTCGAATCAATTTTGGATCGACCCGAAATTGACCCGAACCCGACTAAGACTGACTCAAACCCGACTTTTCGGGTCTAGGTTCGGGTCGAGTTGAAATTTTCCATCCCTAATAAAAATACCTCTTTCAGATCGATCCACTTCAATACCCAGAAAATATTTAAGTCGTTCTAAATCTTTCATTTCAAACTCAGTAGATAAATATTGTGCAATGTAGATATTCCTTCTGTATAACACATTTTATTATTATATCATCAATATAAATAATCAAAATTTTTATCTTTTCTTATCGATGTTTGAAGAATAATATGTGATCTGAGTTGCTCTGTTTGAACCCATACTTTTCCATTACTAGGCTAAATCATCCAAACCAGGTCCGAGGAGATTGCTTTAGTCCATATAGTGCATTCTAAAGTTTGCATACCGCTCCAACGTGAGATATCATAGTGTATCCTGGTGGGATATCTATGTATACTTCCATTTTCAGATCACTATATAGAAAGGCATTTTTACATCAAGCTGATATAGTGGCCAATTTAGATTTGCTGCAAGAGATAGCAGGACTCTAACAATGTTCAATTTTGCCACTGGTAAAAAAGTTTCTTAGTAGTCTATACCATATGTCTGTGTATATTTTTTCGCTACAAGTCTTGCTTTATACTTTTCGATAGATCCATCTGCTCTATGCTTGACAAAAAATACCCACTAGCATTCCACGGCTTTCTTCTCTTCTGGTAATGTGACAAGGGTCCATGTGTTATTTTTCTTTAGTGCTCTCATCTCTTCTTCTATTGTCTGAGCTCACTTAAGATCTTCTAAGGCTTCCTGTACTCTATTAAGAATATGATAAGAGGACAACTTCTTCACAAAGTTTTCAATGATTTCTGACAGTCCTTATAATGAAACATAATTGGCAATAGAATATCTTATATTTTTTCCTTCGAAATTTGGTGAGAATTTATCAAGAGGTTTGCCACGATACGTTTGAAAGGTAATTTATAACCAGTAGAGATTTTCGATATGTTATAAGAATGTGGAGTGATAGGGAAACTTACCTCAGGAATATTCTTTGGAGATTGGTCTTCCGGTACTAGAGGATAATGGGAGTTTGCTTCTTCGATGGTGCTATATGCTTGTGTTAAGGTAGGACTTTCAGATTCGGATTCTTTGACAAGTCTAACTTTGTTTTCCTGCTATGTTTTTCTTACCATCTTTGAATTACGTGCGACAGGTATGGGAGTTTCCTCTTCTATAAATCTTGGCTAATTACTTCCAATTCTACTCTTCACATTGTGTCTCCTCCTGAAGAAAAGAATGGGTACCGAAGCAGAGAAAAATATTTCAGATTTTAAAAATGTGACATCCATGGTGACATATGTGCGTCTAGTGGGAGGATGATAACACCGATAGCCCTTTGTATGTGTACCAAGCCCAAAAATATGCAACGAACAGCATAAGGGTCAAGTTTAGTCCGTTGATTTTTATGTAGATGCACAAATATCACACATCCAAACCTACAAAGGGAAAGCATCAAGATAGGCGGCAATGATTTATGATGAGATAATGCTTGAAGAGGAGTTTCAAATTTCAGTACCTTTGAGGGCATTCGATTACGCAAGTATACTACGGAAACAACTACATCTGTCCAATACCTTTGAGTTACATTTGCTTGAATCATAAGAGCTCTAGTTATTTTCAAAAGATATCTATTATTTCTTTCAGCAATACCATTCTGTTGTGTTGTATGAGAGCATCGGCTTCATGAATCATGAGCCTGAAAGTAATCAATAAAATCATGACTATATACTCGTCACTATTATCCGAATGAAGAATTTGAAATTTAGTTGAAAACTGAGTCTAAATCATATTATGGAAATAGCAAAATACCAAATACTTTAAATAGAGCCAAGTCATTCGCATACAATCATCAACAAAAATCACAAACCAACGGAAGCCGGAGAAGTTGAAAATAGGAGAAGGCCCCCAAACATCAGAATGGATCAAAGTAAACGGAGTTTGACTCCTACTAAAACTAATAGGATAATAAGCACGATGATTTTTAGCTAACATGCACACATCACAATTAAAGTCTGAAGAGTTCAAACCCGAAATAGAATTGGTAGTAAAAACTTCAAATAACTGAAAGAAGCATGCCTCAACCAATGATGCCATAACCAGATTTGTCTCTGCTTGCCTACAGATACATAATGAGTATGATTCGCTCTTGCAGAATGAAGTCTTCAATATAGTATAACCTCCCTCTCTTAGTACCATAACCAATAATCTTTGTGTTGAGAATATCATGAAGAAAATAAAACTGAGAAGACATTAGTACACAACAATTCAATTCCTCGGTGGCATGTCCCGCTGATATAAATTATTTGAAAGGGATAGAACAAGTAAAGTATTTGGTAGTGAGAGAGAACGCGATAGGGCCACTATTTCAGCCCCTGTGAATGGATATATTACTCTATTTGCATTGGCAATTGATGTTCGCCTCGGTATAGTGGTAGTTGTGAGGTCACGTGAGTCATAAATCATGTGGTCAGTTACTACTAAATCAATTATCCATTACTGATAATTTTTATAAGAAGAGTTGAATAAAATATGATTACAGTTACCTAACTTGGTAGTAGTAGAGCATTGGGTGGATGAATAACACTTGGCTGGTCAACTTGTAAGAGACAGTTAGGGTTCTGCATTTACCACTGTAGCTCGAGTGGTACCACTACTAGCAATAGTATCATGTTATTTTTTGGCCTTAAACTCGTTCCACCAGTCTGGATATCCGTGTAATTTGAAGCATGTCTCTCGGGTATGTTTCGTCTTCCTACAATGTGTGCAACCTCCACTTTCTATCAGTGCTTTTGGCTTGAAGGTGCATATAATTTTCCTGCATTTGGCCCAATTCTTTAATCATATTGCTAGCAGGCATTAACTGAAGCGTAGAAGTTTTGTTTCCACCCTTAGACACAATAACTGCACCAGTAGGAGCTTCTATTCCCGTCATCATAATGGCATACCTTGAGTATTATAATCCACAACGACCGTCTAATCCATCAAGAAAGGTGTACACCCTATCTTGTTGTAGTATAGAATTATACTTATAGCCGTATCTCACTCCATTAGATTAGGACGGCGAAAATCAATCTCTCTCCATAAGCCTTGTAGAGTATTATAATACGCTTCAATGAATCCTCCAGTCTGTCTCATTCGGTTCACTCGCCTTTTGAGATCGTACACTTGTGAGGCAACTGCATCAAAATAGATTGTAGCAACTACATCCCATACTGCCTTCGCCGTAGGGAACTGAATGAAATTACCAATCAAACTAGGATCCATCGAGCTGAGCAACCACTCCTTCACAGTTGTATTTTCGATTCTCCAATTTCTGAATGTAGGATAAGTAGATAACGATTGTGGAAGATTTTCATTAATATATCCCAATTTGTCTTTGGAAGAGATGTACATCTCTGCAACTTGAGACCATAAGGCATAATTGGTGCCATCTAATTTGATGCCGATTTGTCTAGTAGATGTATACAATATGAGCTCGGATTTTGAAGTTGAGTCTGAGACAATACTTATGCCATCCGAGCTGTGAAGTCATCGAGCATAGAAGTTATACTGTTCTATTGATCCATTTTGTCTTAGTAAAAACACGGCCAAAATAAAGAGGAATCTTCTATCCCAATTAATGCTTCTTGCAGCACAGCAAATCACTCTTGGTTCGTGATTTCGAAGGCGCCTTTAGGGAATGGGCACCAAAAAAATATTTTGATCTAAGCTGATTGGAGAAGCGGCAGCAGATCGGATTGGAGAAGTGGCTTAGCGGATGTCGGCGGCCAGATAAATTGGGAGCTAAGGTTAAGGAGAGTCGGAGATGGCTGCGGTTGAGGCCGGAGGGAGCCGAGGTTGAAGATTGGAGAGCCGAAGTCGGATATAGCCAGAGATGGACGCCGATGGAGATTTTCGGCAGCTTTGGGTAAATGAGATCTGTAGGTGTTCTGGTGACTTCGGTTGGCCAATTGGATGATCGGATAGGCGCTTCTGGGATTCTAGTGCGGAGAGACACGGATAGCATGGGGGTAGGGAAAAACAAGATTACCGATCGGGTGTTTTTTTTTTCGTTTGTCGGCGGTGACAGAATTGGGTCTGGTCCGGTGAAGACCTGTTCTGGTGGGAAGTTGCCGGAATCTGGTGAGCTACAGTTGTCGTCGGCACAGCAGACGGCGCAGTTAGGGTTTGTAACCTGCTCTTGATACCATGCTAAAATACATGTATTATTTCATTTTCTCTAATACAAATATATGTACATCTATATATATTGGATACAAAGAGTATTATTGTCACTTCAACTCATACCAACACCTGCAAGTCACACTCGTCGAGCCGATCGTGTCAATGCTAATTTTGTATAATTTTGGCTTAGTTTACATTTTTACCTCCTATTTTAAACTAAACTATTCTATAGTAAGATTTGTAAAACCTAAGCTTGCTTCTAAGTTACTCTCCGAACCTCCAAATTTGATTCCGACTCTATTTGCAAGTTACACTCATCGAGCCGATTGTTTGACGACTTAGTTACATTTTCATCCCATATATTATTTTAAATTAAACTATTTTATATTAAAATTTTTTAAAATATAAACTTGCTTCTAACTTACTTTCTAGATTTCCAAATTTGATTCCAATGCTTCCTACATGTCATACTCATCAAGCCGGTAATGTCGGTGCTAATTTTGTTTTGTTTCACCACTTTTTCCACATTTGCTCTCTTTATTTTATTTTAAGCTAAATTATTTTATTATAAAATCTAAAAAGTTAAATTTTCAATTATTTGATAAATTTACCCAACAATTTGTGGCTACTAACAGAGATATTAATCAAAACTTATAACTTATAAATAAAAAACAAAAAATAACGAATCAACAAATAGCCTATTTACCTAAAGGTGGGCCTTATCTTTCCAATTGATTTTTCATGGACTTCATCATCTGAATGAGTTCGTTGTACCGCTGGCGATGCTGTTCCAATTACTCCAAAAGACTACTCACTCTTGAGACCTCTTGTTGGAGAGCTTTAAGTCTTCATTCATGCCCTCTGGTTCTTACCTTTCTCTCTTTAATTGATTTTTCAGAGTTGATACCTCTAATGAACGGTCATCTCTGCATTGTGGCTTCAACCCTAGTCCCAGATCACAATAGTAATCAAAGTCATTCCCTAATACACTCTATCACTTGCTCTTGTGTCAACGGCTACTCAATTTGAGATGATTAATCATGTATTTGACTCAATACCTCCTATAATTAAATACTATTACACTTATAGTCTATAAAATTATAAAACTATATAATGTTTAAAATTATTACTTATATAATCGCTTCGAGTTCGTTATGAACTAAACTCTCCTCTACGAGGATGGTCTCTCTTTATGGTATATGCTATCTTGTAAGTTTCAGGTGGTCCTTATCCTTGCATAATTCTTTTAATGTAATAATACTCAAAGTAACAATAATATATATATATACGGGTGAGATATCGACACATCCTACCCTTTAGGCACTCACTCAACGAGCGGTTGAGATGCAGCCACGCTCGCTAAATCAACGGTACAGTACACAAACAGTCGAATAAACACTATCACTTTACGTTTCTCTTCTAAAAATTTCACTCATCTCCCGCACCGGCTCGAGCTTCTCAGCGATTCCGGCTGGATCCTGTTGGTTCCGGCTAGATCCCGTCGATTCCGGGTAGATCTCGTCGCCTGGTTCGATTTCGGACAAAATCCGGCTCGATTGCGGCACGTGTTTCTACTCCAAAAATTGGGGCTCGGCGAGTCCAGCTGAAATTTCGACTCGATTCCGGCAGTTTGGTGCTCGGTTTCGTCCATTCCGTCTCAATTTGCTCGGCTTTGTTTCACACCAGCTTGATTGCGGCTTCAATTCGTCGCCTGCTTCGGTTCCAGTTCGAATTTCAGCTCGATTCCGACGATTTGGGGCTCAGTTTCGTCAATTCCGGCTCAATTTGCTCGGCTTTGTCTCACTCTAGCTCGATTGTGACTTTAATTTTTGGTGTATTGGTTTTGATTTCTGGTGTACTGGTTTTTATTTCTTATGTATTGGTTTTGATTTTTATTGTATTGGTTTGATTTCTGAATGGAAGAAAAAGTACGTAATATATCTTCTGCGTGCATCACAGAAGACAATTAAGAGAGTGCCTACACGTGGGAATGATGTGTTGAATGCATGGTTGGTTAGACTGCGTAGGTAGGTTGGTCCTGCATCGCGCGAAATTTATTTCTTATTCTTTCTTCCTGTCTTGGAGCTACCTCTCTAAGTACCTACCATGGCAGTAAGGAGAGCCACTAGCAAAGCCAGTCGGCAACCACTGCAGTTGCAGTTAGAGAAGACAGTGCAAAGAGAGACATAACAGTAAATATTGATGTTGTTATCGAAAGAATGTTAGAAATATATCTCATATACGTTGAAAATGTAACTCTGAGCCCTCTCTTCTCTCTCTATTTCTTTATTGGTGTTGCTGGAAGCATTGCTGAAAATGTAACTCATATACACTAAAAATTGTAACACATTTTTATCAGCTTGAATATAACACTACAAATGTACTCCATTATTTACGATGTGATCAACTCCTCGTCTACGTGGGAGAGAAAGCTGCATGTAAAAAAGCTTACTGTATAATGCAATACATGCTCTTGTAATCTTCATAGTTTAATTAATAAAATTAATTTTTCTTTTAATAATTTTTAAATTGTGATTAGTGTGGAACAAAAGCGATTATATTCACTGCATGCATACTTTTTATTTTTTTTCACACCTACTGTTTGCTTCCATTTTCTTATCCATTCAACTCTCTTCTTCCGAACAGCACCCGCTGCTCCATTCAACTCTCTTCTTTCAAACAGCATTTATTAAACAGATAACAAAAAAATTTATAACAATCAGAGAATAAAATAAAATAAAATAAAAATTCCAAACTACATCTCTCCTCCCAACATCATCCACTAAGCATAAAAAAAAAATTATAACAGCTCTTTAAAACATAATCTTGGCTTACTGAAATTAATTACTCTTTTAATAATTTTTTGATTATGATTAGTATGGCTAAGTATATTTCTACTATATTTCTTTCGCGCCTAATAGGTATTCTACGTGCGTAGCAGGTAATCTCGCGCGATTTTCATCTTTTTCTTTGCCTGCTCTGCTTCTCATTTTCGGCTTACTTCTCTGCTCCAATTTTCGTTCTTTCTTATTCCCCACTTCCACTGTAAATTTTCTTTCTTCCTATTGAAGAATTTTTCAACACCAGTGCAGTAATAGTTTTACGTTCACCCCGAGCTGGTCTCTTTTTTTTCTCTATGGCCCAAACAGAGGAGGTTGATTATTCTGTTTCTATAACTCCGAATGTAACTATCGAAAAGGAAAAGATATTGTGTTTAAATATGATTTTTTCAAGTCTTGAACAAGCAAAAGAAGCGTATATATATTATGGTAGAGCAACCAAATTTAGTCCGATTATTCGAAGTACCCAAAAAGAAGTTCTGATGAAGTGATCAAATGCCTAAGACTTGTCAGCGATTTGAAAGTTATAGAGATCATACTAAGAAGAAAATATATGGGGAACTTTAGATACAAATTAATCAAAAAAGAAATAGAAATACAGTAAAGTGCGGGTGTTCAGCAAACATGAAAGTGGCAAAACAACCAATAGGACTTTGTAAGGTGATTCAGTATACCGACGAGCATAATCACAACGTAATTAGTCCGTCAAAGAGAATGCGTATGCCCGGTTGTAGAAATATGCCGGCTTCTACTAAGATATTAATTGATTCATTTCGTGAAGAAGGTATATTCATTAATAAAGTTACAAATATACTCGACGGATCACAGCATAGTTTTGATGATAGATATTGCTGGAATCACTTGGGACCTTCGAAGAAATACAAAAAATCAATATCAGGTGATGCAACTTCAGCGCTTGAATTTTTTTTTTATAAAAAATATAGAAGATTCAAATTTTTTTTATGCAATTCAGATGGACAGTGAAGCAAGGGCAATTATTTTTTCTGGATAGACGGTCGATTACGCTTGCAGTATCAATATTTTTGTGATGTAGTATTTTTCGACACAACATATCGTAAGAATGTGTATGAAATGCCCTTTGCACCGTTTACAGGAGTTAACCACCATATGCAGTCGATTAAATTTGGTTGTGATTTACTTCTGGATGAGACAGAAGAGTCATTTCATTGAATTTTCGAGGCCTGACTTGCAGCAATGGATGGACATGCCCCACCTTCCATTATCACAGATCAAGATAGAGCTATGACTGCAGCAATTGAGAAAGTATTTCCGAACACACGACATTGATTTTGCTTGTGGCATGTTGAAAAAGTTTCCTGAAAAGCTTCCACACATATATTTTAAGAAATCACGGTTCAAAAAAGATATGAAATATGTATTCGGGAAACTTATATTCCTAGTTCCTTTGAGATGAGATGGAAGGAATTGCTATGTACATACAACTTGCAAGAGAATGAGTGGCTTCAGGGGATGTATGAAATTCAAAAAAAATCGGTTCCAGCTTATCACTTCGACATTTTTTATGCTTTGGTATGAACACTACAGGGCACTCTGAAAGTATGAATTCTATTTACGGTAAATTTTTTCACTCTACTACAACTCTTCGAGAGTTTGTAGTGAAAAATGATAAACTTTTGGCTAAAATTATTGAAAAAAAAAAGAGGATTATATTAGCGAGCATTCTAACCGTATTGTCGACAATCATGTGTTCTTTCAAGAGTGTAGCAAAAGCATACACGAGAAATGTGTATGATAAGTTTAAAAAAGAATTTTGAAAAAGCTCACGCTGAATATATCTTATATGATGATGTTAAGAATAACGATGGCTACTCGACTTATATTTATAAGTCTCCTTTGCTTTGGGTGACGAGTTTAAGTGGACGGTGAAATTTAACCATGCCACATAAGAAGGTTATTGTGAATGAAAACTGTTTGAGTTTGTAGGAATTTCTTGTGGACATCTTATAAAGAATTTTCAGTCCCGTGATATGGAATTACCTAATCACTTCATTCTTAAAAGGTGAATGAAAGGGGCTAATAAATATAAAGCTGAATATGATGGTGGAGCTATACCAGGCCACGCAAATTCTGAGTTATTGAGGACTATCCAACTCTTGAAAATTTCCACACAGATATCGTATGAAGCTGATGAAACAGATGCATCTTTTAACTGATGTTGCAAACGTTATAAAAATTATCCGTACAGATGAAGAAATTAAAGAAGACAAATGAAAGCACAGACTATTCATGCACTCCCAAAGATAGCTCACAACTAACTGCCAATGTATCTCAAGTACTACTTTTGAATCCCAATATTTTCCAAACAAAGGGAAGAAAAAAAATTTGCAAGAATAGCGGTTGAATAAAAGGCAGTTTGGGAAAAGCTATCGGAAAAGCCAAAGCAAAAATATGGAGGAGGTGTGATTATTGTAAGAAGGTTGGTGTTAAACACGACAAACGGAATTATCCTGACAATTCAAATAGAAAAAAAAAGATAAGTAAGTATACCGATACTGAATTTTGATTTATAATGAACTTTCTTATAGTAATTTATGTTAGTGTTTACATTCGTTACATTTTTTTTGGACTGTTATCGATATTGATGCTATTGAAGACAACGATGGAGACGATATTGAATCTATAAATGAATTATCAACTGGTGATTATTTTATATTAATTTGTATGAACTGAAAGGTGTTTGTTGTAATATAGAAGCTATATTTTAGATATTCAATTGTTTTTTTTTTTCTCTATAATTTTAATCTTTGTTGTTTACAGAGTAAAAGTTTGTCTCTGTTCACTTTTGTTCTCAGTTGCTTATTTGTTGTTCTCTGTTTGTTCTATGTTATTTTTTTGTTTTCCGTGATGTGGTGTTTTTTTTTGTTCTCCACTTGCTCTGTTTTGAATGGAGCAAGAGAGTCCTCTGTTTCGAGCTGGAGATTAAGCCGAGATTATATTCTAAAGAGATGTTATAATTTTTAGTTGGTGCTTAATAGATGCTGTTGGGAGGAGGAGAGATGTGATTTTGATTTTTTATTTTATTTGTTTTTCTGAATGTTATAATTTTTTTTTGTTATCTATTTAATGGGTGATGTTCAGGAGGAAGAAAGTTGAATGAAGCAGCGGAGCTCCCTAGAGTAGGCAAGCATAAGAAAATGGAAGCAAGCAGCAGGCGTGAAAAAAATAAAAAATGCTTGCTTCTGTTCCATACTAATCATAATTTAAAAATATTAAAAGAATAATTAATTTCAGTAAGCCGAGATTATGTTTTAAAGAGCTGTTATAATTTTTTTTATGCTTAATGGATGCTGTTGGGAGATGTAGTTTTGATTTTTATTTATTTTATTTTTTCTCTGATTGTTATAAATTTTTTTGTTATATGTTTAATGGGTGTTATTCGAAAGAAGAGAATTGAATGGAGCAGTGGGTGCTATTCGGAAGAAGACAGTTGAATGGAGCAGCGGAGCTCTCTAGAGCAAGCGAGCATAAGAAAATGAAAGCAAGCAGCAGGCGTGAAAAAAAATAAGTATATGCATGCACTGAATATAAACACTTTCTGTTTCACACTAATCACAATTTAAAAGTTATTAAAAAAATTAATTTTATTAATTAAACTATGAAGATTACAAGAGGGTGCATTGCATTACACAGTAAGCTTTTTTACATACAGCTTTCCCTCGGACGTAGACGACAAGCTCATCACAACGTAAAGAATGGAGTAAATTTGTAGTGTTACATTCAAGCTGATAAAAATGTGTTACAATTTTTAGTATACATGAGTTACATTTTCAGCAATGTTTTCAGCAACACCAAAAAAGAAATAGAGAGAAAAAGAGGCTCAGAGTTACATTTCCAGCGTGTGTGCGATATATTTCCAGCATTCTTTCATTAACAACATCAACATTCACTGTTATTTCTCTCTTTGCACAGCCTTCTCTAACTGTAGCTGCAGTGGTTGCTGACTGGCTTTGCCAGTGGCCCTCCTTACTGTCATGTTAGGTACTTAAAGAGGCAGCGCCAAGACAGAAAGAAAGAACAAGAAATAATTTTTTTTCTGACTCGTCATTGCCTCGTATAAAATGGCTGTAATGCAGGACCGACCTGCCTACACAGTCTAACCAACCATGCATTCAACACATCATTCCCACGTGTAGACACTCACTCAATTGTCTTCTGTGATGCACGCAGAAGACATATAATGTACTTTTCCTTCCATTCAGAAATCAAACCAATACAATAGAAATCAAAACCAATACATCAGAAATCAAAACCAATACACCAGAAATCAAAACAAATACATCAGAAATCAAAGCTAATACACCAAAAATCAAATAAAATTGACCACAAATTAAATCAGCGAAAAACAAAACAAATGAATCAAAATTAAAATCAATAAAATTGAGCCGGAACCGACGAACTCGAGCCCGAATCACCGGAATCGACGGAACTGAGCCCGAATCGCCGGAATCAAGCCGAAATTCTAGCCGGAACCGAAGCAGGGGACGAATTCAAACCGCGATAGAGCCGGAGTGGACCAAACCGAGCAAATTGAGCTGAAATTAACGGAGCCAAGCCCCAAATCGCCAAAATTCGAGCCAGAACCGAAGCAGGCGACGAATTCAAGCCGCAATCGAGCCGGAGTGAGACAAAGCCGAGCAAATTGAGCCGAAATCGACAAAAAATAACCCCAAATCATCGGAATCGAGCCAAAATTTTTGAGCCGAAATCGAAACAGGCGACAAATTCAAGCCGCAATCAAACCGGAGTGAGACAAAGCTGAGCAAATTGAGTCGGAATCAACGAAATCGAACCCCAAATCGCCAGAATCGAGCCGAAATTTCAGCCGGACCCGAAGCCGAGCCCCAATTTTCGCTGGAGTGAAAGCACGCGCTGCAATCAAACCGGATTTTGTCCGATATCAAAGCAAGCGACGAGATCTAGTCGGAACCGATAGGATCTAGCCGGAATCACCGAGGAGCTCGAGCCGGTGCGGGAGATGGGTGAAATTTTGAGAAAATTTTTTTGAGAAGAGAATAATTTACGTGGAGAGAGAATACGTAAAGTGATAGTATTAATTCGACTGTTTGTGTGCTGCACCGTTGATTTAGCGAGCATGGCTGCATCTCAACCGTTTGTTGAGTGAGTGCCTACAGTTATTGATGAGTGCCTACAAGATGGAATGTGTCGATATCCCATCCGATATATATATATATATATATATATATATATTTTATTGAATTAAGAATCAAATTTGTAAAGTAAAAAACTTGAAGTTATTCATGAAATAAAGAGTTTTTTTATAACTGCGTAGGGATCAAACGAACTTTGTTGTAGTCTATAAGACTAATGCGTTTCCTGTATAACAATTAAGGAGAAAGAAAAGTTTAAAATTATTTGACCTAAAATAATGACAAAAAATTTAAAAATCAGATTTTCTTGCTAAATCTATTGTATAATCAATCGAAATAAAAACGACGAATTAGTATAGCCAATTCTACTCAACCAGAACAAAGACTTCATTTATTTTGTTGTTTGGAAAACCGAACTTATTTCTAAAATAAATTCAGGACGGTATTTACGTAAATAATATTAATAAATTTAAGTAGAAGATAAGTGACTGAAATATGTTTTTATTTAAAATTTAAAAATATTTTAAAAAAAAATTTATAAACTTTTATATTAATAGTAAATTTTAAAATTAATTTTTTTAAAAAAAAGATTTGTTAGTAATCATTTATTTTAAATTTTATTTATTTTATATTAAAAATTAGTTTGAAAAAGTAAAAATTTGAATGTTAGTAAATACGGCCTAGGCTTCTGAAAATTTTTATAGTAAAATTTTATCGAATAGGAAATAATATCAAACAATAGATAAAACTAATCACAAAAATCTAATCTAAGTAACTACAAACGGGAATTATTAAATACAAACGCACTACAATCAATATTGCGTTGCTCCTAATGCGATCAATTGTTTTTCCGACACTTTTTATAAGTATATGTTGTGTAACGAGTAGACATTCTAAACCGCTTTAGGATGTGTTCGTTTGTAAGGAAATGACTTTCTAATAAGAGAGTTATCAGAAATTGACTTAGCTAGAAATAAGTTCTCATTTCTAGTGTCAACTTTATTTAGAAGTGAATTCTAAAGTTACTTGTTGTGTTTGTGTGTTTATGAAAAGAGAAATTAGAAATACCTTTATTTATTCCTTAAATTATTAATTTAATAACAACTATATATTAATTATAGAAGAATCAATAAATATACATTATTGAACCATTTCAACATATCCAAATCATCAACAATATTTATATGATTTAGCTATATTTCAATATGCCTAATAAATATACAATATAAACTCCAATAATATATATATTTTTTACATAACTATAAACAAGATTATGTTAGAATCTTCATTAAGAATACATAAGAGTGTCCAATAAACAAGACAACATGGTTAACTGAAATCATGAACTATAATTTAAACATTTTAAACATCATATGCCTAATTCAAATAAATTTGTAGAGAACAATTGCTAACACTGCTAATATACATGATATCTTTTGTGATCCTAAACTTTTTAGTTGGTTATGTGGAGACTTAGAGCCTAGTTGTTCTATCTCATATGATCAATTTAGGCATGGACCATAGTAACTGAACTATATGATTAGATATAGAGGATGTTTTAGAACACTTCAAATAAAGAGCTTTTATAAAAATTTATTTGAAAATATTTTGAGAAACAAACTTAATTTGGCAGCTGAATGTCCCTAATAGATCACACATATATTTTTCTCTAGTAGAGAGGACATATAATACGTTTGTCAGCAGTGCTTATTGCTGGTTTCTTCAAAAATTGCTCGCGCATATGCCTGGTAAAGGCTCGGGCATCCTCCGTAAGCGCTCGGAGAGTTCTTTGTAAAAGGCCGGGGCGATGCTTGCCAAGGCTTGGACATGTCAGAAAATCGATCGAGCAATTCTCGATGAACTTTTAGGCAAGTCTCATAAAGGATCGGAAATTATGGGTAAGTGCTAGAGCTGTTATTGTAAAAGAGCATGGCAAATTTGGTAATAGATTAGTGCAGTAAGTGCTAAGGCATGCCAGAGACGTGCTTGGACAGTTTAGCCAGAGTCTCCTAAAGTTCTAGTAAGCGATTAGGCAGCAACGATATAGTACTCGAACAAATCAGACAAAGGAGTAGGATTCCAAAAAGAGCAAGCTACTAATTTTTCTTTAATATATTGAAGTTATGTATATACCTTTACGAAAAATAGTATGTAAGTCAATACCATTCTTTTATCCTTCATCTTATAATTTCTGTCATTTTCAATCTTAAATAAGAGTGCATGATTAACTTCGCTTATTGAGAAATAAGTATTCTAAGATCAATTGTATATATATTTTAGAGTGCATGAATCAGTTTCATCCGACTTTTGATCAAGATGATAAAACGAAGAATATATATTTTAAAATTTTTTCTGTCACCTTGACAAAAAAAAAAAGAGAATATTTATTTACGATCCAATTTGAACTAAAATTTTATAATCATAATTTTAACTTATAATTGTTTATATTTAATAATATAAATTCAAATTTGAAATTTTGTACTGACGAGATCATGCTAATGTTTATTGATGTCCATCTCAAAAATATTTATATATACATTAATTAAAATTATAGATGTGGGATCATTTATGTTATTATTCATCACAAGGTGTTGTTCTATCCTCAAAAGAGATGGTCACAATAGTTGCTCTCCATGATCTTTTTTGCAAATTTTTGGGAAAAACCATGTTATAAGGAGGTAGAATAAGAAAAAATAATCTAAATTTCTTTTTTAATAATTCATATTTTGCTTTTTTTAATAAATTCATTTTTAAACCGGTAAACATATTCTAAGTGAATGTCATAATGTTATGATGAAAAATTCATGTGTATTGTTTCATTTATGATGTACGTACTTAATTAAGAAAATAGTTACGTACTTAAACTAGAAAAAAAAATTATTAAAATATTAAAAATTAAGAATTCAATATTCATATAATAAATTAAAGATAAATATCAACTTTTTGATATATGTTGGAGTGAGATCTTCTTCGTAAAAATATAAAACATCAATTTTCTATTGAGAGATTAAGGAATTTCAAATGCAAGAAAGAATTTTCTCTTGCATTCAATTCAACTACCAGGTACCAACTATAATAATTTCAGCAAATAAAATCTAATACTAGTGTATATTCAAATCCAAATAATAATATATATCTAGTTTTTTCCAATATCATGTTTTAACATTTCTGACTAAAATATTATATATATATATACACACTATATTTAGAAGTAAATTTTTAAACATTAAGTTAATCAAAATAAAGTATTAAATATAAAAGTTAGTCGTAAGTAATTTTTTTGGCTTATGTGTTATCAGACCCTACGTCAGTATGGGTCCCACTTTCCGTCTCCTCTCATTCTCCCGCCCGATCACAGACAAAAATGAACTATGGATTACAGAAATACCCTTTCTAACAGGAAAGATAGTTTGTAACTTCAGACCAAAACAGTTTTTTATTACAGCCATTTAAAAAATGTATTTTGTATTTGAATGGTCCAAGGTCTAACTGTCGATTCGGTGAAAGTTGATTTGTAAGGCTGTGAGATTAGTTGTAAATGAGGTTCGAAATTGAAAAGTTTCGAGAGGAAAATTGTAACGGTCTTTTTCTTTATCTTGAGGGTAGATTTGGAAAGTGGGCGGTTGATCTCCGCCACTCGAGAAGTCGAAGCGTTTGTGTTTGTGGTTTTCTTCAGTGTAGTTGATAAACTTCTTGATTGATATTTCTTTTGTTTGCGTACTCATTTTTCCAATCGGTGTTGTTGCTGAAGAGGTAATTCGTTAACATTTTTGGTTTAGGTCTTATAATTTTTTTAGAATTTTTCGAGTTGTTCGTGTATTCGATTTGATTTCGTGTTGTTTTTAAAGTTTTTGAGAAACAAAACCGTTGGTTGTAGAAAGGGTTTTAATTTGATCGAAAAAATTCGAACAGTTATGTAGTTTGCAAGGTTAGTTAGTATCAATTTCAGATTGTTCTTACTTCCTTACAATCTTTTTTTTTATTCTTTTGGCGTTTGCGGTGATGAATCTTGATATATAATTTTCTTCAATTTTGATTATATTTGACTTCTAATTTGTTCCCTTTTATTTTTGTTGAAATTTAGAACTAAGAGCATAAGAAAAGTTTAGACCTGCGGTCTTTGTTTGCGAGAAGATTTCTAGTGTGTGAATGTTCCTGATTTTTGCATCGTAAGAATTGACTAGAAATCGGTTTGAATCTGGATTATGGGCTGTAAACGATACCGCAAATCTGGAATACTCTAACTACTTTCGCTTATTTTTGTTTTTGACATTATGCAAGGACTAAAAAGCTATGGCGATGGCTATGAAGGGTGGGTATATTAACTCCTCACCAGAAATTCATCTAAGTGTTATTAAAGATCTACGATGGCGCTTAGACGACGGCAGCTTTCTTAGCCAGAGCACAAAGTTTATTAGCCGACAGAGGGTCATGTCCAGAATTGTATCACGAGAAACAAGATTCAAGAGAAGAGTCCTGTTCTTCATTGCTAATGCCAGCAAGAGTGAGTCATCTACGGCCGGTGAGAATTGGAGGACAGCTCCAATGCAAGCTGTGGCATCACCTGCACCTGCTAAGACAAAGGTATGGAGTCTTGTTTTATGTTTCAAGATTTAAATGGTTTGGTCTTACAACATCTAATGTCTTTTGAGTTAAGTGTTCCTGTAGATCTTTGAAATCCTTGAACTGCATGATATGTATAAACAGTAATTTCCAAGAATATGGTTTCTGATGGGGTAGATGGCACAGGCAATAAGAAAGGGGTCCATCTACTAAATTCCTCCTTGTATGACAATTTTTTGGGCTGTTAGTGTTGCCTTCACATTTTTGTTCATTAAGGTTTGTGTAGTAAAATTGGAAGCTGTAGAAACCTAAAACAATCAGACTTACTTTTGATTTTGAAGAATAACAGTGCACTTACTTTGGAGTTCGTAGTTGTCCTCTCATTCTATTTGACTTACTTGGGTTTGCAGAGAGTGTTTACTTTTGGCAAAGGAAAGAGTGAGGGAAACAAAAGCATGAAGTCATTGGTGAGTAAGTCCTGCAATCCATAGACCTTTTTCTTCGATCCCCTTTATGTAGCCTAGTGATGCATTGCAGCTAGCTTCATGTTATGCATACATGCACAGTTGGGTGGGAAGGGAGCAAATTTGGCAGAAATGGCAAGCATTGGACTTTCTGTACCACCGGGCCTCACAGTGTCAACAGAAGCATGCCAAGAGTATCAGGAGAATGAGAGACAACTTCCAGATGGCCTATGGGATGAGATTCTGGAAGGCCTCTGTACTGTGGAAGAAGACATGGGTGCCCGCCTTGGTGACCCTGACAGGCCTCTTCTTCTATCAGTTCGATCTGGTGCAGCGGTACAGTGTGTCCCTCCTCTAGTTATATTATGTTGCTCTCTCGATATTATCTCAGTATTCATGATGGCCCATGTAGATCTCTATGCCTGGTATGATGGACACGGTGCTCAATTTGGGCCTCAACGATGAGGTCGTTGCTGGCCTGGCATCAAAGAGTGGTGAGAGATTCGCCTATGACTCATATAGGCGCTTCTTGGATATGTTTGGAGATGTGGTAAGTAGTTTGCAATGACTTATAAACTCAAAAATAATTCTGTTGACTTTCAGATTCTAATGAAACTGTTTTCATTCATGCAATCTAGTTAGATATGCCTATGTATTGTTTGATCTTTTTTAGGTTATTTTGAAAGGAATTAAGAGAGCCACACCAAGTCAAACCTGAAGTTATATTCATATTACCAACTTCAATCTATACTGCAATGATAGTAAGCATTTGCATTCTAAAGTTCAGAAATATATGCTATCCGTTGAGCTCATTCTGTTGAGTAATAATGTGGCAATGCTAGGACTTTTACTGTAAGATATATCATTACAGATGAACTAAATGGTTCCTGAGTGTTTGATTTACAATGTGGACTAGATTGTGAGTTTCAAACATTCTATTAGCTATAATTTTAGTTGTAGAACTTCATAGTCAAATTTGGCTCGCTTTACTTTTGCGCCTTCTTAGGTCATGGGGATCCCACACTCGTTCTTTGAGGAGAAATTGGAAACTTTGAAAGCATCAAAAGGAGTTAAACTTGACACTGAGCTCAGTGCAGCAGACCTCAAAGAACTTGTTTCTATGTACATGAAAGTATACACTGAAGCAAAGGGGGAGCAATTTCCTTCAGGTGCCTATTATTCTCCCATGTTATCATTAAAATGTATACTTTCTTATTTCTTTTTCTCAGAACTAGAGAATCATGACTAGTATCAGTTTATCATGGGATGTAACTGACATCAATTACATAGCCATGTGCTGCCTCCCTTTTTCTCTGGTTTCTCCATTTAAGTTCAATTTGTTAGTAACTAACTCAAGTTGTATTTATTATCACATCATCAACTAATTTATATATTGTTACTTGGTAGACCCAAAGAAGCAGTTGTATCTGTCTGTTCGTGCAGTTTTTGACTCCTGGGATAGCCCGAGAGCAATCAAGTACAGGAGTATAAACCAGGTAACTGGGTTAAAGGGAACTGCAGTTAATGTTCAATGTATGGTGTTTGGGAACATGGGGAACACTTCTGGAACTGGAGTTCTCTTCACTAGGAACCCAAGCACTGGTGAGAAGAAGCTCTATGGAGAGTTCCTTATTAATGCTCAGGTATCGTCATGGAATATTAATTTTTTAGTTTCTGTTTTCTGTTGGTAATAAATTGTGCAATGCAAAAGTAGTTTCCCCATTTTCCTGATAATGAGTGTCCAAATATGGTGAAGTATAACTAGGTTAAAACTCCAAAAGCCTTTGTTAACTATGGGCAATATTTGCAAGGATGTGTATTCCTTCTTCAAGAATGCTTAAAATCGGAAAGTAAACAAGATTTCAGTATGGTGATGATGGCTGATGAGTTCATTCCCGCCTCCCCTGCTTCGGTACATCCAAGCATCTGCCAAATATTATTTTACGCAATATTGACACAAATTTAGGATTTTATGTTTTTCAAGGCAATCCAGCTCTTTCAGGAAGTCGCATGACATCGCATTATTAGTAACACATTAAGAGTAAGTAAATGCACAAAAATCAAATACTGTGTCCCTAGATTTATGAAGTACTAGATACAAAGAAAGTTTTTCCTTCTTGAAGAAATCTTCTATCCTTGGCAGTGTATAACAGATTTGCTGGATTCCAATCAGCAAATGATTTTTTGCAGTAGCCAATAGAGAAACTATGACTTGCATCTTTCAGTTAAGCAGCACTGCAACTTTTAGAAGAACATTATGATTTTGGTATGATTCCAGATGCATTCAGTATTTCTATGATGTATGTTTTTTTCACACTACACAGCGACCATTTTTTCCTCTAAAATATCACAAATTCAATAACTGTTTCATGCTGGTCTTGGTAATTTTGCATGACCTTCTACTCCAAGGCATTGTTGCATAATTTATTTATTCATTTACTTATTTTTTTTGTAATGAATTTATCAGTAGCTGAGTTTATTTACAGAACTGCCACTTTACCCATTATATGATAGTATTGGTTATTTCTTACAGGGAGAAGATGTAGTTGCTGGAATCAGAACTCCTGAAGATCTTGAAGTTATGAAACAGCAAATGCCAGAAGCCTACGAAGAGCTTGTAGAAAATTGCAAAATTCTTGAGAGGCATTACAAAGATATGATGGTTAGACTACTCCTAGTATTGGAAAGAATGCTTTCTTTTCATTCAGCATCTTCTACTATCTAGTTTATTATTTACGTATTAACTCCATGTAGTTAACAGGTGAAAATTTGCAAATACTGTATTATGCATTAGAGCATCTCTTATTTGATACAGGATATTGAGTTCACCGTACAGGAGAACAGGCTCTGGATGCTACAATGTAGAAGTGGGAAGCGCACTGGCAGAGGCGCTGTTAAGATTGCTGTAGACATGGTGAATGAAGGTCTTGTTGACACTCTTACAGTAGTTAAGATGGTGGAACCGGGGCATCTAGACCAACTTCTTCATCCACAGGTGTGGGAACCCTTATACCCAAGGAAATCAGTTTAAGCAATATGTAATTGAACAACAAAGTTCCATGGAAATTTGCTGAAATCAATAATAGAATGCCGGTAATGCTAATATGAAATTGGAACTTTGTGTGCGTAATGTGCATGTATCATATATGGGCATATTGTAGAATTTTCTTTTCTATTTCTATCATTTGAAACAACGATTAGCAATGGAATGAATATAAATAACCAATAAAGTGAATGATTAATACATGTCTCACAGACAATGATAAGTTTTTAACCTGCCAAATTACAGTTCCAATATGCACTTCTACTAAGAACTCATGATTACCTTAAATTCTGTACCAAGAATGTGCTAAGGAGTAGGTTTAGGAGTAAAATAACAGTGATCTACCCCTTCTATTATTAGGTTATTCTTTCTGGTTGATTGGTACTAATAATAAGCATATAAGAAAGTTTTCCAAGGTTGATAGTTGGATGTTCTATGACTCTTTTCTCCTGTATAGGTCTTTTATGAAAGTTCTCAAACATTTCTGATTTATGGATCTTTAGGAGATCCTCAACTTATTTCTGTTTGAACTTTCACTCTTTGATTCCTACATGAGCTAAAGCAACATTTCACTGTATTATTCCAAGGAAATTTGTTCATAGATCCTAAACTTTTTTCTACATGATAGTTTGAAGACCCTTCAGCATACAAAGACAAAGTCATTGCGACAGGCTTGCCTGCATCGCCTGGAGCAGCTGTTGGACAGGTTGTTTTCACTGCTGACGATGCTGAAGAATGGCATGCACAAGGAAAGGGTGTTATTTTGGTAACATAACCATGTCCTAAACATTTATTGTGCATTTAGTCTAATGATATATGACACTGCTGAACACTCTTTTGGTTTACAGATAATCATTACATCTCTTCATGAATGCGGTAATAGTTAATATGCTTTAAATTGGTACATGAATAGTTATAATTAATTGTATTTCCAATGTTCTCTTGCATAAAAAGTTTTGACATGTTTATACCTTTCAATTTTCTTAAAGCACTAATTTGCTTGTTTCCACAGTTTTGTCTTGGTTGTTGATTTTTTTTTTCTTTCAATAGAAAATTATGCCATAGTTAATAGTTTTAGGTTGCTAAATCTTTTGCATGTGGAGATCAGCTGTTGAATATCTTTACTTTGATTTGCAAAACTTAGATGTTCTCTTGCATAAGAACATTATGGCATGCTTGTATCTTCAATTTGCCTAAAGCAGTAATATCTCTTGTTTCCACAGTTTTATCTTGGTTGTTGATGATTTCTTTTAAAAGAATTTAAAGCTATACTTAATAGTCTTCAGTTGTTATTGCCTTTTACTTGCGGAACTTTGTTCTTGATACATCTTTCTAATTTGATTTAGAACTTAGATTTCTTTGGAATTTGATTCTGTTTTTGATGGGATTAAGGTAAGGATGGAGACTAGCCCAGAGGATGTTGGCGGCATGCATGCAGCTGCAGGAGTTTTAACTGCCAGAGGTGGTATGACTTCACACGCAGCTGTTGTGGCACGTGGATGGGGAAAATGTTGTGTGTCTGGATGCGCTGACATCCGGGTCAATGATGTAGAAAAGGTAAGACATAAACCTCAGAAAGAGTGAAATTGTAGGACAAAACTATCAGAATAGTTGGACTTGTGCCCTTCAAATTTTCACATGTTTATTCATTGCTTGGTTATCTGGAAAGTAACAGATAATAAGTTGCTTAGCCAGTCAGAAATAAGTTGATTTTTCCGTTATTTCTATCACCAAAAGGTGCTTTCTTGTTCTTGTTTAGGTAGTCATAATTGGTGACGAAGTGATACATGAGGGTGACTGGCTGTCATTAAATGGTTCCACTGGAGAAGTAATTCTGGGCAAGCAGCCACTTTCTCCTCCTGCTCTGAGTGGTGACCTTGAAACTTTCATGACTTGGGTTGATGATATAAGGCAACTTAAGGTATTTCATTTTTCCAAAGATTTGATATAGTAGAAGTAGGTAAAGAGTTGAAAATGCATTAGTATCTAGAGGAGAAACCAAGACGCCCATTATGCAGCAAGAAAGTTATCACTGAGATCTCTGAAAATCTTTTGCATATGTATGCTCTTCATTAGGGCCTCTTGTGTGCTTGTTATCAGGTTGTGGCTAATGCAGATACTTGTGTGCTTGTTAATAGGTCATGGCTAATGCAGATACTCCTGTAGATGCCCTTACAGCAAGAAGCAATGGTGCAGAAGGGATTGGGCTTTGCAGGACTGAACACATGGTGAGTACAGCATTCAATCAACCATTCTGTTATGTAGGAAGATGATTGCTTGAAAGTTAAAGTTTGACAGTTTCTATTTTATGTTAAGAAAGTTATACATCACTTATAAAGGTAAAGAAGAGAATGGATATGGACATATGATCACACTTTAGAAAGAAGGTGCTGGTTGTAGTTTTTCTTTTATTATATTGACCATGAATATTTTTCAGTTTTTTGCTTCAGACGAAAGGATAAAGGCTGTACGACAGATGATAATGGCAGTGACTCTTGAACAAAGAAAGAAAGCATTGGACCTACTTCTGCCCTATCAAAGATCAGATTTTGAAGGCATTTTCCGCGCTATGGATGGTAAAATTCTTGCGTGATAGAACCCTCTCTCCTTCTATCTTTCCATTTGTGCTTATTTCGAGAAGTCTATTTTGTGGATAATATTTTAAAAATCTTCTTATAAGCAGACAGCAATAGATTTGTACTCTCAGAACTAAAACTTTATTGTTCCTCTTTTGTTGCTGTACTCCAAACTGCATTGTTTACTTTATCTGAGGTCTTCATGAAGACTATGGCACCAAGTCCATTAGCAAGTCTAAAGAGCTACTTCTAATTGTTTCTAAACAAAATGTTGATTGATTATTTTTAGGACTTCCAGTGACAATCCGATTTTTAGATCCTCCGTTGCACGAGTTCTTACCAGAAGGAAATATTGAAGACATTGTCAGTGAGCTGTCTGCTGACACTGGTATGACAGAAGAGGAAGTCTTCTCCAGAATTGAAAAGCTTTCTGAAGTAAATCCCATGCTTGGTTTCCGTGGCTGCAGGTTAGACCTATTTCTCTTTGGTTGAGTTATAGACTTATAGGCCTGCCTTCAAATTAAATTTATGCATATAGCATGTCAGCTTTCTCTCTTGAGGACCCTTGTCCTCTATATAGATGATAGTGCCACCTTCCGCATTGGCATTTCTTATCATTTCATAAATTTCTTTTCTAGCTCCTCACACATTTAAATGTCTGCAGTCATCCCTGCATATAAAATTTCTCCATTTACTGTTGTGACAAAAAATGAGTGCTCAAATTTCCATGAATCAGATTTCTCTTCGGCCTGGTATCATATCCCATTCATGATTTTGAAACTACTTCAAAAAGGGAAGGAGTGCCCATATAATTACTGACTGGTTCATGATTTGTATATGAATTCCATAATCGTTTCTGTTGGGAAAGCTTTTAATAGTTTCTTGTTAACAGGCTTGGTATATCATACCCAGAGTTAACAGAAATGCAAGCACTAGCAATCTTTGAAGCTGCTATTTCTATGAGCAATCAGGGTGTGAAAGTTCTTCCAGAAGTAATGGTACCTCTTGCGGGAACACCTCAGGCATGCTCTTCAAACATAAGTTTGTTTATCTTCTCATTGCCTACCATAGTAACATGTGAAGTAGTTGGTAAACTTTTGGACATTACTTCACCTCAGGCCTTTTTCTTTTGGTGCTTGAGACTTTTGATAAATACTTATAAACAGATGTCCTAATTTCATCCGGGATTAGAGCTTCATCTGCATCATCTGCCAATTTTCTACCAAGCATGACACACTCCATTATATATATATATATATATATATATATATTTTAAGGAAATGTACTTCTTATATGTAAAGTAAAAGCACTTTCTCGGAAGTTGTAAGCAGGTAGTTTCTTAAGGTACTACATGATTACCTTTTAGCATAGTTTTCTTGATGACCTAGCAGAAAGTTACAGTGCAACATGAAAATTAAACAGTTAGGAAAAATGTCATGAATGAATGATGAAGTTATAGTGTTTTATACAGAAATCTTGAAATTCAGGCAGCATATTTTAACCTTTCCATTTTTAGAGTGGCAGGAATTAGCACATCAAGTGAATATCATTCGTGGAGTTGCTGAGAAGGTCTTCTCCTACATGGGCACCTCTATACCCTATAAGGTTGGAACAATGATTGAAATTCCAAGAGCTGCTCTAGTAGCAGACGAGGTAAGACAGCACTAAATACTCAGTTTTGCCTCTACTTAGTTGTTCCTGTAAGAGTAGATTTACAATTTTTATTTGATTTCAGTTGTAGAAGTTATCATCTCAAACAAACTACTATTCACTGCATACTCGTTTAAAGATTTGCTGTGTCCCACTTTATCTTTTATTCATTACCTGATCTGCTTCAGTTGTCTCCTTTGAATTACCCATGACAGATTGCTGAGCATGTGGAGTTTTTTTCTTTTGGAACAAACGATCTTACACAAATGACCTTTGGTTACAGCAGAGATGATGTTGGAAAATTTCTGCCTATCTATTTATCCAAGGGCATCCTGCAAAATGATCCGTTTGAGGTAAGACAACATGCAATTACCAGAAAGAACGCATTGTCCACTTAAATCTCAGATGATATTTCAAAGTTTTGGATTATCTATCCAGCATCCTTTTGGATTACTTTTGCAGTGACTAAAGCTTTTGAATGTTCTGATGAGAGCAAATGCATACTGGACGAGAGTATTTAGGTGTCTAGTATATAATCTGTTCCCTTCTATCTTGACCAACTTTCTCCATGAGTTCCAACATTAAGGGTAATAGCAGTAGTTTGAAAGTCAATGTTCGCTGGGAACCAAAAGCTGAAACTTGCAATGTTTGGTTAGAATGGCACCTTTCAGATGAGAAAACACACACACACACATTGGATAAGATGTCCCATAGTGTAGCCTGTCTCATAAAAGAAGGATGTCTTTCCATTGTTATAATTTGTATATTTTATGTGAGTATTGTGCCTCCTCTCCTGTAGGTTCTTGACCAGAAAGGAGTAGGTCAGCTTATTAAAATTGCCACAGAAAGAGGACGGAGAGCTAGGCCAGATTTAAAGGTAAATCGTAATGCTTCATGCATACATGTAAGACTAAATTTTCTAGATGTAAGGTAATGGACTTTAATGAATGCAAGTTGTAAATCAGGTTGGAATATGTGGTGAGCATGGAGGAGAACCTTCGTCAGTTGCCTTTTTTGCAGAGGCAGGCCTGGACTATGTCTCATGTTCACCTTTTAGGTGAGTTCTCATGCATTTCTTTGGTCCCTTTATATCAATAAGCAATGAAGCCTTTTCCTTGGTTCCTCTAGACCAACAGATGAATTGATACGTCTTCTCATGTTTTCTGTGGATTCCCAATGTTTTAAACTTCAGCATAATTTCATGTGTGGAAAGGAAGCAAGTAACATGGTTTTTGTAAGACAATGCGCATTTAAAAATTAGTCTCACTCCTTTTAACTTGTGATAATTCTCTTAAAGTGTCACACATCTCTCCCAATATCTTTTTTTTATCTTTTCTAAAATCTAATAGTTAAGATGGTATTGAATGAGAATATATGCTAATAAGCAATTACGCATCAATCAGAGTACAAGTTAAGGAAATATAAGCTTAGTTGGTTAGGAGACATCTTGCATAACTCTAGAGATAGAGTGATTCGATTCTAAAAAAGCACACTAGGAGAGATAGGGGTAGGCTAAAATTAGCATGGCTTAGGTTCACTGGAAAGGGATAAAAGCTTAGTTTATTGTTATTGTCTCCAAAGTAATCATACGTTCTCAGAGTAAGTAGCATCTCTATATTCCGATTGACCTAGTGTAGCTTTTATTGCAGAGTTCCAATTGCAAGGTTAGCCGCAGCACAAGTAGTAGTCTGAAGCACTGAATTGCCTTCAGGAGATGTACATAAAACAAAGAAAGAAAGGTAAACTAAAATTCGATTTACTGCAGATAATAATTACTCATATGTTATGTAAATAAATGCTTTGTCGCTCTTTCATGTCTCAAAATGAGACATTTTGGAGGGTGCTCAATTATGTCAAATATAGCTGAACCAATCCTGCAAGTCAGGCCCACGGTTTTGGGTATATAACGTTTACATGCTTTGAATCCAAGGTTGTTGCATTTGCTGTTCAATATTAAAACTAAAATAGTGCAACCTGCGCAAACATGCCATTCTAGTGCTTTGGTTTTGTCTCTATAACTAAATTTCTTTTGGTTCAAACTCTTTGATTGATTGCATCGTTCACTTGTCAGAAATAAATTGTGGGAATTAGATGGTTATCTTCTTCTTCAATAAAGAAAGAATTGGCCCCATTTTCATGCATGTAGTAGTAGCTGATTCTGACAAGAAAACTCATGGATCAGGTCTTTGCCGAAGTTTTAGAGTAATTTATTTTCAGCATATTTATTTTGATTAAAAGTGAAACATTTAGTTTTAAAATGTGGTTGTTGGAAGTGGAGTTCAAAAGTGAATAGTTTGTGTTTACTTTTTATTGAAAGTGAGCAACCTTATCAAAAAATTAGAATTTTAGATAAGATCGTTTATTTTAAGTAGGATCGTTACTCGAAAGTGAAATTTTGAGTAAGATTATAATATTTTACATAACAATAACATTTTATAAACATATCTATAAAATTTAGATAATCTTTATGAAAATCTTTGTAATAACTTTAAAAGTTTTTCTTAATAATCTACAAATTTAAATAAAATCTTATAGAAAATCCTTCTAAATTTAAGAGAGTTTTAAAAATTTTTAAAAACTCTAAATATATGTGATTGTAAACTTTTATAGAAATATTTTCCAAATTTTACAAAAAACTCCTAAAATCTAAAACCTAACGATTTAACAATCTAAAAAATTTTACGATTAAAATCTCGATTTTAACGATCTTACAAAAAACGCAATTTTGTGTGAAACAAATCGGTTTGTTAATATAAAATTATAAAATCATAAAATTTAAATCGAAATTTTGATAACCATAAAATGAGTAAACATGCCCCTTTATGGATTGGGTTTGGATCTTTAATAAAAAATTTGACCCTGAATTGAAACCTTAACGTAAATTTGTCACACATCATATGATATTTAATTTTTTTTCTACAAAATTCTACGGATCTATTTGTGATTCCGATAAACAAATCATATATGAATTCAATTTTACTGTAGTTTCAAGTTTTTGTATAGGCAACAATTTTAGATGAGATTGGAGACAAGAAGTAATCTCGACTTTATACATAGACAATATGTACATACCTTTGCAGTATTGCTGTATTTAGAATAATTTTTTCAAGCATGTCAAATGAATTTTTTTGTTCAAGTTTGAAGCTCTTTGGGTTTGTTTGCGTTACACTCTAAACTAAAGCAACTACAAATTTTAAAGTAAATTTTTTTCTCCAAAAATTGACTTTCCAAATTCAAATTTTAAAACAAAAACTTTCACTTTATAGTTTAAACTACAAATTAAACACAAAAATTTCCTATATAGCAAACTCATTTTTAATTCCAAAGTCATTTTTACAACTCATTTCTAAAATATGTTTTTTGTCATTGTTCCTTACATATTTCTTTTTTTTTTTCCCGCAAGTTTCTGTCATGGTAAAAATACAGGAATACGTACATAAATGTTAATTGCATGCATCTTTAGCAATATCTTATCTTGTGCTTCAAGATATTTCTGAGACCTTTTCTCTCAATATAATTAAAGAATGACAGGGCTATTGATGAAACCCAACCACAATCAAGCAAAATAGCTCTATTTTGAAACCAATAAGTAAAATCTTATAATCAAGCCAAATATTATAAAGTTTTTTTTCTAAAAAGTTTTCTTTCAACGTGTTGTTTTTCTTTTTTGGTTAAGCTATTTTTGCCACAAAATTTAACTATTTTAGATAGCTAGTTTGAAAGCAGTGATGATTAGTGCGTGTTTATCAACACCCTAAATTTATTTTTTTAAAACTTATTTTTAATATAAAATACGTATAAAAATTAAAATAAAAATTTTTATTAATAAATTTTTTTAAAAATTTTATTTTTTTAAATTTACTATAAATATTATATTAATATATAATTTTATTTTTTATTAAATATTTTTAATTTTTAATTTGATTTTTTTAAATGAGTTTCAAAAAAATTCATTTTATCCACTTTTCTATCAAGATAAATACACCCTTAGTGCTGCACTGTCCAACAAAAAGATTATATGCCCGTGGCATCTAGCAGGGGTCAGGAACCTAACGATCAGATGTAACGAAAATTTGTAACCCTGTTACATGCGTCAAATCCTACTATATGGCATGTTTACTTAAGCTTCAAACACGACTTTTTAAAAATGAGTTTATAAAAACTAAATTTGAAAGTGAAAAAGTTTTATTTCAAAATTTGAAAATAAACTTTTGATTAAAAAATTAATATTAATTTTTATATCAATTTTATTTTAAAAATGAATTGAAATTATAATTTTATTTAAAAAAATAAGAGATTCATAACACGCGTTTAGAGCGTATTTTAAATACTCATAACTCTAATTTTTTTGCTAAATTTTGAGTTTCGAACGGTTTATATATTTTAATTACATAAAAATTTTAAAATTTCACTTTTTTATTCGAAACTTTAATTTTAATTTTTTTATTTACACATTTTTAATATAATTATATTTTTTAATTTTAATATTATTATAAAAACTATTAAAATATAAATATTAAACTCTATTTCTATTTTATTTTTCAAAAAAATTTATTTTTTATTTTTTACTTTTATGAAATTCAGTTACGGATATTTTAAACATATCACAACTGAGCATACTTTTCACAAAAAATATGGGATATGTTAATTTCATATATTTTTAGAGCGTGTTTCAAAAATCTATAATTCTATTTTTTCTCGCCAGATTTTAAATTTCTAACATTTCATATATTTCAATTACACAAAAAATTTAAAACTTTATTTTCATATACAAAACTTTAGTCCAACTTTCTTATTTGTATATTTTTTAATTTTCAATATATTTCCAAAATTTATTAAAATATGAATAATAAACTCTATTTTTACTTTATTTTTCAAAAAAAACTATTATTTATTTTTTATTTTTATAAAATTTAATTACGGATATTTGAAACAGGCACTTAAGCTTCACTTCACTTCATGATGTAGGTAGATTCTCAGAAATCGTTTCGTTTTGTGGAAACCCCTAACTCAACATACTATGGTACTCTTTTAAAACCAAAAAAGATTAAAGAACAAAACTTTTAAGAAGACAAAGATAATACCCTATATGCAATATTCTTATTTCCCGTACATACCAGTTTTTTTCAAATCTTTTGAACTTGTTCTTTTTCTTATATTAGCAAATCTCCCTCAATTAACTTGTTTTTTGTTTTCCTATTTCCCTCAGGCGGTGGTAACAAAGCGGTGATTCAACCAGTGAGGTATCGGATTACCTCCCACCGCCGGCTCTTGACACCTCGGTCCTTCCCACCACGGTAATTTCACCTCTTCTTTTTCCACTGCCAGTTCATCTTCTGGTTCTTCCATCTCCACCGTCGATTCTTCTTCTTCAAGATCAGTTCTAACAAGAAGCTCCAATCGCAACCATCCGTTTTGCCGCGAAGCTCTTAGAATCTTTGGCCTTCGTTCTGTTACTGTGATTTCTGTCAACTGAAGCCTTCCATCTTTTCGAACTCCTTTCAAATAACTCCGGCGACCAACTAACCACGGTAGCGGCGGAGGAAACTTCAATCCTTCCGCTCTCCTCCTCCTCCCACTCCATCTCGCCGGATCACCACCGCTGTGACTGATGATATCATCTTCGTCGCCACCGACGACTACGGCAGAGGGGACTGGTCCGTCGGCGATTCGATCGTCGCAGCTTTCGAATCCAAGGCTTTCTGTACACAATCCCATTCCTCCTCTGTCTTGAACCGAGTACAAACCCCATCCTCCAGGATCGCCGCCGCTAACCTCACCGGCGATCTCTTTTTCTGCTGGTGGCGAAGAAGGCAGGTCTTCATTAGCGATCTCTTCACTCGATGCCTGTGAAGCTTCTACGATCTCTTGCGGCCGTGGAGAGAGTAGATATTGACCAGCGTCAACCGGTGGATCGATCGTGATATCTTCTCCCAACGCCAGCGAAGAATCCATGAATTCTGGCGGGGATTGGGAAAGCAGGTGTTCGCAGGGTATCTCTTGCTCAGCCGTCGGCAAAGAATCCATGATCTCCGACGGCAGTGGAGCAGAGAGGTTTCTGCCGGCGATCTCTTCTACTAATTCTTCTTTTTGAGTTGTTGTTGAGAAGAAATAGAAAGCGGAAGATTCGATAACACTGATAGGAGAAGGAGGAGGAGGCTCACCTGCGATCAATCGAAGACCAGCAGAATCATAGGAACGAAAACTACGACAACGGCGATGCGGCCGGTCGTCGCCTCCGCCGTCGAGATCTGGAAACCCTAGAAGCGTATGCACAGTTTTGCACAAGCTTATCATCTTCTTTCTTCTTCCTTCTTCTCTCGATCAAATTTTACTTCTCGACAACTGACAGAATGGATTGCCAGAGAAATATAAACATAAAGAGGACAGGTAAATTCGTGAATTATTTGAACTTTGTTGGTAATTGCGAAATTTTGAAATAGGATTTTGGTTTAAATTTTTTATTGGGAGGAGATAAGTGAGAGAGAGGAGACTGTCGAGCATGGAGAAGCCGAAAGAAGGCTCAAAGAAAAAGTGATCGTGGGACCCACAACTCATCGGTAAGATGGCCCTAATATGCATGGCCTGGTACGTGATATTAGCCACGAGTTACTTTTGACATCGGCTTTTGGTTTTTTTAGTTTTTCTTAAATTCTTATTTTAAAATTCTATAATGCTTAAAATTTTTAAATAAAATTATTATGTACATAATTTAAGCTTTAAAATTTTAAAAATGAATTTAAAATTTTGAATAAAAAACTTTTTATTAATTTTTTTTATTTAAAAATTTTCAAACGACCCTACAGCCACCCAGAAGGCCAGCCACTTTTTTTTAAACTGATGAGGTGGATAAGAGTACTATTATATTAGACGTAACGGCGCACTTTTCTATTTTAAGGACAGATCCATCTACTTAAAAAAAAAATTTAAGAAGAAAATTTTATGTAAGTAATTTCTGCAAATATAAATTTTTAAAAAGTATATAAAATAAATTTCTTAATCAAATGAAATTCTGAGTTTAGCCATAATATTTTGAGTCTTACATCGCTAAGCAAGATTAGTGAAGTTAAATTCGGTGAGGACCAATCGCATCGATCGAAATTGGTGACTTAGCATTAATTGACCGAGGGTGTGTTTGGATCAGCTTTTTTCTTCAATATATTTTTTTAATTTTTTATTTTACGTTTTTCAATAAATATTTTATAAATATATAAAAATTTTATTTAAAAATTAGAAAGTGTTAAAAAATTTTACAGAGTGAGATTTTTTTATTACATATTTTATATTTTTTTGAAAGTAAAAAATAATAGCTCGTTTTTCAAAAAAGATAAAAATATTCTTTATTTCAGAAAAATTTTATTTCATAAATACTACCAAACGTCCCGTTTCAAAGTGGACCATCCGAACAGCTGCTTTTATTGTAATCCAGATTGATCCAGAGCATTTTTACATTGAGATTGATTCACACGATTTCTAAATTTTATATAGGGGGTGTTTCAAATGAGTAGAACTCTACTTTCTTCCATCAGAATTGGAGTTCCATTCGCTTTCTTTATTTCAATTGCAAATAGAACTGGAAACTCAAGTTCTCAGTTCCATACAAGTGGAACTCAAGTTCCACTATATTTCTCTTTTTCAATTCACTTCCAACCCACTTTAACAATCAATTAAAACATAAAAACTAAATTCCACTTCCACCTTATTTTTCAAAAAACTTCACTTCTTATTTTTTACTTTCACGTAACTCAGTTACGGGCATTTAAAACACGCCTATAGAAAGAAATTTTAGTTGGTTGAAGTTTTTCATGCAGCATTACAATTTTAGATAAAATTGACATCCTTAAAACCAAATAGCGCATATGCCCACAAAAAATAGTAGGTGTGTTACTCAAGTTTAATTTTTACTGTTAAATATAAAAAATTATAAATTTAAAATATATTGATAAAATTTTAATTCAATCAGAATACTAACTGATCTCTATCGAAACTCTTGATCAAGATGACATAAAATATTAAATTTGATAAAAAATATATATTTTATTTTTGTGTCACTTTGATTAAAACTTTTGATGAAGATTGGTTCGTATTCCGATTGAACCGAAATTTAATCAACATGTTCTCAATTCATGATTTTTTATATCCAACAGTAAAGATTGAATTTGAATGTCTCATCGGTCACTTTTGATAGATATATGAGCCATCTGTTTTAAAAAATGTCATGTATTTTTATTCTATTCTATTTTAGATTTAGAAGAACTGATAGGCTAATTTGATGGAGTCACCATTTGACATACGTTTGGATTCCCTTTTATTCAAATTTTATATTTTATTAAATTTATTATATTATTTTATATAATTTATTTAAAATATAAAAAAATTGTATATATAAAATATTTTTATTATTAATTTTTTTAGTTTAAAAAAATAAAATATATTTTCAAAAAAATTAAATATTTTTTATTAGAAAATTTTATTTATAAATCCTCTGAAACGTCCTCGGAGATTTTAGAAAATTTTAGAGGTATTGACTTTTAAAACTATGCATGCGTTCTTTTACATCTAAAAGTTATTTTTTTTATTAAGAAATCACTTCTAACTCACTTTTTATTATAAAAAAATATAAAAAATTACTTCTAATATATTTTTCAATACAAAAAAAATACATCATTTTCAATAATACTATTTTTAACAACTCATTTTTAAAAATTCACTTCCAAAGAACTTATTTTTAAAGCCAAAAAAACACACACTATATTTATTTCAGACTTTCTTTATAAAAATAAGTATTTATATGCTCATAGGTTCTCTTTCATCACTCACGGGGGAGATTTGGCTGAGCGGTGTAATTTTATTTCATTCTAAATTTTTTATGTTCTAATAATTTTTTTACAGATATATATAGAATTTGTTTTAGTTTAGAAAGTCCAAAAAGTTTATATATTGTAAAATTTTTGTATATATAATATTTAATTTTTAGTAAAAACTTAAATTTATATTTAAAATTTTAAAAAATTTTAATTAAAAAAAGATTTCATTTGTAGTCGCTTTCAAATTTCCTTGATTGCGGATGAAGTTACTAATTTGAGTAGGAAAAGTTAAATATTCTTGACTTCAAACTTCGGTCGTGTTTAACAATTTTTTAATTTATTTTTTTCAAATTTTTTTTTAATATAAAATAAATAAATAATTTTATAAAAAAGAATTTTTAAAATTTTAAAATTTATATTAATATGAAATTTATATAAAAGATAGTTTTTATTTACAAATTTTTAATTTATATTAAATTTTTAAAATTCGATTAAAAATTCAGTTATTTTAAATAAATACACCCTTTTATTCATTGTCCTGAAACTTCTATTCATTGTCTCTTTTTTTTTTTTTTTTTTTTTTTTTTTTTTACGTGTGTTCTTATCTCAAGAGAAGTTGCCGTAGTTTAATTATCGTAAAAGTAATTTTTTGAAAAATAAATTTTATAAAAGTAAAAATCAGTAAAAAATAAAATTTAGTAAAAATTAGTTTAAAATGGTAACTGAAATATGCCACGTGAAATTTAAAATACAATTTTAGTGAAAGTGAAGTAAGATTTGAAAATAAAAATAAAATTTTAGTAACTAAAATACTAAAATGATTCGAATTCAAAATATAAAAAAAAAGTAAAATTTGGTGGCATTTTAGGAACCGTTTAAGAGTGCTTATAAAATAAAATTTTTTAAATAAAAAATATTTTTATTTTTTTAAAAATAAGTTTTATTTTTTATTTTAAAAAATAATAAAAATATATAATAAAAAGATCTTACTATTTAAAATTTTTCAATATTTTTTAGATTTTTAATAAATTTTTTATATACTTATAAAATATATATTAAAAAATATAAAATAAAATATTGAAAAATAGTGTTTAAAAATTTTTTTTCCAAACGTACCCTAAAAAATATGTCTGAATAGTCCACGTCTACCTTAACTTTGTTTTTCTAAATTATTTTTTTAAACTCATTTTGTAATTATTTTTTAGATAAAGAAAAAAAATTAAAATATGTCAAACTCAATTCTTCATCTTCATATTTCGACCGAACACATGCATGAACTACGCAGAATATTTCTTTTGCTAAATCAAAGAGAGCACTTCTTATAGCTAAGAAATATAGTAGGAAAAATCATGCCATTTTTGTTGAATCCATCAACAATTAGGTGTTAACGTGCCAACATGAAGTTATAAAGATGCATTATTGTAGGATGAGATTTACATTCGATTAGCTATGTACCTCAAACTTTTATATTTCTAGTTTAAAATTATAAGCGTGTTTAAAGTGATATTATTAAAAATGAGTTGGCCATATTTGGAAACTTTTTTTTCCCAACTTTTCATTTTTACTCTTCCCAATAAAGCTTCTAAAATATTCTATAAAATCTTTTAAAAAATTTTAATATTACAGAAAAATTCTACGTTGTAAAATAAGTAAAAAAAGTAAAACTCATTTTTCAAAAATTTTTAAAATATTTTTCCTTTTCGAAAAGCTCCTTTTCAATAAGCACTCCCAAACATGAATATGAGTTTTAAAATTGAGTTATTTATATAAACTATTGTAAAAGAATATAAAATAATTATTCGAAAGCAATTTTTTTGCTCAAAAAAGTGACTATCTAGTTGAAGAGAACACGCTAAAACTTTCTTATATTCTAAGTGAATGATTCGAAACGCTTATAAAAAAAAAAATTTGGCAAAAAAAATTTTTAGATACCTTAATTTTATAAAAGTCTAAAAAAACAAATATTATAGATATAATTTTTTGATAACTTACAATTTATCCATATCTTACAAATTTAAAATTTTTTTTTATAAAAATCGTGTATAATTTTATTGGAGTTAAAAAGAAGCTTTTATAAGGTACTCCCAAAAGCACACTCAAGGCAAGATCAATCCCTTGATTAATTGGGCTTGTTTGTAGACGTACCTCCATTAGTTAAGCCCATATAGGGCCCACTTACCGTTGAACTTCTGCAAAATCTCAAATCATTCAGGGGTTAAATTGAAAAAACTTACCCCTTGGGGTTTAGGGTTGAAAGAAAAAAAAAATCAAACCAACTCCTCTTCTCCAGTGCACCACCACCAAAAATGGCGTCCGCCCTTCTCCGCCGGCCACGCCCAAGTCTTCTATCTCTCTTCTTACTCAACTCAAATTTTTCTGCATCTTCCGGAATTCGACCCTTATCTACGGCGGCGATGCGTTCAACAGGCGGTAAAGAAGAAAAAGAGGCGTGGTGGAAGGAAGCAATGGAGAAGCTGCGTAATATCGGGATATCTGCCCACATAGATTCGGGTAAAACAACGTTGACGGAGCGGATCTTGTTTTACACTGGTCGGATTCATGAGATTCATGAAGTTCGTGGACGTGATGGAGTTGGAGCCAAGATGGATTCGATGGATTTGGAGAGAGAGAAGGGGATCACGATTCAGTCTGCTGCTACTTATTGTACTTGGAATGGTTACGAGGTAGATAAAACATTTTTCCATCAACTTTTATTGTTCTTGTTCTGAATTTTGTTCCTTTCTTTTAACTGCTTGTACTGATATGGTATTAGGTTTTTTGTTTAGGTCGTGAGGAATTCAGAAGTTTGAGAGTTATGGAGCTGAATCTTGTTTTGTTCCGTAGAATTAGTTTTAAGTGAGAAATCTTGGGAACTTGAGAAGCTGAATTCGGCTGATTGATAAGAGTATAGATATCATTAATATTACCTTGGAGGTCTCTATGAAATTTGTTTAGTAATTAGAAATGGTATGAAATTTGATGGTGCTAGGTCCCTGTTAGCAGTTTTTACTGTGGTAGATAGGAAATTTCCTAGGTCATACATGCAAATTCACTTTCTGTTATGAGCTTTTTCTCCCTGTAGCTATCGGATATTTTTCCCTGGTTGATGCAGTGAAAGCCTCAGTCTTGGGATTCTTGCAACTGATTCAATTGTAGAAGGATACTTGTATTGACATGTGGAAATAGTTATACTCTCCTTTCAAGAATGGTTTAGGGTTGATGATTTTTGGTAGCTGTAAGTAGAACATTGACATGGATCTTTCTCTAAAAAGGAAAGGTTTATGGGACAAAAGATTTGATGATGAGTAATTTGATGAAAAGATCTTTTAACGTGCCTTGTTGTGTTCAACTGCTGCAAAACTTTCCATTCAAGTTCTTGTTATTAATTTCTTCATACATTTTGATGTATACCACATGAATTATCAGCTATTGTCATTAAGATTTATCTGAGCTTAATGATTCAAATACAGGTCAACATAATTGATACTCCTGGTCATGTTGATTTCACGATCGAAGTGGAAAGAGCTTTGCGCGTTTTAGATGGTGCCATTCTTGTTCTTTGTAGCGTTGGTGGAGTACAAAGTCAATCCATCACTGTGGATCGTCAAATGAGGAGATATGAAGTTCCAAGGCTTGCATTTATCAACAAGTTAGATCGAATGGGTGCAGATCCATGGAAAGTACTCAGTCAGGTAAAGATGTTCATATTTTGAACTATTGGTTGCAAAAGGAAGACATCCATTGTTTAGTGATTCCCTGAAGTGTTATATATATATATATGGGGAGGGATAGGGGCACTCTCCCTTCCGGTTTATGGACAGGGAGATCTCTAAATCCAATTTTCACCGTTGAATATGAAGAACTATAAATTAAAAACGTATTCACAAAATTTCAGCTCAATCGGATCATGAATTTAACTCCATCCAACCATTTGATCAGGACAGAAATAATACAATATATATATATATATATATATATAGAGAGAGAGAGAGAGAGAGAGAGAGAGAGAGAGAGAGAGAGTTTTAAGTGTGTGATTCTTTGAACGTCAATGAGACCATTCAATTTGTCCAAGAATTTGTATGCAGGAATATTTCATGGTAGTTCTCAAGTGATTTTTCATTAAATTTTAATATTTTTCTGATCATTACTAACTATCCATCCTAAGGGGCATTTAGGAGTGCTTATGAAATGGAGATTTTCTAGAACGGAAGATATTTTTATCCTTTTTGAAAAATAAGCTTTATTTTTTTTACTTAAAAAATTAAAAATAAGCAATAAAAAGATCTCACTACGTAGAATTTTTTTATACTATCTAAATTTTTAAATAAATTTTTTAGATACTTATAAAAGATGTATTGAAAAACGTGAAATGAAAAATTGAAAAGCTGCTTTTGTGAAACGGAAAGCCAAACACACCCCTAGTTAAGCTGCTGTACCCTACTGCCTTAAATATGCATATGTCCAATCTGAACTTTTTTTCCCCTCATAATTTCTGAGTAGAACATTATTCTGTTTATTGCTCCAATGGTCTTGGTGGTTTCTGAATCCTTCCAGTCCAGTCTTGTATGAACTCCTGAATTAGATCATTGATTCATCACCTAATCAAGCTTCTGAACAATGAAATTCTAATACAATATTTTATTCTAGGCAAGGTCTAAGCTTCGACATCACAGTGCAGCTGTACAAGTTCCAATTGGTTTGGAAGAAGAGTTTCAGGGCCTTGTGGATCTAGTTCAGATGAAAGCATACTCCTTTCATGGCTCAAACGGGTATCTGCTACTTTACTTTCTGCACCTCTCATAGTATGCTAGTTTATGCATGGTATATGGTGCTTATCTAAGTTAGCTTGATTATTCTGTACCAGTGAAAAGGTTGTTTCTGCTGATATACCTTCCAATTTGGAGAAGCTTGTTGCAGACAAGCGGCGCGAGCTAATTGAAGCTGTTTCTGAAGTTGATGACCAACTTGCTGAAGCTTTTCTAGCTGATGACCCCATATCTCCAGATGATCTCAAGGTGCTGATGTCCTTTTCTTGTTCCTTGCTGATATGTTATGCTAACTGTATTATTATGTGTAATGTACATAGGAAATCTCAATTTATGTTAGTGGGAGCCTACTTTTATTCTCTACCTATGGCATTATGTGCTTCTTGCTAGATTGAATTTGTTTGTTTTGCATGATATTAATTCTCATAATTGTTTGACAGAGAAGTGCCACTCTATGTCATCACATGTTTGGGATTTTAATATTATGGAAGGTCCAGTAACTAGAAGTGCTGCTAGAATTATAGCACTTAATAAGTCTGAAGCTAATCGTTAACTATATCTACAATCTTTGAAGTTGATAGCTTTGACCTTTTTTGTATTTCGTTTCAGATGTTTTTTGTCACTTTTACGCCCCGCTATGCTAAAGATAGGCTAAGGTTTGGGTTTTTCTTGTAGGCCAAGCCTGACCTGACCCAACCCAATCTTTTAGATTTGGCCCGACCTGACCCAGCCCGATCTTTTAGATTTGGCCCGACCAGACTGATATAAAAATGTAAAAGCTAGCATAAAACGTCCTGAATCTAAAAGAAAATTTGCTCAAACTCTACTAATTTGTTGTAAAGAAATGTATTCTTAAGGGTTCATATAGATTAGAAGTTATTTTGAGCTAAATTGAAGCTAGCCTAAATTTGCTTAATTGAAAAGTTGGGCCACCTTAGCCTACCCACTGCAGTCCCAATTTAAAGGCCCATTTATGACACACTCTTAGGTCGTGCCTAAGGCCGAACTACACCCACTTTCAGCTCTAGCCTCCGTTGGTGCTTGCCTTAATTATTTTAAACATATACTTGAAACAATATTGATTTTATAATTGGAGTACCTATGAGAATTAAAGTGATTTTGGCCTACATCACTTTTAGATAGCCAATCTTATTTCAAGTGCGCCCAAGGCAATGACACGCTAACATAGTAGATCCCAATAATTCATCATCTTTTTATATGATTGCGCTTGTCATAGTTCTTTCTGCAATTTAAGCCTTTAACATCGGAATTACTAATAGTTGTGTACTTCGGTAATATTTACAAGAATAGTGGTTCATATCTCGTCCTTTATGAAAGAATTATGAACTGTCATGTTGTGTGTATGATACCAGATCCAATGGTGAAGTTCGCACCAAAGACCATTAACTAGCTCATCTGGAGGGCTACAGTGCATATTAATTGTATACATTTTTGTTTATGAAGCAATAGAAGAGTTACTGATATAACATCATGTTGGACCATTTTGGCAATTATGGTTTTTTCCCTAAGATCTTGGTCGATATGGCTAAGTTGAGTTCGAGTTCGTGTGGGTAGGAGGAGATGGATTGATAGCAATGTATACATTGAGATAACCTCCCATCAGGGTTCCTTCGTGAGGCCTTGTGTAATATCAAAATTACTTTATCAGTTACGGCTTGAGTATCTGGATAGGGTTGGAAATATAATTTGGTTCACGATCTTAGTGCGGTCGAATCGAACTCCTGTGGAGTGCGATAAGGCAACCTTAAGACTACTATCCTTTATCCTTTAAGTCTTGAAGTCTCATAATCGCTTATATTTGACAATGCTAAACCAAAGAGAAAGCCTGTTCCAAAATTATTTTGGCACCAGTTTTTGTGCAAGCATTTCCACATTAGTTACATTACATTAAAATAAAGTCATTGATGATGTTACACTTAAATACAAGAGTAAGTGTAACTAATGTTCATCTTAGCTCCAATTAACGTTAAGGACTTGAAATGAAACAAGAATAAGCCATAATTAACCGAACTGTAAACTGAAGAAATCTAAGTGACTAATAAATTAAACTCTAGATATGACCACTTTTTTCTGTAATAGCATCTTTGGAGGTGTTGGCTATCACTATATTATCTTATTCTGTTTGTCTTATTGTTTAATTTGAGAAACAAAAACTGATAACAAAACACAGCTATTTACCTTATCCAGTTGTCTCGTTAAGGGGAAAACAAATCTGGAGAAAAGAAAGGGATTCTCCCTGACTATTGTAAGGTTTCTTTCAAGGGGAAATGCGGAGAAATTACTGTGGTGTCCTTTTCTTTTCCTTACGTTTATCATCTAATGTAATAGTTTAAAAAGTGTCTTGCCAAGAAATGAAAGATGTTGCAAATCTTTATTTCTGATAATGTAATGAAGCAAAATATGATGATTGAAATGTTTAAGGTGTTAAGTATTTCGTGTGGGTCAGCGTGTGCTTGCTTGTGTCTATGACAAGTACACCCTAGTATATGCATGCTTATATATGTAAATATGCATTTATATCTGTATACATATTTGTACATGGTTGGTTATATGTATGTTATTGTCAAGTACCTATACATTCATATTAGGGAATAGCATTACAAGAATTTATATCCATCTAAATGCTTGTGGACAGACAGGCATTATAGACCACTTGATGCCTCCATCTTATATATTATCTTTTGACCAGGTTTTTCTAGCGAGTAAATGATAAAGAAATGACATATTTTTTTCCTTATTCAAGGTAGTTCTTGTAGTGTCTAATATGAAAACTACTTGGTAGGATATCGCATCAGTCTCCGTATATACATATATGCTTTCCCTCTGTTCACATTTAAGAGGGCACATCACATACATCTTAACAAAGGATCCGTATTTCTGCATGTGAACAATTTAATTTGAAGTAATAAATGATTAATCTCTTTAGAGAGGGACAACAATTCAAAAAAATATTGTGAATCTTTTTGTTTGGTCTTCTATTTCTTACAAAAGGCATGAACAACTTGTTTACTTATTAATTTATTTTAAGACTCTGTATCTTGTGCCACTTTTCTTGATTTGACGTGATTGTTCTTGATTTCTAACAGATGGCAATCCGCAGGGCTACTGTATCACGCAAATTCGTGCCGGTTTTTATGGGAAGTGCATTTAAGAATAAGGTGCTTAGATAATTATGCCTTGTGGTGTAAACCTAATTTTGCTTTGTTGCAAAGGTTTGTCTAAGTGATTGTTTGATAGTTTTGTCGTATTTTGATCTTTATCAAATGATTCCAACAGTGAAGATGTGCTTCATTGTTGTTCCATCGTCCTTAAGTTAGATTGGAAATTCCAAGGACAAAATCATCTATAGATAGTTGTATATCTAGTTTCAAGAGACAATGTGGAATTATACCATGGCCATCCTATATGCCATCATGGTAAGCCTGAAGGTTAGGAATTATTAGAGAGATAAAATAACTGGAGAGAACAAGTCGGCGACAAACATTACACTTAAAAAGAGCCTGGTTATAGAGAGCCTGTCCTGTGCCTTCCGCAAAGCTTAAGCTAGTGGTGTACTCACATCTACCCCATGAGAGAGAATGCTTGATCTCTGTTGACTGCTGGCTCTATACCACCTGTTTGGAAGACACCAACACCACTAGGTGAACATGAGATTAGGGTTATACTCAGCTTAGCTCATATGTCGTTGTCCATTCCAGCCAACCAAATGCTTAAGCTAATAAGTACTATATAGACCCACTTTCCTTGTTTCTATAAGATGTGAAAAATGAACCTTGCTTACCCTTCACCTCTCAACAACCTAAGAAACGATATAATTGGAGGTAATAATTAGGTTTTAGGTGGAGCAATTGTTGTTTGGATTTTGAGGTGAAGAGATTGTGTTATATATTGTCTTTGACGAACTTTTGCTCTTAGTATTTGCATATAAAGACCAAAGAATTATGAGTATGGCGTATTATATGTAGCCTGACCAATGTCCCACCCAGTATCCCACTAATCAACATAGTAGCAAGTCACAGATCAATAAAAGCTGTACAAGTGGTATGCCTGATAGGATACGAGGTGGGATGCAGAGTAATTTTGTGATCCTGCTAGAATGTGTCATCACTTCCTACTTTCGAACCATCATCCTTAGTAAAGCATGAGCAGTCGGGCTATTTTTGGAAGGGCCTTATGGTCGACCAGTTGTTGGAGGCTTTACACTGTAGTTTAAGCCTTAATTTATTCTGTAGTCATCCTTCCTTACAATCTCTTCGATGCAGGGAGTTCAACCTTTACTTGATGGGGTGCTTGACTATTTGCCATGTCCCACAGAGGTTGAGAACTATGCCCTTGATCAGAATAAATCAGAGGAGAAGGTATTTACATTAGCTTTCAATACTTATTCTTCTGTTGTTAATATGGAGCATAATGTTGCTTCCTTTTCCCTAGGTATTGTTATCTGGAACTCCATCAGGGCCTCTTGTTGCTTTGGCATTCAAGTTGGAGGAAGGACGTTTTGGTCAGCTTACTTATCTGAGGTATAATTGACAATTTGATTTTTATTCTTACATGGGAATTGTGTAGGTTAGCTTTTATGTTATATTGTTGAATATTACATCACATAGTGGTTAGTTCATTTTTCTTAATTAGAAATTCAGTTTTGCAGAATCTATGAAGGTGTTATAAGAAAAGGTGATTTTATAATCAATATAAATACAGGGAAGAAGATTAAGGTTAGTTTTCTTGATCCATATTTGTTCCTAATCCATGCTTTTCTATTTGTTCAAATTGTACTTTCTGTATATGATTATGGAAAGGTTTTGTGAAGGCTTTCTTTGTCACTATTTTAGCATGAGATCTTTCCCTCTTTAACTGGATGCCAAGTGTTGGGGTCTTTTACTTATGAAGTCTGTTGTAGTTTATGCTAGAAACTTTTAGGTTGCCTTGTGAACGTTACCGGAAGTGTAAGTAATCATAACATTGCTAAGGGTCACATCAACTACTCAGCTTGGTCCCTGGTTTACTGGGAGTTATGATGGTGAGTTTTGGGGTTACCTTAGCTCCTTACAGGTCAGATACTGTAGTTCTCAATCTTGGGGATAATACAATATGAACTTGGTACTGCTTTGTTTTGCTGGACATGGGTTCTTACTACATAAAAGCAATCAAAGCTATTAATTTTAAGTACCTACTAATTACACAAAATACCATTCATATCTCCATTTGGTAATAGTCCTCCACAAATGTTCCATGCTCCTTTGTGCTGAAGGTCAAGCCTTAACTTTAAGAGCTTTTGTACATACTTAATCTATCTTCTCCTTTGGACTGCAAAATAGACGTTTTAATTTTCTTATCATTCATTTTTTTATTGTAGGTTCCTCGTTTAGTTCGGATGCATTCAAATGAGATGGAGGTTTGTATACTTCTAAATGACTCATGGGCCAACGGTTATTCATAGTAACTTATCTGTTTGCAACCTTTGCTCCTGTTCCCTTAGGATATACAAGAAGCTCATGCCGGGCAAATTGTTGCTGTGTTTGGTGTAGATTGTGCATCAGGTGGCCACTCTGGCATTAACCATCTTCATCGTGTCCTTTCGTTTACTGATCTCATACTTACCTATTTTTCTTGTTTGTTCCCAGGTGATACCTTCACAGACGGTTCAGTTAGATACACAATGACTTCCATGAATGTCCCTGAGCCGGTGATGTCATTGGCCGTACAACCTGTTTCTAAAGATTCTGGAGGACAAGTAAGTATATGTCTGTACTGCTTACTTCATATATATATATATATATATATATATATATATATATATATATATATATATATATATATATATATATATATATATATGTCTAAATAAAGCTAGTATAAACTTTTTGTTTCAGTTTTCAAAGGCTCTAAACCGTTTCCAAAAGGAAGATCCTACATTTCGTGTTGGTTTGGATGCCGAGAGTGGCCAGGTATAACTCGTGTCATTCAGTGGCTTGGGCATAAATAAATTGATAACTGATATATTTATTACTTGCAGACAATTATATCTGGGATGGGGGAGCTGCACTTAGACATATATGTGGAGCGCATCAGAAGGGAATACAAGGTATCATCACCCTCCATTGCTCTCGTACTGTACACCAGCATGTATGTTCCTAGAAGAATATGATGATATAGTAATCCTGAAATGAGTTTTCTTGTGATTGGAGCTAAGGCCTAATTTTAAAGGAAGACATAGATCTGGTTTAATTTATACCTAGGGTTTGCTAAAACAGGAAATTACAAAAATCATCTTTGCAACATAACAGGTTGATGCAAAAGTTGGGAGGCCGCGTGTTAATTTTAGAGAAACTGTGACACAGCGTGCTGAATTTGATTATTTGCATAAGAAGCAATCTGGTGGACAAGGTCAATATGGACGAGTTTGTGGGTAAGCATTTAAAGGTTTCTCTTCTGTCCTTGCCTTTGCAAAATTTGGTAGAAGTCTGTCCTTGCCTTGCAAAATTTGGTAGAAGTCATTGGTATAATACAGTGTTGTCTCACTCACAGTTTCTTTCCTAGCGCTATTCTTCATGGACACAAAAAAAAAGTCACTTGCATTGATATATGCTTTAGACTTGATGTGTCCCAAATCTTTTGTGAGCAGTGGTCTTGACTCTAATGAATTTCTTTTTCAGTTACAGATTGACTTTATCATCTCATTCTTCCCACATTTATCCCCTTTACTTTCTTTGTCTAAATCTTCATTTTGTGTCATCCTACATCAATTTAGCTGTAATAACTTACATATTTGAGAATGTAAGGAAGGGTAGGACGTGCTTGGCAGATGAATGACAATGCCTATCCATGACGTTAGTAGTATGACTTGTAATGCAATTAGTTGTGGTTTTTATTTCCCTCTAATACCTCATTGTTTGCTCTTCTCTAAAAAATGTAATCAGTTACATTGAGCCTCTTCCGATGGACACCCCAGTGAAATTTGAATTCGACAATATGATCATAGGACAAGCAATCCCATCCAACTTCATTCCTGCAATTGAGAAAGGCTTCAGAGAAGCTTGCAACTCGTGAGTAGTCCAGGTTTTTAAGTTGGACCTTGAAGAATGTTTTTTTTCGTTTGTATATAATCACTAATGTTCTTTCTTCTTGTGCAGGGGTTCATTAATAGGGCATCCTGTTGAGAATATTCGTATAGTCTTGACGGATGGTGCCTCACATGCAGTTGATTCTAGTGAATTGGCTTTCAAATTAGCTTCAATTTATGCATTTAGACAGGTTCGCCACACTTTATCTGCCTGTTTTCTGTTTGTAGGATCTACTTATGGTTGCTGAGAAAGTGAGAAGACTTTTCTTGATACTACTTGCTTGCTTACTTTTTAACAGTGTTATGCTGCTGCTAAACCTGTAATACTTGAACCTGTTATGCTGGTAGAACTGAAAGTGCCAACAGAGTTTCAGGGAACTGTTACTGGAGACATTAATAAGTCAGTTTATCTTTTGTCTTTCCAAAGGTTAGTTTACTCTGGCATTCAGCTTTATTTGTTACTAAACTTGTTATTTTAAATTTACAGGAGAAAAGGTATGATTGTTGGTAACGACCAGGACGGAGATGATAGTGTTATTGCTGCACATGTAAGTAACACTTCAAATGATGCCAATTTATGGCTTTCAGTTATGTAATGTTTTATATAATTTAAACTTTCACTAATGGTAGGAATTACAACTATATGATGAAGCTCTAAGATTGAAGAGGTCATACTGGAGTTGTACTGATTGAATGTGATGAACTGTTTCATGTGTTTCTTCCAGTACTCTCAACTAATGGTTTGAGCTTGATATTTTCTAAAAATTGTGATTTGTTCATTAGGATGTGCTTATTTGTAGGCATTCCTTTCAACCACTGCAGTTATCATTCAGGTTTTTCTGGAGTTTAGCATCACTTGCTATAGTATTAATAAAATGCTAAAGATGAGTGTGTTATTTAATGCATCACATGCAATTGCAAGCTAGAATTTGTCTGTCTAATTTGTCAGTTAAACAACTTCATATATATATATATATATATATATAGGGAGGGATAGGGGCACTCCAGCTCTTATGCACATTTCAAGGCACTCCACGGCCGTTTGTGGCTGTAGAGATCTCCAACTTTAATCTCTACTATTGAATATGAAGATTTATGAGTTGGTAACATGTTGACAAAATTTCATCTCGATCGGATTACATCGACTTCCATCCAACCACTTGATCATTATGACACAAATATAAGAGTTGACAATATATATATATATATATATATCAGCATGTTACCGACTCATAGTTTTTCATATCCAATAGTGAGATTAAATTTTGATGTTTCGACGGCCACAAACGACTGTGGAGTACGTTGGAGTGTGCATAAGGACTGGAGTGCCCCTATATACATATGCATATATATATGTACATATATATATACTATAACCCAATGCCAAATTGAAGCTTCAGTGTCTATTTCTCATGATTATCGCAAGCATTCGGTAGTGCTAGACTAGCATGAAGATTCATTGTAAACTGGGCACTTGAATCTTATTTCTTAGTATATAAGATTAGACTAGGTGATAAGTTGTATAGCCTTACATTTTTAGTAGGTAGTTGTCACTCTTACATTTGACCATCTCGATTATATAGTAATGTTCAGATAGGTCATTCTGAAGTAAGTTAAGGCTTGGTTGGCCTCACGAAAATCTAGAATTTATTGTCAAGAATTATATTTTGAAATTTGAGTTTTTTGGTGTTTGGTATGTTAGGTTGTGGAAAAGGAAAATTACAAGTTTGTCTCTCTATGTTATTGGAGCCTAATGCAGAGCAAGACTTTAAAAGAAAATGAAATAGAGTAAATAAGTCATGCCAGCCACCACATATGTGATCCAGTTTTAATCTTCTTGCAAATAATGAAGAAAAAAGGAATTACCAATATTCCTTTCAAGTTTTCCTAGTTCAAACTATTTCCCTGCATAACAAAAAAAAAAAGGATGAAAGCTCGGTTTTTTGAGAATTCCTCAAAAGTCTTCCTAATTCTTGAGATCCTGAACGTCAAATAGGCTTGGTTTCCAACATTCCTCAAAAGTTATCCTAATAAATTTCAAGGTTTTCCTGTACACAAAATTGAGGTGGTTTGCAGGAATATTGTTTATAGAAATAGAAAAACTAGAAAAGAAAAGGTGGTGGTTTTCTTTTCACTATTTGAAGGGGAAAAAAGACTTGATCACATGGGTAGTGGCTCACGTCACTTCTTTGCCTTCTTTCACATTTTTTTGTTTCTAGTTTCTCTTATTCTGCACTTGGCCCCAAACAAATGGCAAGAAAAATTAGTATTAGTCCTTTTTCCAAAATCAGAGCATATTTTGTAGAAAATTGCTCATAGTTTCTTATTAGAATTCCTTATAATATTTTCTAGCTTTTCGTGAGGATCAAACATACCCTAAGAAAGGATAAACTTCCTCCAAATGAAGGGTATAAAACTATGGAATAATAATAATACAAAGTAGGGATGTTACAAGGGGATGTTTCTGAAGTGCAGACTGAGATCTTTAATGTCTCTCTAATTTGTTGGCTATAAGTAGAAGAATATCTTTGAGAATCGAAAATTAGATAACAGGAAGATTAGGGAGATAGCTAATAGGGATTTCTTGTTTCATACAAAGATTAGTTTCACTTTTCATTGAAATTAAAGAAGAGGAATACACTCGATTGCTTCCTTTGGCTTTTGTTCTTCACTATATAATCATAGGAAATACGAGTAAGGCGTACACATTCAAATGACTGAATGGTATAATTGTTAGCAAAGAACCAACTCTTGGACCTGCCAAACTTGATTTATCAGGGGTGCAAATGTAGTGTGTAAATGACAAATTCTCATTACTAGAGAATCCTGGAGATAAGATCATCTCTAATAAACTGTTGCAGATAGTGACTCCCTATAGTCTATAGCTACAGAGCTTAGTTTTCGAATTGTAATATAAATTGTGCGACTTCTTGGAAACTGATAATTGATCCAGAGCTGTACTAGCTAGTTTGTAGTACTCCTTCAGAATAGGTAAACCTTAGATTATGTTTCATTTATCGATTTTAGATTAGATTAGGTTGTGTCCCTGAGGATTTTGCTACCTAAACTTTTATCATAGCAAAGTAGATGATACTTCTCTGACAGTAGGGATTTGTAGTTGATACTGAGGAAGGAAGCACACATCAGGTCATTACTCACATGCGCAACCTTCTTTCACCATCTTTGAATATTATCACTTTTTTGGCCATGAATTTCTGTGGCACACCAACTTGTGCTGCTTTGTCTTGCTGTAGCATACCAACTCATGTGCTCTTTGTTTTTTTTTATCCTTGCAGCACTGATTGCATTTCTTTCACATCAGAGTTAGTTTTTAAATGCTCCTTATTAGAATTCAAGTTGCACATTTTTATCGAACTTCAGTCCATGCCTTGTTTACGCTTTCACATATTTCAGTCCATGCCTTGTTTACGCTTTCACATATTTCAGTCCATCCCCTTGTTTATGCTTTCACATATTTCTTGATATTTAATGACAACGAAGTTTTTTAACCAAGCTTTTTTTCAGTCATGTTATATATAGCCTTATGCTAAACTCCTATCGTCTTTCAGGTGCCACTGAACAATATGTTTGGATACTCAACTGCTCTGAGATCTATGACACAGGTACAATTATGAAGAATATCTGTGAATTACTTTAGCTAGCATCTTCTGTCAATTCTAAATTCTTTTGTTTATTGTGACAGGGCAAAGGAGAATTCACAATGGAGTATCTAGAGCATTCTCCTGTTTCACAAGATGTCCAAACACAGTTAGTGAACAATTACAAGGCCACCAAGGGAAGTGATTAGAGCAACTTCCAGGGGCATCAAATTTTGTCCACAGCATTAGAGATAATTTCCAATTGAATTGCCATTGTAAAATTATAAGCTATTTATATTTATTGGATAGGTAATAATTCGAGGCTGTGTTGTAGGAGGGCAAGTCATCTTATCTTTAACTTGCAGAAAATCAACTACAATTGAATGTTTTGTGTAACTATTTTTGTTGTGGCCTGCTTCTGCCAGTATTTTTATGTAATCTGATTGTTGTTAGTATCATACTGCAGCAACTGCTAGAGCATGTATAATGTACGAGCTTTTTGTGCCCAAGTCATAGTAGCCGCTTTACAAAGTATGTGTAGTGGGTGTACATATCGTTGGAATTGATTGTGGTTGCAATTTTTGTAGTTCTGTACTCATTTTAGCTATTCTTTCATGTGTACATTCTGATGGTGAACAACCAACCATTCTCTGTAAACTCGATTGAAGCAAACGGCTTCTCTTAAGAAGCTTTCATTTCAGAAGTCTCCATAATAGAGTGTTCAATCAATTGCAATTATCTTTCCATTATTATTGGCAGAACTTGAAAGGCAACCCCAACAAGGTCAGCAACACCAACAGCTTCCGCTACTGCGTTTCTGAAGCCGCGCAGAAGCAAGAGATGGTGTCCTCGTCTGAGAGTGAACACAACGCGACGCAGGGAGGAGTGTAGAAAATCTCCAAACTGCAGTTTGAATCTGGGTCAGAATCCCATAATGGACTTTGCCATCTCTTCCGACGTAGCTATCGGTGAAGAAGCCGGAGGAGCAGCAGAAGCTGAAGAAGACAGTAAGTCCCCCACTGAGGTATTTGTTTAGAACGGTGCAGCTGCTGTTGTTTGTTAAGTGATGGCTGACGAAATGGAACATGAAGACGGTACCTGTAGGGAGAAGCTTGATGAGATCACCGGGCTTTGACGCTCTTTGATGCCTTTGTTTTCTCTGCTCGCTTTCAGCATTCTCGAAATTTCCTTGATTTGATTCTTCCAAAATTTGATATAGCCCCATTTTGGCTAAGCAGAAATTTTAAAGCTTTTGATTTACAGCTGCTTTACGTGGCCGCAAAAGGCTTTCATCGACAAAGTAGGTTAGTTTGAATTGTGTGTGGACAAATTTTACCGTATAAGTGAAAAGAATACATAACAACAATAATTACTTTAAATATATTATTAAATTCTTAAATTATTCTTAATATAGTTTCAAATAATATTACATTTATTATATAATAATTTATTAATATTTTTAAATAATAACAATTATTATTATTATAAATCAATAATTAATTTTGAATAATATTAAATTATTTTATTATTTTGTTGTTATTTTAATAATTAATTTATTATTATTTTGTTTGCTTTGATTGCAACAAGAAAAATTTTTCTTCCTTTCTAATTCCTCCAAACGTCAACTATTTCATACAGTTTCATTGGTTATCATGATATCATCCCCTGTCAACTATATACATTTTCTAAAAATATACATATGCAGATTACCATTGCTGGAACATGATCTATAATCTTATACTAAACTTATAAGAAAATATAGTTATGAAAATTAAAAGAATTTGTTGTATAGATGTTCATGACAAAAAAAATAGAAGAAAAAAATCTCAAAATCTTTATTTGAAATTGATAGAATGTATACATTAATTGATCATATAATACAACCGGACATGTATACATATAAATTTAGTCTATACATACATGAAACATACAATTGTACAATTATAATACTGATAAAATTCTACAAGTCTACTTCAATTTCTGTTGGAGTATATGCTTTGCTTGTTATCTGCTCCAACAAGAAACTTGCCTTCATCAACAAAAAAGAATGTTTCAGTAATTAGTTAGCAACCAAAGAAATAAAAAGTTAATGAGTGATAAGTTAGAAAAAAAAAAAGTTAATTTGCTTACTCTAAAATGTTTTTCCATCCAACTTTAGCAGCCAAGTCTTTCAAGCTTGACTTCCTCTCAATGGTTTAGGGTATAAGGCTTGGGGTTTAGAGTTTACAAATTTAGCTCATTGCTCTCAAGCATCATCATTGAGCAATCATAAGCCCAAAACTCTGTAAATATAAAGGTGAAGACAATCCAAATGTCCATATTCTGCATAATCAATATAGTATCTTATGCTCTCGGATTTTCATCAATGAGTTTGAAGGTACCAAGTAACAACCAAATCATCCCTCAAATGAGCGTAATATTTAATGACATACATTCCAATAATAATATCATTAACCATCAAGGCGCCCAACCATCTTATGTTAGATTTTTTAAGATAACACAACAACAAGCCCTAGAAAAAGAAAACTTAACAAGGCACCTCAATCATCTCATTTTAGCATTGTATAAAGTAACAAGCCCTTAAAAATTATCATTGGGCGAACAATCAAGCAGGTAAGCATATAGACAACAACCAAAAGGGAATAAGACCATCTTAGCTGAAAATTTTCGACTTTTTGAAAAAAGTTCAAATTTGAGAAGGTAACAAGGCAACAAAAATCTGTCTGCACCTTAGCTTATTAGTGATAAGTTCATGCAACATTATCATGCACCAAATAAAAAAGGTAACAAGACAACAAGATCATTTAGTTTCAAAAGATAACAAGGCAACAGCACCTGTTTACACCCTTACTGGGTCTGCAGTTTAGGCAACAAGGGCGGTCATGCAATGCATGCAATATTTAGGATGCGTTCTTTTGACTTAGGAAATGAGTTTTTTTTAAATTGAGTTGTTAGAAATAGTATTATTGAAAATGATGTGTTATTTTTATATTAAAAAATGACTTGAAAGTTCTTTTTTAATGAAAAATGAATTAAAAGTGACTTTTTAGTTAAAAAAAAGTGACTTCCAGTGTGTAAAAGAAGGCACCCTTAGGCAACAACTACTTTTCTGCACCTTTATTTTAAGTCGTGCGCAACTTATCACAGAAAGCATCAAATTGGTGCTTTCTGATTTCGATTGCTTAACCAAATGCTCCTAACACTCTGCAACGCTTATTTCAGGCTTAAAGTTCGAAATACGCATCCAAGTTGGTAAAGTTAAGCCCGAGATAAGCACCGTTAAATATGTAAAGATTTTGTTCCTGGCTTTATAGAAGTTGCATTAACAGGCCCTAGCTATTTTTTGGTAGTTGGTTGTTGTTGTTGTTGTTGTTCCATTTTTGGGAAGGCTTAAAGCAACCGACTGTTTTGCTTATACTCTTCTTCATTAATTTTTAACCTGATAAAACTTTAAAAAAGGAAAGAAACATGAATCATTCTGAATAACCGCTGAAGAAAATGGAAAGCAGATATAATACTTTCTATTGTTCTTCAGCTAGCTGCATGTTAACTATAAATGTTAATAAACTAACATACAAAGTATTAAAACTCTCGATATTTATTTTATCACTTTGCTTCAACGAATACTGTGTGTTAAAATTTGAACTAAAGGGAGGTAGTACTCGCGAAACTCAAATTACTGTAGAGAATTATACTCAATAATTTTTTTTTTTTAATTGATATGATCACATATATATATACATTCAAAATTTTCAAAAATTAAGTATTTCTAAAATTCAATCTTTTTAAAATCAATCAAAATCAAATCTTTTTAGAATAAAATAAAATCTAATCTTCCTAAATTAATTTTTTAAAATTAAGCACTCCAAATATAGGAAAGAATCAAATATTCTTATCAAGCGCTTCAAATATAGGAAGGAATCAAATATTCTTATCAATTGCAAAGCTGAAATTAGTTCTATTTGCCACTACATTATAGGTTCTTTAAGTTTATTTCACTAAGTAAGCCAATCATAACATGAAAACACAAAGATAGCTATACACAAAATAGATTACTTCCAGCTTCCCTGACATATTATCCATAGGGATTTAGCTCAATTTTAGAGTGTTATAGTTGTCTTAAATACCCTGATTCAACTTAGGGTACCCTAAGTTCTATTTCCTTTGTTCTGAACTGAGGTTTCGAAATTGAGTTAATTAAAAAAATGAAGTTCGAAAATGAGTTTAATTTTTATATTTATTTATTATTAAAAATGAGTTTGAAGTAAAATTTTAGTTTTGAATTTGAATTTTGAAAGTGTAGTTTTTTTGCGAAAAAAATTGAATCTGACTTTTGTGTTTACTTCGATGATTTGAAAGTGAGCCAAAAGTAAAATTTTAGATAAAAAGAAGTGAGTCGAAAGTGTTAGTAAACACGCCCTAAGATGAACTAGAGTACTATCCTAAAGTTGAATCAGATGTTGTATTATCTAGACAAATATCTATTGTATGCCGTAAAAACTTATTATTATTTATTTTTATTATTATTTAGATAAAAAAATTAAATTTCATTATCTAAAATATTATTTACTATAAAAAGTTATATTTTATAAGAACTCAAACACAGATGTAAACTACTAAGTACAACTTGAAACAATAACAATCTCATTCCACCATGATATATATCTTCAGTACTTAAGTCAGAATATATACATATGTATATACGATTGCTTCACACGGAGCCATCACTTGTGCCTGTTGTTGTTGAGACCGGGTACCCAATTCCATGGCGATTATTTGGAAAGACCATGAAAACAAAGCTAGACAAGCCACCAACAACTGCAGGTAACACCATTAGAAGCGTCTTCTGCGCCGTCTCCAACGGCGGGTAGAAACACGTTACCGTATTCTCATCCAGCAAAGCAATCACGGCGAACACGAGCAGCGCAAGCAATGCATGCACGAAGTCACCAACCCTCAACTTATACTTGGACAAATCTTTCGATTTTGCGTTACGGTCATAAAACGACCATAACCCGTTCGCCGTAACGATGCCGTAGTAAAGCCTTCCATCTGAGCCGGTGTAGCTATCAGTGAATGAAGAAAAACAACAATTGAATGCACAGACTATCAGTAATGCACCAGATAGGTACTTGTTGACAACACTGCAATGGCCTTTGTTTGTAAGAAGAGGGCTTAAGAATTGAAACATGAAGACAGTGCCTGTTGGTAGGAGTTTGATCAGATCGGCAAGGCTTTTGAAAGCTAAGTCTCCGGCGGTTTTTTTCGCCGGAGATGAAGAAGAGGAAGAGGATGCCTTAGAGAAGAGACGGCGCTCGTAGCTCGCGATCATGTCTTCTTCTGCCATTGCTGTGATCTTGATCTTTGATGAAATTTTTGATGTATGTATATATAGTGAGAGAGATCGATATCAGCTAGTAGAAAGAGGTTTGCTTTCACGTTAGAAAGTTTGCAAGAGAATGGAATGAACAAAACCAAGAATTAGGCTTCTGAGTTGTTTGCTTGGCGTACGTAGTGAGATTAGCAGTTGGCAAGCGGACCTAACTTGATTTAAAGTGCGTTTTTTTTTATTTGAAAGTGAGTTTATTTGAAAGTAAGTCTTTGCAAGTGAGTTATTAGAAATAGTATTATTAAAAGTGATATATTTTTTTAATTAAAAATAAATTGAAAGTGATTTTTTATATTTTTATTGTAATAAAAAATAAGTTAGAAATGACTTTTTAGTAGAGAAGAAGTCACTTACGATATGTAAAAGAAGACATACTTACTTCTACAATTTTCTGTTGATATACTTGAAACAAATTAATCTCTCTTAATTTGCTAAGAGTCGGAGCAACTGTTTGGCATAGTTTGCTTCAAATGAAGAGGAAAGTTTTATGGTTAATCCAAAACCGAACATGAATTTGGATTATTGCATTAAATGTATATTTTATTTTTAACAAATTGTTTATATAAAAAAACTATTTTATACTTTATTGTAATAGTAATTTTTGTGTTCTTTTACACAAGAAAGCGACTTTTTTTCCAAAAAATTCACTTCCGCTTTGATCTGGCGTTGATCTTCGGAAAAATTTACTTTCGAATAATTTTTTATGATATTTACATTTTTGAAACTCATTTTAAAAAAAAATTAGAAAGTCACTTAAAAAAAAAAATAAACATACCCGTATTATAACACAATATTGTTGGTATGTGAAACTCTATTATAGCCATCCTTATGGTTTATTTTTAGGGCGTATTTCAAATGTCTATAATTTAGTTTTGTAAAAGTAAAAAGTAGAACTTTTTAGAAGTGAAAGTGGAGTTCAATATTTGTGTTTCAATAATTTTTAAAAATGTGTTAAAATTTGAAAAATATAATTCTATTAGGAATTGTGCAAATAAAAAAATTAGAATTGAAGTTTCGTATGAGAAGTGAAATTCTGAATTTTTCGTATAATTAAAATATATGAACTATTAAGAATTCAAAATCAGATAGAAAAAAATAAAATTACGGATATTTGAAATACATCACTTAATCTTTGAGAGCAGAAGAGAATATCCAAGAATACAAAGAGGAAGGATATCCATTGAGATATCTTTGACATGCATGAAACAACTACTACACTTTACATTTTCAAGCAAAGACTCGAGTAGCACTCTTGCAAAGATTAGTCAAGATAGTGCACTTTTCTTTCACGTTTAATTAATCTTTTGCTCAATATTCCATCTCAGGTAATAGTGGACGACTAAGTGCTCAATATACTTATACAAATTATTTTTTTGAAAAAAAAAGTATGTTTTATTTATTTTAAAAAATAAATATTATTTTTTTACTCAAAAAAATTAATAAAAAATAATAATAATAAGAAGTTATGATATAATTTTTTTTATATTTTTTAAGTTTTTAAATAAATTATATATAATATTATAGAAGATTTATTAAAAATATAAACTAGAAAATTTTTTAAATGCTCTCCCAAACGTGCCCCAAGCATAGTTGTAAAATTCAATTTGGTGTATGACTCGAAAAAGTCACCGAATCACCGGATAACTGGACGGGTCATCAGGTCAATCCACTAGGTCAAATTAAATTTATTAAATAAATATTAATATATAAATATAATTATATGAATTATATAGTATCTTCTATAGCAACTATTAAAAAAATAAAAAAATAATTGTATACGAGAAATATTGAATATATTTTTAAAATTATTACAGTACTTAAGACAATAGTCAAAAAACCTAACGTATAGTAAAATCTCTATATTTTATGCATTAAAAAGAACAAATTATGTACACCATATATTTTATTTATTTATTACTTTCTAATAAAATATAAAAAATAAGAAAATAAATTATTAACGAAAGAGTATCCGATAAAGTGCATATTTTAGAATGCTAATAAAAATACTTTTCTATTTTAAATAAACAAATATATTTTATTTTATTTTTTTTAAATATTAAAACCGGATCAACCCGCCCAACTGGATCACCGAGTTGACCCAGAACCAGGCCAGATCGACCCGGATCTTACCGGATCGCTTGCGCGACCCGGTTTTATGTTAATTCGGCCCGAAATCGGTGCCGGGTCGCCGTTTACCAGTCCGACCCGGCCGATCCGAGCTGAGTTTTAAACCTATGGCCCCAAGAAGATGTTTGCAAGTGTAAAGTTTTTTTAAACAAAAAATATATCAAAAAAATAAAATTTAGTTTTTTTATCTTAAAGAATAGTAATAATAAATAATAAAATTTTAAAATATATAATTTTTTGTATTTTTCTTAATTTTTTATAAATTATGTAAAAAATTATAAAAAATTTATTAGAAAAGATAAAATAAAATTTTGGAATGGAATGATAACGACTAAGCACAGCCAAACGTGAGATAACTTATAGTTAGTACTTGTATTATGCTTTTGATGATAGTTTTGGAATCAATCATTTGCTTACGGCACGAATTAAGTGTGAGGTTAACACTTTAAACAGAGTACATACATGCTTCATGCGGAGAAGCAAAGTTTAATCAATTGCGGCGACGCAAAGCGTCCCTTGGTTCATATCCATTCCTACAGAGTCCATCTTTCGCCCGAAGTTTTTATTTCATTCGACAAGACCAGTCCATAATGAAAATTACACACAATAATCTTTGGATATCGAACTATAGGAAAAGGAACAATTTACTTGCTATACATTTCCGCTCGTGTTTTTTCAATAAACGAGGGCATTTTTAGATTCTGGAGAACAGAATCTGAGTGCCATACTGAGGCTGCAAAGTGAGCAGCAGCATTGGAGCATGTACGTATGAGGGTGAGACAGAAAACTGGTAGCGCTGAAGAATCATTGCTACTGCTACTTTTGCCTCCATCATTGCTAGGTTCTGACCAATGCAGATAGTAGGCCCTTGACCGAATGGAAGATATGCGCCCAGATGGTGCCCCGTACCTTCTGCGAACCTTTCAGGGTTGAACTCATTTGCATCTGGACCCCAGATTTCGGTGTCACGGTGAATTGCAATTATGGGGATGTAGATATGTATTCCGGCAGGGATGTTCAGTGAACCCAGCCGGACATCCCTGATTGTCATCCGATTCATTAATACTGCTGGGGGGTATAACCTCAGAGTCTCCTTCAGAACCATGTTCACCTGCAAGTATTACAAGGATTTTGGATGTTACATAAACATAAGTATGCCTATTTCTCAAGTTGAGTCCTATATATACGATTCCAGGTAAATGCATAAAAGGTTTCAATAAATCACTGAGATTCCATGCATTACATGTAACTCACTACGCCTAAGTATACAAGGATGCATGCCTGAGTACCTAGGTATGCCTAAGTGTATAGGGATACATGCAATGGCTCATACTCTATCGCATTAAGTCAGACTAGTTGATTCACATGAGCTACCTAACCAAATGGTTACAAGACAATCCCTTTCATCTATTTTGATCTATATTCATTCTATCCATTCCTTACATGAATCCAAGTAGAAAACTGACCCTCAATGTGGAAGTTGTAGAGAGCAATACAGATTATACGATAAGTCCATAGAATTCAGTAGCAACTTTATTTAATTTCCAAGGCACTCTGTGGAGGACTTGAAAGTATAACGGAAATAACCAGTCAACTTGAACAATTTGAACTTAGATGAGTCGAGTACACTTGGATACTACAACTATATGTCTAGAAGATAATTAGCAGTCAAGCTCTGTTGTCTACATCGGCAACTTCTTTAACTTTCTGAACTGTCTCGGAGCATTTAGTAAAGGTCTCAGTTTCCAATTTTGGCACTAGCATTGAGGTTATAGAAATTGACCCTAGGAATTACTGTCCAATCAAGACATACCTCCATGATTATGCAATCGACCTAGACACTCATCTATGGAGTGATAGTCATTGGACTTGGAGCACACTTCAAGCAGCTTAGGTTCTAAATCATGCTGTAGCTCATGCGATTCTAGTACCTAAATAAAGCTAAAGCAGCACATAATTTAAGAGAAAACAGCTAATACTGCATGCTTCTAAAATATATCACATATTTTTTTAAACTAATAACAGTCAGAGAAAGTATGTAAACTCACAATTTTGAGGCCGTTCACATCATCAGCACTAGGTGGTGCATTACCACAAAACTGTAACACTTCTTCTCGAGCTTTTTGTTGCCAATACTGATGATGTGCTAACAAGAGGACTGCCCATGTTAGAAGGTTGCCTGTCGTGTCCTTCCCAGCAAAGTAAAATGTCTTGCATTCATCAATTATCTCCTCAATACCAATTTTCCATTCGCCTTCATTCTTATTAGCTGAAAGTAAGAGGCCGAGCAAATTTTTTGAGTTCTCACAATCCTCAGCATGGCTCTCAATTATTTTTCGAAGGGAGTTTTGTATTTCATTGTTTATTCTTTTCCTCTGTCGGTTCCTCTTTGTTGGTATAAACCTGCGAACAAATTATGAAATTATGCACTCAGGTGAAAGTATGAAAATTAATATGCAAAATTGAAACTGACGAATTTACTCCTTAATGTGACACATCTCAAAATAGAATCTTCTTGAAATTCAATTTAGTTCGTCAAAAATATATCTTCACTTAAATGTATGCCGGTAAGAAACTCAAAAGTAATATGAACTATAATTGTTTAAGTTATTAGTTGGTAACATATAGTGTATGGTAAGAGTAGCATGTGTATAAGTTATGTTTCCTAGTCTAAACACAATGCAGCGTTGTTATTTCTCTCTCTGTTTTCGCTTACACCTATAACCAGCGTAGCACAGAATGTCAGAGAAACTAAAACGTTCCAACATCTAGCAGAAGCATTTCGAGCAACAAAGTCTAGCATCAGATTATGATCTTTCTTAATCATCACTACAAAATTTCAAAATATGGAAACCAAGGTATGGATATTGTATAAACATATTTATTAGTTTTAAAACAAATTGGTCATGATCAGGTTAAGGACTACTTGTAAAATCATTTGTATAAATCAAGCTACTTAAATGAAGCCATTTTTTTTCTAGAAATGTTTGAAATTCTCTGAATTTTGAATTATATAACCTAAACATATTGTAATGTTTTCTTGAAAAAACTTATAAACGACTAATGAAGCAAATTTGAGATCTAAAAGAAGCTTGATTTTATCATTGACCAGAGAACTTTTACCTGAACCCAGGAATGTACACACTCCTAAGAGCAAGAGAAACAAGTTTCATTTGTTCCTCTTGTAGTTGGAAGATTCGCTTTCCTTCATCATAGCTACTGCCAAATGCAACACGAGAGATGATGTCTGCGGTGAAAATATGGAATTCTTTGTTGACATCAATTTCAAATTGATCCCTTTTACCACCCTCCACATCCCATTTCTCTAACATCCTTGATGTGCTCATAGCAATTGTAGGGACCCAACACTGAAATATTTAATGAATTTATATAAAACAGTGTGAGGTTATTATTATTATTATTATTATTATTATTACTTTCGCACTATTCCTGCATGAGAAAGTAATATCCATATGTGTATGCTTTTGAATCCAGACCAAAGGCTAATATGTACTTTTTTCTCAAACCAAATGTCATTGCACTTGCATTAAATAGGACATACCATGCTCAATTGCATTTGGTTGGACCGTGCTGTATGCTTGAACAGTATACATGATCCTGAAATTATTACCGGTATAACTATGCATCTAGGACCAAACAAGGGTACCCTTGATAAAAAGGAACAAGCAGCTTACCAGAGTAGCTGGTTGTAAATTGTTACCAAACGTAAACACTATATCACTATATAAAGTTTCTCGAAGTTCCTTGCGAGAAAGCAATCAAAATGCAAAGCTGCAATATTTGCCTAATGAACTACAATATTCACAACTTTATAAAAAAACTGCTTCGTATATTAACGGTAATAATAGGTGTAGGTAAATTTTATTTAACTGCTAATAATACACATGAAATAGCTCTGAACATCATAATTACTTTGTAATAAACCAGACAAACACCCTTTAGAACCGATGAAAGTCGAACATGTAAAAGGTTCATGGTGACATCCTAGTCCACACAACAATCATAATATCTTTGAGTGGTAGTTCACCAGGTAAAGCTATGCTCAACAAGCTAGTAACAGAAATAGTTGCCATATTTTACAGCCAAAAGCAGAAGGCTCGGGACCCCTTTAAGCCGTCCACAGTTGACAGGCCGTTTAGGGGAGGACTTATTTTTGGCCAGATAAGTCTTGCGGCTTATTCGGAAAGCCCCACCGCACTAGCTTTTCATAACAAGTAGCATCCGCCCAGTAATGAGTTATTTATGAAATCAACATTAATTGTATTAAAATATTAAAAAATATATATAATTAAATATTAATATTAATATTAGTTTTTTATAAATACTGTTTTCAATATAAATTTGTTTTTGAAAAAATAAATTTAATATATCATATATTATAATATATATTAGTCATTCATTTTTTTTCAGCTTATGAACATTTTATCATTCAAATATTCTTCTCAACTTATTCTAATAATAAGCTTCTTTCAACCAAATACCCTTATTAACTAAGCTGCTTATTTAAAAAATAAGTCTAAGCTAAGATAAAATTGGCCACTTATTTTAATGAATTTTTAATTTTCAGGTAAGGTGAATGGGGTTCAATTAAACCGGAAGCTTTAGGAGCTGTTTGGCAACGCTTATCTGGTAAGCTCTTTATCAATTTTTTATTTTATGTTTTTTAATAAATTTTTTATAATATTTTATAAATTTATTTAAAAATTTAAAAATTTAAAAAATATAAAAAATTTTAGATAATTTTATTACTTTTTTTGAGCTTTAAATAATAAAATTTATTTATATAAAAATATTTTTTATTTCAAAAAAATTATTTCGTAAGCAAAGCTCCTATTTCTTTTCATAAAAAATAAAGGGGGGAAAAATATAGCAACAACTACTAAGTTGACAAACTGCGAGACAAGAAAAGTTACTTTCAATTTTCTCTAAACTACTAAGAAGTGGTTGACAAGGGTCGTCACCAATCTATGCACTATGATAATTAATAATAAATAATTCCATGACCAAAATCAAATAACAATCAACAACTCAAAATTTTCTTCAAAATTAAAAAATTCTGCAAATCGTAGAAAGAAACAAGAAGATAAATTAAAGAAATTGTTGATCAGAAGAATCAATTATAGAAAAAAGAATCAAACCTTGACTCTCTCCATGTTGAACGCCGGCGAAATCACTCGACGATGCAGAGCCCACTTCTCCCCTTTAAGTCCAACCAGTCCCTCCCCAAACAATTGCTTCGATAACGGATTGAACTCCACCTTCCCGAACCCTCCTCCGTCAGCCACAACAGCTCTAACCAAATCTGGATCACCAACAGCGAGCTTAGGGCGAGTTCCAAACCAGTAGAGGAAAACTCTGCCGTAGATCGAAGACCATTCAGCGTAGTGAGGTATCGCGCGGGCAACCACTGATTGATGAGAGAGGTGCGGGATAGGGGCGGAATTAGCGCGAGCGTGGAGAGAGCGGATGTCGGCAGCGTTGCCTGAGAAAAAACGACGGCGTGGACCTGTGATGTTTTGGGATGTGAAGTAAAGTTGGGTTTTGTAAGGAGCGTAGAGAATGGCGTGGAAGAGCTTGAGTAGGGAGTAGAGAAGAAGAAGGAAGAAGAACAGAGCAGTGAGCAGAGCTGCAGCAGACATTGAAGAAGGAAGAAGAAGAACAGAGAAGTGAGCAGAGCTGTGTGAAGTGAATTCTATTGTATATTTTCATGCATGTATATATAGAAAAAAGATTATTTGATTAAATAGGTTGATCAGAGTACAACTCACATTTATTTTGGAAGTGTTTATTCTGAAGTAAACTTAAAGGTTTGAAAAATTAATTTAAAAAGTAAATTAAAATTAAATATATTTAATGGAAAATAAATTTTATATTAATTTTTTATTAATAATACATTCTAATTTAAGTTTAAAACAATTATAATTTATTTTTAAAAATGTGCTTGAAAAAAAATAAATTTTGTGCCCTAAAAAACACACCATTTGCTAGAACACCTTTCACATTTTTATTTTTTAATTATATTTGATAAAAAATACAACCAGATTTATTTCTATTCAGTTTTTACATTCATCATATGTTTGAACAGGAAAGTAGCGGTGGTAATTTCAAATTTTTAGATCGATTTCTGATCGCTTTATAAAATAATCAGATCAAAATTATTCAACTTTAATTCGATTTATTTATCTATATAGATCAAATTATTAATTTTAATTCAATCTATTTAATAACGGAGTTAAATTTAGATCAACTTATTTAATAATTAATTATTAAAATAAAATTTATAAATATTAATTACTAATAATAATATAAAAATTATTAATTATGATATATTTAAAAATTATTTATTTTATAAAATTTTTAAATTAAATAAAAGTTAATTCAATTAAGATAATTTAATATATATATATATTCAAAAGATAATTGTATATCTATATATAGGACAAATAGTTCATTTTATCTGAACAAATCGTCCGCTATTAAAGTTTATAATGATAAGAAGTTTTTTATAAATATTATTTCAAAACTATTAATATGATTAAATCTTTCTTAACACACCCAATGCTTTGAAATTATGTATATAATTACAGAGATTACATTTCCAAAACTTTTGTAGGTAGTACAGGCTCACAACGGAGTATACAAACAGTTAACTTATCATAATACTTCATTCCTAGTCTTATATATATATATATATTTTGAAGTAGTTTGACAACATTACTAAATTTTTAAAAAATTTTAAAATATTACTAAATCTTTGAAATATATGTCAAAGTTGATACAGATAATAGCCTCCCATTTAAGAGATCATATATAGAAAAGATATTGTAAAAATCCATTATAAACGGTGACCGAGCGTGAACTATGTTGTTGGATCAAATACGACCCAAGTTCGAGGGCAACCCTATTGGGCAAGCTCGCCGGGGGCATCGAAGCCCGGAGTAGTCTTAAGTAACGTTTGATAGTATTTATGAAATAAAATTTTTTTAAAATAGAAAATATATATATATATTTTTTTAAAAGGTTTTATTTTTTATTTAAAAAATAATAAAAATATGTAATAAAAAAATTTTACCATATAAAAATTTTCTGAACTTTCTAAATTTTTAAATATTTATAAAATATATATTAAAAAATATATAATTAAAAATTAAAAAAAAATATTTGGAAAACGTAATTCCAAACGGACACTTGATAAAATGTTTGGGAGTTTTTATCGAGAGAAGTTTTTTTTTAAAATATATTTTTTAAAATTTTTTTGAAAATAAGTTTTATTTTCTATTTAAAAGTATAATAAAAATAATTAATAATAAAATTTTATGATATAAAATTTTATTAATATTTTTAAAACTTTATTAAAAACATAAAATAAAAGTATTAAAATTTAACTGGGCTCTGAATATACATGTCTAGATGAGTGCAAGCTCTCGGTGATTGCCTGCCGAAGGATGAGCTGCCCTGTCTGTTAGCTGACGAAGAGCTACACTTTTTTTTGCTGTTGAGATCGATTCGAAACCTGTAGATCTTTTTGTAAATAAAAATCTTTTATTCTGCATGTATTTCGTTAGCCAACTTCAATTTTCGTTACCCAAAAGTTATTGCAGTGTAAACTATCAAGCTTTAGGCAATAATCAATTGCATTTTATCATATTACGGAAAATTATCGAATGTGCAATACATACAAGAACTGGCAATTCCATATTTATCAACTGAAAACAATGAACAGCGAAAAAACTAATCCTATAATTTTATTAAAAACTACATTTATAATCCGGAACTAGCTGATGACACAGTGCAATGAGTTGTTGCAGCAAATTTCTGGTGCACCGGCTGAAGGCAGCTTCTTATTCTTCTTTGCCCGATAATTATCACTCCGGTCATCGTCAGCATAGGTCGCCGGCCGCTTGCGAACGCGACAGTGATTTCTTAAACTGTCTGGTACCACCGCGGCTTTGTTGGCCGTAGTCTTCTGCACTCCAGAAAATCGAATTCTGATCTTTAACGTCTTCTTAACGACATCATCGGACGAAGATGTCGGAGAGCTCCCTGAGTCGACTTTGCCATTCTGCTGTGTGCTGTCAATCGCTTGTTCTGCACTTGGGTTATCCGCTGCCGTCTTCTGCGATGGATCAACAGCGTTGCGTAGCACGGAGCACGGTAATCTGATTACCAACTTCTTCTTCTTCTCAACCTTGTTCGTAAATTCATCAGACAACGAACTCAGCAGAGGCATCTCGGAGTCGATCTTGTGGTGTAAGTCGACCTTGCCTTCCCGCCGCAGGCCATCAAGAACTCTCCTGACATCGACATCTTCGATATTAGCAATGCAATGTTCGTCGAACACCTTCCTATGGACACTCCTGAGCAAATCGAGCGCCGCCATTAGACGGTTGCCATGAACAGTGTCCTCGTCATCAAGCATCTTCTCGGCAGCCGATTTTTCTCCAGCCGGACGGTGCCAACGGCGTCCCGATGAAAAGAAGAAATACTTCGGCATACTGATAAGGTTACGCCTGCAGCGCTCGATCCAGACCTCTTCGGTATCGTCAAGAATAAGAACGCCGCGCTCGTCAGCGAGCACAACATCAAGATTCTTCCGGCCAAGAACGGTGCAGTCTTCATAGGCGATAACTTTGTTCCTGTCCAAGAACCGAGACTGAGGATCGAGAATCCGAACCATCTCCTGAGCGTAAATGCGCTTCCCCATCGTATAAACGAAAAGCTCGAACATCTCGCTTGCCTGCTTCAAGAACTCGAAAACACCCGGACGGAGTTTAGTGATCATTGCAATGTTGGGCAACCTGTGTAGGCCGCGAAGGAGAGTAGGGTTAGCTTTTTTGCATCGGCCGCCGAAGAGATTGAGGACTTCCCGCCGTCTGATCTTCGTGTATCTGACAGAGTGGAGAAGCGTGTGATCCAAGTCGAGAACCAAGACGAGTTTCTTGGTCTGAATTACTGAAGTCTCCAGCTTCGCTCGCCGGATTTTGTCCATGAAATACTGCGACATATCGGAACGCTCGCCGATGTAATCCAGACAAGAATTCAGAAGGAGATCGATTGCATTGAAGGAGAGAAGAAAATTCCGTCGGTTCTGATGAAGGGAAAATTTATAACTCGAGAGTTTTGAGTTTGAGTTTGAATGTTCATCCAGGAACCTCCTTTTTAAGACACGTGTTCATAAAAATACAAACCATGTGTTTACAAACAAGTTAAATACATAATTCAAATACTAATAAGAGGATATTTTAATATACTTATAAAATAAAATATATTTTAAAAATATTTAAAAAATAAGTTTGATATTTGTTATAAAATAATAAAAAATATACATATAAAAATTGTACTATATATAACTTTTGATACTTTCTAAATTTTTTTTAAAAAAAATTTATAAAAAATTTATTAGAAAAACATGAGTTTCTTTATAGAAAAAAAAAGCAACTAAATTTATATACACACAACATAATCATAAATCAGTGAATTTATGCCTACACAAATTAGTGAAAATTTGTCTTCATAAACTACTAGCTATGTATTCATAAGCAGAAGATAAAATCATAAAAGCACTATTCTCATATACAGATTCTTACATTCTTATTTATAACTGACTCACCAAACGATTGTATAATCATAATTAATACCATATTTTTTTGGAAAAAAATTATTATTTTTTATGTTTGTGATTATTTTACTGAAAGTGTTTTTAAAAGAAATTTATTTGAACGAAAAATATATTCAAATGTTAAAAAAATAAATTTTATTTTTATCTAATAATACATAATAATAAGATCTTACATATAAAATATTTTTATATTTTTAAATAAAAAAAATTTGTAAAATTTTCTAAAAATTTTCTGTAAGCAATATCAAATAGGCACGCTCAAAATTATAACTACGGGAAAGATAAAATCTTATAAAAATTTTTAAACAACATTATGCAATTTTTCCTCTTTTGTCCTGTACCGAAGATGGGAAGGGTCCCACCATGAACATCTCCCGCCACAAGTGGCCTACATTCATAGCTAGCCATTCAAATCAATCCTCAAAAATAAAACAACTTCAAATTTTTAAGTAGTATCAAAAACAGAAAAAGCAACGAAACTCGATATCAAGAAGAGGAGGGAGGGAGGGAGGTAGGGAGAGAGATCATTCTGATCCTCACCCGCCGCCTTCATTACATTGTTTTGTTTTTCATTAGATTAATAGAAAGAAAAAAAAAAACGAGTATAATTTATTCGTTGTAGAAATAACAATCCGGTTAGAGAGATCAAGAAGAAGATATCGATATTGATTGGAAAGTATGGCCACCATTGAAGTTCTCCGGCTATACGACTTAGCTCATCTCCGTAAACCAGAGAAACGTGGAAAGAAATGCGGCGAGAGAAATATGAATAGCAGCAATTCTGTGAAGGTGAAAGAGATTGGCCATGAAATGATTCTGCTGCCGATCAGAATCGCTAAGGATAATTTTCAGGGAGGCAACAATAAGAATAGTCCGATGTATTACGCTGGATGTGGATTTGAATCGTCTCCTTCGCCGCAGTCGTTGCCTATGCCTAAGTTTACTGATTGGAACGCTACGGAAGGATTACGGCGACTACTCCGGATAGATTAATTGAATCAATTGATTCTTGTTTTATCTTTTTCAAATGTTTGATACTTAATATTTCATGACAAGAAGATCAAGGGATTCTTTTTTAAGTAGTATGAGAAGAATTAAAGGTAAACATATACACTTAAGAAATTCAAACAGTCTGTTGTGGGGTTTACATTCTTTCCTGGAAAAGAAAAGGGAAAAGAGGAAAATCGATTAACTGTTTCTTGTAAAATTACCGTACTGATTGATCGTTGCTTATAAGTTTTTTTTATTTTACGTTTTTAATAAATTTTTTAAAATAGTTTATAGAAATTTTTTAGGAAGTTGAAGTAGAATTTATTTTGAAATTTTAAATATTTCGTTTTAGAAAAAGTTTTATCAAAAGCACTCAGTAGATATATGCGTGGAGGATTATATGTTGATTCTTATATTTGTAGTATATATTGATTTTCTATTGATTGTAAAATAAATTTGTAGTATATTTGGCTGCAGTAAAATAAATTTTTAAATAATAAATTTATGAGAAGAACTCTTTTAAGATTAGTTTGAAAAATGAGTTAAATGTGTGTTTAATAGTATTTAAAATTAAGTTTGAAAGTACGTTTTGTATTTGATTTTCTTTAGAAGAACTCGAAAGTACATTTCTTTTCACAGTAAGTTCGAAGAGAACTGATACACAGTCACGTTTCTCTTTTTCAAACCATAAACCAGCAAAATTCAAAGGCTAAGTAAGCCTGGTAATTTGAATTCATGAGTCGGCTTTGAATCGATGCATTTAATAATCGGATTAAATTTTTTCAATTCTAATCTAACTCATAAATTTATACGAATCAAAATTGTCTAACTCTAATCCATCATATTAATAATCAGATCAAATTTAGATCGATCCATTTAATAATTAAAATTATTAATTTTTTAATTTTATATTTTAAATATTTAGCGAAATTATAAAATTATTTGTAATAAAAATGCACATTACTTTTAATGAGTAGATATAGTGAATGTCCTTAAAATACCCAAAAAAATTTTATTTTTTAAAAATATATGGTAACATCTGAAATTTTATGATTATAAATATATACTAATAATTTTGATAAAAATTTTGATAAATATAGCTGTCTAACAAAATTTTGTTAAAAATTTTTATATAAAATCTAAATTCGCCATTACAGAAACACCTACATAGTAATACTTTCGATAATATTATAATTCTCTCTTACACTATTTTACTAAAATATAAAAATAATAAATAATTATAAATATCATATAATTTAATAATTTATAAATTACTATTATTAATTATTTTTATTACTAATATTTTAATATACGAAAAAAAAATTAAATATTGTATTTTTAAGATATGATAATTCAGATTGATGGATCAATATCGGGTTAATCCGAATTGACCTATTTAATAACCGCATCAAATTCGTTCAATCTTAACCAATCCATATATTTATACGGATCAAATTTTCTAACTCTAACTCTAATTAAATGGGTCAATTTTGAAACACATTTTCGAATCAGATCATATATTACCACCCTGTAAGAAAGAACATAATCTTGCTACTGCACCAACTAACAAATGATAGTGAACAGGTCTGCTTACTGCTACGGAAACGAAATTGTTTGCAAGCTTTGGTAAAGTGTGTTTCAAAAACCGGAAATTCTATTTTTTTTCATCTTGAACTTCCAAATAGTTAATATATTTCACTATATAATATTTATATGTATCAAAATTTTAAATATTAAAATTCACTTATATCTTACTTTAATTGTCTTTCAAAAGTAATTGAAACAAAAAATTAAAATCACTTTCAGCTCGCTTCTAAATAGAATTCAAAAATATAAAAACTGAACTCCACTTTCAATTCACTTAAAAAAATAATTGAAACACAAAAATTAAACTTAACTTTCAATCCATTTTCAAAAAACTCTACATTCTATTTCTGCAGAAAAGCAAAACAATTGGCATGGTGAAACAAGAAAGAAATAAGCTCTCAAAGATAAAAGGTTCCGTCATCTTTCAAGACATTGGCTGTAGCTGAACATTAGCATATGTGGTAGCTATCTTACTCTTATACAAAATTGAATGGAAACATCAATAGAACTAACCCACGTTATGGATACAACAAGCACCTAACGACACTTCTGTTATGGAAAAGATAAATAGTCAAAAAGATTTATGATGAAGAGAAAAAAGTGGGCACAGCCACAAGTAGCTCATTAGATTCTCATTTATGAGTATCCACCCGCTTATGGTCGAAAGTGAGCTTCATAAATGTAATACCCACCTTCATGGCTTGAAGGGTGCAAACACCACAACAGAGTTATGGCCTCCAAAACCAAAAGAATTTGAAATTGCTGCACAGAAAATTGATTGAAGCATAATGAGTTTTTTCAAGTTTGAGATCGAACTATGGACAGGTATAGGACACAGGGAGGGAGCTCATGTAACAAGTAACTCACCAACATTGACTTCACATTCCTGCTTCTTGTTTGCCACAGTATCAAACTCAACTTCTGGCTCAATGTTCTGCACAAATGGCACATAAAAGCAAGAATAGTTCAATAACTATTTTTACTCTTTCACAAAGAAAATGTCTACATGTTTTATAGAAGGAATACATGATCATCCAACCAGGTCAACCTCAAAAGAGATGTAAATAGAAACTACCAAACTATGAAGAAACATATCACCAAATCATTTATATAGTTGTAGGATTTTTCTCTGAGTTCTTTTTTTGTTGGATTTCAAAAAAGTCTGCTACCTGAATAGATTTCGTAGATATGCTAGTAAAAATTATGTGAGATTTCAGAATTTTCAAACTCAATGGTGCAAATTCCACTAGGCAATCATTACCACTACATGGAGATGGCAGCAGTTAAGCCGGGAATTTCCATGCTTTCCAGGTAAGAAGTATTGCAGAACATTATTCATGAAATTCACACCGACTTAAATGTAAAAGCATCCAAAAAAACTATAGGATGCAAAATCTGATGCTATTGATGTCTTTCTGAAGAAACTTTAGAGGACAAACTATGCTTACAAATTGGTTTATTGTGGGATGTAACCACCCAGATGTAATAGCTTTCACAGTGGCAATTGCTTCCAATCCTCCCGCCGCACCAAGGCAGTGCCCTATCATAGACTGTAGAGAAAAGAAGAAAGAACCATAGACCTCTTAGGAGGCGTTTTAGAAACTGACACAGAGCTTCTTAAGGCAGCTTAAGCTGCTTTTCTAGTATAAAGTCGCACATAACATACTTCCTAAATAATATAACACAAAAAAAAAAAAAAAAAAAATCTAACTGTACCTTGGTTGCATTGATTTTGATATCCTTCGGATTCTTAAAAACCTTCTTAATTGCATTAACTTCAGCCAAATCACCAGCAAGAGTAGACGTCGCATGGGCATTGATATAGTTCACCTGAAAGGATTCAAACAAACACATGAGTAAACAAGGTCCCCATGTTACTAGCTTCTGGTGAATCAATTGTAAGTCCTTTGAAACTTAATACTAACATTCAAGGATAAGGGAAAAAATAAGAAGCCCATGCATTTAGCACACAACTAATTCTCACGAAAGAACTTTTGCTATTCCAATATATGGTTCAAGCAGAACCTGAAAGACTTGAAACAGAATGGAGGTTAGCTGCCCGATTAGTGGAAGAGGCAATTATCTATCGTCCGCTCTTACCCATACAACCTAAAATATATAGCTCAAAGCAGAATTTATCACCATATCAGGACAAGACTACCTATTATGCTATAGAGATCACAACAGTATGATGGTAGTGATTATCCATTTCAGAATCAATGCTTCAAGAAGTTGCAATAGTTAAAGAAAAATATATTTGGTTTACAGCTTGCACCACATTCAAGCTTAAGTTTGACAACAAATGAACACAACACAGACACCGGACATGCAAGCAACCACGTTAACATGTTAACTAACATGTATACACACACAAAAGAAAAAGAATTCCACTCTTATAGCACCCACGTGCTTCTAGTTTCCAAATATGCACTTTAGAAATGTGAGAATGAGACCGTTTGCACCTGTATGCATCATACAATCAATTCTAATTTAAAAACTCATCACTGAAGTCATTGGAACATATAGAACAAAAAAAGGTGGTGATGCAAAAGCAGCATGGCCTTTGTGTAAAACATAATAAGCTATACCAAATTATTTAAGCAAAATAAAACCAAAATGATAAGCTATACCTCTTCTGGTGCAACACCGGCATCTTCAAGACTACTTAAAATACAAGATGAGACTCCAAGACCATCAGCTCTGGGATCCGTCATATGATAAGCATCACAATTGACAGCGCCACCCAAGTATTCGGCAATTATAGGCGCATCTCGTTTCATTGCGTGTTCTAGGCTTTCCATTACCTAAGCAAAGCTGATTGACATTAGCTAGTGACCAATATAAATTGAGGTAGAATATAGTGCTATACTTGCGTAAGCATATAGTAAAAGAAAAAAATGAGGTACTGTACCCCAGTGAAAAAGCATTTCTAGAATGTTACTAGGTAAAGCTATCGTTTATGCAGGGGAAAGTTAAAGCAAAGAATTAGCTAAAGTCTTCCCATAATTGGATGCATCATTATCTTGCTAAGAATCACAGTGATCATCAAGTTGGACTAATAAAGGTTTCTAACTTCAGAAATGGGCTATCTGTGTCAACTAGAATACGTAGATAGATACTTTACGCATGGATGAATTGCATGTTGGATTGACAGGAAACAGAAATTACGTAATAAAGTATGATTCACTAGTGTGTAACTGCTACAGGTGCAAGCAGAGAAATGACTGGTTGCATGCTTTGTTTTCCACAAGAATCTATAACCTTTTGTTTTCCACAAGTTTCAGCATTGAATAAAAAACTTCCAAAACACGTCGTCACAAAAATGAGCTTGTAATACATACCAAAACTCCAGCACCTTCACCCATAACAAAACCATCTCGGTCTTTGTCCCAAGGCCTAGATGCTGTTTTGGGTTCATCATTTCTTTGTGAAAGAGCTCTACAGGCAACAAAACCGCCGATACCAATGGGAATAATTGCGGCTTCAGTCCCACCAGCAACCATTACATCAGCTTCACCTCGACAAATATGGTTCGCAGCAGCATAGAAGCAGTAATTTGAAGTAGCACAAGCAGTAGATATTGAATAATTGGCACCCATGAAGCCTACATCCATAGCAAGCAAGGCAGAACCCATATTTGTTATTGCATATGGGATAAAAAATGGAGTTATTTTTCTATATCCTTTCTCTATAAGAGCCTGAACACCATCTGAAAATACTGAGAGGCCCCCCATGCCTGTTCCCACAAGTACACCTGCTCGCACTTTATCAATCTGCAAGAAGATATCAAAGATAAAATGTAGAGAATATTAAAACACATGGTGAGAAGTAAAATGTGCAAGAGGTAGATCAATTAAAAGAGGCTTGAAAATCTATATTGTGAAAACCAAAAGAACTCGTCCTGTGACCTAAGAAAGGCTGATGTGTCAGAACATCGATGAAAAATCAACGAATACCTAAATCAGCCGAAATTCCTCAAAGAAATCAGTACTTCCACTTTAAGCTGAATGCAACTTGATAGGGGAGAATATAAAGAAATTCATGGAGCATGATGCACAAAAGGGGTAGATTTACCCCCAGCTGTACTTCAACTCCTAGATAGGATGCAAGGAAAGTTAGCACAGTTTAGCGAATTGATTAAAACCAAGCATAATAGAAATCTATCCTTGAAAAAGGCATTGCGCATAACTTGACAACTAATGTCTGCAAAATGGAACATTTTATAGCAGAAAAATCTCAATGGAACATGGAACTTCTCAAAATTTTCAAGATCCATCAAATAGCTAAACACATGCAGCAAACCAAACAACAAAGCTGCAGAACAAAAGTTAGCCTATTTAAAAGTACCTAATTAAAATAGAGATCATAACTCTCAAGGTTCCTAGCATCAGAAATTTACATATCCCTTAGATCAAGCGTGCCAATTTTCACACAAGAGAAACACAACCAACAGAAAATCAAGTACACTGATCGAGTTCAGTACCTTGCTCATAGCTTCACTCCCTGGAACAAGCCCAGCGTTCTCAAGCGCCTTCTTTCCGCTAACCAAGCAATACCTCAAGCAATCATCAAGCCTCCTGTCATTCTTCCCATCAATATATCCCTCAGAAGAGAACCCCCTGATTTGTCCAGCAAACTTCGTCGGAAAAACCGACGCATCGAACCTATCAATCGGACTGATCCCGCTCTCCCCTTCCAGCAACCGCTCATAATACTTGTCTACATCGTTGCCGAACACGGAAACCAAACCCATACCAGTAATGACAACCCGTTTCTTCGGATCCGTTTCCCGTTTCGGCGCTGTTGTCGAGGCAGCGGCCGCAGCACGAACAGGAGAAACAGCATAGCGGCGAAGACGGAACGAAGACTGCTGTAGTGGCGGGGTAGATATCACCGGAGCGCGGTGGCGGAGACCGTCCACGGTAGGGATTTGGAGAGACGGAGAAGGAAGAAGAGCTTGCATTGTTGAGAATGAGAACAGAGAAATGGAAAGGAGAGAAGAAGAGAAGGTGAGTATTTATAGATGAGGAGAAAGGTAGGTAATGGTAAATTAGGGAAGAAGGATGGGTAGTTTTGGAAAAAAATGGCGGAGAAACCAGAGAGACAGATGAAGGGAGTAACATAGTGGGGAAGAGCTTTGGAGACGACGGATTGGTCTTTAGCATATACTACAAAACCGGTGAAATGTTTCGAACAGCGTACAGGAAACTAGGCGAATGAGTTCGTGTTTAATTCACGCATATCGCATTGTTGTGTTTATTTATTTGCACGCTATGCGGGTGGTAGTTGCGAAACATTTTGGCAGCAACTGAGGAAGCAGTCGAGCAACGAAATATACAGATTTCCCAACTAACGAAACCCGAACCGAAGGTTTCTTAACTCTGTTATATATCATTTTTCTGTTTTCATTTATTTATTTCTTTTTTTGCAATAATGCATGTGAAGATTTGCTAGGCCGTCCTTGGAGTGAGGTTAAATACTTTCGGAAAGAACACCAAGATAAAAAGAACAGGAATGTCTATGGCACAACTAATCACGTATTTATCTACCATCCAAATTTAAGTTCAAAATGAAACTGAGTGGAAAACATCTGCTACCAAATTGCATACATAAAAAAATTTGCACGAAGCTTTATTTACACATCTGGTAGGTTTGCTTATCTTTAATCATCATAAAATACCATCTATCAATTGTCTAGATCGACATCCTGGAGTAGTAAAGAAACAGGAGTCCAACCTTTTTAACTACAGACTTCCTCAGAAGATAAACACTAGTTTGTCTCTCTAGAAAGAAGCTCGGAAAGCTCCAATTATTACAATCCAAGACAGCGTGAAAGCACCAAACCAGTGTGGGTTATTGACTGCATAGCAACTCATATCAGTAGTTGTGCTCAACAACTACTGAAAATTCCTGGGAAAGCTCATGAAAGCTCCAACTATACACCAAATCAACTAGAGGGGTGATCTGAATATTTCTAGAAGCATTAGAGCTGCTGATCAAGGAAAGGATCTTTGAAGGATTTTGATCCTGTTCCAAGATATCCAGCAAAGCTACCTGAAACGTCTGTAACCCAACTACTCAACAATGACTTGCTCCTTGTAAGCCAACCAGTCTGGCCTTTTGGACTTTCTTCTAGTATGCTCTGATGTTCTTTCTCCAGTACTAAATCCGCCCATCTCTTGGCCATATACTCCTTCACCGCTTCAACACCTTCCTTGACAATCTCAGATGGTGGCATTTCCAGTGGGTTCCCATCTAAGTTGAGTGTGACTAGCTTATCTAAACACCCAAAAGTATCAGGCAGAGCATGAATTTGGTTGTTGCTAAGATCAAGTTCCCTAAGGCTTGATAAATAACCAAAAGAAGATGGGAGCTCTGTCAGATCACTGAAGTTGCTGCTCAGATTTAGATATTCAAGATTGGTGAACTCCCCAATTGCGTCAGGTAATCCGCGTAGTTCATTAAAATGGGCATCAAGAAGATGCAGTGATTTCACCCTGCAGATAGAAGAGGGAAGAGAACGAAGTTTATTTAGGTGGACCCAGAGCTTTTCCAAATTTATCAGCAAACCAATTTTTGTTGGCAAATAAGTGAGAGCATTGTAACTTGCATCCAGCTCGACCAAGGATCTGCATTAGACCAATTTCAATTTAGCCATTTACCAACAGACCTCAAAACAAGGGTTTGTACTTAGCATTGCACAAGGTAATTCAACATGAGAACCTGCAGTTGCAGATGCTATCAGGAAGTGACTTGAGCTTGTTTCCAGATACATGCAGGATCTTTAGATTAACCAACAAACCAATGGTATCAGGTAATGCGACCAAAAGGTTGGAAGAAAGACAAAGTTCCTCGAGAATCTCTAGATCTCCAATTGCGTCTGGGATGGTCTGTAATGGAACAAAAGCAAGATGTAGTACAGAATTATCACATACAGCACTTCAATTTAATTAGGGTCGGGCCACTTATACACAACTAATTGGTTTATAGAGAATGCACCAATGATCACAGAAAGGGTAGCTCATAAAGATTAAACAGGCAGTAATAATAAAAAAAGGACCACTTTTACGCAGCATACACTATTCTATACTATCTATGCATTTGGCAAAACAAAAGTCATACACAAGGTTAAAACAATGCATTTTCTCATCTCGAAAAAAATGATATTTTCAGCTGGCATCCACCTTACTAATGGATCATGCACAAGATAAAGCACATTACATAGGGAGAAAGTTGCTCTAGTGTGCCCTTCTTAAAGCACAGTGATCCCAAACTTACCCATTAAGTAATATTTGAAAACCAAACTGATTATAGCAAGTCCAGATTTTGTTAAGAAAATTGCAACTAAAAGTTACCTTTAATTAGATAATGGCATTATGCCCCTTGTTCAACTTTTCAAAATTTCAGCTTATAGATAACTACTCATCTAAAGACAATGGATATTGTCTAGTTCGACTATCATCATGTATGTACTCTCTAAAGGTATACTTTCATGAATTTTTAGGAAATCTATGCTCCTATTTCCTTCATTGCTTACGATTGTAGAATCACAAATTTCTATATGCGAAAATTTTAAACAGTTTAGCAGTCTCAAATGAATATCTAACCTCTCTTCTCAAAAGAATCACCTAGAGACTATGCTTTCACACGGCAGACCACCCCCTTAGTATTCCTCCGCACACACGTACTCGGATTAAAATTTGATTGCACTCTTTTCATTTCAGTTTATCCTAATTAAAATGACAAAAAGGCAACTAATTCATAAGAGGAAGATATTGTGCCCAAACATCTGCGTTAGAAGCAGGTAAGTTATTGCACCAAAAAAAAAAAAAAAAAAAAACCAGACACAATACATCTTCAAAAACTTTGAAAAAAGAGCATACAGTGCCTACCAACTTGGAAGAATGAAATTCTATGGTATTAGCTTTTGACCTCCTTTTCCTTATCAACCAAATTCTCTCCTTAAGTAATCAAGGATCTTTATATTCAAACTCCTTTACACGATTTTTGTATAGGCAAATAAGGTAAACCTTGTTTCCTTCTCTGCTTCATTTCATTAAAATCCTTGTATAGTGTCTAACCACGCATAGGTAGGTCTCTGTACTTTGCTTCAGGAACCTAGTTGGGGACTTGACTGTTAATGCAAACATAATCACTACGGCTCTTTATCATCTTGATCAAGCGACCGGATGGAGGTCGATTCATGGTCCGATTGAGCTAATATAAGTTTAACCTATATTATCTTCACGTAACAGAGAGCTTCTTCAAGAAATCAGTTATAAATTTGTTGAAAACCCCTCCTTCCAAGTCCAAACTTAACTAATGGCTGCTATGCAAACATGAATGACCTAGAAACTGGCACCAACTGATTAATATAGTTTGACTGCAAAGTCTGACCAGATGTTAAAGATAAGTTGCTCTAAAACATATGAACTTTAGTAAGTGAAATTTTCCGAAGACATTTGCCAAGTGTTTGAACTTTTGCAGTAAAATTAGAGTCATCATAATACGCAAAGGTATTTGTTATCTTAGTAGTAGGTTCAGTAGTTTTGAAGGGCAATACTAGGTGAACCAACTAAAAAGAACATTTGAACACGTAAACCAGAATTGACCTTAGAAAACAATTTCCAATTCAAACATAACAGAAGAATGTATTTCAAAAGTATACATACAAAGAAAGCAACAGACAGAAATCATGCAGACTAAACGACTAAAGTAAATACCTAAAAACCTAACAAAAGACTATAATTAAGCTATACCTCTTAATTATTTGAACACAATACAACTACGCAGAATCATTAACAAATTTCTTCATTTCATTTATGCAACACTATCATATAAAATACATAACTAGATAAACAAACCACTGTAAGTGTCCGAATGGAAAAACAAGGCAGCTACACTTGATTGTTGGAACACATGCAACCATCAATACAAGTAATTGCATTACATACATAATATGGCCTTCGAACATCTAGTACCCATTACTACAAAATATAAATAACCAAACAGGGAATCAGAAACAAATTAGTAAAAGTACCCCCAAAAAAATGAGAAACCAAGTGCGAATGGTAACTAAATGGAAAAAAGATGCCTCGCCCAATATCAAATACATCAGTAGAACCATTAAAATTCTCTATGCTAATTGCGAAAGATGTATACCTAACCAGAAAAGATAATTTAACTATGCTCTTAATGCACTCGATTATTTAATCAGAATCCATTAGTGCAAACAAGAGAATCCTTCAAATGAAACAAACAATTACAAGAATGTGACCTCGAGCTGATTATTGGAGAGATCGATGGTCACCAGCCCCTTCATCTTCCCAAATGCCTCCGGCAGCACCCTCAATTTCCTCCCTCTTAAATCAACCCCATCAACAGCCTTCCCTCTCTGGAGAATCCCCACCACTTCCTCACTCATCTGAATCTCCTCCGTCCAATCCTTCCTTCCATCATCATCACTACCACCCTTACCATCCTCATCATACATTTTCTCCAACCTCGCCTCCGCATCATGCAACAACTTCTCATACTCCTCATGCATCAAATCAAGCTCAATCATAGCATTATACGGCTTCTTCACCTTCTCCGCGTTCCTAATCAGTTCAGCTTCCTTCTCCGTTCGCCACGCATCAGCATCTCCAACCCCCATCGGCGGCGGCGTATTTATCAACTCATCCAACTGAATAGAAAGATTTGAATCAATAATCGATATCTGTGATTTAGCAACATCAACAGCTTCATGATCAGGTCTGTCACCGAGAAGCGAGAGGACAGAGCGAGATTGCTCCACGTCAGAGATTGCGCGGGACATTGAAGCGAGGAGAGCCGGGTTCTTGTTGATGCGATTGATTCGGTCGGTGAGCTCGACGTCGGTGATCGGTGGGTGTGTTGGTTCCGGCGGGTTCTCGAGATCGAGTGGAGGATTTGATGGAGGTGATTGAACGGAGAGATAGTTCAGACGAGACATTACGTAGGAGAGGATGGGGAATGATTTAGGGTTTGGCTCCATTGCTGACGCGGAGCAGCAGCGATCGATTGCCGAGAACAAGAAGAAGTAGATGATTGATTGATTGATTGTTGCAGAGAAGGAATGAAGAGCGAGGGAGTTGGGATGGGTTCGATTGTTTTGGCTCGAACCGATTCGAGTGTGATGGCTAGGTTCAAGAAATATTAATTTTGATCGAAACTGAACCGGTTATCGCGAAATTTTCTGATACGAACGCATTGGCTCAGATGGGGATATGTGCGTTTGGCGCAGCTTAAAAAAAACTACTTTTTAATTTTTTATTATTTTATATTTTTTAATATATATTTTATAAGTAAATAAAAAATATTTAAAAATTTAGAAAGTGTAAAAAAATTCTACGTAATAAAATTTTTATTACATATTTTTATTATTTTTTTAGAAGTAAAAAAAAAGAAGCTCATTTTTCAAAAAGAATAAAAATACATTCCGTCTCAAAAAAAGTTTCATTTCATAAGCAATCCCAAACGCTCCCAGAGCAGATTATTTATTAGTTAAACATGCTCTTTTCATGATTAATGATCCTGAAATTATACTAAATTATGGTGCGTTTGGCGCAGCTTATGAAAAGCTACTTTTTAACTTTTTTCGATTTCACTTTTTCAATACATATTTTATAAATATATAGAAATTTTATTTGAAAATTTAGAAAGTGTAGAAAAATTCTACGTAATGAGATCTTTTTATTACATTTTTTTATTTTTTTTAGAAGTAAAAAAAGTAAAGCTCGTCTTTTAAAAAAGACAAAAATATTTTCTATTTTAGAAAAGTTCTATTTTATAAGCAATTTCAAACGTCCCCATTTAGTTCGATTCTGTATCTAACGTAGCCCAGTTTGATTCTATTCTATTTTTAATTAATGCGTGTTTCAATTGAACGAAATTAAATTTTATAATAATAAATTTATAATTTAGTATAAAAATTAAAATTTTAAAATTTGATAATAAAATTTGAAATAATAATTTCAAAAAATTTTTAAAACGTGTTTATTTTAAATAAATTTACTTGTTTGAACATAAATTTGAAAATAAATTTAAAATTAAAACTATTTAATAAAACTAAATTTTTATATTTTTATATTAAAATAAATTTTAAAGTTAAAATTTGAAAATTAAAAATTAAAACTTAAAAGTAAATTTTAATAAAAAGTTATTTTAAATTTTTTTTTTATTAAAAATAAGTTAAAAAATTGAGTTTAGTAATTTGCTAAATAAACCCTAGCAAAACCACACTGTTCCAGTGACTTTGACCCATTATATAACAGACGCTAGTGATGAGAATCTGAAAATCTTGGGAAAAAAAAAAAATCTCTGCGACTCTTGTGATCAGAATCTGAATCGATTGAGAGAGAATGCTTCAATTTCCGGCGATGATGCGGCAATACCCTTCGCCGCCGGTGATCTCTTCATCAACACTTCTCCCTGTGTGGGCTCAATCCAACAACGACGAGGTGCTTCTCGCCCTGGTCGAGTCTGAGCTCGAAGACAAGGTCTATCTTCCTTCATTTCTCAATTCAATTCTTGCAAACTTCTGGTATTCAAATGAGAAGTATTTTTAGTTAGTCAGCTGCTATTTTCACTTTGTCTTCAGCAGTTAATGGTTCTTCGTGTTTTGGTTTATTGTATCTTTCGTTGAGTAGTTGTGTTCGCTGGGTCGAGGATGGTGATGTAGATGATCAATCTTTTTTGTTCGATTCTTGTGATCTAGATGATTAATCATGATACTGAAGTGAGAGAAAACTCTTAAACTTATTCAACTCCAAAATCTATCTTTGCCATTAGTCTTACAAGCATATAAATAGACTTATAATCTCCAAGATTCCTAAGAGAACATAACTTTATACTCTATTTTGAATTCTAATAAAACACTAAAACTTTCTAGCAGCATGACACATGCTGCATCAGGAATTGAAGAAGAACTATAAGTCTATTCGTATCCCTTTTGCTAAAAGGGGTAGGGAAAGGCCTAAAAAACTTGGTTGGCTACCGTGCAAAATGACTGACTTGTTTGTTGTCTGACTGAAGATATTGCTTTTAATAGAGCATGGTGGCTTAATAGGATCCATGAAGCTGACTCCACCTAATGGCATGAAACTCAGTTATCGTATTGGCAATGTTTATCTAACTTTTGCCGGGTTGGCACGTGTGCTAGGTTGTTGGGAGTTCTCTTTGATTCTAGCTTTAGTTGTCTTTAGCATAATTTTAACCGAAGATTGGGGTATTAGCGGAACTGGGACATCTAGAATTTCTCTTGGACATCTCATCCCTACTTCACTGGGAGCAGGAGCTGAAATCGATCAATCAACTTCAACTGCCATCGTTGATATGTTACCGGAAATTTTGACTGCCTGGTCTCTCTTTCTCGTATTACATGAGAGAGTCCACGTCAGTGTAATCTCATCCCATATCTTTGTTCTGGCAGAGTACCTCAAATCTGCCGATTAACTTTTTATGATATGAGAACATTGTGTCTATTTTGGTTACATATTTACAATCAGTAGTAAGTCAATACTTCAATCCGTGCAACTTATCATTATTCTTTTCTGGAGTCATGATTGGTCACTGAAAAGGCACTTATAACAAAATAAAATTCAAGTTATACTGCTATTATGTTTTATTGAACTTGAAGATACTGGAAAATTTTATTGAACTTGGTCTCTTGTCATTTGGGAAATGAGCATAAGAGGAGCAAAACGTGCCTGGGTACACTTCATCTTAGACTCAGAGATTTTCCCACATTTTTGAAAATTATTATTATTTTTATTTTGGCCTGACTTTCTTATGGAGATATTTTGCTATTAAAAAATCTGCTCGTGAGTTGGTCACTGTAACAAAATCTCTGTTTCGATTTTGCTTCAGATGCTACCTCTTTCCGTGTCAGTATCTGTTTTTGTTGTTCTTCTACATTAAACATGCCCTTATCTAAGGAATTTTTACATTAATATTGGGATTTTTTGCAAGCTATACTGCTTTTATGTTTCAACTATTGATTCTGCCATTCTATGTGACAGTAGATGCAGCAAAGGGCATGGTTAAGGACATTCTTAATTGTTTTGTGCCAGACTTATTTCTCAAGTGTACTTCTTGCAATCTTCTTGAAATTTTGTTACACTAACTTCCCTACCCTTGTTTATCATTCTATAGTCAATGTTTCTTGTCTTATTATTTGCACCTCTGTATTTATCCCTCTCTCTTTCCATATTTTCAGCAGCTTTTTTCTCTCTGAGATTTTTTCCTTGGCTACCTGTCTTTGCTGAGGATTTTGGGTGGAGTAACTTGGTGGTCTAACCAGTTTCCCATTGAACCGATGACAGTCATTTGGTCTGGATCACACATTACCAAACTTGTGCCTGTTTCAGATTGCATTCGATGCATGAATGGATAAGATCAATTTGGGTGAATAGTTGCATCTAGTTTCTTTTGTTGTATTAACCCTTTTTGCATATTGCAAATTTAACAAACTTTTTAGAGCAAGTAGTCCTGCATAATGTTACTGAATGTATCAACCACCAGCAAAACCTGTAGTGTTATGGGTTCAATTAGGTATGGTCAGGTGTGGATTGGATAGATCTCGAGCTGGTGCGGACATAGGTGTAGAAAGCTGAATACCAGAAACAAAACCTACAAGATAAGGTGTACACACCAATTAATGTCTTGAAATCACCAGTCGTTGCATATGATATGCAAGATCAATTTGTGCACCTTTTATTTCTTCGTGCACACTTAGTTTGACCGCTACATTTTTTATTTTGTTCTGAGAGTTCATAGTTTGGAAGGCATGCTTCTTGTACACTCGTGTTTGTGTTTCTCTAAATTATGTAGTTAGAACACTGCCTCACTTGGGTCGCGTATAAGTTTCTTGAGTTCCTACAAAGTAAGTTCTTGAGAAATGAGCTTTTTGAGATGTGGGTTTGAGAAGTGCAGGTTTTGTGTTTGATTATAGTTGAAAGCGAGTCTGGAAGTGACTCGTTGTGTTTGGTTGTATTTGAAAGTGAGTCTGAAAGTGAAATTTTTATGCGAAAAATGAGTTCGACCAAACTGATACATTCCCATACTACTGTCCTTTTCACAGTTGAAGGAAATCAGGGATATGAACAATGATATTGTTGTGATTGGAGGAGTGAAAATTGATAACAGGGAAGAAACTGAGGTGGAAGCGGAAGACGATGATGGAGGTAATGTCGAAGAGTCTGAAGGTGATGAGTTCGAGCAGGAGACCGGTTGATGCACTCTAATTTCGTCTAATGAAGTCCAGAAGTAAAAGCTCTTTCCAGTGATGCAGAAATCATCAAGATCTATCCTGGCCTTTCCATTTCTCTAGGACATTACTGTGACCTAACAAATTTGGTTGCTTGTACCAGCAGTCTTGCCTTCAGGGTAGTTAGTTGAACACAATCATTTTATTATTTTTTTTTTTTTGTTGGCGATGTAAAAAGCAAGTACTGGCGTGCCTCACCAACTATCAATCAGCTAGTCATATTTGAGTTTGTAATTTGTTGGCTGCCGTTAGTAGTTTCATTGTGCAGAAGCTTTGTGCGTTCTTCCTACTAGAGAACTATTTTACAGCCTTGATATTTTCCCATTTCACTTCCATCAGTCTGGAAATTCTTCTTTTGAATACAAGTTGAAGGCTTTGAAGTACTTTCCAATATTCAAAGTTATGTCTGGCGGAAGTAGTTGGGTCTAATAAATGCATTAGTTGTACTCGTCTCGTGATTGCAAATGTTGGATTTGTTGTTTATATATAGCTCACTTGATATTTTCTTTATGTGGGAAGCAATTCATTATCTGATAATTCAAGTTTTCTTAAGGTACATAGGGCAACATGAAAAAATATTTGGGTTCATGATACAATCATGTCATGAAACGCAATAGTTAAGAAACCTGAAGTTAGCCATACCAAAAAAAAAAAAACAAAACCACAGAGATAAGATTTTGATTTACTCGTTGACAGTTGACCAATCTCAACAGCAACAGTTGACCAATCTCAACAGCAACAGCAACTGTGACAGAGGCCTTCATCAGCTAGCAGACATGGCAACTCCTTCTGCAATAGCCTGGCAATTCTGCCGTTCCTATCATGTATTCTGGGTTCTTTGTGCATTCACCAAGAACTGCCCACCTCTCGCACTGTTCATTCGCATCATTGCACTCTCCATGGTTAACCACTATTTTATCAAATGAATCAACATGGATCCACTTTGTGGCAGACCATTTCTCGCCTTTTATCACTGGGCAACCTCCATGCAAACTGCTAGGATTGATTGTAGCATCAGGGTGGAGGCTGAAGAACAGAAGAGCGTCTCCCTTACGAGGTTTCACTTCATAATAAAAAAGAAAGAACGTTAGGGTATGTTTGGATATATAGTTAAAAAATAAGAGTAAGATGATAGATTGAAAAAGTAATAAGAAGACGTATAGAAAAGAGTAACTATTTAAATTCTTAATATTTGAATATATAGTAAGGGTAATAAAGTAACTATTTGGATAGATAGATAAATAAATAAATAACGAAAGTAATTTTTTAATAAAAGACTCAAATGCCTTTTTTATTTATATTAATCTAATTTTTATTAATATAACTTTAAATTAATTTAATTAATATAACTTCAATTATTTTTATTAATATAACTTTTAGATTAATTTTTTTATTAATGTTTGATATAACTTAACAAAATTAAATTAAATTTTAAAAATTTTAATTATATAGTTTTATTATTTTCTCTACCAACTAAATCAATTAAACTTAAATAAATATAAAAACAATAAATTAGTATAATATACTAATTAAAATAAATATTAAATAATTAAAAAAATTAAAAATAAAAGGACAAAAAAGGAAGCAAATTTGCTTCCCTCTTTCTCACCATGTGTACCAAACTAATTTTGTGGGTACACATTTCACCATTAAATATAGTACCCAAAAATAGTTAATATGGTAAAATGCTTCAACATCACCACCATTCACCATCAATAACCACAATCCAAACATAGATGACCGTAGTAACAAGTGTGCCATTCAACTGCATATTTTGCCAACAAAATTAGGTTACCTGCAAGTCCTTGTTGACCACATTCTGAGAGATGCTCATCCTCGACACGTGCTCCATGCCGTGAAGATTTCTGTCCACGATGAAAGTCATACTTACTGGTGAAGCTAGGCATAGTTCAACATGCTCTGGGCAGAAAAATGAAAGTAAATCTACAATATGATCAATCATGAGCAACCGACCTCAGCCTGCGGAAAGACAGTTTCACCACCTTTCTCCACATCAGAGAGATACATCAGGACTGTTGCCAAACGATGACCACCCTTAGCGATATTGACCTTATCAGTAAAGTAGTCATAATGTGGGTCATACTTTTGGCCATGCTCATATCTCAAAACTTGTATGTCCTCGCCATTCTCTGAAAACAGATCATTCAGGTCATTAATTTTAAGAAACATTACTATGTAAATTAAATCAAAATATAGTATAAATATTAGGGCATTAGGTGAATGTCTTGTTATATCCAAGCAGTAGAACTATGAAGCCCACAGGTTATAGTTCAAACCAAAAAAAAAAAAAAGTGAAAAACATATCTTTGACAAAGAAGATATAGGACAGTCAGTTCAACTTCATGATGATAGCAAGCATATGAGACATCATCTTTCCAGGGTCTAAGTTAACCAAGACAATATTCTTCTAGCATCAGTATGTTTGACTATTATATGACTACATTTCCATTTGTTTCATTAGAGCAACCTTTTTTCCAGTATTTCCCTGTATAAACTTTTGGCCATAGCGAATAACGGCATTCCCCAGTTGTATACAATATCATTTTTTTAACTAGTCCTTTGCAGAGCAAATAAGCGTAAAAAACATGAAAAACACCCAACCCTGGTGTAAATAGCTCATCATATTATATGCCATTCTTTCAATATGAAATTAATGTTGTCATTAAGCTGCATGAGAAGTTCGTTGTAGATGACAAGTGAAACCAAAACAACTTCTTAAAAAGAAGGAAACAATAAACAAGAAAATAAATTATATCAAGGAGCCCAAGTTTTGCACAGCTATGAAGCAAATTATATCAAGGTATGGCTTTTTTCATACTTTGTGCAATTGTAACATGAACAATTCTTCTGGAAACAAAGTCAAGGAGTTGGAAAAAACAAAAGACAGAGAAAAAATTAGTTCAAGCACTCACAGTTGATGCACATCCCAAGAAAACCGTACACTTCTCCTAAGACCTTGAATATCACTATGATACATGAAGGCAGTTATACTGTATGTTGCATCAAAGTACTTTACTCTCTCACTCAGGTGGCACAATCAGCTTAGCTATGGGGTTCAGAGAACAACAGAAGTGGCCTACCATATGCATTTAAATCCAAATGATACAACTTCTTTGATTTTCCAAAGGTTTACGAACCCTTATTACAAAGTGCAACCTTATCTTTATAAGGTAGGCTATACCAAAAAGACCTCAAATTGTTGCACAAATCATAACATCGGCTTTCTTAAAACTTTATCTTGTTTAGGAAGTATAAGTTATCTTTATTCTCTTTAAACCATAATAAGAGAGGATTAGGGAGCTGTAGCAGTCGATACCGACATTAACTTACTACAAATGGCAAAGGCTTAATTTTGGAAACTTATTCATGCATGGAAAACGTAACCAGTTCCAAAGTCAGATATGTACTGTTTCTTATTATCAAATATCAAGAAAGATAATTGAAAAGCCAAACGCTTGACCCTGGCGAGAACTGTTGACTTATACAACCCTCTACATATATTTGACTAGCCAAAATGCAGAAGACCATTTGTGCCTTTGCACTAACCATACAGGCTGAACAAATTATCATTGAAGAAAGGCAGCTACTGCATCTCTTTCCCAATCATATATAATTCAGTTATGATACCTGATTCTCATGAAATTTGTGATTTCACCAATCGAAAATGTTAGAGTATGTTGTTCTGTCATAGGGCATTCAATTTGGGGAAGAATTTACTTCAGAAAGAGATGTCCATTTACAGCTATTTTTAAGTATAACAAGCTAAGTATTCTTTGTACTTGGCTGAGAAGCATTTAACACTGTTGATGTTGAAAAGCAACAATACAAAGTTTATTGTATTCAAATTAGATGTATGGAGCTTTGATGCACAAAAGAGATACCAAAGGACTTAAGCACCATTAGTTTCTCCAGTTATGAACATTTTCATATAAATTTTTCAGATGTCAGAAGCTTTAAGGTTGAAATTTTGCAAGAAAGTTTGCAATTTCAGAAGTAGAAGATTGTTCCTATGATGTCTATGTTATCAAAACCCATCTTTCAGTTATCTCCAAGTCTTGGCTAGTTGAAAATCTTACAATTTTCTAAATAGTGCTCATTCTGATGCTAAACAAATTTAATATGTTCAACATAGCTATGAGCAGCTCTGATCTGGTATAATCTGAAGGAAAAATGATATCATAATTCAAACAAAATGGAGTTCATATAAATAAGATGGAACATGCTGAGGTACTGCGCACCTTTAGGAAGAAAAGTCCAGGCAGCAATCTTATCCTCAATGCGGGTAACAATATCATCCTGGTAAACGGCATTCATGGTGAGTGCATAAGTTAATTCCAACTCAAAATTTATCCAAGAATGGACTGATGAGGCATTGAAAAGAGAAAGAGTTAAAGCTTTTTTCAAGAAGAGATGAAGGTGCAAAAGCTGATAGGTATGCAAGGGTATTTGCTCATATGGATTGGACATAGGAATTCCCTCATGTTTTTAGAAGTGTCGTCCAACTATGAGCTTTGTTTCATAATGCTTCAGTTCATCATAAAGTTCTGCAACCGTTAGGATAGAGCAATCTACCCACAACTCACCAAATTCTTTATGAAATTATTTTATTTAGTTCATGCTCTGATGGGATAATGGGTTTCCATCTTTATTAAAGGGATGATAACAAAAGAGCTAATATAATAAGCTTGGTGGTGGATAGAAACATTCAATGAACTTTCAGTCTAAGTATGACAAACAAGAGTTAGAGACAATAGTATGTCAACAGGTGACTAAATTGATCAAGTTTTAACGAGTACCTTCAAGTAATTACAGGGAACTGGTGAAACAAATTTTGAACAAACAATTATGGAAAGAGCAAGGGAATACATAGACAGTATTAGAAGTTGCGTTACGGAGATGCAAAAAATCATCAGACAATATTCTATAGCTGCCAACTACAATGTTTTTTACAGGATTTATCTCTCACCAGTTGACAATATTCTATATCACTGAAAATTCCCTTCTTCCCTGGTACACTTTTTAAGATTGCATTTAAACTATCTTACATCTTTAAACATGCATACTATTCATGGGCACTTCATGACATATAGATATATTGCTTTGGCTTTTAATCTTACTTTTACACCAAACTCTTTTTGAATTTTGTGGGCAAAACTGCATAAGTGAGAGAAATTGTAGTAACCAAAATTATCCAAATTAACCTATCGAGAAATTTTGAAAAAATTATTGAAGGTCTAAGATAATTACAAATTTCTGTTGCATATTCTCATATCAAATTAAAGGTCGCGCTTGTGAAAGTACATCGACAAGCTATTTGCATCACTACCTGTCAACCTTGCGATGGAATCTTAGAGAATGGACACTCTAGACCAGCTAGACAAACACCACACTGCCATAGACCTTTATTGAAACCACCACTCTTATTTACCTATCAATTCAAACTAACTAGAACCAACTAAATTCTTATATTCAATAGAAACAGCGGCAAATAATAAGCCTTCATTTTACTTATCCCGATCCAAACAAGCATGCGTAAGGCATCTATCGATTCATAGTCACATGAAACAACTACATCTATCGATTCTATTAATTCATAGATTCAATGGAAAAATCACAAACCTTTGCCTTTCTGATAAACATTCCTGAACTAGTCCGAACATCACTAACCGTGCTCTCCCCCGACGAATGATCTGCCACCGCTGATCTCTTCAGCTCCGATTTCGCCTACCCAAACCAACAATCATCATAATATCACCACCGACAACAAAAAATCATCAACAGAAACGTTTTCAAAATATATATATACATATAATAATAATAATAATTTGTACTTACGAGAGAAATCATGTGATCGCACTCCTCATCAGTGAGAAATCCTTCATAAACGAAAGCTCTAACAAACAAAGCCACAACATCAGTGAACAGCTTGATAATCAACGAATCAAATAAATAGAGAGAGAGAGAGACCTGGGATTCCATGAAATCTGGCGAGCTCTAGAAGGATCGACGGAGATCTGTTCAGATGAGCTGATCCCGAGGCAGTAGAGAAGTAGAGAGATGAAGAAGAGAAGCTTTGCTTCGTTGAACATTTTTTCTTTTTGTTGGTTATTTTGTTTCTGTTTCAGCTGAGCTACGCACAGGAAGAACCAAAGAAGAAGAATAAAAAGTCTTCTCCTGGTTGGAAAGAAGTCATGTAATAAGTTTGCATAAACAAACAATGATTTATTGTTTTAATAAAATTATTGATTTTGCTATTAGCTTCTTGAAGATGTTACTAACTATAAGGGACTCGTTCCTGCGAATTGTATAATTAATATTTCATTTGGCAATATTTATACTATTATTAGGAAGTAAGAAACATTGTAAAAAATATACTAATAATTATTTTTCGAAGATGATTTTTAGCAACTTCTACAAATTTAGCTTAGCTTCATGATAGTTATTGAAAATATACAAGGCCTAGTATTGCAAAAATGTCTATTAGTTAGTATTAATATTTATTGGATTAAATGGCATTGACAAAATAGTATTATGGAGAAGTTTTCTTGAAATAAATTCTTTTTGAAATAAAAAATATTTTTATTTTTTTAAAAAATAAGTCTTTTTTTATTTTAAAATAATAGTAAATACAATAAAAATATTTTATTACGATAAAAATTTTTAATACTTTTTAAATTTTAAATAAATTTTTTAAATATTTATTTAAAAAATATATTAAAAAATATAAAATATATAATATAAAATTATTTTTAGAATAAGTAATGTCAAATGCTTTCTATGTTATTGTATATGTTATTAAGGGATTGTTTACTCATTAGATTTCTCTCACCAAAAATTTACTTTCAAATAATTTAACATATTTAATTTATAAATTTATTTCCACAAATTTAAATTTTAACAAGTTATTTTTTAATAACTCACTTTTGGATCGCTTCTTAACGTGTAAAAAACTTTGTTGCTATGAAGTGATTCATACGCAAATTTTAAAAAACTGAGATATTAAAAAGTAAATTTGTGAAAGTATAACAATAATAATTTGAATTTTCTTTTCCTACTTGAGTGGGGTTGAATTCGTTTTCTTACATTTCACTTTATTATAAATCAAATTCAATATATGATTCAACTTCTCCGATTTGTTTTAAAGTTTTTCATTTTGTCCTATTATTTGTCACCGTTCTTTACTTTCATAAAACTCACTTTTTGCAAAAATCACTTTTATATAATTAAAATATATTTTTATTCATTCTTATAGTTTTATTATTTTATAGAATCCAAATTTTCTCAAATCCTTCTTTTTTTCAAGTGTCTTCTAAATAATACTTATTTCAACTAGCATCCTAAATTTTTATATATCATTTAGAGCAATTAAAATTATGATCATCATTATCGTTAACTTCGCCTTTATTTCTTGTCATTATCATATAAAATTTATTCCAAACTAATCTCCACTTTGTTTATTAAAAATCTTATCATTGATATGAGTTTTTGATTTTGGAGACATTTGGGATTGGTTATAAAAAAATTGTTTTTGATAAAAGAAAAATTGTGGTAAAATTTTTTGAGAAACGACTTTATCTTTTTTAAGCTTATAAAAATAAAAAAATTATACGTATAATAATTCTGTGACATAGAATGTTCATGTCTTAAACTTTTAAAAATATAAAATATTATAAAAAGTCTTTCAAAAAACAAAATTTTAAATATAAAATAAAATAAGAAGGCATAGTAATACTAAACCAAAATTTACTTTTTTCAAATTTATTTTTAATATAAAAAAATAAAAAATAAAAAAATATAATTGTAAAACTTACTTTTAATAAAAAAATTAATATAAAAATTTATTTTTTATAAACTATTTTAAATTTAATTTTTAAGCTTATTTTTTAAAAAAGTTAGTTCAATTCAAAATAAACACACCTTTAAAAAATATTACTTTCGGGTGATTTTTATATTGTGTTGCAATACTTTACTACTTATATTTGCACTTTTTAAAAGCTCATCCTTTTAAAAATCACTTATTGTGAAAAAAACATTTTCTAAGTATAGATTCACTTGTGAATACCAAATTATGACTCAAATAGAACATTAAAGACTCACATATATTGACTTAATTAGAGAATAATTTTCTGTCTAACTAGTTATTATTTTTGTAAAATATAACAATTATAAGCGAATTTATGTAATTGATTCAAGTTTAGGGTCTCTTTTTTGTACATAATTTTTTTTTCTGAATGACTTTCTATATTTCTTATAATAATTTATTTTCTATAACTTATATTTTAAGTAGTCACTTTTTTCAAGAGTCATTTTCAAAATATTATTTTCATAAAGAAAACACACTCTTAGTGAAATAAGAATAAATGATAACGATATGGTGATATTACAGTTCTTATATTGCAAAAGGTAAGATATGAATGATTCTTCGTGCAAAATAATTTATGGTGTTTATCTATCACTCAAATTTTATTTTTTAAATTTATTTTTAATATAGATAAATTTGTTTATTAAATTATTTTCAAATTTTAATTTTAGAATTTGTTATTAATACAAAATTAATATATAAATTTATTTTTAATTAATATTTTAAATTTATTTTAAAAAAATTATTTTATTTTAAATAAACACACCGATTAGCCGCACACAGCTCGTGTCCGGACCCACCGGGGGCTACTTGCATGCGCACTGCACGCGCTCACTTCATCCGTACTCGGGGTGCGTTAAGCGCTGCTTATAAAAAACCGTTTGTCAATTTTTTTTTATTTTATATTTTTTAATATATATTTTATAAATATATAATAATTTATTTAAAAATTTTAAAAATATAAAACAATTTTACGGAATAGAATTTTTTTATCAATTTTATTATTTTTTAGAAATAAAAATAATAAAGTTTTTATTTTAAAAAAAAATATTTTTTTTCCCTCAGTCTGACGACCTACAAACTCCAATCACATCCGTTGTCTATCTCAATCTCATCATCTCACTTAATCCAACGGTCTAAAAATTCTCTTCAACTGATTTTTTTTCTCATATTCCTTTTCTCTCCCTTGCGTGATTAGCTTCGGTTTTTTATTTTGAAACGAAACCCACTATTCTAATGAATAGAAATCATTAACCTACTATTCAAAATGGGAAAAAAATTCAACGATTATAAATATGTTTCGTATAATGGCATTCTCGTAATTTAAATTAAAAGTTTATTTTTTCGTGAAGATTGAGCACGTAATTAAAGCACCTCCGGAAGATTAACGTTTAACTTAGTGTACGGACAACGATCAAAGAATTCAGCCATATATTCCGACAATTCCCGACACGAAACGGTTCCATTAGACAGAACACCATTTTGTAATTGTTTTTCAAACAATGGCTTATTGTAAAGAACTAGAATATTCGGAGTATTTCGAGGGAAATGTATTCGTGCTGAAGAGTGTATTGAATATTTGTGAAGGTGAATGGACAGGAGCTGTAATAACAACACCGAAACTGAAGAGGAAACGGTTACGAGTTACGCACTCTGGAAGACTTAGAACACGGTCGTCAGAAGATCGACTGTGTCTTTTCGGAACTAAATCGTAGTGAATAGTTCGGAATTTCAAGTGTAATGATGGGTGTGGGACAAGGAAACTAACAGGTATAAAAATAAAAAATAAAAAAACGAAGAAGAGAGAGAGAGAGAGAAAGCGAAGAAGAAGAAAGAAATCAAAGGCTTGGTTTTCGTCTTGGGTTGTCTCAGGTTGTTGTTTTTGTTTGTTGTAGCCATGGCTGAGAAGTCAAACATGGAGAAGCTGACCATTACTTGAATTTTCTTCACCGATCGTTGGTGAAGCTGTGGTGGCCGGAGATAGGCGGTGGACGGCGGAGGAGGTGGTGGTGGAGGAGGAGGAGGAGGAGGGGGGGGAGGATGAGAAGAGGGAAGAGTGGGAAAAACGGTGGGCTGTTGCCGAACTCGTTGCGGATAATTTCGTCATGCATCAAGACGGTATCGGAAAACGCAGGAAGTGTTGCTTCAACCGTTCGCTCAGCCGGGGCTTCTGTCGCTGTTTCGATCGCCGTCCCCCCTGGCGATGATCGGCGAGACCAGGTCCATTGGCGTGTGAATTTTAAGTTGGTTGAATTTTATGTAGAAAGTTGCAAGTTGCTGGCGTTTTTGGGTACTTGTTTTAGTTTGGTAGTGGATTTGGTTGAATGAGAGATACTGCTTGGTTGTGGTTCTGGTTCATATTGCAGTTTGTGTCCCCAAAGTTATGCTGAAATATAGGGAAGAATGAAAAATTTGCAACTTAGTTGGGGAGAAACCTCAACTTTGAAAAGCGTATTGGGAGATTTTGGTTATGGAGGGATATTGTTGCCAGTTCCATCTCGCTATTAGTGCATGCAAGTGAATTGAAATGTGGCGGGTGGGTGGAAGTTTGTGAAGTAGTTAGGCTAGAAAATGTTAGATTGGTAGAAACTTGAAAACTCTTGAATGTTGTGATGGTTGTTTGATTCTGGATTGGTCGGATGAATCCCTAGGGGGCTAATGTGAAATGAAGACTAATTTGCGAGGAAGTGTTCATATATTGCTTTCTATTTGGATGAGGAAGTTTTCATATATTCTACTGGTTCTTCTGCTTTGCTCCATTTGGCTGTTAGTGTATCCTGTTGTATTGTGCAATTCAGGAATCTAGGCAGTTACTAACACATTCTAAAGTTGTTGCGAACAACTTTTTAATTGGTGTCTTACTAAGGGATAGAATTACAAAGGTCTGAGTGCTTCGGTAGTCATTACTTCTTCTGATGTGCAGTGATGCCTGTTAATGAATTATAATCAATGAGTCAGCGTAAATGAATGAACATCGCTTAAGTTGGTGTGAAAGATATCATAATTGTTATTTAGGAATCTATGTAATGACTCAAGAAAGGGTCTAGTTAATGAATGACAAGGGGAAGCTCTTCGCAAGCCTGACCGGTTCGCTCTCTCTCTCTCTCTCTCTCTCTCTCTCTCTCTCCCTTTTCTGTGTTTCTTTTTCAAATTTGCATGAAGGCGGTATGGTCCCAGTCAGTTCTTTTTTGCTGGCTCAGGGCTGGATAGCCCATTAGCACTTCAAATTGCATCAAGCTTTTAGGAACATACCAATATGTCAAGATTGGAGACCTTGTTAGGGTTGAAGCTGTTTAGCTAGTTCTCTAGCTTCTATTTGGTGAAAGTAAATTATAGGAATAGAATGCTTCTGTTCCTTGGTTTATGTTTGCACCATCAACTCCTTAGGCTGTTCTTGTTAGGTCTTTTTGGTAGCACTCTACTAGTCTTGGAATGAAAAAGTAAGCTGATGCCAATGCTGCTTGTTTGACAGTATTATACTAGCAATAAATACTAATTTATTCCTGCTTCATCTTCTTTGACAAAGCATAACCTACCATTGTGTTTGCATGTATCGTAGGAAATCTAGGGCATATATACTAATAACTTAATTGGTTTCTAACTGCGATGAGATCAAAAGGATGAGAGCAGTAGTTTTCTACTTTTCTGGGCCTAGCTTTTGATGTTCATCTGAGTATAAAACAGAAGTTATCAAAATTTGCAGACCGCATCTTACTATGAGCTTCCTATTTTCTTATTCTGGTAGAGAGTATCTATTGGTAGCTGATTCTTTTTTCAGCTATAACAAGAGAATTAATTTAGCTTTTGAATTTGTATGTAATTATGATTGTTTAATAAAGATGACTTTCCTGGTTTTGTAATCAGCTGGTAGTATATTTGTTCTTTTAAGAGGAAGCATAAAGCTGTATGTTATGTGAAAAACCTTGCAAACAAGAACATCATATGTTTTAGAATTTTCTTAAGCTTAGGTGATTAATCAATTTCAATGTCCTTTTATACGTGCCAGGTCCTGTGGGCTGGTTTTGACAAGCTAGAACTGGAACCATCTTCTTTTAAACATGTCCTACTCCTTGGTTATTCCAATGGATTTCAAGTGCTGGATGTTGATGATGCATCTAATGTCTGTGAACTGGTCTCAAAGCGTGATAGCGCAGTTACATTTTTACAAATGCAACCTACACCAGCTGTTACAGAGGGAAGTGAAGGGTTTAGAGCATCACATCCTTTATTACTTGTTGTTGCTGGTGATGAAACAAATGGGACAGGTATGGTCCAAGGAGGCCGCCTAAGTGCATTGATCAGAGAGAATTCTGTTGAACCTCAAGCAGGAAATTGCATTTCTACCCCTACAGTTGTTCGATTCTTCTCATTAAAGTCTCACAGTTATGTGCATGTTCTGAGGTTCCGTTCTGCTGTGTATATAGTTCGTTGCAGTCCTCGAATAGTTGCTGTGGCACTTGCTGCTCAAGTAACTTTCCCTGATCTCCTCCTTTGTGAATTGGTTCTGTTTGCTCATTTGGTTTACACTTTATTTTTATTGTTTATTTTTTGACTTTTGGCAGTAATGGATTTTATTGCAGATATATTGCTTTGATGCAGTTACTCTTGAAAATAAGTTCAGTGTACTAACATATCCATTGCAAGGAGGTCCCGGAGTGAATGTTGGCTGTGGTCCAATGGCTGTCGGCCCAAGGTGGTTAGGTTATGCCTCTAACAACCCTCTTTTATCAAACACAGGGCGCCTCAGTCCGCAAAACCTCACACCCTCTCCAGGTGTGAGTCCCTCGACTTCACCTGGAAGTGGGAGCTTGGTTGCTCGCTATGCAATGGAATCAAGTAAACAACTAGCTGCTGGATTACTCAACCTTGGTGATGTTGGATACAAAACATTGTCAAAATACTGTCATGATCTCCTGCCTGATGGCTCTACTTCTCCACTAGGAAATTCAAACAGGATGACTGCGAAACAACCAACAATTCATCCAAGTGAAGCTGATAATGCAGGAATTGTTAGTTCTGAATAGTTATTCCCAAAATGAATTTTTGGATTCGTCGTCTCGTTTATGGATCTTGAATATGATTTTTGAATTTGTTTCTGGGAAGAACCTTATGTAAGCATTATTTGTTTTTTTGCAGGTTGTCATCAAGGACTTCATCTCGAAAGAGGTTATTTCACAATTTAGGGCTCACACAAGTCCAATATCTGCTCTTTGCTTTGACCCTAGTGGAACTCTTCTGGTAACAGCTTCTGTACATGGACACAATATAAATGTTTTCCGAATTATTCCGAACCGTATACCGAATAGTTCAAATCCTTACCGTTACGATTGGACTTCAGCACACACGCACCTCTATAAGCTGTATCGAGGGCTAACAACAGCAGTAAGTCTGTGAAGTGTTTGTTTGACATCTTTTCAGTGTGTCATCTTCTCCGATTCATGTTCACATGTGAAGTATATGTAAATCTTTTGTTATTTTGACAGGTCATACAAGACATATGCTTTAGCCATTTCAGTCAGTGGGTTGCTATTGTTTCATCAAGAGGGACCTGCCATATTTTCGTTTTGTCACCTTTTGGTGGTGATGCAAGTCTTCAGCCACAAAGTCCTTATAGTGGCGGACCGGTTCTCATACCTAATCTTACATCACCATGGTGGTCAAGTTCACCTTGCATGACAGAACAGCAGTTCCTTCAACCACCTCCTGCAATAACTCTTTCTGTAATTAGTAGGATAAAAAACAATAATTTTGGATGGCTCAATACTGTAAGTAGTGTTGCAGCTTCTGCAACTGGGAAGGCTTCAACACCATCTGGCGCTATTGCTGCTGTTTTCCACAACTCTGTCCATAACAGTCGCCCAGCAAACACCAACGCTAGTTGGTTGGAGCGTATTTTGGTTTATTCTCCATCTGGACATGTTATCCAGTATGAATTACAGCCGTCTTTGGGAGTTGAGTCATATGATAGCACCTTAAGAATTGGATCTGGCCCGCTTTCCCAGTTGCAAGATGAAGAGCTACATGTGAAAGCTGAACCAATTCAGTGGTGGGATGTCTGCAGAAGATCAATTTGGCCTGAAAGGGAAGAAGATATTTCTAAAATAGTGCGTGAAAAACAACAACTTGCAATGGCCATGGACACTTCTGACTGCGAAGGTAACGGCACTTCGTATTCAGTCTCATCTCCGAATACTTTATCAGGGAAAGACTTGAGACCTCACTGGTACCTCTCTAATGCTGAAGTGCTGATAAGCTCTGGGAGGATACCACTCTGGCAAAAGTCTAAGGTACTCACTTTAGCAGAGATCTCCTTCTTGCCACTTTAAGTTTTCTTATACATGCTTTTTGAACTCAGTCTAATTTGTGTTTTAGATTTGCTTCTACACGCTTGTTACGAATGGTAACACTGGTGGATATGATAATGGCTCTACTGGTGGAGAGGTTGAAATTGAAAAGTTTCTAGTGCAAGAGATTGAAATAAGGAGAAAGGACTTGCTTCCTGTTTTCGAGCAGTTTCATACAACTCAACCAGATTGGAATGATAGGTAAGCTTATCTTCTAACTTTTCTTTCATATGTTCTTATCATATATCAACTTACAGGTAGCATTTGTTAGTGTTAGATGGTGAGAGACATAGGTGGATGTGTTAGAGGTTTTTGGTCCTCTGTTCTACACTTTTTGTTGGGCAGAAGAGCCCTTACCTATAGTTACAAAAAGCATTTGAATAAGGAACACAATTACTTAATTACAGTTATGTATGGCAAAATTGTAGATACAAATTTATGCAATGTAGTTACCTTGAACTTAATCTTTATTTTAAAAAAATTTTCACTGCATGACCTCTATGTTCCATGTGTGTATGTAATTCATTATGTATATCGTTTTAACAAAAAACACATTCACATCAAACTTTGTAACTAAGAGCATTATGATAGCTGTAAATGCATTAACGTTTTTGCTTTAATTAAAAAACTAACATAGTAAGCAAGCATTAACTTTCGTACATAGAAAGAAAAATAACTTGACGAAGAGTACATTATGAAAATGAAAATGCCGATAAAGACAGGTAAAAAAGTCTTTAATATACAGACTGAAAGTCGAATTTATGTAGGATACAACTATATGAAATAATACATATCTTTTAAGTCATTATCGAATTATAAAAATTATACTTACTACAGTTTTACTGTAAAATAAATAACATTTTATAAATCCCATGTGTAAAGAACTAGTTCTATACTAAAATTGGCAGCTGTGATTATTCTCCTCACAGCATTTAGACTTTGTAGATGGAAATAATCGTCTTCTTAACAAAAAATATCAAGGAAAGATTAGTTAGTTCATCCTTTTTGCTTATATGAATATGATGGGATATGCCAGGGTCAGATAAATATACATGTGTGAGTAAATGCGGATGGCTTAGTTGTTCTAGTAACATCCTCATGTTATTTTCTGGAGTATATACTTATCAATGTATCTGATGTTATTTGTTACTTTGTTTAGTAGATAAGGACTTTGAAATCATTTCTTATGCATTGTAGGGAAACCATTTAGCTTTGTAAGGAAATCTTTTTGGCTAAACTTTCTCTGTAGAACATGTCGGTGGTTTGCTTCTGAATTTATGATCTTCTCTTTGAGCAACAAAATATGCCATAAGTTTTCCTATAAGCCCAAAATCTTTGAAGGTAAGCTCATGATCTTTGAAGATGCTGGACTGATATTAGTAGGTCATTGGGGCGAAAGCTGGATAGTTGAGCTAAGTTTTAATTAGGATAATTGGCCCAAAATTTACTGAACAGGCTTCACCTTAATTCTTGACTGTTTTCTGTTAATCTCACTGAACTGTGTAAATCACTAACCTACTCATCAATTAAAGCTGGCATAACAAGCTGCGCTAACTCTTTGAGCTTCTTTTAGGAAGTGGCCTCTATTTGTCAGCTCAATCCTTTTAAAAGGTTACATGCTGCAATTAGTAATTTAAGCTAAAGCTGGATCAATTTGAAGTCACCAAAGGATGATTTGTTTTGGTTTTGCTTGAAAACTTAGAGAATTGGAATATTTTGAGAAATCATGGTATAAATGAAGTTTTCCTCGCGTTTGGTCTAGAGGGAACTATTTACAATCAGTAAACTTGGAAGGAAAAGGAGTGATTTTCTTTCCTCCAGCAAATAAATACATCGAGACCACCATTTTAGTTTGTAAGGATTCCTAATATTTTCCTGTAGACTAACACTAGGAAAACATGGTTTTCCAGGATTTCACAAAATGTTTTTGGAATTTCCCTAAATTTTCAACAAATGAAAGGGCCTTAACATGTTCTAATTACCAATGGTGTTAGAGAATTATAGACACTTCCCTTTAGTGTCCTGATGCTCGGTTCTTGTCATTGTTCTTGGAAGAGATTTTGTGCCAAAAGTGAAGGTACTGTGGTCAGATTGGATCAATGGGCAGAAAATGCTTGATGATTGAATGCCAATTGGTTCAATCTGCAATTTATCTTTGCTAGTCTGAGAGTTTTATATGCTGCAAATGTGTAATTAGGGACTTTTGACTTTTGAAGAACTCAAAGATGATCCCAATTAACAGAACCATGTCACGACCTAATGGTATCACGAGAGAGTATATACTGTATCCGTAAAATTTCTGATGCACGACCAGTAAAATAAGGTCTAGCTAACTGGCCTAGTAGCTTTCTATTATCAAGAATATTGGATGAAATTAACCATGCACTGTATAATTTTCTGATAGTCATGTTTTTCTGCTATCTACAATCATCTGCAATTTTGTTATACATTTCTTGCTTTATTTCTTAAGCCCAGTCTTTACATTCACTTTGGTCTCTAAGCTCAGACTCCCTTTTTCCTTATATATATTTTCTGATTTAGCAAGTTCCTCTTTACAGGAGCCATACTGGTGGAAAGTACCATGCCTCAGTTTCAGATGCATACCACACTACAGATAAGTTTGTGAATAATTCTGTGTTAAGGGATGCTAAGTCAGCATCATCTGCTTCTGGGTTGAGTGCTGGTAAGTGAGTGATACATTCAAGCTCTTGGTACTTCCTCCTTTTTTACTTTATTTTTAAACTTTGTTAAATCTGTTTGTGGGGCCTTGTCATAATGCAGGCGAGCAGTTACTGGAAAAGCCAACTCAGAGTGAATCTATTAATAGCTCAAGCCTGATGGCCCTTTGTGACGTTCAAGATGAAAGTTTTGGTTCCATTTCTGCAGACATCGAAATGGATGCATCCCCTAGGATGCCTGGAATCTTTTCGACAAAGAACCAACATTCTTTTGGGGTTGAACATGCAAAGACTGATTCCTTCTTGGACAGTCCCATTATCAATCACTCATCCTCTTCTAGGAGTTGCTTATCACATGTTGATGAGCAGCTTGTGAAAGAGATTGGTTCCCTGAACAAAGTTCTCAGTGGGGAGGTTTCAGATGCAAGCATTACCAACAATTCAGAACATACTGAAACAGATGATTCATGTAATTCAGTAGAGTTCACACAGTACTTCCAGGAGGGCTATTGTAAAGTATCTGAGTTTGATGACTGCCGTGAGTTAACTGAAGCTGTCACTGATGCCGACAGCTGCAGCAGCCATTGTGAGAGAGAAAAGCCCGAGGAAGAGGGAGACAATGATGACATGCTTGGTGGTGTTTTCGCCTTTTGTGAAGAAGGTATATCGTAGATTACTGCATTTTGGTACCTTTCATATGCAAAGTAAGAGTATAAAAAAGTATTTCTGTTTTGAGCAGGTTAACGGGCATGGAAATTCTCCCATCGTATAGATAGTGAATAATAATATCTCGAATTGATAGCTTTATATTATATAACATCATGTGGTGGAGAGAGAGGTATTGTAGACTTGTTAAGTGATGCTAGTTCTTAAATGTGCTATCCTCTCGTTTCTGTTATTCTGTGAGCAAATATGTTTATTGTGTCTAGGTTAAAGGATCTTTCTCTAAATACACTACGGGAAAATGGAAGACAATTAATTCTTCTTAATGAACTATTATCCTGGCTGCAAGCTCTTCTCACCTGTACATATCTCCTGAAAGTATCGGACGTGTTGAACTTGGGAACTCTTGGTGGAGGTGGTTATTTGTTATTAGGTATCCCTACCATGAGGGCATGAGCTCTTAGTGTCTGCTTGCACAGAAGTAGGTTATTTTTCAGTTCAGTTGTTCTGGTATTGTTTTAATTATTGCTGCTCTGGAAGTTGTTTCCATATTTGGAAAATATATGAAAAACATTCTTTGTTCATGAAATATTTCCTTCTCACAAGGTCCGTATTTGGAAAATATATGTAAACATTCTTTGTTCATGATTTCCTTCTCCATGCTTTGCTCGCTGGGTTGCTTCAGTTACTGGGCAGTTCTTAAAATTTCTTTGTATTTTACGAACTCCTTCAGAAAGGGAAAGAGTTGTATGATTCCAGTTCTTTCTTTTCCATGTGTTCCCTCAAGTGTAAGATGCTAGGAGCAAATTCCTAAGCAAAAGCACTTGAAAGCACGGGATCTTTACATGGATCTTTCTGCGCATTATGTGATATATGATAATTTTAGCTAAGGAACTTATTTACCTGCACTTTAAATTCAATAACTCACTTTTAAACTAAAATAAATGCAAAATTTTTATTAATTTTTTTTGTCAAAAACCCACTTTTAAAATTTAAATATTTAAAAATTTTTTTTTTAAAATTCACTCTTAATACATATAAAAAATTTATTTTTTATCGAACATTTTTTTAACTTCAAGTTCACTTACAGACTCACTTCAAAAATTTTAAATTTAATACCAAAATAAACACGCCCTAATAGTAAAAGGTTAAAGTTTTATACACCTTATATACATACATAGAACCGTATAGCAACGAAATGAAGTTCCATTACCGTCTACTTGGATAGCTCAATATTCTGCAGGAGTGCACCTTGGACATGGGAATGTGCAATCATCATCTTTTGTACCAAAAGAGAAACAAAATGTATCACCAACTTACAAAATGTGTCACAAACTTCAGCTCATTCAATACACTATAAGTTTGTTTCAATTACACAGACTTTACTTTCTCCCGTCAATTAGAGTACGTTCTCCAAAGAAGCGGCTTGGAATAAGTTCCTATAGATTGCAATTTCCCTTCTTCATCTTACAGTAATGTCAGAGCCTTCATGTAGCAATATTTACATGTTATTAGAGTAACAGCAACTACAAATTGTAATTATTTCATGAGGTACTGCATTGTCAAACCTGACTCATTCGGGGACGAAGCATCACAGAGTCTGTATGCATAAAAAAGCAGCCCATGCAATTATAGCTTTAGCTGTTGACGATCATAGGCATCACCTCGTTCAGGGTCCACATGCTCTCATATGTTGTTCTTATCAAGCAAAGACTTCGCATGTAATAAACATAAACTGTGAATGGATTGCCTCTTGTGGTAGAAGGATGCGCAGTAGTAACAGTACACGACTATGCTCCCCTCCGTTGACTGGAGTGTCTGTCAGAGTTTGGATAGAAAATTGCTTGTTTGTTCATCTTCTGATCCTCGTGTTAACTTCTTGATTGGAACAGCTGACTATTTCCACGACATTCCTTGTATACTTCAGCATGCCACCTTGTTCTATGATATTTTCTACAAGAGAATATATTGCATCTTGTAATTATACAAATAAGAAAGGGATTGTAGAACACTTAAGATGAAATTCTACTTACCAATGTAGGGTCTAGTTGAGCCCCTATCATAAAAACTACTAAGGAAAAAGATAAAATGCAAAATTTTTAAAAACTGCATGCAGGGACTTGACTAAGGGAGACCTAACGTATTTCAGGTAGTACACGACATACTGGAATTGAAGCTGTCAGTAGCTTTCTGAAGCTCTGAAATTGTAAACCACTTCCAGGAGGGCTTGAACAAGCAGAACTCTGTCCACAATATCATCAGGTCTTAGCACATGGTCCTCTACATTGCTCCTTCTAGGAAACTTTTAGGCTTCAATACGTGGGAATGTGGAAAGTCTTCTCATAACTTCCGCCTCCAAAGACGAAGGAAGCCCTGCCAATGCCATGGAGCCTGGCTGTTCAATCGTCCTCGTGTGTGTGTTTTTGGGGTGCTAGCTTTTGAAGAGCTTGTCTCTGGCTCCAAAGATCTTAGCCATCATCGAGCATTAAGGATGACAATTCGGATATATAGATCGATTTCGGAACAATCCATATAATAACCGGATTAAAATTGTTCAACCCTAACCCGATTAATTTATTTATATGGGTCAAAAATGTCAACCCTAACCCAACTTTTTTAATAACCGGATTAAATTCGAATTGATCTATTTAGTAATTAAAATTATTAAAATAAATTTATAAATATTAACTTTTAGCAATAATATATAAAAATTATTAATTATGATATATTTAAAAAGAAAAAAATATTAATTTTGATAAAATTTTATAAATTAAAGAAAAATTAGTTAAATAGGATAAATTAAAAATATATATATGCAAATTAAATTCAAATTTTATACTATTATTTTTTAATTATTAAATAATATATACTATATAAAAAATTAAACGGATCAATCCGAATCTAACCCGAACCCGTTTTATATTTTTGGGGCAATTTCGGATCGACTTAAAATCTAATCTGAATCCGACTTTTTCGGATCGGATTTGGATTGATTTTTCGGATTGGGTCGAAGTTTGCCACCCCTATCTAGCATGCCACTGGGGGATGATAACTCATCTATGGTTTCCTGTGCTTCCTTCTCAATGTCTACCGACCTCATATCTGTTCAGAACAAAGTGCTAGTAATGTCTGCAGATAAAAGCATACAAATAAAGTATGGTTTCACAAATTTGCATGGTTATATGCAGTTCACAACCAAGTTTGTCTGAACCTTCACTATATTACTGTGTAGCAGCTTACTGTCTTAAAATTTGAGTACAGAAGGAGCCTTCACCTCAAAATGTCAAGAATGTGGTCTACCCCTTTGGTGTGATAAACAATAATTTTAGTTTTAAGAGCAATAATCACCTTGGGCAGAAGCACATGCAGATATGAGCAGTTGAATATTCTTCTTAAGCACAAGTAAAAGGTAGCTCCCTCAACTAACAGTTTGGTGGAATTTAAAGTTTTCGTGCAACATATTGACCACAAATGACCAAATTGGATAAACTTGGATGTTTTTTTTTTTTTTTGTGCATTTTCGTTGTTTAAACAAGATCAAGAAATTTATCAACTTCACCGGTTCGAAAATAAGCATCTATTTAATCCTTATTTAAGCTTGTATGAGAAAAGAGAAATAAGATAACTTCGTAATATACTAAAATAAGCTTGTGTGTCAAAAAAAATATAAGATAACTTTCTATTCCACTAGAAATGAACTTGCATGTCAAAAGTGAAACTTCCTAATCCACTAGAAGTAAGCTGGATTTCAAAAGAAAAGCAAGATAAACTTTCTAGTCCACTAGAAATAAGATAACTTTCTACTCCAGTTTCAACCTTACATTTTAACATAATACTAGAATAATACAGCAACAATGGTTACAAGATATCAGTAGACGACTGCACATATTCAAACTTCAAAATAAAAACAATACAATACCATCTTAGGAAATGCATTACCAACAAGCATATGCATAGTGCAAGTCCGTTGGTAGCCCAGGACAAATACATGACAAATAAAAATAATGGATCTAGTGGACACAATGTAAGGGAAATGTTTTAACAGTCTATGTTGCCAAAATGAGAAGACTCTTACGTCGCTCTAGTGGATATTTAGTTATGCTCTTAACTTATAAAAATTGTCCACAGGAAAAATATAGCATTGCTCATAAAAAGTGACGTTCAATCCCAAGTTCATCTAAGACTGCAATAATCTCATCCTCTCTGATTGGAAGGAATTCCTTACCGCATGCAAAGTTGATTACAGCAATAGCAACTTTGTCGATAGCTTCAGTCATAAGTTGAATCCTTTTTCTTTCTTTCAAAACGTCGGACCAATTCCAATTAGCTTTCGCAAGTTGGTTTTGTGACATCAAGCAATGAACAACAACAAAAACAACAAATGGCACAGCATAATGCAACAGTCTTTTCAAGTTATTATCCATATTAAATATTAAGACAAAACTGTAACAACCCCATAAAACATGAAGCAAACAATACAATAACAAAAAAAAAAGAAGTAATGCAATCAATACACTCCATTAGAACCTGTATGCAATAAGGTAGCTACATAGATCGAGATGAACTAACCGACCCAATATTTCATGCTTACTAGTAACATCCTCACGACAAACTAAGAAATCTTGGTAAAGATAGAAGGAAAAACAAAGTGCTAATACATAAATCTTTTCCAAGCATTTATCATTGCAGAGCAAGATTTGACACAATGGTTCAGATTTGATGCAGCATACTGCAACTGAACCCAAATCATTAAACATCAATAGGAATATCTAAAACAGAAAGATATGCATCATAATCTCAAGATAACTAGTACCAGAATAATGAATGTTTGACAATTCCTTGGCTAGATAATCAAACACATTTACTTCAGACCTCCTAAATTGCTGACATCTAGCAAACAAAAGAAACAAAAACGATAAGTAAAAAAGATAAATCATCAAAAACAAGCAGCACAAAACCAGAAATCAGCCGAGGATTAGAAATTACTAACTAGTTCAACGCCAGGAAACTGGATTCAGCTCCTTCAATTCCTTGAATTTCCCTAACAAAAATTCTTAGCTGCTAAAACAAACTGAAAACTAAAAGAAGGAAATATTTAACGAATCATCAAACAAATAGACGATGAGAAGCTGGATTTTAGATATTTTCAAACAGCAAACCCAAACTTCTGAAGAGGATCAACAAAAAAAAAAAAAGAAAAAAACAGAACAAAGTCAAGTCGGTTGGTTGACAGAAGATAGCGTAAAAGAGAGGAAGTTTCGACAAGCTGAAGCAGGTTTCTAGGTTCGGCACAGACTGAAAATTCCCAAAATCCAATGTTTTAAAGCTACCATTTCTTAATTCTAAAGCACCTAAAAGTAAGAAACCAGAATCAAGAAAGATCCACGATTCAAGTATATTACATGAGAGTAGTTGCTCCAATGTTGATGATGATTAACTGGTGATTTCGATTCCTTGAACCTTGGACTGCAGCAAAAGACCCACGATGGAAAGACAGATCACAGACGAGCGGAGAGAGAGCGACAGAGAGAAGAAAAAGAAAAGAGAAAAGCCGGGGCAAAATGTGAAACCTAGCACCTGTACGCATGGGTGGGATTTCATTTTCCACCGTTATATTTTCCCTCATGCACAGTGAGGATGGAGGCGAGCTGCTCCCCGACATTCCACTTTCCCTCTCTCTAGTCCTATCATTGCCCTATTTGAGATAGCTTAAGGGGATGTTTGGAAGTGCTTTTGAAAAGAAGCTTTTTTGGACAAAAGGTATTTTGGAAAAATTTGAAAACGAGCTCTATTTTTTTATCTAAAAGTAATAATAAAATAAGTAATAATAAGATCTTATTACGTAGAATCTTTTTTGTATTTCTAAATTTAAAAAAAATGTAGAATATTGTAGACAATTTATTGGGAAACATGAAATGAAAAGTTAGAATGAAAAGAGTTAAAAAAGTTTAGCCAAACAACACCTAAAAGTAAGCTTTAAAAAAATCCAGAATTTTTTATACTTTGGAGAAAACAAAAACTTGTACGTCTAATTATCTCATGACGTACAATTCACACACGCTGTCCAAATTTTTGAGAAGTTTTTTGAGGGCAATGTGCAGGGCTTGAAAAGTTCAACAAACAGACTTAAAATGGGATGCCAAACTCGCCTAATATCCAAATAGGGAATGCAGGGAAATTGTTTCCCCTTCCCCTCCATTTCCGCTTATTACTGTTGTATCCAAACATCTAATAATTATGACACTGAAAAGACATATCATGGAAGGTCATAGAGAAGTTCAAAAGGAAAAGAAATTCATTTAACGGATGTACATCTGCCTTGTTCAAATCTCAAATGTTGTAGACATTGAATTACTTGCTAAAATAACACTATGCAAAATATATAAGCTTCTTTTGATAAGCTTTCTAATTATGGATATAGATCAACAACCTGCATCCCAAACTCGATTAAGAAGAAATAGTGGATATGAATACAAGCAGTGTGAATATAAGAAAATGAGTAGATTGCTTACAATCAATCAAATATCCAAGGCTCAATATTTTTATGAAAGCAACACTCCTAATCTTTCCAACTGCAAAAGCTTCAGACTAAAGTAGTTTCCGTATAAATTCAATAGCTGAATGTATCAGGCTATTCTATAAAATATCCACTTTCTTCAACTCGGAAAATCCTTATAGAATGTTTGATAATTAGAAAATAGTGTAACTTATATGTGACATTCAATAATTATAATGACATGTGCCCTTTTTATTTTGCTTTTTAAAGAAAAAAACTTAGTTGCAGCCAAAAGAAAGTAACCCTTCCTTCAAACATGTGTTCTCTAAGAGAATTCCTATCATCTACATTAAAATCCTTACTTTAACTGTCAACCTTGTGAAAGTTCTAATTACTCTTGAACTTTTGTATGCGTGTCAAATAAAGGATAGCTGGCCCAACTTTAATCCAATAGAACCAACTTCCTTATCATTAACAAAATCTTCCAAAACTTGCACAAAGCATTTTCAAGCTAATTCACTACGTTTATGGTAGAAGATGTAGACTACATTTACAGAGATTGCTAAGAATGGCCTCAAGAATTTAATAAAAGATAATTAAACAATAGAAAAAGATCCAATAATTTCTCTAAACATGTTTTTTTAATGTTAAAAATTTTTAAGTTCTTGTCAATATTTATGCAAGCATATAGTTAAAAATAAGTTAAATGCTTTAAGATTTAACTAATTTAAGAAGATTAAATAGATAACAATATCATATACCTTATATACGGCACCCTATAATAACCACCAAAAATTCTACAAGGATTCTTGGAGTTGAAGAAAGTAGATAGATCATAGAATCGTCAAATAAACTCAACTAAAAGAAAAACAAAGAAAACACAAAAGTTTGAAATTCATGCAGTCAGAAAACCTGGAGTGCCTTGGTGGAGATCAGAAGACTGAGAGATCTTAGCAGCAGTGAGAGTTTTAAGATGCGAGAAGCAGAGAGATGAAATCTGATTGCTGAAAGACAGAGAGAGTGCTTGGTGGGGTTAAATAGAGTAGAGTGACGGAGTAAACAAGGAGACAGAGGGACAGAAACAAACCCACCTGCTTTTTGCGGCCATGTGGAAAGAGGGAGATGTTTGCCCTAGCGTTGAAGTCCATGTATGATGAAAAACACCCTCATCTTATTTGCAGTTATTAGCCTCAAATCATTAGTTAATCAAGTGTTGCTGTATCTCATAAAAAGAGTGTTTTAAATGATAGTAACTGTTCATAAAAATAAAAAATAAATAGTAAAATTTTTTTTAAAAAGTGAAAAAATTTTTTTAGTATTTATATATTAATAATTTTTTAAAATATGATAAAAATTAAAAATACAATTACATTGAAAAATATATAAATAGAAAAATTAAAACTAGAATTTTATATGTAAATATTAAATTATAATTTTTTTAAATTAAAATATATGAACTATTTAGAATTAAAAATTTGATAAAAAATTGAAATTACGAACATTTAAAATACGTCCTTATAAAAAAATAAATTTTATGAAAAAATTTATAAAAAAATAAAGTTTGATGAAAAATTAAGCAAATAAAAATATTTTAAAATAATAATTAAAATATGTAAATTAAAATTTTTAAGAAAAATAAAATTTAGAATAAAAGTAAAAATAGGTTTATACTGATATAATTAAAAAACGTAAAGAGTCAAAATTAAAATTAATTAGAAAAAATAGAGGTTTTTTGTGACAACATCTTCTGATTCAAATAAAACTTACAGGTCTTCTGGTTTCAAAATTCTTATATAGATTCTTCGAGAGTCAAATTGCAGGGAATATCCGTCAATGCCGATCTGAATCCAGGTTTGTAGATCTATGTCTTCGGTATATCTGAAAAGGAAATATGAGTTTTCTGATCAATGGCTAGAAATGTAAAACTTTTGGAATGCACTTTGCAGATCTAGAAGAGTTTTTTCCAAAATTCACTGAAAACTGGTTCATATAAAGATAGAACCAATTTCATCTTAATGGAATCATTCATCTATGCTCTGGAGGAAATTTCAAGTAAATTTTGCATCTTCTGTATAAAGCTATCTCCAAAGGTTATGATATGAATATTATGTCATTGAATTAGAGACCACCCAATCACAAGACTCTACAAATTTCTCATACACAAACCTCCTTATATCTCAGCAATGAAGCTTTCCAGCGTATAAGTACAATAAAAATCATTATAACCTCAACTATGGAGTTCTCATTGGAGAATGTAGAAAGAAAACATTTTGTATTCCTAGAATTTCAACTTGAGAAGGAATGGCATCTTATCGGAGAATGGTGGATCAGAATGTTTTCCTGTAAGTATCTGTGATGCAACATGCAGATTTGCTGATTCTGTATAGTGAATGCCATCCCAATTAACATACTCAGATGCATCATTGCATCCTTTTACTGTTATTGTGCTTCCATTTATGGTCTTTGTTTCCCCACAAGAGATCCTGTTGTCGTAATTCAAGGGAGGCCCGCCAACCCCACAGCATGTTTGTATCGGTTGCAGAAATCCTAAAAAAATGGACCTGTATAAGTACGACTACTTCATAAATTAAATTTTAAATTGAGACAAGGCCAAGAAAAAAAACAAGAAAAATTACCATATCGGGTATAATTGGCAATAAGGTCAAGTTTTATGGAGAAAATATCTACATATGTGACATTCGCATCGGTATATTGACCTCGCAACTTTGAACATAATGCATGGAGTTGGATATTGAAAAGCCTTGCAGCGTTGTTGTGGGAGCTCACACAACCAAGCTCGTCAAGTTTTGAAGTGTCTTTACCAAAGATTGCAATATTTTGAGGTAAGCAACCCAGGGGACCGGTATTGTGTATCCAAAACCTTCTTGCACCTTGATCATATAATGCCTGGATGATTTCCAAAAGAAAAATTATAATACAGCGTGACAAAGTACTAGAATTCCAAGCATAAAGCTGAAAATAGATAATTTATTGCGCCAGGATTTCAAATATATAAAAAAAGAGAAATATTTTTTAAGAACACAAGAAGATTTATATATGAACCAAGGCCTCATTTCACATTGCTCCTTCGATTGTCTAATGCATGAAGAAGCAGAAGTTTCATGTTTCCCAGCTAGGAAAATTTTCAAGATTTATGTGAATATGCTGGTAAAGATTTTAGGAAAGAAGTTAGAAAATGGACCACAAACCTTGATTCCTGTTTCAAATTCACTTAGAATTGTTGGAATGGATGCGATAACTTGGTCTTCTGATTTAGAATAAAATGCACCAGCAAGATCATTTTGGCCGATATCAAACATATAGAGTCCCTGATTGAAATAATCTGCTCGAGGAACATACCTCCTAAATTTATTGCCTGAATAAAGAAATTAATAACTGGAATCAATCACCATTACAAGGTTTCTTGATATACACAGTAGACAGACAATAGTGTTATAAAAGGGCAACACATCAGATGTAGAGCTGACAAGTGAACTTGTCAGCTTACGAGTGGAATAGACCTTCTAATTTTGTCTGTAACAGAATATCTTGAGCAGTCATGTATGGTTCCATTGATGACACTAACTTTGTAAACTGTCTTTTGCTTCTACACAATTCATATTTCATTCTAGTTCTCAAGTTAAGTTATATAGTAAATGGTGATTCTCTGCACAATTCATAAAACCATAATGCATTGAAACTTGCAAGCAAAACTAAAAGGTACCAGGTTCTAGATAATTAGGACAATTGTTCAGAAAATAAAATAAACGCAATTGGCTATCATGTGTTTTTATACCTTTGCTTAACAAATCAAGCACTTTGCTCTTGAACCTTACAAACTGTGCAACCTGGATCCCAAATGAAAAAGGGCATACAGATGATGCAGTTGCTGGAAGAATTGTAGATCCAGCTGCCGCAAAATTACATCCTTTAGCAAAACTAGGCGCTCCAACGGAATCTAAATATGGATTCAGGAATGGCAAGTCCATCTCCTCCACTGCAGTGAAATACAAATGAGTACCATGATGCAAGAAGAAACGGTAGGAATAAATCAAACAACCCAAAACAGTACTTGCTAACACCAAGAAAATGCCCACTAAAATTCAATCACTGCAAAAGAAATTGCAAACTCAATCTACAATTATCCAAGAAACACTACTATTTAATCAAACAACTCAGAAAATCACTATTTTGCAAATTACATCGCCAAAAGACAAACTATCTCTACACAAGCGCCCACATTCGATTCATTCATTGCCAATTTCAAAATGAATGAAAATTCAATAAAACAACAAATTAGACAGAAAGACGAGATCTTTCTGAAAGTTGTAATGATTACTTAAAGAATCAATAATGAGTCTGCCATCACAGAACCGGCGAGTAGGTTTACGAAAGAACGAGTCGCCGTTCGGCGGATAAAGATCGTGCCCAATGCCTGCAGTGACAAGATTTCCTGTGTCTGAATTTGAGTCACCGAAGTTGAATGCAGCCGGGAGCTTGAAGTCCATTGCTTCACCACCATCGGCAACCGCAAACATTGTAACCATAAAGATTAGAAAAGAAACTACGGCGTCGGTTGTGGTAGTCATTGCCGGCGCCGGCGAGAAGGAAATGAGAAGGAGAAGGGATGGAAGTTGGTTAAAGGGAAGACATCAACAGTCCAACTGTGTTTGGCGGAGAGGAAGAGTGTATCTGTTTTATTATCCGTTCTGTGTTTTGTTTAACAAAATTTATTAAAATTTCGGCATGAATGAATCGTAGTTGCTCAAAAGAAGTATTTCCTAAAGAATTTAGAGCATGTTTTACGTGCTCCCGTTCAGATTTTAATTCTATATTTCAGTTATTTTAATTATTATTTTAAATTTTATTTATATATTTTAATTATTATTTTGATTTATATTTTTATCTAATTTTATTTTTATTAATTTTATTTTCAGAAAACTTGCACGGTAAAACTCACTTGCTTACGATTGAAGTATGCCCGTATTGGTTCAATTTTTTTCCGACACTTTTTTTTAATTTTTTATTTTATATTTTTAATATATATTTTATAAATATTTAAAAATTTAAAAAATATAAAAAAAATTTAACATAATAAAATTTTTTTATTATATATTTTTATTATATTTTAAAATAAAAAAATTATTTTAAAATAAAAAATAAAAATATTTTTTATTTTAGAAAATTTATAAACAATCACAAACGCATCCCGAGTTTGGATCCTTTCCCCACTAACAATACTTTGCTTCACTTTACTGCATCCCACACAAGGCAACAACATAAAATGATTGAAAAAGACCGTTATTATTGTGTTTTAAGCAACATTTAAAATGTCCTACCAGAAACTATTGAACTTGCACCTGAAAATTGAAGATGCAAGTACAAACTAGTAAGCAAAACGAATTGCAGCAGATAGTAAGGAGGGAAAGAAGATATAATACTTAGAAGATCGACGATAAGCCGGCCATCGCAGAACCTTCCTGCTGGTTTCTGGAAGTATTTCTCGCCATATGGTGGTTCCAGAGTTACGCCAAGGCCGGCAACAAGACCTCCAGTGTCGGAGTTGGAGTCACCGAAGTTGAACACAGCAGGGTAGCTGAAATCAACTCCGATTGCAAAGGGCATCAGCAGCAGCAGTAGTAATACCATAGCTGCATTGTTAGCTTGGATCGAAGAGGTGGTAGAAATTGCCATGATCTAATGTTGCTAAAACTATTCATATCACAAAAATAATATTTCTCTTGTTTATATAAACGGCAACTTTGGAAAGGTGAAGCTTGGAAGGCAAAAGATGTAAAACTTAAAGGAAAACTACATCCTGAAATTATATTACTACGCTACTCCAATGCATAAGCCCTGTTCTAAAAGATAACAAATAAGTATACAGCAGCATCTCTGATAATAATTTGTAGTTGAAATGTCAGGTTTCATCGTGCAGAAGCTGTTACATAGAAACCAACTATATCCTCTAGTTCAAATCCTAGTCCAAAACTTAATTTTAAAATCAAATTCACCATACATGATATGTAGCCATTGATTTCACTATTTAAACAATAATTTTCTCTGCAAGGGGAAATCATAGCATATATATGCTAATCAAAACACCAATGCAGATAAGAAATACAAGAATGCAAGGAACGATTCAGAGATAAAACGAACACCAAAATATTGTATCTATCATTTCAACAAAACTTCCAATCGTTAAAAGTTAGCAGATTTCAAGTTTTCCAAACAGTGAACTTTGGATTTATATAAATAATGAACTATATGAAGTCACATCCAACTCTCATTAATATTATACTTCTATCAAAGTTGAAAAGGATCACCGTGCTATCTAATAGCCATAATAACGCGAGAAGAGCTAAATTTCAAAGATCAGCCCTCCCTGGATATCTTGGGAAAGGAATTACATCTCTGATGTTATCAAGACCAGTAGCAAAAAGAATCATCCGCTCAAAGCCAAGACCAAATCCACTATGTTTGACAGTACCATATCGACGGAGGTCTAGGTACCATTGGTATGGATCTAGACTCAGACCAGCATCCAATATCCTGACACAAAAACAGCACTTCAATAAATTCAAAAAAATAAAATTAAATTATTGGTCTGCTGCAGAATTGGCCAAAAGTCCATATCCAGTTCAATGCTTACCAAGAGAACAGAACATATGCCAAAATAACAAGAGATACTCTACAAAGTCACAACCCATTGCACCAAGGAGCGTCACTCACAGATAAATCATATTATAATATAGATGAACATTTTGTTACATTGCTGGCTCAACAGTAGCTATTACCCAAAATTAAATCCGTGGAGCATATAATGCTACTTGTATCAATTCTACTATAATTACAATCAGAATTGGCACCAGATGTAACAGAAATAAACTAAGAATAATAGACACAAGTTGTTGAGCATATAGAGAAAGCATGCTCACTAAGAAAAATTAAACTTGATTTCATGATTTCCAGAAAGCAAGCAAGGCTTAACAAGAGGACAAGAAGAGGGAGGCAAACTTTGATCAGACAGAAAACAATGATTTAAGTGTGTCAAAAGAGGTGTAAAAGGGAGAAGAAAAAGCAAACTCACACCAAAAAACTGAGATATTCACATTTAAAGAAGGCTGTAACAACACTATAAATGCAAGTAGTTTGCTTCATGAAAGCCCTACTCTGCTGAAAGAATCTAGAAGTGAATGGAAGGATTTCAAGTATACAGGATCAAGTACTACAAAATTAAATCATTATAACAAAGGTTCTGTGAAATGTATATAACAGGAACCAACTAACTGGATACAAGAGGAAAAATTCAGAAGTAAAATCGTTCTACTATCGAGCTAACCAAATACAAGAGGGACAAATAAAAAAGTACCTCTTCTCTAGAACTTTAAGACGTTCTTCCCTTTGGCTTCCTCCAATCAGCTCACCAACCTTGAATTAATAAGAATTACGAAACATATAGCAGAGAGTTGACATGAAAAAACTGTATTACTTGTATGCTTTGGAAAATTGAAGAATGGCTTTTGAACAGAAGAATATTGTTAAACAAGGAGCTTTAATGGTGAAAAGAATCACCCTTTATTTTGATACTCATGTGCACTATACCTTAGGTACAAGGACATCCATTGCTGCTACAGTCTTGTTATCGTCATTGAGCCTCATGTAAAATGCCTTGATTCCTTTTGGGTAGTTATACACAATGACAGGCTTTTTAAATATCACTTCTGTCAAATATCTGAATCACGAAACAAACCTATTAGGGAACAAGCAGACATCCAAACAACTGGAACAAATTAATACAAGATTAATAAACACTACCTCTCATGTTCTGATGCCAGATCAATACCCCATTCCACCTTATTCTCAAACTCTTTGTCAGTGACGTTCGTAAGAACTTCTACTGCTTCTGTATAAGAAATGCGCTCAAACGGCGTTGAAGAAACAAGCTCCAGACGTTCTATGGCTTTATTATCGACATTCTTAACCATCAATTCCATATCCTCACGACAGTGGTCAAGTAGCCACTTGCAAAGATATCTGACACATCTCTCTGCATAATTCATATCATCCTGTAGTACATATTCCAAGTGAATCAGAGATGAGTAACTAATACATCTAACAAACTGTGAAAATTTTAGCAACTACATCATCCAAAAGATGCGTTGAAAGTAAAAAAGTGAAAATACCTCTAAGTTAGCAAAAGCAATCTCTGGTTCCACCATCCAAAATTCAGCCAAATGTCTAGACGTATGAGAGTGTTCAGCTCGGAAAGTGGGACCAAATGTATAAACATTTCCCATGGCACAGGCATAGGTCTCAACCTGAAGCTGACCAGAGACCGTGAGGAAAGCCTGACGGCCAAAAAAATCATGTGAGCAATCAACTCTACCATCCTTTATCTCTACACCAGGTTTCAATTTAATTCTCTCTTCCAACTTTGCCAGAGCTTCCTTGGCTTTTTTCAGGGCATCCACTGCAACGGCGATCTCATCACTAGTTGCTTTTGCAGACTTCAATTGTGCAACAGCATCTCCTCTCTCCTTGACAAGAAGCCTAGCAGCCTCAACATCAGACTCTGATGGTGGAGGGTTCTCCTTCAGATCTTTTGCTAGTTTTTCAGCATCAGTAAACAGTGTTGTTACTTGGAACATTTCTCCAGCACCCTCACAATCACTAGTTGTTATTATTGGAGTATGAATATAACGAAATCCATTTTCCCTAAAGAATGTGTGAGTAGCATAAGCAAGCTCATCTCTAATTCGAGAAACTGCAGATATCTGAAAACATTAGAAAAGGCAATTAAGAAAAAATCCCCAAGCTCAGATACACCACAAACACTGAGCTTAGAAGCATAAATCATTAGAAGGATGTAGACAAAAAGAATTTGGATGCATGAATTAAGATAGAAAGCAGATCAACCCAATCTTATCTGATTGGTTCAACAAAATCCAAATGTAAATTGTATGTCTGATCAATTAGGATGATCATCTAACTTCCTCAATGCTTAATGACTGAAAAAAAGAGAAAACAAATTTCAAGCAGTCAATTGAAATATAAAAAGGACAGTTTGACTATATAGTGCTTGCACATATTGCATTGTCCAGTGTAACAAAACCAAATACAAAAGTTATTTTTTTTCAGAAAACATCTACAGGGGGCGTTTGGCATTGCTTACCCCAAACAGCTTTTCAATTTTCCATTTCAGGTTTTTTAATACACCTTTTATAAGTATCTAGAAATTTTATTCAAAAATTTCGAAAGTATAGAAAAATTCTACCTAGTGAGATATTTTTATTATTTTTTTGAGGTAAAAAAAGTAGCGCTCGTTTTTCAAAAAGGACAAAAACACTCTCAATTTCAGAAAAGCTCTATTTCAAAAGCACCCCCAAACGCACCCACAAAGTCATAGCAAACAGTTGCAGGAGTTCAATGCATAATCCAGAAAGTATAAATAAAGGTGCTTAAATTGATTGCAAGAAGTATGTGTGCGCCTCCTGAACCAAAAAGATAGTCATGATGGTTTTGCGGTTTATTTCAGTAGTAAGCCTCTTTTGGGGCATTGAACAGCTCAATATTGGACATCTGATGCTTAATCTGATCAATGATAGAGGTAACCTAGAGTAGGTTTGACAAAACTCCATCTCCAAAGTAATGGAACCAAGAAGTTTGGTTTGGATAGCTTTTCTGGTGGTTTGTTTTGGGTGGGTTGAAAGCTGTAGTCTTGCTAACAACAAATAAAAGCAAGCACCAAAAAAAACACTACGTGCAGCTGAAGACAAGAAGAAAAAGCTTATTAAAAGCAATGCAAATCAAGACGGTTGTTGCATGAATAAATTTAAAAAAACCTACTACGAACCAAAAATTTGCAAATCAAAATCCAAGAAAATTTATTGCAAACACAGCACAAGCAAGGAGCAAGGTCATAGCGAGATCGAAACCCTGTGCTGATACAGTTGTCATAGTTCAAAATTTTGATAGTTTTGAATTAACTGAATTAAGAAAACAATCATTTTAAACATCAAGTTAAAAATAAAAAAAAAAAACCTCCAAATTTGAAATGCTTAGCCCAAAAGGTTAGCACCATAGATCAGATTTTGGATGAAGTTGCAGATGTAAAAAATCCTTTGTTATTTCAACAAGTCCTAGATATGTTTTAGACATTTCTAGCGTTATTTTAATTATCTCTTGTTAGTTAAGGAGTAGATTTTGCAACCGCAGTGGTTTCTCTATTGACAATAAATTTGATTTTCTTTATTTATAATTTTCGTTCAACACATCCAACCTCCAACTACAAAAACATGAATTTCAAGATATAAATTCTCCAAACAGTAAGGTATTCTGTTTCAATCATCATAGCCAGACAAAATTTAATTTAAAATGAAAAGAAGGTAAATACCTACAGAAACAAACCATGTAAAAGAATGAGGTTGGAAAAGGCATGCAAAATTCCATACCCAAATAATATTGGCAAACTAATTACAATTTATACACACAATACATAAAATGTAGCATCAAATTAACTTGGACTTTTTAACAAATAAAGATATATAGAAGCAATTGTTGGTTTTTTGGAGGTGGTTGAAAATATGATGAAGAAATTCAATAGCATAATCCATACTTCAATCAAATTCCAGAAAGCATTCAAATTAAAATAGCAAACTTTACAAACATAGAGCCACAAGCAAAAGTTCCATTTTATGTACGTTATATCAAAGTTATATCAAGATAAGATTACAAAAAATAGTCAGGTTAATTGCAAAAAAATACAAAACTTATCAAATCCAATTCAAACTATAAACCAACAAATTTGGATCCAATCAAGCAACTAATGTAGGAGACAATGTCATCAAAATCTCAATATGATGTGTGATATACATAGAAAATTACAAGAGAAAAAATTAAACAGGAAAACAATGCAACATTCCTCAAAATCGAATTCCACCTGCACACCCCCCTCAAAATCAAAGTCGAGCAAATCCACTGATTCATTTAAGAATTAAAAAGAAAAACAACATAAACCAAATACTCACAGTGTTGGTACGGGGGCGCATGTGAATAAAATCCCTTAAAAACTCAAGCTTGAGCTTCGTCTTCGGTATCGGGTACTTCTTTGGATCAACCGTTCCAACTTCAAATACTTTATCAACCTTCAATTCCAAAGCCTGCTTCACACCTTCCGGAGTCTTTTTAATCTCTCCTTCAACAAGAACACAAGTCCCAGTCGCAACAAGTTGATCGAGTGGATGAACCGAAGCATCAACGATAACCTGTAGATTTGCCGCACAGCTTCCATCATTGAGTTCAAGAAAAGCGAAGGAACCTTTCCCTTGCTCTCTCCCAGTCTTCACCCAACCCCCAACACAAACGCGTTTGCCAACGAAAGCATCAGCAGGGCTGCTACGGAGAATTGTTTTGACGAACGTTCGGTTGCGTGAGGGATCGAGTGATGTTGAAGACAGCTTGCTGGCAATTTCTGATTCAGCGGCGGCGGCAGGGTCGCCGGACATTGTGATTTCAGTTTAGGGTTTGGAATGAGTTGGTTTTGTTAAGGTTTTTGGGGATAACGGAGCTATTGGTTTGGTTGATTTCTTACAGAATCTTCCTTATTCGTTGATTTAGAATCTGAATCTTGAAAATTTCCTTGGAATCTGAATCTAAAGCAAACTTTTTAATTTTTAATTATATATTTTTTAATATATCTTTTATAAGTATTTAAAAAATTAATTTAAAATTTTAAAAAATATAAATAAATTTTAAGTAATAAAATTTTTTTATTACTTATTTTTATTATTTTTTAGTCACAGATAGAGCTTATTTTTTAAAAAAATAAAAATACTTTTTATTCTAAAAAATTTTATTTCAAAAGTACTTCTAAATGTCTTTAAACCGGAGCGTGATCCGCAAAACTTCGAGCTAACTCGGCATCGGCGTAGCAAGTGAGAAAGATGGAAACTTAAATGCTTTTTTAAATGTTATTTATTTATTTATTTAAAATCTCTAGAGGTTAAATTCCGTTAGTGGTCTTATAAAGTCACAATTTATTGTTATACATTTTTTATGTGAAGTTTCTGCTTTGAAATTTAAAATTTAGGGCTTTTATTGTCTGATATATATATGAATAAAATCTAGGTACATCATAATAGATAGATACGTAGAAGAACACTAAGGGTATGTTTAGATTATAGATAGACATGAGAAATAATTGTGATAGTAAAGTATTTTCTAATATCTATCTATGTTTTGTAATATATCATTAAAGCGAAGGATGAAAAACTATTCTCCATTCTTTCCACTGTTCTGTCATTTGTGTCATCGTTCGCTGTCTTTCTCTATTATCCTACTTCACTTTTCTCTCGAGCAACTACACTTTCGCTCCATTTTTTCGCCCACCTCCCTACCAACGGTTGCCTCTCCTTCGTTCTCCGGCCTTCTTCTTGCCATCCTCTGCTGGTTTAATCTCTCTCTTCATTTTCATCTTCCTTAGCCGAATCGGATTTAGTTTTTTAATTCTTCTTCCGCTATTTGATCCGCATCATTTTTTAATGTTTTAATTGAAATTTGTTTTTGAATTTTTGTTGAAATTTTTGTTTTGCTCGAGATATGTTTTTAAGAAGAGAAACAACACAAATCTGAGAATGATGTTTTGTTTATATTTTTTCTTTTGTTGTAATTTTTCTTTCTTTCTGTGTATTCTATTACTTGATAGCTCTACTTATTTAGATTAATTAGTTCTTTATTATATGATTAAATCAAGTTTTTTTTACTTCCTTTCAATTCCAATTTTGGTATGTTTAATAACAATTTTTTATGTACTATTAATTTTGAGTTATTTTTTTTATACTTCTAGTCTTGAGTACTCTATGAACTCATAGGCAAAGTTTTGACTGTTTTCTAAAAAAAATCTAAAGCCATTTTGAGCAAATTTTCATCAATTAAGATAAGATGTATTTTATTTAAGAAAAAAAGAAAGTTGCAAGAAACAAATATGATTTCCTCTTGGCGTGCTAGTTATCAAATGATGCAAAGATTTCAAGTTTGGCTTTTTATGTATCACATTTGTCATGCATTACTTGGTCTGAACATTGATTGTGCTGTTAAATAATCATTGATAGAGAATGCTTGGGTATGAAATGGTTGTGCTATCAAGTAGTCACCGATAGAGAATGCTTGAGTATAAAATGATTGTACTATTATATAGTTATTGACAGAGAATGTTTAAGTATGAAATATGTTTGAAGAATATTCAAGAACTTGTAATGACATGTCTTGATTCTCGTTAATGTAATTTAGAATTTGTTTTATATTTCTTTCTATATTCTAATTAGTTGTTTATATTTCTTTTTATTTTTATGAATGTGGTGGGTGATAATGGTGTTCAAGAACTTGATAATGATTTATTTTATTGAACTTGGTGTTCAAAAATTCAGTGATGATTTTGGTTTACTAAATGAAGCTGCTGATTAGTTATTTTAATTCAAAAACTTGTTTTTGGTTATTCAATGTTGGTGGGTGATAGTGGTGTTATTGCTCATTGTTGGTTCTTGTTGAATTTCAGTGATAGACTAGTGATGATTTGTTTTACTTATTTGTATTCTTCTACTGGTTTGCATTCTTTCACTGATTTTTTTTATTACCGGTTTGCATTGTTCTAATGGTTTGCAGTTTTTTTTAATAATTTTTTTCACTATTTGTATTCTTTTACTGGTTTTACTGCTTTGCTTCTTTACTGGTTTTTTTTTACTGGTTTACATTCTTTTGTTGGTTTGCATTCTTTAACTGGTTTTGATTTTTTCTTTTTATTGGTTTCTATTATTTTACTGGTTTGTATTGATAGAGAATGCTTTAGTTTAAAACATGTTTGAAGAATATTCAATAATTTATAGTGACATGCTTTGATTCTCATTAATGCAATAGAAACTTATTTTATATTTCTTTCTTTATTCTGATTGGTTGTTTTATATTCTTTTGAATGTGGTGGGTGATTGGTGATGATTTATTTTACTGAACTTGGTGTTCAAAAACTTGGTAATGATTTTATTTTACTGAATGAGGTTATTAAATTTCTAATTGGGTTGTTTTATATTTAAGAACTTATGTTCGGTTGTTTAGGGTGCGTTCTTTTATACTCAGAAGTCACTTCTTTTTTATTAAGAAGTCACTTTTAACTCACTTTTTATTAAAAAAAGAACATAAGAAATCAATCCTAACACATTTTTCAATACAAAAATAAAAATCACTTCTAATAATACTATTTTTAACAACTCATCTATAAGAATTCATTTCCAAATAACTCACTTTAAAAAGCAAAAGAACACATCATTAATATTGGTGGATGATAGTGGTGTTGTTGATTATTATTGATTTTTTATTATTGTGCAACAGCATGTGGTGGATCATGAAGTGCCATCTACTCGCTGTGATGATAAGAAGATGATTGTTTCTTTCACAACAATTAAAAAAAGAAACATTTGACATCTTTCTTGTCCTTTTTTTCTGATTTAGTGATTTTGTTTCATTGAGATCTTGATTTGTTGAAGGTAAAGGATTGGTTCTTGGATTGAATTTCACTGGTTTGCTAGTTTGCATTATTTACTGATGTGTATATTTTATTGATTTTCTTTCTTTACTGGTTTGCAATTTTTTAATAATTTTTCTTCACTTGTTTGCTTTTTACTGGTTTCTTTTTTTTTACTGGTTCACATTCTTTTAGTAATTTGAATTCTTTCATTATTTTTTCTTTTGCTACTGGTTTGCATTTTTTTATTGTTTTCATTTTTCACTAATTTGTATTCTTTTATTAGTTTCACTGCTTTGCATTTTTTACTGGTTTTTTTTTTTACTGGTTTATATTTTTTTATTGGTTTGCATTCTTTCATTAGTTTTTATTCTTTTTACTGATTTGTATTATTTTATAGGTTTATATTTTTTATTAATTTTCTTTTTTTACTGTTATACATTCTTTTCTTGGTTTGAATTTTTTCACTGTTTTCTTTTTTTTACTGTTTGTATTTTTTTAATAATTTTTTTTATTGATTTGTCTTTTTTTATTGGTTTTACTACTTTGCACTTTTTTACTGGTCTTCTTTTTCTTATACAGGTTTATATTCTTTTGTTGGTTTTTTTACCGGTTTTTATTATTTAACTGGTTTATATTTTTTACTGATTTTTTTTTTTACTGATTTATATTCTTTTACTGGTTTGAGTTCTTTCACTTTGTTTAATGATTTTTTTCACTGGTTTGAGTTCTTTTACTGGTTTTACTGCTTTGCACTTCTTTATTGGTTTACATTTTTTTACTGATTTTTTTTTACTAATTTGACTTCTTTCAATTTTTTCTTTTTTTTACTATTTTGTATTTTTTTAATAATTTTCTTTTTTCACTGGTTAGTCTTTTTTTACTAGTTTTACTACTTTGTATTTTTTTACTGATTTGCATTATTGTACTATTTTACATTATTTTACTGGTATTCTTCTTTCACTGGTTTGTATTCTTTTACTGATTTTACTATTTTGTATATTTTTACTGGTTTTCTTTTTCTTCTTTTACAGATTTTGTTCAATATGGATAATAAATGTAAATTGTTGCGCTTACATCATTTGACTGCTATATATATTATTTATATTGTTACTTATTTCTTACGAAGCCAACGTAAGAGGAAGCTAATTGAAATTGGTCCTGACATTACTGAAAAAAGAGAAAGAATTAGACGTGAAGTATTTAGTTTTGCTAATGATGCTAGATGTCGTGACATTTGCTAAATGAGTATATCGACATTTGCTAATTGGTGTGACATTTTAGTGACTTATGGCGGGCTTCGACCTACACGACAAGTTAGTGTCGAAGAACAAATTAAATTTTATGTGTATTGTTGAAAAAAAGCTAAAAAATTATTTAGCACAAGGTATTTTCTGACGATCTAGAGAAACTATTAGTCGTCATTTTCATAATGCTTTAAGGGCTACTGTAGAAGTAGAATGAAGGTTTTTGCAACAGCCTGATGGATCACGAGTTTTTACAAAAATCTACAATAGTCGTAGATACTATCCATATTTCAAGGTGAAGATATTTTTTCTCCAATTAATAAATTTATTTTACATTACTTACTAAGTAATAAATTATAATGTTAGGATTCTATTGATGTAATTGATGGAACATATATTGAATTAAAGTTTCTCAAATCGTTGCTCCTAGATATCGCTGTAGAAAAAAATATCCAATACAAAATGCGCTGGCTGCTTGTATTTTTGATCTTAAATTCACATATATTTTAACTGGTTGGGAAGGATCAGCATCTGATTCTAGAATCATAAATGATGCATTAAGAAGGCGATGTTCGTTAAGAATACCCGAAGGTAATAATGAATTAACATAAATATTTATGCAAATTCAATCTTTCTAATAACATATGTTTGACATATGGATCTTAGAAAAATTCTATCTTATTAACGCTGGTTTTATGATGATGAGTGGACTAATTACACCTTATAGAAGAGTTCGGTATCACTTACGGGAGTATTCCTCAAATCTACCGAAAAATTATCAAGAATTGTTCAACTTTCGACATGCATCATTGCGAAATACAACTGAAAGAGCATTTGACGTCCTTAAAAACTATTTTCCTATTGTATCAAGCTCAGATGAACCTTCTTTTCGTGTTGAAACCTATATAAAAATCATAATAGCATGTTGCGTTATGCATAGCTATATGATCGGTGAGGATGTAGATAACAATCTTATTAGAGAAGAGATGAAGAACTTGCTAACGAACCTAATGAAGCCAATAGCTATGACAATGGTGATCGTGATGAAGATCCACAACAAGGAGAGTCTAATAGAGATGCAATTGCACTTGATATGTGGAGGGATTACAATATATAATTTTATTCACTTGTATTTTTATTTTTTTGCCTTTTGGATCTTATATTACAGTATATAATCTTATCTGCTTGTATTTTTTTGACTTTTTGTGTCTTATTTTTTCAATAAACTTTTCATGTGAACTTTTATGTTATACTAATAGTGTGTTTAATTAATAAGTTAATCTTATTGCTTATTTATATTGTTTTTATTATCTGCAAGATTTTAACATGTCACAAAAGTGAAAGACATGTGGAAGGAGTGATACCGTTCTATAGACTTCTGCAATGGATGACGCTATTATCGATGCCCTTTTGCATCAACATAATATAGAAAATCGTGTCAATGGAACATTTACGACATATGCTTATGATAATATACTTAAGGAGATGAGAAAACACTTTTCAGAGAAATCACTAGACAAGGAAAGAATCCACAACCGCATTAAGTATATAAAGAAAAAATTTGCTCCGATTTGAAATTTATTTAAAGGTGGCTTAAGTGGATTTGCTTGAAATAGCTTCATCTGTAAATTTGAGCCTGAGTCTGAGATGTGAAAATAACTAATTGTACACTTGTTCTATATTAGTTTATTTTAACTTCTTATTATTGATCTTATAAAGATGTCCTTTTAATTAAACATTACAGCGAACTCCTGAAGCTACTGAATGGAGAATCAAATCATTTTTACTCCCTTTTGACAAGTTGAGCATACTTTATGGGAGTGATAGGGCTATAGGTGCTGTAGCTTTGTTTTCGACTGAGATAAGAGATGGTTTGATAAAAAATATTTTGGGAAAAGAGATAACTGCAAACACCATTAAAGAAATTGATGAATTGATAATTGAAAATCATGTTGATTTAGAGGGTTTCCATATTAATGATCAAGCAGCTCCTGAAGCTAGGCCTTTAAGTGTACCAACCGACGGACAATCACCAGTGTCAGAATATCCTTCCAAGAAATTAAAAGGAAAGACAAAAGAGGATGCTGGTTTAGAGTTTATGAAAGAAGCAATGCGAGAAATTGCTACAGCTATAAAGGACTGTGCACATGATATGGCTAGCGATAAAGAGGCCCTTCCTATTAAGGAGTCTGAGATTGTTAGTCTATTAGATGAACTTGAGATTGACAATCATCTTCATGAGGAATGTTATATATTTTTTATGGACAATTCTAGTAAGTTAAGAGCATTACTTAATTATCCATAAGAACGACGTAAGAATCTTCTTATAAAGATGGCGTCAAAGGGCTCAACCTTCTCCATCATTTAGTGCCTATTAGGTAAGAGCTGTGTTTATTATTTTCATTTTTGCGTGTGCTTACTATATATGTTAACCATCTGTCAAATATTTCAGGGATAAGATGGAGTTACTGGATTGAAATTTTGGAGAGGACTGTAAACTATGTTATCATATCTTGTTATGTAGATGGCTCTGGAGCTCTCAAAAAAGCTCACGCAACTCATATATGTTTTGTATTGAAAATAAGTTGTAATTGTGTTTCTAAGTTAATTAGCTTGTCTATAAAACTATTATTATTGTTTTTAAGTTAAAGTTTACTTAGACTAAGAAATGGTTCACTGTTATTGCGATGTTGGTTCTTACACCATGCATTGATTGTTCATAAAATTATATCGGTTAGGTAACGAAACACTATGTGTATGCTTTCATCTATTATTTTTTCAATATCAGTCACAGAGGTTTGCATGCATGTATTCTTTTACTTTGACAAGGATTGTGCAAAACACTCTTTTTTTTAATTTTACTGATAAATTTGTAATCAAGATCAAGCTATTTAAACTGTCAGGAGATATTTTAATCTTTTAGCAAAATTTTCTATCATTACTTACTTATTTATTTTTCTATCTAACCACAGTTAAGGATTTATCCATACTAACATATCCAAGCATCGTAAGGTTAAATAACTACACTTTTCTATCTATCATCTTACTATTTTTCCTATCCATACACTTATTTCTTACTCATAAATCCAAACATATTCTAACTGGTCATTTTTTCTTTTTCGGTGTGACTTCCGAATTCAATATATAGTTTTAGATATACAAAATCATAAATTATTTGAATCATCTTAATCAATTGGCTATCCACTAAAAATTCCAACTTAATTAATTGTTTGAGTCATTTTTACTATTCAAGACTCATTATTTTAATTTTTAAAACTTCACTTGTCACTTCCAATTTACTCTAACATAAATTTTATAAAAATTAAACTCACTTTCAACTTATTCTTTTAAAAAAAAATTCACTTTCATAAAATTTACTTTCACAAAATTCGTTCGGCGCATTTAAAAGACACCCTAAATAATATTATTGAAAATAAATTTGATTTTGGTAGAAACAAGTGAGATAGAAGATGACTTTTATATATATTTTTTTGTGCAACTGAAAATAAACTAATATATAATTTTTTTAGCGAAAGTCTAAATTATAAGAATGGAGAAACACACCAAAAGAGAATGGTAGAATCTCGAACATTCTACATTGGAAGATTACAGGTATAAAATGCAACAAAGAATTACTTAGCAAAGGGAAACGAACCCATGAGCTTAGTCTTCTTCCACTTCGTTCTCCTTGAACGCATTCGGCCTTCTAAGGGTGGCAATTTCTGACCCGACCTGCGAACCTGATTCGAAACCGATCCGAAAAAATCGAATTCGGGTCAAGCTTTAGTCGGATTTTGGTCAATTTCGGATTGACCCGAAAATTTAAACGAATCGGGTTCGAATTCGAGGTGGCCCGAAAGTGATCCGTTTAACCCGTTTAACTATTAATATAGTATATATTATATAATAATTAGAGAGTAATAGCAAAAAATTTAATTTAATTTGTATATATATTTTTTAACATATCTTAATTTAACTAATTTTTACTTAATTTATAAATTTTATCAAATTAATATTTTTCTTTTTAGATATATCATAATTAATAATTTTTATATATTATTATTAAAAATTAATATTTATAATTTTTATTTTAATAATTATAATTATTAAATAGGTCGACACGAATTTAATTCGATTATTCAATAGGTTATGTTAGGGTTAACAATTTTAACCCATATAAATAAATAGATCGGATTAGGATTAAATAATTTTAACACGATTATTATATGGATCGATTCGGAACCGATCTAGAAATCCGAATTGCCACTCCTACGGCCTTCCATACATGATTACCGTAGAGATTTTTACATAAACAAAGAATGCATTTAGGAATATACTATAAGCATTCTATTACACTAATACAATCTTTCTGGGAATGCAATCTGTTCCCATATGCCAAAATGGTTGCTTCTGGAAATTAAAGACACAAAAATCAGTGCAAGAATGCAGCTACTGTTATGGTGACAGAGAGAGACATCTCCAGGAAGTCTAAAAAAAATAATAAAAAAGGGAAGGAAGCTGTAAACATGAATACTACTAACTTAAAAAAGAATTAAAGAAAAGATGTTAACATCAATCAATATGGACCATAATGTTCTTACTCAAGTAAAGGCGCCATCAGGCAATCAGGTATTTTGCATGTTCCAGCAACATCTCTTCTTTAGACATTTCATCAAACACTTCTCCAGCAACATAAAATGAGATCTTCTTATTCTTTTTAAGCTTCAAATATGCTTCGTACATGCTACATAAACTGCTCTACAATAGCTCCACCGCTTTCTTAACTGAAACAGTAAATTAAATAATCGACAAGTTTACATCAGATCATCAGTAATTATTGCCAGTAAGATCCTAAAACAAAAGAAGTAAGTTTAAGAGGAAAAGAAAATGAAAGATACATGATAGTTGTGAAGTCGTCTGAGTTCAGTTTAGATGCAGACAGCCTAAAAGCAAACCCAAGATTTCCATGTAACAGGTCGTTCACGCAATTCATAGCAATAATGCATGCTAGAGACCAAAGAAATTGGAATGCAAGTTTGAGATACAAACAAGGAAGTGCATAAGAAGTCAGACAGCGTGCAACGATGGCCTTTTGTGTTCTGTTCTCAGCTCGGCCAGAACCCAAACTAGGCACTTGGTGCAGCTGTTCCGGACCGATCCTATGGCAGGGACCGAGATACCAATACTAGCTGTTATATGAATACCAATATGCCTGATTAAGCAATAGATCCAATATATTGGTATTGGAAGCTTTACATGCGTAGAATGTAGCAAGACTAACAAACATTCAACAAAACAGAATGTATTAACAAGAAGCTAATGATACAATATACATCAATGGCAATTCATGTGTGATTGGTGTGCCATGCGAAGTTGATTTATTTGCAGGAACGGGCTCCTCAGCATAGTTAAAAATTCAACATGATCATGAAAAAAGAATTTATGTAAAAGATTCTGAAATCAGAATGCGACTGCAGCATGTCTATGGTAAGTCAGTGGAGACTTATAAGTGTAGATCATAGCAATGATGCATGCTAAAGACCAAAGAAAATTCTCATGTAAGTCAGAGATACAGACAAGAAAATGCATAAGAAGACAGACAGCATGCAACGATGGTCTTGTGAAGCCTGAGTTCAGTTCAGATGCGGATAGCCTACGTAAACCAAAATTTTCCAAGTAACAGGTCGTTCACGCTGGAATTTTATTCATTCCACACTTCAACAGTGTAAAGATGTTAACGTTGATGACCAATGTGCAACATACATTCTTATTTGATGAGGTTCACAAGCAGTAGAGATCTATATAAATGTCACCCCCGCACGAATAGCTCAAGCAAAACCAAACCAGTAAGAAAACTCAATAAGTAACATGTCTGCTGCATCCAGACCTCATTGGGCCTTAATGTTAGTACTAACTGTTTTATCTTTCATCGATATCATGCCTGATGGCATCCATGGTTGCATAGAGTCCGAACGGAAAGCCCTGATGGGAGTGAAGAGTCGTCTTCAATATCATCACCATGAGCTTGAATCATGGCATGATGGCAACTGCTGCCGCTGGGCAGGAGTACTTTGCAGTGACAAAACCGGACATGTGGTCGGTCTTGATCTCAGCGGGATTGGCTTATCAGGAGAGATCAGTCATCACTTACTTGGCCTGCAGCATTTGAATTACTTGAATCTCAACAGCAACTCATTCAATGGGGAAAAAATCCCTAAATTCTTAGGTTCCTTCACAAGGTTAAAGTACCTTGATCTTTCTGATTCAGGCTTCATAGGGTTGGTGCCTCATGAGCTTGGGAACATCTCCAAGCTAGTTCATCTTGATCTTCATTTTCAACACCGCCTTTATCTTGACAGTGCTGACTGGATTGCAGGACTCACTTCTCTGCAATACTTGGATATGAGTCATGTGAATCTCAGCAAGGTATCAAACTGGGTCCAGGCTCTAAATGCACTACCTTCCATCAGAGAAGTAACTTTGAGTGGTTGTTTAATAACCGCAATCCCAGACTCTCTCCCACAAGTCAACTTCACATCTTTATCTCACCTGGACCTTTCCGGGAATGAAATCAACTCAACAATACCTGAATGGTTGTTTCTTACAAGTCTCCAGTACCTAGACCTCTCTTTGAATTTCGGAATTGCTCCTAATCGAATTGCATTGGTGAGAAATTCTTGCAGCTTGGGGGTGCTGAGATTGAGAGGAGTCAATATTTCTACAAATATTGGAGAACTTGAAGATGCGTTTTCAGGTTGTCTGCGAAATAGCTTGGAAGAGTTAGATCTCAGTGTTGCTGGGTTGACAGGTAACCTGCCTAGCTGGTTATGGGAGATGAAGAATTTACACTGTCTTGATCTCAGCGACAATTCTCTTCACGGTGCAATCCCAATATCACTAGGGAATTTGATACATATGCAAGATCTTGATCTTATGCAAAACTCATTTGATGGTCAGATCCCGACCTCGCTTGGGCAACTGATAAATCTGGAAGTTCTTTCTCTCGGTGACAATTCTTTTAGCGGAGTCTTAAGCGAAGAACATTTCTCCAACCTAACAAGATTGAAAGTTTTGAACATATCAGACAATCCTTCACTAGTTTTCAATGTAGATCCAAACTGGAACCCTCCATTCCAACTTGAAATGCTTCTTTTGAGCTCTTTACGAAAGGTAGGACGTGGGTTTCCTACATGGATCTGTACACAAGAGAAGCTCAACATATTAGTAATCACAGATGCGAGCATTTCAGGTACCATACCCTCATGTTTTTGGAAATCCCTCTCACAGTTAGGAGTCCTAGATTTCTCTTCTAATAACATCTCCGGCAAAGTGGAACCTTTCAATTCTAGCGTAATCCTTTATCTTGATCTTTCCAGTAATTATTTATCGGGGAGCATTCCTAATTGTTGGGATAACTCATCTCAAATTTGGAGAATGAATTTATCCAACAATTACCTCTCTGGTGTTATTCCAAATTCACTATGCTCTAATAATCTGGTCATGTTAGACCTTGGTCATAACAATCTATCTGGCAGTATTCCTTATTCAATAAGTAACTGTAAGCAGCTTGCAATTCTGGATATTAGTTACAATAGTTTGGACGGAGCCATACCGGCTTGGTTAGGAGAAAGCCTCTCCTCGTTACTTATTCTCCGCCTAAATTCAAACATGTTTGCCGGAAAAATACCTTTTCAGCTTTCTAATCTTACAGCTCTTCGTATATTAGATCTATCACACAACTATTTAGCTGGAACTATACCAAAGCATTTTGGTGAGCTCAAAGCTATGAAAACCAAATATCCAACAACGCGTTTTTTATTCATAGACATGTATTTAGGAATAAAAGGAAGGGAGTTATTATACGATGGAGATCTTCTTCTACTGGTAGTAAGCATTGATTTATCTTGCAATCGTCTTTCCGGAAGTATTCCTGAAGAACTCGGGCATCTCAGTGCTTTGGTGAATTTAAATCTGTCCAAGAACACATTGACCGGTGGTCTTATCAGGAGCGTCGATGGATTGCGCAAGCTTGAAACGCTTGATTTATCATGGAACAATCTTTCCGGTGTAATTCCTTCTTCTCTGTCTTCGTTGAGCTTTTTGCAACATTTGAATCTTTCATACAACAACTTCTCTGGAAAAATTCCATCTGGCAATCAGCTCCAGACTCTTGACGATCCCTCCATTTACATAGGCAATAATGGTCTTTGTGGATTTCCATTAAAGGAATGCTTGGGTGACGAAGCAATAAACAGTGTTCCCTCCTCCGTCTACAAAAATGAAAGTGAAGCATCATGGTTTTACTTCGGCCTTGGATCAGGATTTGCAATCGGGTTCAATATCGTACTGATTCTTCTGTTGCTCAACAAGTCATGCAGGAATGCATACTTCAAATTTGTTGATGATCTGTACGATAAGATATATGTATTTATTGTTCTAAAAGTTGTAAGATGTCTGTACTAAGAAATATTCTTCTTCCATTACTAGTTAACACAAATATTTTCTAAATAAAATATTTCAAATTCGAAATGCTGAAGGTAGAGATTGTCTTTTTTACTACATAAGCTAACAACGTTGTCTTCTTTCTGTTGAGAACTAGAAGTTGTTTCTAGGTTACTCATATATCAGAAGATTAAACTTTTGATAAGAGACTAATTAGTTGTATACTTATTTGTCTCAATAAACAGATGAACAAATTCTTTATCTTTCAATAATCTGGCTAAGGAAATTTTGTGAAGTCTGTCTAAACAAAATATACGAATAAGACATGTTAAAACTTCAGTAAGCACCGCTTAAGTTCTTTTAAGTGTTGCTCCGGCAGTAAATGACACCAAAAGTTTTCTTCTTCGGAGATGTTTCTAGATTCATAAGAGCTTCTTTAATTGCAGCAAGTAATTGAGCTAATTAGTATACTGATAGAAAACGTATGAAGTTCAAATTTCTGAGGACTAAATATTGACAGAAGTATAACAACGACACTGCCATTCACAACCTATTCATAGACAGAATCGAAATTTATCAGATCAAATGCCATAAAACAATGTGGTACGCGTCCGAGCGGCATTACAATACCCCTGCCATGGCACCACGATTCATCAACATCCCTATGGCATAAACAATGGCATATCGGACTCATTCAACACCAGGGCTCAGTCCTAATCGATCACAACCAAGGCAGTGACGCTTGTCCAGTCCGCAGCTCGGAAAGAAGTAAACTACGCACTTGGTGCAGCTGTTACGGACTGAGCCTATGGCTGGGACCGGGCATTTTGGCACCCAAAGACAACAGTGTTCAACCAAAGGCCCAGACACCAATACTAGCTGTTGTACATGGATAACAATATGCCTGTTTAAGCAAAAGATCCAATATACAGGGTATTCGAAGCTTTACATGAGCAGAATGTAGCAAGAAGAGCAAACATTAAACAAAACTGAATGTATTAAGAAGAAGCTAATGATGCAATACATCAATGGCAATTGTTTCGTGTGATTGGTGCGCCCATGTTAAGTTGATTTATTTGCAGGAACTTGCTCCTCGGCATTGTTGAGGATAGCTCGTGTGAATTAGGGGAACATCTGGCTCCTCTGTCACCACAAATTGTCCCGAGCCGCATATGTACAAAAATAGCGAAAGTTACGAAGTACATTCCAAGATAATCTCTCATCACCATACACAGAAAAGCATGGGCCATACCTTTAGAACAAACACCCAGTTCCAGCAATTCAGAAAGGATAACCAATGCTAATGGGGCAGTGCGGCACATAACTAAACTAAACCCCAGCGAGACTTAATGTCTTCAAGGACTCTCAATTGCTAAGGCTGCTCATCTGAAAGTTGTTATACGGGTCTGGCGTCTTGTCATTCATTTTGTGACTCCTGTGTTGAGTGCATGAGGTTCTGAGGATTTTCGAGAAATGGAATGCATTAATAGCTATCACTTGCATATAAATAGTAATTCATATAGATCTTCATGGAAATAGTTTCACCTGCTTTGTTACCGCTAGACAATCTAAACTAAGTCAAATGAGCTTCGGACATTACTGCTGCACCTACCACACCAAGAAGGCACAACAACGACAAAACATCCATGTACCCAAATGAAGAATCCGAATAGAGATAAATCTTGTGTTTGCTGCTATCACCTCGGAAGCCTCTAGCAATCATTGCCTGTCAATCACACAAAGTATCACATCAAAAGATTGTAGTTCCCTTTATTATATAGTAAACAATAATTGCAGAAGAGGTTACATTTTTCATGAATATGACAAAACAATTACACTAACCCACAAAGTGGAATGCAGATAATAAACAAATGAAAACCTAGGCAGGATTGGTTCTACTACTAGTGTGCCATATACAAGCAAGTACCACACCCCGTGTGGACCTATACTAAGGTCAAACAAATTGCAGGTACTCTCCTTTGCCTTACCACTTTAGACTTGAAAAATTGGAAAAGAACACTTTCTTAGATGTTTAACTCACCATTATGCATATGTTCAAACAACATGACCCCATACATGATGCAGATTAAAGCATATATACGCAACGCAACATGCATCTCACTTGTTAGATGTTTTGGATCATTGCAGGTATATTCAAAGTTCATTTCTCTTAGGTATAAAGGTCTTGTTGAGGCATGTTTCAAAGTTCCATATTCTAGAAAGTGAAAGAGTTCACACAAAGAGTTATGCTTCCACTTATCTTTTAAGTAGCTAGATTAGGCTATTTAAATAACAACTTTGACGAATACAAGTTATACAAGGTAAGACATTTCGAAAGGGTGGGCGAGCTTTAAAAATTAGACCATAAGCTATTGCATGTACAGTTATGAACAAGACGAAAAGAACACCAAAAAAACATGTTAACAAGGTTTGAGATTTGAGAACTAACCTTCGATATTTGATCTGCATGACTAAATATATTCTTAAAGATTCGACGGATATAGATGAAAAACACTGCAATAACAGCATCAAAATGAAGTAATACGTAAGTATCATATTGTATCCTAGCATGTAAGAATACGCTACAGTCTGTAGTGCTCGAGAAGCTCAAGATACTTTAGCAATGGCAATCCACAATCGCCAATGTTACTTCTCAAAGAAGAAGCTAATCAAAAGAAACTGAAGTAACATCCTACATTGATTGACTTAAATCTTCTAGCCAGCCAAACAATCCATTGTCTCTTGCATTTAGATAAATGCCTAAAACATGACTACCATAAGATTTTAAGAAATCACTATACGAATAAAATTTTGAATTTCACTTATCGAAGTAGATAATTTAATCCCACTTCAAACATTGTGCTATAAATAGGTATCAACAATAAAAACTCACCATCCAATGTTTCCATGACAGTCAAATTTTGCCAATGTATCCTACGTGTCACAATACCCAGTGCAGCATTGCGAACCTGTAGAAGTCGAGAGGCAACTAAAAGCAAGTTAAGAGTATGGTAATCAAAGATTGTAAGAAGAAGGCATATAAAAACTCCAGCTAAACTCTACCGTACAAAATTGGCAACAATTGCACTATTACTTGCCTCATCAAAGACCAAATTGATAAATCTCAGTGATAGTAACAATGTAAGTACAATTTCAGATATTGGGACCCCAAAATACTTCAAAGGAACCATAAACCACTGCAAAGCTGATGCAAGCTGCTCTGGTGTTGTTGTTGTCAAGCATAAATTAGCACTTTGGAATATCTACATAAATGAAGGGAAATAGATATTAAGTTTATGTTTGAAGATAAATGAGATATAGTTAAAATCTTTGGAGTTTTGAAAGGAATTTTAAATAATGTAATAAAGTGAATATTCCATGCATTTACGAAAAAAGAAAAGGGGAATAAAAAAAACAATTTTTAACAGCTTCACAAGGTACAGCATAGATATTTGGTAAGTAGCTCAGGAAACACCAAACAACATCTAAGCCTTTATTGCATGAGTGGAGAAAATCTGGGCTGATATTAATCTTGAAACTAAGGATGCATATAAATCCAAGAAAGATAACATACAGTGAAGGTTAAGCAAGCAGAGGTGCTGGCCACTGACAAGCCTTTCCTCGTTAGCTGCAGAGGACCAAGCTTCAAGATCAAATATGAATAGCTACTCAAGGAAGAAGGAATATTTGGCAATCCCATCATTGAAGAGGGAGGAGTTCTTGACTGGACAAGAGGTGGTGCGCCATCTGTACCAAAACCCAGCATGACAAACAAGATACCCGAGAGCAAGCTGACTCTAACAAGTTGATCCTGCACATGTTATAAAGAGATTCTTTGGGATGAAGTAACAAAACTTAGACGAACATAGTTAGATTGAAATTCAAGGCCACACAAAGATACAGTAACAAGCTTGCCAATGTGCAAACATTTCCTCATAGCAGCAAACTAGAATACATCTTTACTACAGAAAAAGAGATAGCTTAAAATATATTAGGTATTTTTTACTGTAGATCAAAATGCTTCTGTTAGCATATAGATACTAAAAAGATCATAATGTTGGTAGTCAAAATTGCAATAGATACTAAAAAACAACCAATCATAATTAGCTGATGATATTGAGTATCCAGGATATTGAGGCAATTTAGCTACTGATTCTCCCGATTGCTCATAATAAACTAGCAACCAAGCATATAAGAGTCCATGACCATCAAATATATTTGGATGAGCAATTTTAAGTTTCTTGATATACTGACACCAAGCAATTTAAATAGCATCAAACTGACCATCCATATATGAGTAGGAAGAACCCAGACAGAAAGGAGAGAAAGGTATAAAACTAATCCAAGGCGCACGTAGATATGTGATCTTGCTGGTAAAAGAACAAGGGCCAAGAGCCACACCTGCAAATAACACAATGAACACAAGTCAGGTCTACTCAAGCACATTTTATTTAAAGAAGCTCAAAACAAACTTCAACATTCATTCATATAACCAAGCATACTGAATGGATCAACTCTAAGGGAATACATCAAGGATAACTTCAACGGTAGTAGTTATACTGCAATATACAGATATAGATACTGCATAGTTAAAAATGATTATAACTGCAAGAAATTACCTCTTGCATAAGCTAGGAACATATCTACTATTTTTAAAATTTTTGTTCTGTAACTAATTCCATGGCATAGCATATATACTTAGCTCCAAAGAAATTATACACAATTGTATCAGATACATCAAATGAGTAGAACGTGTTTTAGGACTTTTTTGTAGGGCCACCGAGAATCAGAATCTAAAGCGAGCAGATAGAATCTAGAAGCTGAGGACATTTAACTTCCTGCTTCTATTGTTTTTCAGCTTCTTAACAGCTAAGAGTTTATAATCACAAGCACTATCAAACATCTTTTCAGCTGTTGTAAAAACACTAAAAGCTAGAATCTACACATTGAAGTGCAGCCAAACATCTTTCTTAGCTTCTGAAAGAGGTTGGATGCCAAGATCTGGTTCTAAAAGCTCCACCCAGCGGACAGTTAGTACTATGAAAATCTAAGCATGATTAGTAAAATATTTCAAAATACGAAAATTAAAAGGAAATAAATGAATTAAAGAAAAAATATTACAATAACAAAAGAACATATGTTGTGCACACATTAAAAAAACCATTAATTTAAGAAACATTCTAAGAGCAACTATAACAAGACAATTCACATAGTCAGAGTGAAAAAAAATCTATATCTTTTAGTTCCATGTCAATCAAATTTTAATGATGTGAATCTTTGTAAAAGAATCCATGTAACTGACTCCATTAAACTTAGAAGATGGGCAATACTTAATTGAAGAAATTGAGAAGAACCAGAACACACAACCAAATTTTATTAGGCAAAAATAAAAGATAGAATTACCAGTTTGACTCGGGGATCCACGGAATGGAGAAAAGTTTTAGGGGAATCGACGAACTGGCATATCGGAGCCGACGTGGCGCCGGATATCAACCGTAGGATCTTCTCTGGCGAGAATCCCCGTGGGACCCACGCCTCCGGCCACCGGAGCCCGCCACCACCGCTACTACCGCTCGACGAAGAAGCAGAAGAGCAGCGTACTAGCGTGATTCTAACAGAAGGAGTTGTTCTTGTTGTTGAAGGAGAGAGAGATTTTGTTGAGAGTTTCCATGGACATTGATGGAGAATAGCTCGCGGAGAAGAAGAGAAGCGAAGAGAGGGAATCGAAATTGGTGGGAAAGAAAGGAGAGTGGAGAGCATTGCAGAGCAATAACCGAATCAAATTTTTAAGACCTGAATAATAACAGAAGAAGAAGAAGAATAACAACGAAAGTTGAACCGAAAACAGTTGGGTTTTTTCCTTCCTTAGTTTGTAAATTCCAACAGATAATAACAACAATCCATGAGATCAACAGTAAGAATACCGATCCAGCCCGACCCGAGCATAAAATTTTCTTTTGGGCCGGCCCGATTTTGTGTAGATATATATATATATTAAAAGGTTTTTTTAAGCATATTCCGTTACAAGCGCATAGAATTATAGGTAAAAAAACGGACGGACCGAACTTGTCTAGGCCAAGTTAATAAGTTAATAGACTGGACCAGGCTGGCCCGGCTTAGGTAAAGCACTCGGGCCGGACCAGCCCGACTTGATTTTATTTCTCATAATTTAATTCGGCTCATTTATTCAATTTATATTTATATTTTATATATAAAATAGAATTTAAAAATTATTTTCAAAATAAAAATTAATAATTAAATAATTTTATTATTAAGATATATTTTTAGTAATATAAAAATATTTTCTAATTGAAATTTGACTTAGTCAATAGTTAATATTGATCTGTTAATATTGACTGGTCAATATTAACAGTATTCGGACGGGCTGATTATATCGGCCTATTCTGTCCGTAGGATCGGACTAGACCGGTCAGATTCTATCATTGTTCACCGGACTGGGAGGGCTAATGACTGCGCCAACTGATCGGGCTCCGGACCGGCTCGCGTGATCCGGCTTATTTTTACATCTTTACATAGAACTCAAATTATACGTATAAGTTTGGTTGGGAAGTGCTTTTTAAAAATATTTCATAAAAAAATTTTTAAATATTTTATTTTATAAATATTTTTTAAAATATAAATTATAATGATTTTATAATATATAATTTATTCATATTTAAAAAAAAATTTAAAAATTTAGAGAATTTTATATAATTTTTTGGAGCTGAAACTTTTTTAGAAATGATAAGTACTTCCAAATGTATACTTTCGAGTTACCAAGAATTAGTTATTTTATTATTATTTTTAATTAAAAATGAGTTTGGAAGTTTTTAATTTTAAAAGTAGAGTTTGAATAACTTACGAAAATTAGAGTCTATAATAAAAAATAATTATAAGAAGTATTAAAAACTCAATTTTTGACCCAAAAAATTAAATTTAAAAATACACACAGTGTCAAATGAATAAATTAATTAATAATTGGCATTCAAAATTAGTATTTGGATAGTTAGACCATGAGCTTAGAATTTTAATCCCCTTCAACAAGCTATTAGATTTCAAAACTTTTTGTCATAATAAAACTTAAGTGATTTTATAAATCTTGGCCCAATTTTTAGCCCGACTCTAATTTTCTAAAAACTATCGAACAAATTTTACTGACCCACCCGAATTCCAATCCGAATTTTTTTATCCGATTTTGGCTAAAGTAAGAAAATCCAATCAGGTCACGGATTTTGATAAGAAGATTTTAGCTGCTAATATAGTATTAAGAGAACCATTAATGAAATTGTCTATCACTAAAAGTATTTTTGAAATAATTTTTTTTTTAAATAAAAAATAATTTTATTTTTAAAAAAATAAACTTTATTTTTTACTTTTGAAAAATAATAAATATATATAATAAAAAGATATCACTGTCTAGAATTTTTTTATATTTAATAAAATTTTTTAGATATTTATAAAAAAATATATTAAAACATATATATTAAAAAATTAATTTCGTGATAAATAATACCAACGCACTCTAAATTGTATCTTCTGAAAACCGGTGTTCTATTTCACTCAATTTTAAAAATTCTATTTTATTTTTTATTGTTTACTAAATTTTTTATAATTTTCTATAGAATTTATTTTAAAATTTAAAAAATATAATTTTTATATTATTATTATTATTTATTAATAAAAAATATTACAGTTTATTTTTAAAATAAAAGAAAAATATTTTTTAATCTATAAAAGTTTTAGTTCAAAATCTTTCTCAAACGATGCTTAGTTATAAGAGATTGAGGAGGCGTTTGATATTACTTATCTTAAAAATAATTTTTTATTTTTTTATTTTACATTTTTAATATATCTTTTTTAAATATTTAAAAATTTTAGAAAGTAATAAAAAAATTTTATTATTTTTTTTTAAAGTAAAAAATTTTAACTTATTTTTCAAAAATAATAAAATAATTTTAATTTTAAAAAAATTAATTTAAAATGCACTCTCAAACGGCCCATACTACTTAGGAATTAGCAAGGCCATCAATAGAACAGATAGTCTATTACACGAAGTGTAGTGCTTAAATATTTATGTAGATTATATTATTATGTCATCTCTAATGTTAAAAAAGTTTTAACAAGTTCGTAGTGGTGTAGTGCTTCAATATTGTGTCATTTCCCGTGTTAAATTTATCAAAAATATATTTTATAATAATAAATATAAAATTTTATTAGATAATAATTTTTACATAAAAAATTAATTTCGGATAAAAGTAAATAAACGAGTTCGTAGTTGGTTGATCGTAAGCCAAATCAACTGCTTCATCTGGTTTGATCTGAATTCGACCTGGATCCAGAAATCTGGGCAATTATAAACCCAGCAACAGTAGTTAGGGATTGACTTGTCAACGGAGTTCGAATTCCCAGCCGCGCCGGCGATGGACGATACTTCGTTTCTATTCTCCGGACTCCGCTTCGATCGCAAGAGATTCGCCGCCGATTTTGTTCGTCTCAACAAGGTAACAAGTGTCTTCCCTCACTTTGTTAACAGAAAATGGAAGCAAAAAACGGTTTCTTTCTTAAAAAGTCTCCCCTAACTTTCAATCTTTTTGTTTTTTTTTTCATTTTGGAGAAAAAAATGGAATAAAAGACAGTTTCTTTCTTACGTTTTCTCCCAAAATTTCAATTTTTTTTATTTTGTTTCGATTTTTCAGGGTAAGAAAGTGGGGGAGGTGAGTTTGGTTGAAGAGGAGAAGTCTGGAGAGCAAGAAGAATCTCATCTTGTTGAAGAACTCGAGAAGAAGAATAGCAAGAAGAAGAAAAGAAAGGGGAATTCGGAATCGGAAGCTGTTGAAGGGTTCAATGTATATAAAAAATCAAAATTTGAGCCGGTAGCAGCTGCAGTGGCTGCAGAGGAAGACCCTGAGCGGAAGAGGAAGGAAATTGAGAAGCAGATTGAGGTTTGCATTTGTCTTTTCAGTTGCTTATTATAATAGTTTACTGTTCATAATTGCTTGTTGGGTTTTGATGGGCATGTTCTTAATTGTTTGTCTGACCGATAGACCTAAATTTTAACTTTAATTGGAGAATCCTTTACTTAACTTTAATTGAATGTATGAATTTAATGGAAATATAAGAAATGCGAAATTTTATGGCATAAATTTTAAGGATAGTTGTTTGATGGTAAGCGTCGTCCTAATATTGTTCAATGTAAGAATGAAAGGGCTCCTTTATGCATAGGTTGCTTGTTTTGTGGTAGATTGATGTGAGCAGCTGTTATTTTTGGGGATTAATACACATACTTTCTAAGCCAATGCATATATGATAATGGTAAGGTCGAGTTTTCCTTATGTCTTGTAGGGGTTGGTTATTTTCTTAAAGTATTTGTGGTACATGCATGATCCTAGGTTCATTAAATATTACTCTAGATCTTTTTTTCTTTAAGATCTCCACACGAACCACACCTATCATAAAGGCAAATGAAAGTGAAGTTTTACTTGCTTTGGATGTTTTTTAGTTTGTGGTTGGATATATGTTTGTGGCTTAGTTAACGTTAGCTTTGCTTCTCCACGTCTGTGGTCATTAAAGTGATAAAGTCATTACTTTTGCTGTAGCCCGAAAAAATTATTCAGTAGTTCATAAAGTGAAAGCTGTTGTCTTGTCTGCATCTGGCAACGATTGTGGCAAAGGCAGCACTGTAGATTTTCTTAGTTTCCACAATGACATCCAGCACATGGAATGACACTAATTTCATTTGTCACCATATAGTCATATAGACAGCCTTGCAATCTGAAGATGAATTTTGCTTGTTCTAAAATTCTATGATGATTAACTTGATCTTGATCTTGGTTGCAGGAAGCATCTATTTTGCGGAAGAAGTATGGGATTCATATATCAGGATATAATGTTCCTCCTCTGCTTAAAGGTTTTGAAGAATTAAGTTCGAGGTAGTCTCTTCCTTAACATATTTTGTTTAGAAATTTGTAAGGTTTAGATGTCTCTTTCATGGCTTAACATCAGCTTAAGTTGTGCTATGAGCATAATTAAAACATAGTACTGAGGTAAAACAATCTTTTTTCATCTGTGCTCCATTTGGTTCAGTACCAAATTAATCATTAAAAGTTCAAAACTTAGTCTTTTAAACCTTTAAATAGTATATTGATATAGACAAGTTTCTGGCACGTTTATGAAGCACTTTAACATGTTTGTTGTGACACTTTACCAATCTTATACAGTTGAAAGTTCGTACCTTGTTGTAACTGTTGAATCACACATTTATATTTCCAGTTTTTGTGGTTTGAAAAATCACACACTTTTACTCATCTAATATGCATGGCGTTGTGTTGTTTGCCTCTCCTTTGGCAGGTATAGCTGTAAATCATACTTGTTACAGAATTTATCTGGACTTGGATTCAAAGAGCCTACACCTATTCAAAGGCAGGCTATTCCAATACTACTCTCAGTATGCCTTCTATTTAAGCTTTATTTTGCGTTTTTAATGTCTTTCACGTCATCATTGTGTTGATCGTGATGTTTATCCCTTTTCAAGAATTCCTGATGCTTATTTGTCTTCACTTTTTCAAAACTTTCAGGGCAGAGAGTGTTTTGCATGTGCACCTACAGGTTCCGGGAAGACCCTCGCTTTTGTGTGTCCTATATTAATGAAAATTAAGGTAAGATTCATGATAAATTATATTGATTTATTAATGTATTATACAAGTTCATTCAGTAATGACTCTTTCTTGTCATTAGCCAGGGGGAAAGGATGGTGTAAAGGCTATTATTGTTTGTCCTACAAGAGAATTAGCTGCACAAACTACTAGAGAGTGCAAGAAGCTAGCTAAAGGGCGGAAGTTTTATATTAAATTAATGACCAAGGGACTCTCAAGATGCGGAGATTTTGAGAAAATGCCCTGTGACATTCTTGTATCAACTCCCCTTCGTTTAGACTATGCAATGCGCAAAAGGAATCTGGACCTGAGCAGGTATGCAATACGACAAGTTCAATTCAGATGTTGTTCAACTTGTTCTGCATGAGCATAGAAGAGGGAAGTCAAACCTCCTGTAGTTTCTTGAGTATCTCATGGATTTGTTTGGCTTTTTGCAGAGTTGAATTTCTTGTGTTGGATGAGTCTGATAAGCTCTTTGAGCTTGGTTTTGTGGAACAAATTGATTCAGTGGTCAAAGCATGCTCAAATTCGTCTATTGTTCGATCCTTGTTCAGTGCCACTTTACCTGAATCTGTTGAAGAACTTGCGCGGTCTATTATGCATGACGCCATAAGAATCATTGTTGGAAGAAAGTAAGTGGCAACTTGCTTATAGATATTTCTACTATATCTGCATTGATGTTTCATTTCCTTTCTTTTAATTTCACAGGAACTCTGCCTCAGATTTGATCAAGCAAAAGCTGATTTATGTTGGAAGTGAACAAGGAAAGCTTCTTGCTTTGCGGCAAAGCTTTGCAGAGGTATGTTGCTTAAATCTGTCTCACTAGCTAGATTCACTTGTCATGTATGTAGAACACCATTTGTTTCTTAGCTGGGTAACCCCGTGGTGCTTACCAATTAAATTTACTTGGCAGTCTCTAAATCCTCCAGTTTTGGTGTTTGTTCAAAGCAAGGAAAGGGCAAAAGAGCTCTACAAGGAACTGACATTTGACGACATAAAAGTTGATGTCATTCATGCAGATCTCACAGAAGCACAGGTACGGACAAGATTCAGCTGGTTATCCATTATGATTATTAATACCTTTCCTTCATGACATAGCTACAGTCCAAAGCTTTTGTTTTTTTGTTGTCACGTGAGTTACCTTGGCCTTCATTCTCTCTGTGCAGAGAGAGGATGCAGTTGATAATTTTCGTGCTGGTAAGACATGGGTTCTAATAGCAACTGATGTCGTATCACGGGGCATTGATTTTAAAGGCATCAACTGCGTGATCAACTATGATTTTCCTGAATCAGCTGCAGCTTATATACATCGAATCGGTATTCTCATATTCTTAAATCTTGATCCTTGGACCTTTTCTACTGTCATCTTAGTCTTTACTGTAGTATTAATCTTTGGGAAATAGCGAGTAGAACTGGATTAATCCCCACGTTGCTGCAGATTAAGTAAACTAGGATAGTTTGAAATTTCTCAAAGGTGATAATTACTAACATGATATTATGAATATAACTATTAGAAAAGATTGGCCTATTTTCAGTTATTTACTCGAATTTGAGTTTTCTGAAATATACATTCTATGACACTAAAGATGTTGTACTTGATCAGTGGGTATACCTTTCGTCTTCCATGAGAACTTTGATTAAGAATGAACATGTTGTGCATTTCATAGTTGAACTTATACAAACTAAAGTTGAGTATCTTATTTGCAATAAATTGAAATTGCAAAGAGTGAAATTAAAAAAATGAAAAATGGATGCATGTCACTCGAGAAGATTTCATATTCAAATGTAGTATAGAGTGGAATAAGATCAAGTATTAATTGATGATTCAGAGGTTCCCATTATAGATTTCAGTTGTGAATCTTCTTTTGTAGATTGTGGTATTAATATTCTTGTCAGGCTTCTATCCAATGACATATCCGGAACGCAGTACATGTATTGTCCTAGTAAACCAACATTTTGTACTCATTCCTATAAGATACACAGCATATCTTGAAATTAATGACTCACAGGTGCTATTAAATTTTCATTATATATGTAACTCATGTTCATTCTGGGCATTTCTGAAAATTTTTTGTTGTGTTCCGGCATGTTAGGTCGATCTGGAAGAGCAGGAAGAAGTGGTGAAGCTATCACATTGTACACAGAAGAGGATAAACCTTTTGTGCGGAACATAGCTAATGTGATGGTGGCATCAGGTTGTGAGGTACCTCCTTGGATATTGCAATTACGGAAACTCAAACGCAGAAAGCATCGGCCAAGTAGAGGTTCTATTTACTCCTTACCAAAGGATGATTGAATTGTGTTGTCTATTTTCCGACATGTCACATTACTCCTTACCAATGGAAACTCCAGTGAGCTGTATTTTGTTTGCCTTCTCTTCTGATTGCAAGTTAAAACAGCAACAGGGCTTGCCTGAGAATGAGTACTAAGGTGATTTTATATATTATGTTTGACAGTATCCATTACGTATTTGTATATTACAAATACTAGGTTGTATTGCGAGGCAACAAAGCAACCTAATGTTTTATCACATACTTGCAGTTTTTAAGTCTACCTTGAAGTTTTATCACATCCTGCGGTTAGGAGTGCCTGTTATGGGGCATGTTTACTTGCCTGGAAGTGACCGGAAGGGAAATTTTAAAAAGTCAGTTACTGATAAGTTTGTGAGATTAAATATAAAAGGTTATGTGGAAATGTTTTTTTGGTGAAAGAAAGTTACTTCCGGGGTGAAGTAGATATGCCCATAGTAACTGAGTATAAAATTTACAACAAACAAAAGAATACAAATTCTGAGAGGAAAATAAATCAACAATGTCAAACAGTGAAATTCATAGATGTTGTTCTTATGTTTGTTTCCTCATCAGACTCTTCCAGTGAGGTAAGTGTGCCTCACGGCGGAAGCCAAACCAGCATTGATTGCTGCAGCACATAGAAGTTGTGTTCCAGTCAATATAATGGTCAGTGTCTCCATTGCTCTCTGTACAATCAAATTACACAAAACAGAAATGCAAAATTTTAGAGATATAAACTATGCTCCGTTTCATATTGAGTTTCGAAATTTTGGAACTTACCAGCCCTGCTCTTCTCCAGCTGATACTGATTTCTTTGCAGGCGAGTCTGTAACGATCAGTAAAATGTTTCAGTTGAATTTTCAGAGGTATATGTAAAATGAATTACGCAACTATGGAACATGTTTAATGTTGTTTCCATACCCCATGGCAAGAAGTGTGAGAGCCCAAGCAATGATAGATGAAGCTGCAGCTGAGAACATGTGCGGTGCAGTGCCTCGGAGAACGCTGTGGAGTCCAGTGAGACAAGCGGCGACACCAACTAGTGCAGCTACTAGGGAAAAGATCACGAAAAAGCCCGTTGCAAGATTTCCGATTGGGTAATATATTGGAAAAATTTTTGCAGGAACTGTCAGTCCCAGCACTGCAAGTAAATTTGAGTTCAACATCGTTCATCAGTAATGTTACTAATGTACCATGAATGACAGTGCATGCTTTTTGCCAGCCTTTGGCGCAAATGCAAGGTGAGAATTCCAAACCAAACTAAAATGTTGGTATGGGGAATTTGGTAATACCTGATTTTGGAGTTTCATCGATTCCGTAGTTGAGAGCCCAACCAGCTATCATAGCAAGGATTGCATACATAATGAGATTGAGGAAGAGCAGTAAAGATGCTACCGCCTTCGTGCCCTCAGCCATGGCTTGCTAGTTACCAAGACAAATTCCAAGAATTTTTGTCGGTCTCCAATGTTTCGTTTCAAGTAGATGTTTATATAAAGGGCATCAATCAGCATAAGGAATGTTTCGGTTTCTTGCTTCTAAAGCTGGGGATTCTTCTTTGTTTCTTCCTCAAGCATAAGGAATGCATCTCTACTTGCCTCATCAAGACATGCTTCTTTTTTGTGTTGCTAAGCAACAGTTAAGCTGTTCTTTCTCCAGAAAACAATTACCAAATTTGAAGCACTAAATATTTCATTCGAAAGAAATCCAAATCTCTTTAACAGCAAACTGGAAACAAATGTGCACACACACGGAGTCTAGATTCATTTCGCATTTTCTGAAGGATATAATACTAAACACACTAGTTTGTGCTAAAACAGTCCAGAGTGACTGTTCCAAATTATTCTAGAGAAAATTGAAGAAATTGTACTTTCCAAGGTTAACCTTTGCTGTACCCTTCGAAAGTTGCCTTTTTACATAGACTTTGCGGTGGCCTGTCGAACTTGTCTTTACTGTACCCTGCCAAATCACTGGATGTCAAAGTGGTCGTGGTAGCCTTTCAGGCTTCAAACTTGCAGCTTGAGCTTTTGAGCAGCAAGGGCCTCAGACTCTAAGGATGGCTCCCAAAGAATTGTACTTTCAGCAAGTAGGCCAGTCACAACATATGGGTCCATGTTTGAAGCAGGGCGCCGATCTTCCAAATATCCTGAGAAACCCAAGAAAAATCAAAGATCCCTCTAAATAAATCTAAGTAGTAGGGCAATAAATTCAGACGCACTACCTTTTCCTTTTTGCTCAGTTTCACGGCCCACACGAACGGAACAGCCACGATTTGCTACACCCTGTCAACCCCATAAGAAAGGTTTTGGTGAAAATAATACAAATGTGTGCAATGTGGTTCCAGTAAATTAAGTGTAAATGTCATACCCAAGAGAAGGTGTTTATGTTGGCCGTTTCGTGTTTCCCTGTCAATCTCCGTTCATTTCCTTCCCCATAGGCACTGATGTGTTCCTGGTGTCGAAGAGAGAGGTTGAGTATTGCCTTCTTTATTACTTCGAATCCTCCATCTTCTCTCATGCTCTTAGTGCTGAAAATGATAAAGACATAATTAACTATTGACATCTTCCCTCCCAAATATCACTATATGTTAGACATTGGAAGTAGAGCAACATTGGGCTGTTTGCCATGGTTGCCCTCTACCCCCAATGTATGGCACTACATATGGGCTACGCTAGTAATTCAAGCATAATTAGTAGTATCTTATACAACACAATTAAGTTACAACTGCAACATGCGCACTAGTATGCAAGTTTAATCATTTATTACCTGTAGTTTGTATGGCATCCTGCACCATTCCAGTCGCCCTATCAGCACATAAAGCAACCACTCTATCAATAAAATTTGGAGAGCATAATATAACTGACGCAGAGCTTAGAAACTGACTTACCTCAATTGGTTTAGGATCCAGGGAGAGGACAACACCTACTTGTTCAGTGATTCTCTGCAATGGTTTTTATGGAGATTAGCTCTTTCGATATAATATTACTGCTAAATATATAATAACAGACTGATAAAATCTTTTTTTATTAGCAAAAGAGTTTGCATGTTACATGCTGCTCCCTTCACTTTGAAACACGCAAATGTCTTGAATTATATCGTTCACATATACAAGATATTTGGTTATAAGAATGTAGCTTCTTATAGTACAGACTGCATTTGGTCTGTAGACATGAAGCAGAGAAAGAAACATAAATTATGAGATAAACCAAGTTTCTGTATTTCTCTGTATAAACTACAAATCAATGTCCTGCGTACGCAGAAGACACAATCTAAAAATTGTGAATGGAAGCACGGATTTGAACTTGACCTTCCAAAAGAACATGGACGAATGATTCCAACACAAAAGTTGAAACGACTTCACACATAAACCTACGAGTCCAAAACTACAGTGATAAAGTTAAACTAAAGAAGAATCTACAGGAGTAATTACCTCAAGGATGTATCTTGAGCACCATATATGATCTCCAGCGTCAATTCCAACACTGGGTCCAACTTGGTACTCCCACTACAAAATGAAATAGACTGTAATCATAAACCATCTTTGCCTGTTACAAGTTACACAATCTTTTCTAGATATGTGAGTCCAAATGAAATGGTTAGTAGGTCCAGATGCTGTTGGTGAAGGGTTAAAGAGTGACATATATAAAAACAATAGGCATGCTTCTCTGAACAAGCACCTGTCCTGGCATAACCTCCCCATTAGTACCACTGATGTTAATCCCAGCATACAAGCATGCCTTATAGTGTGCATCTGATATATCACGCCCAAATGACTTGTCTGCGCCTGCTCCGCAGTAGTATGGTCCCTATGAAAGGATAACAGTCAGATCCAAAGCATTTGCCAGAATGTCTCTGACCTAATAATGTTACTTCAGAAGGATATAACACACAGCTCTCTTCATTCATAAATGGTAACAAGAACTTCGTTCTACTTGGCGGTAGGGATTTATGTCACTTAACTTAGATACAGGTTTGTCATTAGGCCTTTGGCTTAAGATGTATGGAATAAAATTAATTAAATACTAGTTGAGAAGGTAAAAATCACTATAATTTCGTATGTTGGTAAGTTTTTCACCTAATTTAGAAGAGCAGGAAACAAAATCTCCCAATCCCATTTGTAAGTTTAACATGGCATCTTCTGCTAATTGAGTAACAGGAAGTTCCAGACAAGATCCTACTTAAAGATCCTAATGTCCAAGAGGGGTACTATTTGAATTTTAAAGCATTATGACTACAAAGTTCAAATACCTACAATCAAGGCATACGCACTTTCACATATCTCATCTCAACGAGGGAAATAATCCAAGAAGGTGTATTACCTGTGGACCAGGGTATCCTCCCAGAGGCCATCCAAGTGGCCACTTGACATTCTGTTGGAGTAAAGTGTACTCTTGCTCTATACCATACCTGGGATATTATAGGTTGGTCAAATTTCAGGGTGAACAGAACCAGTAAAACCTTATTTTGGTAATTCTTATATCAATGCCAATTCCTATGTGCACATAGTGCATGCAACTTACATACCCACAAAATTTCAGATACAATTACAGACTGAATTATGAGCAAACTTACCATGGTACTTCATTTACAACCTTTGGGTCACTGAAGATCTGAGCGGCCCTATGTCTCTTGTTTGTAGGAATTGGTTCTCCAGCTGGAGTGTAACAATCGCAAATTACCTGAATATAATGCACAGAATGGCAACAAATGCTTTACTTTTACTCCACAGAGTAAAAAACTTACAAATTTTAAAAAGGACCAATTTAAGCTGCTTGAGTACTTGATAAACAGAAGATATTCAAGACAAATCAACTGACCAAGATGTTGTTCCCCCCTCGAAATGGGTCCTTAAATATAGCTTGAGGGCTGCATGAGCAAGAAAATCGCATTGCTAGTAAACTTATATTCACCGAAGAAAGATTTTCATAAGGAAACCCATAAATCGTTGGATATCTTACTATAGAATAACTTCACTGTCTTCACCAGGAGCTTGTCCAGTGCTAGATCCGTCGTAATTCCACCTGGGTAGCTCTGAAGGGTCCTCGACAGGCTTTGTGATAGTCTAGATTTCATTTCACAAAAGGTATGAAGAAAACTCATGTGTAAGAACAGTGTAGATTGCAGCATAAATAATCCTAATCTTAACAATTAAAGCTCTTTCTTTCATATGAAAATCCAAAAAGCAAGCATACCCTTGATTTGCTCCGAATGTCTATGCCACTTCCTCCAATCCTAAAAAGTAAAAGGAGAAGCAAAAACGAGACAGTCAAATGTGCCAAATCAAGAGACACAGCTAAAATTCCGTCTCAATTAAAAACCATCACCGATCAGGAAAAATCACAAACATCTAACGTGCAGTCAAGAACAACAGCTAAACTCGAACAAAATCAACCACTCTTCACATTAACCCAACGGGGTTTTTCTCTCCAACGACGTACCAGATATATTCAGCAATGATCTTCTCAGTATGAGGTTTGAGATCCAAGTTGAGCAAGTCATGAAGCCTGTTAACAGTACTGTTACTCTGCAAAGCAAGAACTCTAAACCTTCCCATACCCTTTCTGCTGCATTTGACCTTACTATTGTTGCTCACAAGAAAAGATCCCCACATGTTAGAACTTAGTGTAGGCTTTGTTTGGCTAGGAATTCTCACCTTGTATTGCATTGCAGGCATCACCATTTGTGCCATTTTTCCCCTTTGTTTAGAGAGCTCACTCAAGAACAAGAATGAACAAGGGAGAAAGTCTTTCCTCCCTTGAGAAGAAGAATATTGATTGATCTAGCTAACGCCAATTGTTAAGGGTTGGTTAAGAATAGTATATAATAATTTAGTGGAACTGAAGAAAATGGCCTTTGAAGCACAGATAGGGTTCAGTTGAGTGGTCTGAAATGTTCATTGGAGCACAACCAGAGACATAGAATTTCAGATAAGGGAAGGTTTTATAACCATCAACAAATTAAACCATTCTCTTCCTCTTAACCAAAGCATGATTGCTGATGACAACCAAAAACAAGGGACCATACTTCAACAAAAATCACCATGAACAAATGAGGAAGATGAGAAGTTGACTATTTAATGGTTTTTTTTTATACTAGTAATAGACAAATCATGCTTGTGATGTAACAACTAACATAAGAATCTGGAAATTTTTGTTATGTGTCCATGTCAAGCATATCAAAATATTTTTGAACAGAATATCTCCTCTTAGCAAAAATCATAGTAACTCTCCAAAAAGAGTATTTTTCAAACTTTGATGTTGCAAATTGTAGGATCGGTCTCCATAGTAAAAATATTTGATTAAACATCTCCTTATATAAACACTATTCAATCAATCTGAAACTATTAAGAGACATAAATTATTAAATTTATTAAATTAGAATTTAATTTGACCCAACCTATCAAATTACTTAACATTTTTTTTCTTAATTTGATCTCCATTCCCAGCCCTTCTATAAGAAATCGGATTTAGTTCATATAACTATTTTTTATGCGGACACCATTTCGGCCTCTATATTACTAATTTGGATGTAGTCTAATTTAGAATTTCAACACATATATTCTTTATTTGAAGTTAATTTTCCATTAGAATCTCCAACTACCAATGGTTTCAATAGCATGAGAGACTCTTTCAATACTTAAGTCACACATTAATTTAAACACGTATTTTTCTAACTTAAAACTTGTCTAACTAATAGCTTAGTGTTCTCTGTGACGAATTTAAAATTCTTCTCAAAACCAATTGGCAATAAAAAAAATGAGCTCAAATTTTTATGAATATTATCTCAGAATCATTGATAAGTAATATGGACTAAGCCATCCTTTAACACATACCTTCCGGCAAAGCGTTTTATTTTTTTTTTTAAATAAATTGATATGGGCTACGTGTCCAGTAATGAATTGGATGAAGCTGACGATCTGTCCTAAAATGAAATAGATTAATTGGCATAAAATATAATGGACAATTGTGCTTTGAATGAAATGGGCTACCTGTTCTGAAATAAAATGTGCTATTTTTGCCCTAAAATAAACCGGACAATAAAAATCTTGAATAAATATGAATAATAAATTAGATTTAGCCTACATATTGGGTCGATCCGGTCTAACTCGTTCTGATATCATGTGACGAATCTAAAATTTTTCTCAAAACCAATTGACAATGAAAAAAAGTGAGCCCACATTTTTATAAATATCATTTCAGAATCATTGATAAATAATTTGGGACTAAATCATTCTTTAACTTTCTCTATTATTATATTTTAGCACATAGGAACAAGATCTTCCATGATCATTATTATATCCATTGGACTAAGATTCTTTGAAAGTTTAGAACGCAATACAGATGACACAATTATGAGCAAATAAATTTTATATAGGAAAAAGATCTCTCTTTTGTTTAGTTTTCGTTTTAAATTACAATGGCGTATCTCACTTAAGTTCATTGATTAATGATACTTTTATGAATTTAAGTACATACCCATGTTTAAGAGTGTTGCTCCAATTCTTGCCGTAAATTTTAAGATTATTATACTTAACGTAATACGCAACACCATTTTGAAGTTTTCCATTAGATTTAATTATTTGATTAATTTTAATAATTTAGTAATACTAAGTGTCGCATTTGGTGTTCCATAATCAAGATTTTCTTAAAGTAACTTTTTTTAATAAAAAATTCATTTTTGGATAATTTTTATGTTTACTCTTATAATAAATTCTTACAAACTAACTTTTTTTTTACTTTTAAAAGACTTAGCATATATCTTAGCTATACTAATCATATCAAAATTATATTAAAAATTTTGATTTGACCCTTAACTTGCTTGGACCACAAAACGGCACCTAAAATTTCATCCATGTAATAATTCTGGTCCCAACTTTATTTTGAAAGCTGCATTTTAACCTAAAGAAGTTTTTGATTTCATTGGAACCTATTGCATCAATGAATAAGTACATAGCGAAGGGCACGTTTTGCGAAAATAAATTTTCTAAAAATCAAAATTCAATAAAAGATAATATTCAGTAGAAATAAACTTTAAAATAATTTTAGAATATATAAATTAAAATTTAAAATTACATTTGATAGAAATATAATTTAATATGAAAATAAAAATAAAATTTTAAGTAATAATTAAAATACATAAAATAATAAAGTTTAAATTTTGGAGAAAAAAGTAAAATTTCTTATACAATTAAACATACCATAAATATGGATTGAACAGTGATTACTTTATTTCGTTGTAAACTCTTCTTAGAAAGCCTGAAAGTAAAACATAATCAGCTTAGGTGAATTTTTATAGGGGGCGTTTTTGGTTGAGCATTTTTTTAACATTTTTTTAAAATTTTTTATTATATATTTTTTAATATATATATTATAAATATATAAAAATTTATTTAAAAATTTAAAAAATTTAGAAAAATTCTACGTAAAATGTAAAAAAATTTTATTTTTATTTTTTTAAAATAAAAAAATAAAAAAATATTTTTTATTCAAAAAAAATTTTATTTTATAAATAATTTCAAAAACACACTAATTAGATGCACGAACAAGTATATCACTGGAAAGTCACTTTCTTTAACAAAAAATCGACTTCTGAGTTTACTTTTCAAATACGGAGAAATGTAAAAAATTACTTTCATACTCACTTGCAACTATTTAAAAACTTCACTTATTTTATTTATTGTTTAAACAATTACTTTACTACAACTAGTACAAGCTTTAAAAATATATTTTAATTGCAATAAATTTTACATTTTTATTTTAAATTTGAATTCGATCTTATATGTATTTCAATTATTCGCTCTTAATTTTACTTTCATATTAAATTATATTTTTATTAAAATTTAATTTTAAATTTTACTGCACATATTTTAGTTATTATTTTTTTTATTGAATTTTATAATGTTTTAATGAATTTTACTTTATAATTTTTATTTTTGTAAAACCTAATTTAACTAAAAGACCCACTAAAACATTGAACAATTATGGTAAATGACATTTTTGGAGGAGTACAATTATTAGAATCATCAATCTTCTATTTCTGGAAGAAAGAAATGTACGGAGATGGTCCGGATGTTGCTAAAAAACATATAATAATCTCATACTCAAATGCAGCAGAAAAACAACCTTTCCTGTTGATCTGCAGAACCAAGTACAAGCAGAAAAACTCCTATTTTACTTTCTAAATTTTTATCTTTTAATTTTTAAATAATCTTTAAAGCCTAAAATTATTATATATATAATTTTTATTTTTTAAAAGAAACTAAATTATTTCTTAAAAAACTCATCAAAACTATTTCAAATAATTCCTTAGTTGACAGCATTGAACTTCTAATTGTTTAGTTAATATTCATAATAAACTCTATATTTTTTATTAATTTAACAGATATTTTAAGAGCATTTCTTTCATTGAAGGTATTTTGATTTTAATGCATATCATAATTAATAGATCAATGCAACAATTAAATGAAAATTTATTGTTTTTGTCAAATGATAAATAATCGTTGAAAAATTGAACTCTTATGTTTATAGAAAAACATAAAAGTAACATACAACTGATAATCGAAGAAAAATATTTAATTAAATTTTAATTAAATAAAGTAATTTAATTTAGAGTTTGTTTAGAGTTGCTGAAAAAGCAGGACTTTAAAAATTTTCCTTAATTTTTACAAAAAAGTTCTCTTTACATTAAAAAGCATTTTATGACTTCTAATTATTAATAATTTTTTTCAGTAATTTTATATATTATATTTTTGTTATTTAAATAGAGTGCAATTTCAGACAACTCCTTAATTTTTTCCAAAGAAAAGAATGTAACCAGCTTATTTTAATTGCATAAAACTTAAATTCTATAAAAATAAAATTTGATAAATTAAATTAATAATTAGAATATAAAAAATAAATTAATAATTAAAATATACGAAGTAAAAGCATATAATTTGAAATTAAAATTTAATAATAAACTTTAATGAAAAATAAATAAGTTGAATAAAAGATTACTAGGAGAAGTGGATGAAATACTGCCGCCCCACTTTCTTTTCTTTAATAAAAGAAGAAGAATATCAACGCAATTTCTTTGCTTCTTCAACGACTGCCTCTGCGGGTCCCACAATCTATTACCAAAACCCATACTAGTTTTTAAAATTTTTTTTATTGCGGTTTTCTTGGGAGAGCACCGTGAAACAGAGTCACCAAATACCCGAACAAGTGGAGGGATATTATTTAAGAGGGAGTACTTATTATCTAATAAAAAGGTGCCACGCTGGCAGGATGTAGTATTCCTGTTTCATAAGATTCTATCCCGTTGTTGCAGCTTGAAAGAAAAGTAAAGAAAATTAACTATCTCTTTCTCTATCTCTTCCCTGTTTTGTTTTTGTTTCAAAAAATATTTGGAAGAAGAAGAAGAAGACGAAATATAGAAAGGTCTTATTCCAGAATTAGCTTCCTGAGAATCGAAAGGAGAGGGAGAGAAAATCCATTATCCCGATCGATCAACGCGCATGGACCAGCTCGTCAATTTCATTATTCGACCACCCAGGTTTGGTTTAAATCATGAATTGCTCTTCTCAACCTTTCTATCTAATTCGCTCTTCTAGGGTTTGTTGGATTTTGCGATATAGATCTTGTTTGCTTCGAATTTTATCTTGGTGTATTGAATTCCTTCAGAAGTTTGACGTCTGTTTAATTTTGGAACTAGAGTTTCTTTTTCTGTTACAAGATTCCGCTAGTTGAACCGCGTTCGGTTGTTGCTTGCGATGAAGTTTGACGTTGCCAACCATGGTTTGTTAAGTGATTTGATCTTGCATGCTATTGCTTCTATGCTTCATTAAATGGATAAATATTCTCATAATATCTCCGGAAGTATTTACGGACTGACGACTAGTTTAACCATGTTTTATTCCTTTGTACGTTTATTGTTCTCCAAGAATGTAGTTGAACATAGATTAATTATTTGTGTTTCTTGATCTATTTATTTCTACCTAGTGGAACTGTTCGAGTTTAAATGTAATGCTTATTTCATTCTAATTTGAATAATTTTTTTATTTATTGCAGAGCTGACTATAGCCCAAATGATGATTTACTAGATCAAGAGTTTATGCTGAAGGGAAGATGGTACCAGAGAAAGGATTTAGAGGTATTTAGTGTTTGAGGTTATATAATGAATACAAGCCTTACTTTCTTTTATACCACCTTATGTTTTAGAAAAGTTTCCCAACACTGATAATTCCTGTTCGAATGATTTATACTTAGTTGTTTTAGGATTACTTTGTAGAGGATATGTTAATACGTAAACTTTGTGATCGAGATTTTTGTTATAGGTGTTCGACTATTGTGTTTGTTATATCATGCTCTGCCTAGGCATCAATATATAACTATTACATTCCTCACCATATAGTCAAAAAACATGTTTGTGAAAATGGTTACTTTATATCTTTCTTCATTTCAAAAAATGTGATTACTGACTAGGCATTTTATTGTGAAATCATATTCTGGTGCATTTAAAATCATTTTTCTAAGCTTGTTCAGTAGGTATTTTAGCTATATAAAGCATATTCGTGATGTTCGCTTCTATAAAATTTATGATAACTCAGTATTGATTTCCTTTATCATGATGTATTCTCTTGCAATTAATATGAAATAAAACTGGTGCGTGTTTCAACTATTAGTTTTTTTTTTCTTGTTGATTATTCAAGTTATGTGTACATTTTTTGTAGGTCCTTAACAGTCGTGGTAATAAACTTAAATGCAGCCATTATGTGCCTCTTGCAAATCCAGAAGGGAAGGAACTTCCTTGTGTCATATACTGTCATGGAAATAGGTTAGTTAATTCATCTGCTTGCAACATTGTATGTTCTTTTAAGTGTAGTACAGAGTGGTTTTTTTTTACAGCTTTGATAATTAGTGTGGCTTGAGATTTTGACGGACTTGGACTTGCAACATGAATATGTTAATGTGATAAAGACACACTGACACTACTATATCTGGAAAACATATGAGATGAAATGGCTAGGATACAGTTCTATGAAATATGCACTATATATGAGATAGGATAGAGGCACATGCTATCGTTAGAGGCACATGCCAAAAATGGCCGGCGAAATATCCAAATTCAATCTCCATCGTTGGATATAAAGAACCATGAGTTGGTAAACATGTTGATAAATTTTCAAATCAATCGGAATACAAATCGACCTCCATCGGAATTCTTGATCAAAATGACATAAAAAGTTAAATTTGACAAAAGATATATATTTTATTTTTGTATCACTTTGATTAAGAGTTCTGATGGAGGTCGGTTCGTATTTCGATTGAGCTAAAATTTTATCAATATGTTCTCAACTCATGGTTCTTCATATCCAATGGTGAAGATTGGATTTGGATATCTCGCCGGCCACTTTTGGCCAGCATATGCACCATGTGCCTTAAAGATGACATGTGCATATATATATATATATGAGGTAGGGGCATCCCCTACCTTTAGGGGCACCGGGACACCGCTCCACTTATAATGCTCCAGACTCAATCTCTATCTTTATCATTGAATATGAAGAATTATGAATTGGGATTCTTATGACAAAATTTTAATTTACTCGGATTACGAATTCACCTCTATCCGTTCTCTTGATCAAGAGACAATATATATTTTAATTTTTTTTTTCTGTCATTTCGATCAAGAGAAAACAGATGGAGATCGATTCGTTATCCAATTGAGCTAAAATTTTGTCACAAAGAACTAATAATTTTTCGTATTCAACGGTGAAAATTGAGTTTGGAGCATTGTAAGTGGCGCAGTGCTCCATAGTGCCTCTAAGGATGAGGGTGCTCCTATCACCACACACACACACACACACACATATATATATATATATATATATATAGAGAGAGAGAGAGAGAGAGAGAGAGAGAGAGAGAGAGAGAGAGAGAGAGAGAGAGAGAGAGGCACTCCCTCTCTTAAAAGCACTCCTACGCACTCCACGGCCATTTTTGGCCGTGGAGATCTCCAAGTTCAATCTTTATTGTTATATATGAAAAACTATGAGTCGGTAGTATGCTGACAAAATTTCAGCTCAATTGGAATATGAATCGATCTCCATCCGTCCACTTGATCAATATGACACAAATAGTAAAATTTGACAAAACATAATATTTTCGTTTTGTGTCATCTTGATCAAATGACAGGATAGAAGTCGATTCATGATCCAATTGAGCTGAAATTTTGTCAGCATATTACCGACTCATAGTTCTTTATATCCATTGGTAGAGATTGAATTTAGAGGTATCTATGGTAAAAAAATGACTGTAGAGTGCGCAAGAGTGGTCATGTTTCTCTCCTATCTATCTATATATATATATATAGGAGGGATAGGGGCACTCTCTCCTTAGGGGCACTCCCGCCCCGGTTTATGGTCGGGGTGATTTTCAAATCCAATCTCCACCGTTGGATAAGAAGAACTATGAGTTAGAAACATATCCATAAAATTTCAGCTCAATTGGACTACGAATTTACGCCCATCCGGTCACTCGATCAAGATGACAGAAATGATACAATATATATATTTTTAAGTTTTCTTACTTTCTGTCATCTTGATCAAGTCACCGGATGAATGTGAATTCGTAGTCCGATTGAGCTGAAATTTTATGGATATGTTTCTAACTCATAGTTTTTCATATCCAACGGTGGAAATTGGATTTGGATGTCACCCCGACCATAAACCGGGGAGGGAGTGCCCCTATCCCTCCCCATATATATATAGATATTACTAAAATTTTTTGAAGAAGATGTAGGGGGAGTTTGGGAGTGCTTTTGAAATAAAATTTTTCTTGAATAGATGATATTTTTATTCTTTTTGAGAAACAAGTTCTACTTTTTGGACCTCAAAAAAATAATAAAAATATGCGATAAAAAGATCTCACTACGTAGAATTTTTCTATACTTTCTAAATTTTTAAATAAATTTTTTAGATACTTATAAAAGATATATTGATAAATGTAAAATTGAAAAGCTACTTTTGTGGTAAGTAATGCCAAACGCCCTTGTAGAAATATGGTATGGTGCAAATACTTAGAAACTTCCATATAAAGTTGCGTCAGTTGTCACAGTCGTTAGATAGAAACGAACCTAAACTTTTATTTAATTAAAGGGTCACTTGCATTTTAAGAACTGAAACAAAATCAAGCCTATTGATGTAGGCTTTAGCCTACAACAAGTTCTTCTCTGATAAATAAATATGCTATCATAATGAGTTAAAAAAGCGATGACAACTAAGACTTTTCCAAGTAGGTGGGGTTAGCTACATGGATTACTGCATTGTAGCTATTATCCATATCCTTGATCAGGTTATTTTATCAATTAGTAATCATCATAATGCTTTTCCAAATTAAGAGCTTCAGATTGTCTAGTATATGGATGTTGTGCCCTTTAAATTTTCAAGGTGGACATGCCAATCAGGTGTTTCACATTTTGTTCTTTTTCAAGAAAGAGGCTGCATTTTTTCAAGAAAGTAGCTGTATATAACTTGTTACTGTTTGTATTTAGCTAATACCCCCAGCAATTTGGAATTGTTGATTATCGCCTGTTAATTTGTTATAACTTCAAGTACCTACAAACTCTTTCAGTAAATGGTGCTGTTACAGCATTAATTCTTGTGAAAGGCTTGTCATTTGCCCAAACAGCTTGTACTAGTTTCTTTGTCACAAGTTCGACATCTGGTGAATGCACAATCTGATGTTTTTGACATGGCATAGATCCCTTCCTTTTGAATTAAAGATGATTTTTCCAGGCTTAAAGACTTATATACGTCCTCTTTGAATTGCTTTACTGATGTAGTTATGAACAGTGGGTGTAGGGCTGATGCTAGTGAAGCTGCTATTATACTGCTGCCTTCAAACATTACTGTGTTCACCCTTGACTTGTCAGGTTCCGGTCTTTCAGAGGGTGAATATGTTACCCTAGGATGGAATGAAGTAAGTTAATCTATGTTTGCATTCACTTTATTGCTGCGAATTGAAAGAATTGATCTTATTAATGCATGCCTTTAACAATGTGTTTTGTACATTCTTATTAAATTTTTTTTTCCAAATTAGGTATTTGCCAGATAGACATTGTAAATCGCCATTTCATATGTTTTTGAATAACCTGATCTACTATAGCAGCTTCATGCCATCATTAGTATTCCTAAGTACAAACACCTACCTATCATTATATCAGAGATATTTACTGATATTTTCTTCTATTTACTTACTCCTCAGATATGCTGATGTTGACGATAGTAGTTGTAATGGTCCTTGAAAGGTCTGTATTCATTAGTGTTGAAGCCTCGTAGTTCTATCATGCTTTTGTAAGAAGATGCCATGATGCTTTACAACTCATAGTGAAGCTGTTTCAGCATTTTTAGTAGCATGCAAATTGACTTTGTTCCATGGCTTTATGTTGTTTAACTAGTACAACCTTCTATATGGTGAGCCAAATTGTGTATGGTATTTAACTATCCTAACAAGGTTTTAGTTGTAAGTTGTAACTTGTATACTTTGCATTTCCCATGCAGACTTTTGCTTATATTGTCTATGACTCTACTTCAGTTTCTGCTTATGCGTTATTTGCTTTTTTTTCATAGAAAGATGATCTTAAGGCTGTGGTGAACTACCTACGAGCTGATGGGAATGTCTCGTTGATTGGGTTATGGGGACGATCAATGGGTGCTGTTACAAGGTCAGAAGCTTTTACCAGTTTTATGCAAAATTATTTCTGGAGAATTCACCTTGCAAACTATAAATGTTTTTGTGCTACTTGTATATGAAGTTGGTAAACAAAATTGAGTAGTTTCTTTTATGTTTTCTGTATGTTAGGAGATGAATCTAGTGATTTTCTTTTGCTTCAAGAAAATAAATGATAATTATTTTCTTTCCCATAAAAGTTAACTAATAAGTATGGTAATGTATAACGAAGTAATAATGGTTAACTCAAGGGATACCCTATGCTAATGATGGTCATTCTCAAAAATGATATTTTGTAGGTATACTTCTTTAGGAACTTTTGACATGTCCGTCCATTGTGCAGTCACCTCTATAAAGGATATGATAGCTTGGTTGCCAACTCTATCGACTCCTACCCTCTCTTTCATAGCTCCTTTCTCAAAATGAAAATTGGAACTGCTGAATCTTACACATGTAAAATTTTTATAGACTACGAACAGATATTGTTGTTAAATTCAGTGCCAGATTATAGTAAACATGATAGCTTTAGCCATACATTGGATGGCTTTATCTGGCTAAATATGGTTACCGTCCTGGAAATGTGTGCATTTTAACTGTTCTTTTCTGGATTAAGTAACCTTGTTTCTAAAAGACTTTGCTTAAGCAGCTTATACTAATTTCATGGCTCTAGAGAAATGGAACTCCAGGGAAGATATATATTTGGTGCAATTTCAGTTCTTTTACTAGTGATGAATAGCTAATAAATGAGTCCCTTGATTAAATGGTGAAGCTCGCATAATTATGGCATTTGAAGAGGAAATGCTAGAGACAATGTCTATAGTGGAAGGAGTGGCATTGAATAAAACTTATTATCACAGCCAATTTGGGTGGCTAACATGTACTATGCTTTGGAAAGGACAAGTGTCATAGTCTGTAGCTCTTTCTTTTCTTGTTCAGTACCATGTTAATTGTTCTTCAGATTAAAATAACATTTGTATAGCATTTGCCTTTGCCATGTTTGCTGCATTGCACATGCCCAAATAAGATGGCCTGGCTTGAAGGTGTTGACAAGTTTTGGCCATTCTTACATTGCTTACAAGTGCATAGGTGGCATATTCAGGCGCTTTTCTTGACTATTGCCATGCTTTTTTATGTCTGCTTTTCTAACAGTTTATAACTACAACCAAAGGGTTTCCAGTCACTAGTGTACAATTCTCCATGCTACCTTACTATAGCAAGACTTCCAACTTTTTACTGTCTGTATAATCCTGATTTTTTTACTTGCTTTTTCTAACAGGCACTTATTCGCCTTTGTGTCTTTTCTGTTGGATAAATTAGTTCTTTAATTTGTGCAGCTTACTGTATGGTGCTGAGGACCCATCTATTGCAGGAATGGTTCTAGACAGTGCCTTTTCCAACTTGGTTGACCTGATGTTGGAACTTGTTGATACATACAAATACCCGCTACCAAAATTTACCGTAAGAAGTACATGAATAACTACTAACTTCCATTTACAATTCTCTAATAGTATTCTTGATTTCCTCTGTGACAGTTCTGGAATGTGGATGGATGTTGACTAGAAACACTTATTAGACATCAAGCGTAAATTTTCTGTTCAGTTATTGTCTCCAGATCCAGGAATTGTGTTCGTCAAGATTCTCTGTTGTCGAACAAACAAGTCGCTCTGATATTACTTCTGTCCTTCTCCATTGTATCTTGTCTTTTGAAACAACTCTAGCTTATAATAGATGGCATCTAGTTTTGAGTTAGATCTTCTTTCAACTAATCTGGTGGTATTCTTTCACAAGCGTACCTTTTAGGCTTATTCTTTGTGAGAAAAGTTCTTGTTAAGAACTCTTTCCTTTTGCTGAGGCATACGTGCCTCATTAGTGGCGTTAGTAATGCTTGCTGTCTTGTGGAGAAGCATTGTTATGTTTTAGGTGCTAAACTTTTATTCTTGATTTTGCTGTACTATGTTATTTTTCGATATCTCTGCTTATCTCTCCATATGCGCTCCAACGTAGAGATGCTTTCTGTGCCCTCTTTTACGAATCATCTTAGTTTCCCAAAGTAGATGGCAACTTGTTTCTTAGGTAATGGTGAAAGATGATTATTTGGCTATTGAATATGACTAATAGAAATGCTCATGTTTGTATTAGATATCCAGTGCAACATTTTTCTTGGAAATCTATTCTCATATGTCAATGTGTATTCCTCACTAGAGATACTTAGCTCTCTTGTTTTACTAGATTTTCTTAATTAACTTGTGTATAAGGAGTAGTTTTTTCCTTATGGATAATGATGATTAATTTCGTTATTACATATGACAATAGAAGAATGTCTCTGTTTGCATAGTTGACAAAATTTCATCATTGTTAGTTTGTGATTAGATGGTTGGACAAAACAATGGTTAAAACTTGTAATCGAGTGCTTGTGATAGAAAATTTTGAGTTGCAACTTGCTGCATTAATCAGTTGTACGTTTGGAAATTAAATGAATGTGTCAAGTATGTGAGCTAATTTGATGAATTATCTTAGATATGCATGTGCCTTTTTAAGGCTCTCATTAGGTGGCATTTATTCTTCAGAGGATTTCTACCATTCATATAGGTTTCCACCTTATAGTGTTGCAATTTTGTTCGTTTATAGTTATAGGTATTAGAAAAAATCACCTAATGATGTTTGTGGTCTCAGATGATTACAGTTAACTTTAAGGTGTTTGCATCAACTTCCATTTTAGATTTGCACAAACTTTAATTTAATTTTGTTTCTGATTAATTTGCTTATGGTTAGGTCAAGCTTGCAATCCAGCATATGCGGAGAGTTATTAAGAAGAAGGCTGGTTTTGATATCACAGAGTTGGATACAATTCAGGTTATAATTTGGTCCACTTAAACAAATTTCAGTGCTAGCTTAGCTCATTCTTAAATTCCCACCTTATTTGTGTAGTTATTTTTTATTTTAAAAAAAAAAATTTAACTTTAAGTTTCAACTTAAGGATAATTTAATCATAGGAATGAGATAAAGCTCTAAGGATATCTAAATCCAGAAACAACGTAATCTAGAACTTGCAGCCTGCAATATCATGTAATCTCTTTCTATTTTGCTACTGTTGTACTTTCTTCACTATTTTAAGGTTGCATCTTTTAGCATATTACATAGGGTTGTTTGTAGATCAATGTTATTATTAGCATAAAATTATTCTGCTATGCTTTCTTGAAGGTAGCGAAGTGTTGCTTTGTCCCTGCTTTGTTTGGTCATGCTATTGATGACGATTTCATACAGCCACACCATTCAGACCATATCTATAATTCTTATGCAGTGAGTTATTCTACCTTTCTTGTATTTCTTGTTATTTCTCCTTTTTAACTTCATATCCCTTCTCTAGGTTCATAATTCTGCAATGTCTATTTTATGTCTATATGCACCATTTACATGCTCATTGTTGTTTTTTATAATTTCATCATTAAACTTGGCTCTTTCATTTGCTTAACGTTTGGATATGCTTAATGATAACGTTTAGATGATTTCACATCTAGATTCATGATTGGTAGCAGATAACCATTTTGGAAGTTTCTAGTTGTTTAATGTTACTTTGGCTAAATACATATGCATCAGTTTAGTGTATAGTCTTTTCAAAGTAGGTGATCAGTTTCCATGTCATTGAGGCCTATACTAAATTTTGTCACATGTACTTCAGAAAAAAAGAGTCCTTAAAATTGATGTCGGGTTCTCAATCACATTGTTGATGAGTCAAAAGGCACAGAGACTACTGATGTTAAAAAGATATACGCTGGGTAATGAAGAGTAGAATCACGAACATGTCTGGATAGAAATTTCATTATAGTATATTGTATAATTTGATTACATCATATCCCATGGTTGGACTTCTATAACCTTTACTGTTTTTCTTTTTAAGGCGATGTCATACTAGAACATGACGTTCTCCCTTAGTATTATAGTGGATGCGATGTTCTTTTTGGTGGGAGATGGGTGGTTGGTTTTGTGCGTGTGTGTGGGGAGGGGGGGGGGGGGAACGGTCTTTCCTGCACTGAGTCAAATAGATCACTGTGCAGGAAAGAGGGTGTTGCAGACAATATATTTTTATATTAGTGCTGTACATCTGGTAGTTATTAAGAAGTGTTAATGGTCTACAGTTGTTTCTCTCTTTTGTATTACCATAACTGAAACAGAGGTTATGGCTTTTGTTTCAATATGCTACTTTCACGATTTTGCTGTTGTGCATATGGTGCAAAATTTTATATTCTCATAGCTACATGTTGACTGATGTCAATTTTCTGCAGGGGGATAAGAACATTATCAAATTTGATGGCGATCATAATTCACCACGTCCCCAGTTCTATTTTGACTCGATAACCATTTTTTTTCATAACGTGTTGAATCCACCAACAAATGTCCATGACGAGCACTACCCACATACGATGCATGATATTTTTGACAAGGTTTGATGATTTAACGGAATTTACTGGAATACTAAAGATATCCTGATGACATAATGATGGACTTTATAGGATCATTGGGGAACCTCTCTTCGGCCAGGATATGCTGTTCAAAATTCCCATGGGCAATCTTCAGGCAAGATAAATGCTAGTTTTTTGCATCTTAAACTAGTTCAGTTGCATATCATTCTTCAGTTTTTCTTACCGAGTGTTCTATGAAGTTGCAGCAAATAGTACGGAGGATGCTCTTACACAACTGCGGTCTAGAAGGCCCATGAGCAGGACGGAGGTACGGCTCTTCTTGTCTCAAACTTTAGGCCTCAATTTATTTTTTGGTTTTTTGTTGCAATGCTGCAATAACATTCCGTCATACCATGCATACCTACATGTTGATGGAATGGGCGTCTTTGTTTCGTGCTTAATATAACCTTGATCATAAACTTGAATAAAGTTTTGGTTTTCCTACTATTGTTAGGTCTGTTGAACTTCTTAACTAAGTGCATTATGTAACTTGAGAAGCCTGAAAACATGTAGGTGGATGTGTCATTCAAGTGACAGCATAAGCAAGCCTAACTTCTCAAATATTCTTATAGATTCTTAAAATTAAGGGGTTATGTATTGATGCAATGGCTGAAACAAACAGGTTCCTCCAGATATATCACCCCAAGGGAGCGGTGTAGCAGCTGAGGTACAAGTCTTGTCATTTCTTTCAGTTGTCTGCACTATTTAAGGTGTTTTGTATTGATTAAGAAACACTCTTGTGGAGAAAATTGATTTCTTTTTCTTCCTAATATTAGAACGAGATTGATTTAGTATACAACACCACCACCTCTAGATTTCACTCATAAGACTCCTGCATTTCTGTATTTATGGGTTCATAATGTATCTTTTACACTTCATTAGCAGATCAAACATAGTACAACAAAGTCAAAGATCAATGTTTTGTTAAAGAAGGCCAAGCCATAAGTTCTGATTCTCCTCCAGTGGGCTTTGTATAGATTTTGGGTGTCTCTTGGCAGTGCTTATCATTGCTTATCAAAACTTTATGTCAACTCCTTGTTTTCCCAATAAATCTTCCGCAGCATTTTAATTTTTTAAAAATTTTTGAAAAAACATTTTTTTTTAGGTAATAAAAGTCAAGCTCATTTTTTTGAAAAGCTCCAATATAAACTCATTTTCAGAAAAGCTCTTTATGATAAGCACTCCCAAACGTCTCCTATTGGTCACCAAAAATTAACTTTTGACACTTTTAGACTTTTATTTTTATATGAGATTGTTGCCTTGTTGGGTTAGACTTCTTTATCACTTTTTTCTTCACTCTTTTGCAGGAAGATGAAAGTGAAGCTAGCCAGAAGCAGTTCTCTTCCAGGCAATCCAGTGCTGATCATCTAAATGGTCGCATGGATAGCTTGCTCGTCCCGTCCAGAGCAGAGGATGATTGTTTTGAGTATTCGTTTGATAGCTTATCTGATCTGCCATGCAGCTTGGAAGAAGAAGAAAGGGTACGCTATGTCTGTTATTTGGGATATTCCTTTTTTGTCGTCAATGCAGAAGGTTGACAACCTTTTTCCTTCGAAAGTTAGGCACCTATTTCACTTATGACACTCTACTTTGCTGAACCTCTCAAATAACAATTAGGAATTCTTGAAATTTATCTCCATAACAGTTGGTTCTCTTTGTATATGTTGGATCATAATTTAGGACTAGATATTGTAAAAATGTTTGCCCAGAAAGTTTACCATTGTTGTATTTATTGATGGCAGATGCTCATGGAAGCAATGATTGAGTCCTTAAAGGACATAGAGAAGAGGCAGCTTGAAGAAGTGAAAGATGTGCAAACTGACCCAGATGGTACTATCCTTGACCTCAATAACAGCAGACTGTTGGCTACTGAAAAGAATGGACCTTCAGAAGTAGTAGTGAAAAGTGCATCAACAAGCAGCGGCAGTGAGTCAAATGCATCCCCTGCTCTCGATACTGTAAGATCTTGCAAAACTGGCTTGGCCAGAACCAATGATGGCACCACATCAACCAGCGCCTCAAGCAATGCAGATGCAAGTAGCTCAGTGGCTGATCCTGATACAGTAGCTGGTACAAGTGCGCGATTGATAGTGCAAAAGGGCCCATCAAATAGTGTAATAGATAGCTTGGCGAACCGCTGGCGTCTTAACTTTTTCAAGAATAACAGATGATATTTTGCAGGCGATAATGGTAAACCCTGATAGTTGTGGACTGATAAAGGCTCATTATCTGTAAATAGTATGTTCTTTTTATTGGTTTTCTACAGGTCTCTGTTGATATTGTTTTTCTTGTTGCAAGGGTTATGTTGGTTTATTCTCGTTTTTTCCTATAACAATTAACAAAGTTATATATTCATTCTTTTCCCAACCTTCAGAATGTGGCTTCTTTCCTTATTTTTTGGAAGTGTCTTTGTACTCTAAACCAGAAAACTAAATGCACAAGCATTTACGTACAACTCAGAAAACCTAATCAATTGAATGCCAGCCAAACTTGTTTTAAAACAACGAACTAATAATCATTAAACTCCATCTACAAAATTCATGCTAATATCTTTACTTTTCTACATATTAAAGAAAGGTTATTAAAATTTCAACCTTACTGAGTTCTTTGATCTGCTATCAACTCTAAAATACAGAATTCACCAACTCCGTAAAATGTTACATCAAACAACCTTCAATTAGACAAATTAAACTCTTCCTATACCACACTAAAGATAGAAAGTTTGAATGGCAACACATAACTGACACAACAAAATTCTCACTCTCAAGCTACAATATCAATTAGTAAATGGATCCAGATGACAACATGTAACGGGAAGAAAAACATGTAGCAAAAGATGGTACTTTTGAGAGACTCATCCTACACTCATGAGTTCTGAAACTCTCTTTTCTCCTATTTCCAGGGTATAATTATTAGCTTTCTGGCGTAACATAATTCTATGCCAAAACAAATCATTCTCAGTATCAAAATCTTTCAGCCAATCTGGCAGTAACTGTCCTGAGTTTAGAGTACACCTTGCCAGCAGGTGATCCTAGAATAAGACTACACAGAGAATCCCTTGCAACTTTTATGTTTACAAAAGACCCAAGAATATGGATCTTTGTATCAGCAATCACAATTCTAGTTTTTGTAGCATTCTCTATAGTGAACTTGGTTTTTCCTCCTTTCCCTGAAAGTCTACCAATGGCTCGAGACAGATGTTCACCCCGCAATGTCTTGACATCTTTAATCTCAAACGAGTCCACATAGATATCATCCACACGAAGTAAAGCAATTGCATCTTGGATATCAAACCCAAGCATGAATGCATGAACAAAGTCTGCACACTTCTGTAAGTTACTGATATCTGGTGTGTCTGTTCTAGTTTTCAGTTCAACCCTTCGAGCCTGACAAAGTAGAAATATAATATCAAATTACAGTGAAGTATTAAATTGAAAATTACAGAAAGCTAGCAAGCAACAACGTAGAGCAAACAAGAACCTACTTAACACGCAACAAAGAGGAAGAATTATGCTTTCTTCATACACTGATGTAATTCATGATAGAGCACCCGATTAAGAAATGAAAAATGCTTTTTGGCAAGGCTGCCCTCGACCATAATCTTGATTAAAACCCTACGTGATGCAGTCACATCAACTTTTTTTATGGTTGGACATGTTCTAAAGGATCGCTCAACTGAAGCGAAGGCTGCTCAAACAATTTCTTATCAAGTAAAAATGGGCTTCATGAATTGAGCAGATACAATGATTCCAATTACAATTAAGTTGACATCACCATGCACCAAGATATACTCAATCATAAACCTATAAAACATAGCCTATTTTACAACTGCTAAGGTAAGTTTCATATAATAGATATAATATAGATATCGATCCAGTCTGCTTGAATCCAAGTATGCGGCTCTAATAATAACTCCTTTTCAACAAAAGCTTTGCTTGCACATCCAGGGAAGACAGAAATGATCAAATTTGCCTAACTACAACAATCAAGTTCAAATTACAAATAGGAGCCTGCTCGGAGTACACTTATTACTACTCGGACAAAATAAGAATAAAGAGCTTAAGTACTAGCACACTGGCTTTTCCCAGAGGGAAGGCCAGAAATTTGTCTATATCAAAACCAGATGAATCGAAGCAACTAACTTGTCAATCTTGGCATTCTAAAACGTTGCTATACAACTCGGTTCAAAATCATCTTTGAAACCCACTTCATCAAATTTGACAACTTGCGAGAACTACCCTACAACAACCAACAAGTCCACAATTTTCGTCAAGTATAATCTCTACAATGAGAAAATCAATCCAAGGAAGAGCAACGACAACAAATTTCAGGAACAACTGCAGAGTCCACAAACCAAAATATCTACTTTTGAATCAACCGAAAGAAAAAAACCAGAAATATTTCTGAAACATGCAAAAGAACAGATTTGGATTGAACCAATACCTTGAAACAAATTCTACAAACCAAAACAACCCTTTGTAATCAAAGAACCCTAACATCTCCGAAACAAGTAAAAGAACAGATTTTGAACACAAATTGAAGGGATACCTTAAGATTCATGCGTATATCGACACTCATCTGTTCATAAACAGGTTTATAGATCTCCATCCAGTAAGCCTTTAACGGCGAGAACCGGTGCGGCGGTACTGGAACTTTCCGAAATTGAATCTTCCCGTCCGACATCTCGTGTGCCGACAAAGATTCAAATTTCGGTTTCGGAATCATCGCCTCTGCCTCCATGGTCGGCGGAATATTGGATCGAAACTTGGAGGAAAATTTTAGAAAACCGGCGACGGCAAGAGCTCGAGAGTCGAGAGAAAGAAGGAGAAGAAGAGAGTTGTTTAGGGTTTAGAGATCTAATTTTTTCGTTTAATTTTAATTTTTTTTGATAAAATTTTTTAAATATTAAAAATTTAAAAATAAAAAGTTTTTTCTTTATTATTATATATTTATTATTTATTTAAAAAATTAAAATACATTTTTAATCAAAATTTTTATTTTAATTAAAATTATAAAAATCATTTATAAACAACACATTAGTTATTTTGGGTGATATTTTTCTGATATCTTTTACAATTTTGGTCCTTATACATTTTGTAATTAGTTATTGGTTTCAACTTGCGCTTTTCTAACGCCCATCATAAGTTGGGTTTCTCTATCTTCCCCAAATTTTTTAAAAAATTTTGAAGTTTTTTATTCTCAAAACAGTTTTCATAGTACTACAAAAGTTTTTTTTAAAGGTTTGAAAGTATAATTAAATTATACTTAATAAAAAATTATATATAATTTTATTTTTTATAAACATCAATTTTATTAAAAAATCTAAAAAGGATTATCTTTTAAAAACACTTTTTTTTTTCAAAAAAGCACATTTAGTAAGACCCACTATAATACTTTTGTATAACATCACTCTAATAAAATTAAATTTCACCATTATAACTTACTAGTCTAATATAATCCATAATAAAATATTTTCTTAATTGTGGTAAGATAAATAACTATAAGATAGTTTTATTAGAAGCTTTTATTATAAATAAATGGTGAAAGTATTTAGACATTTTTAACATCATATGCATTGGAGATTTACGTAGCTTGGATTATGGATAGGTATAAAGAGCGATGATGATGGTAAAGCATTTTTCTATATCTATTTACGTTCGGTAACACCTCATTAAAAGGAGGAAAGGAGAGTAGCTCTCCTTCCTTCCCTATTAATTATAGTAAAATACGTATCTACCGATTCTATAGATACGCATGAGTGATAAAAATAGAAGCAAATTTATTTATTTTTTTGTTTTTTTATTTTTAAAAAATAAATTTAATTTAATATTTACTTTTAATTTAATATTTATTTTTAATAATAAATATTATTTTTTATTATAATAATTTATATTTATTTAATTTTAGTTGATTTTAATAGGTAGTATAAATAATAAAACTATTTAATCAAATTTATTATATTTAAAAATTGCTGTAATTTTGTTAAATTATATCTAACGTTATATAAAAATATTAATCTAAAAGTTATATTCACAAAATTAATCTACCTTTTTCTATCCATCTTCTTACTATTATATCTATTCGTTCTGTTACTCTTATTTTTTATCCATTTATCCAAACATACCATTAGTAGTCATGGTTATAAAAATAAGCAGGCATAGAACAACCATCAAATAAGGCATGCAATAAGCTTTCATAAGCTAAATTCAACAATAATTAGTGAGTTTTTATTGTAGGTTGATTTAAATTTTGTCATCACCGCAAAATCCAGCAAAGTGTAGTCATCATGCAAAGGGAAATCACTTCAGTAGTATTTTAATTTGTAGAAAGTATATTCTGTTAATAAAAATTTAGTTTCATATTACATATCAATAGTTCTTAAATGATTTTATAAAAAGTTGGACTCATTCCTCTCAATGCCAATTAATTTTGAGAAAAATTCTAACTTTGTCACATAGTATCAGATCAAGTTGGACTGGATCAGTTCAGAATGTGAGCTAAATCTAACTTTATTATTTAATTTATTCAGGGCCTTCACGATCCGATTTATTTTAGGATAAATAGTTCGTATCAGTTCAGAATAGAGAGCCCGTTTTACTTAAACACAATTGTATATTTTACTTTAATACAACTAGCCCACTTTATTTCCGAATAGATAGCCTATTTTATTTATTTTCATTACATGACAAGTGTCTACACCAGTTCACTTCCAAAAAAAAAATGTTCTGCTAGAGAGCAGGTGTTAACAAAAGTTTAGTCTCACATCGCTTTATCAGTAGTCCTGAAATAATATATATCAAAACTTGTGCTAACTTATCTTATTGCTAATTAATTTTGAGATAAATTCTAAATTTGTCACATGTTAGTAAAATTAAATTTGATTGAACTGAATTGGTAAGAAATAAGTTAAAGATGAGTTCGAAATAAACTAAAACATAAAAAATAGCAAACTCAAAATTTATGAGAAAAAAATAAATTTGGTGAAACTAAAACAAGCACTTCACTTAACATTGTGTTTTTATGCATAGAAAACTCGAAAGAACACGCAAGAAAGTGTTTTAACAATTTGACATCATATAGACATACAATGCACATATGCTTAGAAACCTCTATTTGGTATGAAAGCTTTCTGTAATCTTTTATGCACAAGTTGAGCTAGAGAAAGATAAGTAGAAAAAATGATGATATTTATCTAACATGTGGGAAGAGAGTATCAAGCGAAACTCAACACGGCGAAAGCTAAAAATGCTGCAAATCTGAAGAAAATTTTGTTCAAGTTGTCTTCAACTTTGTGAGTAATCTCATCAGGTTTTAGTTTCCGCTTGCTTGAACTTCTACTGATGAGTATGATGGTGTCTCTAAATCGGTTCACTGCCAATGAGATCTAAACAAGTCCAAATCCAATGCCTGTGTTCCATAGCTTCACAGCACAGAAAGGCACCTTACCGCAGGACATTTTAAAGATGAAGATGGCGAGAAAAGCAAGACATGATCCAGTGATGCCTGCTGATACTTGGGTTAGCATTTGGGATATCTTAGGGCTTGACTTTTTCAGCTCGACTATCTCCACTTGGCCTCCATAGTTCAGTTTCATAATGAATGACATGAGAGTCTCACAGGCCAGTAAAGAGTCACTCTTCCTGTTTGCAATTTTGCTTTTCTTCTTCTTTGCTGGTGGCTTCAATTTGACAGTTTCAGGACTGAGGTATAATGAGAAGAGCAAAAAAATTAGCTACAATACTCAACCGCATAAGGTTTTGTAGATTGCTAAAAACTTCAGAATACATATGCTAAATATATCACTACATATATATAGTAAAATTTCAGCAATCAAAAAGAACTCGAAGTTAAAACCGTGTAGAGAGAAAGATACATGGTCTATACATTATATCTATAGGAAATTCTTAGGGAAAAAACAGTTTTCTAAGATTATGTTGTTCATTGTCTTGATGAAAAGTAGGTGTCAAGATTGTCTATCTGACCCAGATATCATTACAGATAAGTTCTTTTAACATGAGCAGAAACCTAAAGACTTATGCATATATTACAGATCAAAGATAACAAAAAACATGCATTATTTCTACTAGTATTATTAATTGAAAGCACCAACAGAACAACCCACGACCAAGTGCTCCTAATACCCTTGGGCTGAAACCGTATAAATCAAACACCTGGTTACAATTATAACAACTATATACAAAGAGGCAAAGAGCAAAAAAAAAACCTGTAGTTTCCTTCAACCTCTAGGACCATCTATTAGCCCCCAACAAAAGAGCCTACTAACTGACTTGAACCATAAAACTTTACTAATCAAGATTGCAAAATACAAAAAGGTCATGAAAGCAATGCAATGCATTACAAAGAATTGGTTTGTAGGATGTTGATGCAGACCTACTTATTAGATCAATAGTTTGAGCTTGCGTATTTGACGAACTAACGCTGTTGTTTGATCGTTTGTTTTTCCATATGCATAAAATACTTTCACCGTAAGGTGTTCTACTACACAAATTAAAGGCGCACGTAAACAACCAAAAAAAAAGTCAAGAGGAATAACTTAAGGTGTTCTACTATATAAATACTTTCACCGTAAGGTGTTCTACTATACAAATTGAAGGTTGCAGATCTTGATGCCACCAACCAGGGAAAAAGACTTGCATTTTGAAAATAACATTTAATATAATCGGTACTATGACTTGTGCTGAAAACTTTACTTTCTCATTTTTTTTTGCTTGGAACAAAATACTGCATAAAGCAGACAACCTCATACAAGGATTTGAAAGCTTGTAATCTCAACATAAGTCCTGGATGACCCTACGTTTGCCTGCCAAGTTCTGTTTTTGCTAGTTCTAAGCATACAGGACTTTAACTTAAGTTCGAAAGTTGCACACAACATCACTTGTAAGGGCATATCCAATGGTTTCACAGTCGAGGACACTGTAGTGATCCTTGACGGACTTAAGTTTTGATGTAAGTTTTAATAAAGATATGCCTTCACGTAGTGTTTCCAAACATACCTTCTGAAATATAGAACAAGCATTGACTGCTTGTTGCTGTTTCGTGAAGCCTCTGCTTGAGGTAGCACTGACAGAGCTGAAAGTAGCTCTTTCACTTCACCTCACTATCTCTGAATGTTAACTGTCTTACGACTGGAGAAGGAAAATCTCCAAAACCGATGATGACATCATGTGAATGATTTACTTGAGTTTGTGAATGTACGGATGGAAAGATAGCACTTGAAACAACTTCATGATTACGAAGTTCATAATCAATGGCCTCATTGAAAAGGTGGTCCAGCGAAAATGCTAAGTGCAGTCCCTGAAAGTTAGACAATAATTCGCTGAGCCCGTCTCCGTCTAATAGCTTCGATCGAGACTTCGCATACTGCAAAATCTTTTCATATCGGATGCATTGTTCTGCAACTAAAAGCAAGACAACAGAGTCAGAATACAAGATCAGATACCAAACCAAGTCAGAGATTCAGAATCAAATGTAGTAGAAAAAATACAAAAAATAGTAAGACAAGAAAGGAAAATACGAACTCTTCTAAAAAATAGAAGACCATCAAATAACAGATTGGAGTCTCTCGAAGATGTGGAATAAGCAAGACCTTAGTTCTCAATCAATTGTTCCAGTACTGATATTTTATAATGTCAGTTCTAGACTTTGTGTTGTGAAAACACTTCTGAAGCACGCCTCACATTTTGTGCATCTATATATCGCCATTTGAAACGCTCATGTGGGTTAATGATCCAGATCATTTAACACATGAGTTTATTAATGAGTAAAAGTTTGAAATAAGGCTATCTTCCCATGACACTTACTAATGATGTGATAACAACATTACCGAAGCAAACGTTTGCGATTCATTAATGGACAAGTAAGCTTGATAGAGGACCACCTGACAATGATGATCAATATAGGTCATACGTACAATCAACTTGCAAAAGTTACTGTCTAACAAGAACTTCAATAGAAAACTCTTAAGTATTTAATGTGTAAAAGATAAATTCTTATAAATTACAATGGAGAGATGCAATTCTAAAAGCATGGTATGCAAAAAAGGAACTTCAACATGGGAAGATAGAGTATTGTGTATGGGCATGTAGAAGAGTAAAACTAGTATTACAAGTAAATAAAGTTTACTTCCATAATACTTTCCCATAGTGGTCTATATATAGCCTTCTTCAATTAACTAACACTACTTCTGAGTAGTATGCGGAGATGCAAATTCCAATATCAGCACTTGTCCATTTCGGACCTAGACATGTTGTTCCATCAGATTATCCCTTGAATCAACTCAATTTGTGAGCAACAAATAGAAACAATACTTGAACTGGAAAGGATGTTTCTTGACTATCAACTAACATTAGAATGAGCTACACAAGTATAGGAATTATCACAACCAACAACCATAAGAAACTTACTTTGAAAATCTACAAATAGCGGTTTCTTATTTGTCAAAATATACTTGAGTGGATAGTTAATCTCCGGCATCATAATTGAACCAGTCGTGATATCTCTTCTATTTTATCATGGCCACAAGATAGAGTTTGAACTTCCTGCATTAAGAAAATGGCAAATGACCTAACTTATAGAATAAGCACCGTAAATGCTCTGATACACAAAAATCTCAATTCAATGAACATCTGGTCAAGAAAGGGGACATAGCCCAATCTATCATGGAAAAAGACAGTCCAAAATAGCATATGTTAGAATAAAGTAAAGAGACCCTCGCTGAAAGAAAAGAATGATCCGCGACTCCGCGTACTTAATTCACAAATTTGGTAGAACCTTGTAAATAAAGTATGCATGTCAAAGAATAAAATGGTTAAAAGCATTTGGATCAACTTGTTTGTTTAACACCATCAGCTCCTTGATTGATGAACATATGGTTCAATTGACATCAAAAGAAACTAAAACAGGTTTAAATAATACACGGGTCAAGTGCATTATCAAGTAGTTGTCTGTATCTGTTGATACCTAAGACATACTTAATTGTGCTATTAGAGACATCTAAAGAGCCTAAATGAACTAATTCCGAAGTTTCCAACTAAGATATTTCAAATGACAAGACATGAATTTAAAATCCATTATTCGCAGGATTCCATCTCTGCAACTGTAAATTTTCTAACAAGTGAGCAAGAAACAACAAGTCTTGGCTTACACTGTCACATACTCCAATATTCACTAGTGCTCACATAATTGCCCCATTTCATGTTCTCAAGTAGAGCACTTTCTTTCATAACTTGCTGGGATAGAACAAACACAACAAGAACTCCTCAAATTGAAGATAATCAGACAATTTTCTTCCATAATTGAAGATAATCATCTCAAAGCAATAAGAAAAGCAATAAATTACCTAAAAAGAGACAAAGTTTAATCATTAGAAGCTGAAGAAATGTTTAATTCAGATTACCCAAAAAAGAAAAATGAAAGCGTAATTCAAATAAAAGTCTAACCTTGGTGAGAGTTCGGCAGAGAACTTGATCGTAATGAACAACCACCGCTGGGGAGAAAGCGGCGTGTTAAAAAAAGGTTTAGTTTTACATTACATATCAATGGTTTTTAGATGATATTTATAAAGACTTTGGCTCACTCTTCTCATTTTCAATTAGTTTTGAAAAAAATCCTAAATTTCTCACATAGTATCAGAGAGGTTAGACCGGATCAGATCAAGATGTAGACTAAATCTAACTTATTATCTATATCTATTTAGTACCATTGATCTAATTTATTCTAGGGCAAAAGATAGCCTGTTTTATTCAAATGACAGTTGTCCGCAATATTCTAAAGCGAATAGCCCGTTTCATTTAAGGGCAGGTCGCTCGCTTTATTTAATTTATTACAGGACACGTAGTCCATATCAGTTCAATTTATAAAAAATAAAAAGAAAAGAATGCTCCGCTGGTGTGTTAAAGAAAGATTTAGTCTCACATTGCTATCAATGGTCTTTAGATGATAATTATAAAGATTTGAACTCACTTTTCTCATTAACAATTGATTTTGAGTAGAATCTTAAATTCGTCACACGACGGAAACCATCAGAGAGAGCTCCACCATCTCCAGATTCTCTCCACCTTTCTACAATTTTCAACAACTGGGTTCTTTATATTTTGGCAGAAAATGTTCATTTTCTAAAGAACTATTTGAGAGGTTGAGAAAAGTTCAAGAATCTCATGGTTTGACTTGTTGGACTGATGGGGTCGTTTGGAGTTGGTTTTAAATAAAAAAAAGCTTTTCTAAAGCTAATTTTATTAAAATAAAATAAAATAAGTTTTTTCAAAAAATAAAAAATATATAATATAACTATTTATAATATCAATTTTTAAAAAGTAAAAATATTATGGAAAGTTTATTAAAGAATAAATAATTGAAATGAATGATAAAAAAAGCATCAAACGTGATATGAGTTAAAAATATTTTTGACAGTGTTATCACCACATATCAAAATTAAATTTTCATAATAAATTTTCTATATTAAGAAGATTTTTTATGTACATAATATTTTAATAAAAAATTAAGCTAATTTTCAATATATTTTAAATAATTTATTTCTAAAAATGTTTTATCTTAAATATTTTCAAATGGTTTCTTAAATAGTTGTTGGATTTTCTTCCTTCAAATATTTTGTTTACCTGTGTTTGTTGTGGTAAAACAAAACAATTTTTATGTTCTCTAAGAAACTAAACAAATATTTTCTTGATTGAATATATTTAATTTATTTTTTTAACTCAAGATTGTAGTGAGAACTAGAAACATATTTTGATTTGAATTGAAAAATATTCTGTGATATTTCTAAACATAAATTTCGTTATGAGGAAAAAAATATTCAAATTTTAGAAGTTAAGAGATCTAAGCTCTTAGATTTACATTTTGAATTTTCACCGTTCAACCATATATACCAAAATTCATATTTTGATAGTATATGTTCTTTTTTAATAGGGGTGACAATTTTTGACCCGACCTACGAACTCGACTCGAAGTTGACTCCAAAATATTGGATTCGGGTCAACCCAAAATTAATTCAAAAATTTAAACATGTTCGAGTCGGATCCGGATTAATCCAGAATTGATCCGTTTAATTCGTTTAACTATTTATATAGTATATATTACATAATAATTAGAGAATAATAGCAAAACTTTTGAATTTAATTTGTGTATATATATTTCTTAATATATCTTAATTTAACTGATTTTTACTTAATTTATAAATTTTATCAAAATTAATATTTTTCTTTTTAGATATATCATAATTAATAATTTATATATATTATTATTACAAATTAATATTTATAATTCTATTTAATAATTATAATTTTTAAATAGATCGACTTGAATTTAATCCGGTTATTAAATAGATTGGGTTAGAGTTGATAATTTTGACCCATATAAATAAATGGATCGGATTAGGATTAAATAATTTTGACCAAATTATTATATAAATCAATCCGGAACCAACTCAGAAACTCGAATTGCCATCTCTATTTTTTATTTTAAAGTCTCCGACTTCTATAGTTACTTTTTGGCCGTACGTTTAGAAAACTTTTCATCCAATTTTTTATTTTCTATTTCTTATTAAATATTTTACAGAAAAAAAAATAAAAATTATTTTTTGAAATATTTATAAATATTTTCTATTTAAAAAAATTTATTTTATAATCACCAAAAACATCTCTTGATGCTAAGAGCTTATTCAGTTTCATTGAACTCGTTCTTTATGGTCAAGTTTGAGTTCGCAATTATTTTATATATTTTAGTTTATTTTCTAACTCTCCAAACCCATCTCTAATTTACTGTTTACAAATCAGTTCTATTGAATTTAGTTTTACAAAATTCACCTTTTACGAACAAAATCAAGCACTAAAATAGTTCATGATTAAAAAGATCATCAAAATGCTATTTTCTCTAAGACTGTAAATCAGTTACTGTGAATTATTGAAAACAAAAATTAAATCAGTTTTTTAAAAAGTGAGTAAAATTTTTATATTTGATTATAGTTGAAAGTGATTCTAAAAGTAATTTTTTTATATTTTTGGTTGTATTTTAAAATAAATTTATAATAAATTTTTGGTAAAAACAAATTCTAACCAAACTAATACACTTTCAAAATCAAACATACAGTATTATTAGTTAATTAATATTGATTTTCAAGTAAAATGTAAAATTTTTATAGTATGTATAGGCGAGTAAATATTTCATAGTAAATTTAAATTTAATTAATACTGACTAATCAAACATTCAAATTACCTCCTCAATCAAACATTATTTTAAATCATTTTTTGTTCTTTGAATTTTGATAACTGAACAAAATTGGGACTCTAATCATGTGAAGCTCTATGATTATTATTTTGATTTTGAAAATAATTATCAATCATAGTACCATATAATAGTGCAAAATCAAGTTTAGAGGCTATTTGGAAATACCTTTGAAATGGTTTTTAGTTCTTTTAGTTTTCATATTTTTAATACAGTATTTAATTTTTCTAAAATATAGAAAATATAGATAAACTATATATCATAAAAAATATATAATTATTATTTTTTAAATAAACTAATTGAACTATACCAAAATTTTAAAATAAATTATTTTAAGCACTCCTGATCTCTTATGAATATATGATATATCTACACAGTGGCTCTGCACCGAAAAACCTTTAATTATTAGACTTATTTTGTAACTAATCCTAATTAAAGTGGGGGGTCTAATTTGCAATTTCTGTACGAGTTAATTATCACCGACATAAAAGGCGCGTTTAGTGACTTTTCAAATCTATTTTTTTAAAACTCACATTTAACTTTCAAAATCATTTTCAAAACAAAAATAAATGAAAAACTAAGCTCAGCTTTTCAGAACAAAAAATTTATTTGTAAAACTCAAAATTTAAAAGTAAAACTTTTACTTCAAAATTTAAAATTAAACACAAAATTTTAGTTTTTATTAAAATTCAATTTTAAAATCAAATTTATTTTTTACAAAGAGCACTTCTTCCTACTAAAGTTTTAGTGTGCATTTGTTTTTGCTTTCTCTCAACAAAATTTTTCAATTTTTAATTTTACGTTTTTTAATACATATTTTATAAGTATTTAAAAATTTATTTAAAAATTTAAAAAATATAAAAAAAGTTCTATATAATGAGATTTTTTTATTACATATTTTTATTTTTTTAGAAAATAAAAAAAATAAAACTCATTTTTAAAAAAAATAAAAATATTTTTTATTTCAAAAAAATTTTAGTTTATATATAATTCCAAACGTACCCTTAAACTTAGGTCGCATTTCGAATGTACTTATATGGAGCGTTTCAAAAACTCATTTTTATTTTATTAATAATTTTTAATATTTTATAAAATATTATAAAAGTTATATTTTATTATTATTTATTATTAATAACAAAAATGTGTTTATTGAAATAATAAAAGTATTTTGAAAAAAATAGTTTTTATAATTACTTTGAAAACGCACTCTTGGTAAACACGCTCTATACTAAAACCGGTTCGTTTCACACCAAAGCCGTCAATGATCTAGTTCGCGTTTCTTCTCAGTAGTGTAACGCCAGCTCTTACTTAGTGCGTTTGGAAGTACTTATAAAATAGAAATTTTTTGAAATAAAAAATATTTTTATTTTTTTTAAAAATAAATTTTATTTTTTTTTTTTTAAAAAAATAAAAATATATAATAAAAATATTTTACGTAAAATTTTTATATTTTTTAAATTTTTAAATAAAATTTTATATATTTATAAAATATATATTAAAAAATATAAAATTAAAAAAAGCTGATCAGCAGTTTTTCAAACACATTAACAAACGCGCTCGATATCTACTCGCCAATCAAAAACCCGTCGCGTCGCGAACTTTTTATTTTCGTCCAGACCAGAAGAGAAAAAAGCAACTGAGGACGAGGATAAGTGAACAAAAACATTATAGTTGCCTACGTGGCATATAAGTAATGGGTAAAAATGCGGTTGGAGAACCTACTTTGACCAATGGTTCTTCACCAAAATCAGTGTACCCGTTTTATTAACTATCTCAAGGACAACGCAGCCTTTTTTGTCAGAAAACCGTCTCTGTTATTGTTAACCCACAACAACACAACCATTCGTTCATTTCTCTCTCGTTCGTAAATTTGCTTTGGGTCGAATTGTTTACTTCAATCTTCAGTCTTTAACAATTCCACCAAAATCAAGCCTTCATTCATTAAATTCGATCGAGTTTCTTCTATTCTTCATTCTCAATTCCAGGAATTTCGAAGTTTTACCTAGAGATCTCGCCCACAAACCAAACCCTAGATTCAATTTCTGTAGAAATTTCTCCTATCAGTATAGAGAAGGAGAGAGAGAGAGCAATTGGAGGAATTGTCGATTGTTGCTTACTTGGAATGGGAGCAGGTAGTAGGATTTGCAGAGGAATTGGTCTAGGAGGGAGATCGAATTTGTTTCCAGCTACGAGTTCGTCGATGACGGGGTCGTTGTCGAGCGAACTGCAGCAGCCGATAGAGACTTCGTCGACGTCGATAACTGAAACGGTGAACGGGTCGCATAAGTTTGATATCAATGGGTATTCGCTTCTGAAGGGGATGGGTGTGGGCAAGTATGTTGCGTCGGATACGTTTATGGTTGGTGGGTATCAGTGGGCTGTATACTTTTATCCGGATGGGAAGAGCCCTGAGGATTCGGCGCAGTATGTGTCACTGTTCATTGCCTTAGCTAGCGAGGGCACTGATGTGCGGGCGTTGTTTGAGCTTAAGCTTGTAGATAAGAGTGGGAATGAGAGGCATAAGGTTCACACACACTTTGGGCGTACGCTTGAAGGCGGGCCTTACACACTCAAGTATCGCGGGAGCATGTGGTGAGTTGGTTGTTGTCGTTCTTTTATCTGCATTAAATCATTGGTGGGAAAAATAGGGTTTGGGTATGCTGTAGAACTTTGTTGATTTGCATGGATTTATTGGCAAGCAATTTTGTGTATCCTGTGTTAATAGAGAAGGGGCAAAGTATTTTCGTGATGTTTTTGGCTTGTGGGTTAAATCTTTTTGTTGATATGTGATTTGGGTCTAGAGGATCTTAAAATTGCTCATTGCTGGGTAAGAAAATAAAATCAATAGTATATATGGAAGTGTTGGGAGAAGTTTAAGCCTTTAGCTTTGCTCGATGATGTTCCTAAAACAAAAAGTAAAAGGTAATAAGTATCACAGAGACAAGAAAAAAACAACTAGCAGATTGTCTATAGTTGTTCATGTTTGAGTTGCTATAATCATAACATGTACGTATAGGTTGTAAAGCATAGGAGAACTCTTAGTTGGACATACACGACTGAAGTTATTAAAAGTATTCTGCTGTGAATATATATTATAGAGGTCGCTAACAGTAAAATTTATGTTTTAATTTTTTTTTGTTTTTGGTGGGGCGATGGTGTTATATTATAAGAATCTTTATCCATGTGTGGCGTGTATGCCTATCTATTAGAATGTCACAAAAGAATTGTATGCTTGGGTTCTATGGGATATTATGTTTTGATGTTAACTCGTTCTTGGTAATTCCAGCTTGTGAACTTTGATATATGGGGAGGTATCTAACATGTCAATTTCTGTTAGTAATAAAGCCATTTAATTGGAAAGGCTTATGACGTGCTTCCTTATGTTTATCTGTATATTACATTCCATAAAAGATCCATATGCTTGTATTCATGGGAGCTCACATGCACTTCAACAAAGTTAATTGGGTATGTTGTCTTCTGCATTCTAAAGGATAACTAACTCTAAATTTTCATGTGGTGAAGTTGTGGTATGCCAGGTGCCTTTGATAGGGAATACTAGAAAGGAAGCTATTAAGGGCAAAGAGATAAATTTGAATCAGTGATTTGTGGCAAAGTATGTAAAGTATCATGATACATGCTGGAAGGAATGTGTGTCATGGATTGCATTAACATAGAGACAGAGAGAGGGAGAGAGAGAGAGTATCATGGAGGGTTAGGATTGGGATGTAAGGAATGTATGGGAGTCCTTCCTTCTTGTCAGATAGGGAAGAGTATATGTTGGCTTACCGGAGAAGAGTCTTTTAGATGGGATGTAAACCCTGCCGAAAGAAGTAAAACAGAGTAAATAATATAATGATAGCTAGGAGCAGTTGGGGTCCCCCCCTTAACAAGATGTGCCAGAAATACTCTAGAGCATAGCTGCAAGTTCGCGATATGTGTATAATTCGGCGACACTAAATTTTCAGAATTCAGCAAAATAAATCAATATAACATATCAATAAGATCAACTTTGAAGCAAAAAATTTCATATAATCTGTCGAAAAACAATCATTTAAACTTGCATTTCTCAGTACGTAATCACAAACTTTATGATTTTAAAAGTTCAAATAAAAACAAAATAACCGAACATTTTTTTTAATTAAAAAAAAAAGATGAAAATGAGGCTTGGGCCTGTAGGCTTGCCTGCCAGTAATAGTTTTTGTTTGTATGTTAGGCTTGGCTGGCTAAGTACGAAAGCCCGTAATGCTCCATGTAGCATCTCTTAGCTTTGTTGGACGTGGGCCTTTTTTTGATTAATTCGATATTTACGCGAACTATACGCTGATAATTTAGCAAATATGCGTGTAATTTGTGTATTGCCTCATTATTTGGTGTATAATGAAGCTAGGAAGAAATTCGTGATATATTGACGAATTTTTATGGAAAATGCGTGAATTTTGTTACTATGCTCTAGAGTCTAGAGTTGATGTTCAAAAAAATGGAATAATCCTAGTTTCTGCAAACAACTGTCATTCTGAAAAACCTGCCACTCTAATGAAGCCTTGCTTCCTTTCAGGCAAAAGTTGTTTAGATCATTGGAGTTGTAGCCAATAGAACACTTTCTTGCATTAGATTGTAACTTGCTGCATCCCTGAGCTTTCGTGATGTAATAATGTTCTCTTTTGCAAGTCCTTTTGCTGCTAATCTTGAGACTTTTTGACTACACATGCTAGCACCTGTTCATTAATCGGTATAGATCAAATTGTAATGTTTTATATTCAGTGTTGCTATCATTTATTTTATTGTAGATCTCCTTTGGTGGCACCGGGATGATGGTGAGTTGGCCCAACATCCTTGATAAAGCCAGTCGTGAATTTAGTTGGTGGTTAGCATCTTGCTAATCTGTGCATTATCCACCATGTAATGTTCCACAATCCAGTGGAAGTTTTAGTTCTTATGTGGAAGTTTTAGTTCTTATATCAGTCCCTTCCTCCAACTTATGTATAGAAAGCAGCAGCATGAATTGTCTAGGTTGGTGTAAAATTTGTTGTTACATGAAGAAAAAATGGACAGGCTGTTGGATGCTGCATGTGCTTTTTTCATAATTACTCTGCTGCACTTTAGGGAAATATTGGAGAAGAGAGTATCTTCCAGAATGTTCTATTTGACAGTAAGGATGTTTACACTGGAATAAATTATTGTATTAATTTTAGTTTGGGTGAAAGGAGATCTTATTGTTGTTAGCAATGCAGTAGCAAGATGCTTAATGTTAACGCAAATGGGACAGTACTTTAGTCAAAAGCTAAATGCTCTAGTATGCTCGGTGGAAATAAACGAAAAGTGAAACATTGAACATTAACTTTAGCTTGGTGACTGGTGGTTGCCTTGTTTGTAATATGGTTTGATCCATTAGCATTTGAGTAGCTTACATTTGTGTGCTCATTACGCGGCTTTAAATGTTTGACTAGTGGAGAGAAAATGGAGTTCACATTTCTAGTACATATATATGCGAGATTTTTGTGAATTCATATTTGGTTAGGGCTGAGCATACATGATATTGCTTTTATGATTTGTGAATTTGTGTATAGTGTATTTGTTTTATATGTTAATGGAACGAATGCTACAAATTGGTTGCGTAGACCATGACCGTCTGAGGTATTTTAACCAAGCATTTGACATATATTCTAAGAACCTGCTGATATGCTTTCAAGTGTATATTTTCTTGTGCTGATTTGACTTTTTTTGGAATTAGCTTTCTGCAGAAATGCCTTTATGGGAACTTCTATGATTAATTTTGTTCTAGACGCAGTTATTATTTTGCTTTTGGTTTTTCCTTTAGATTATGTACCCTCTTGTTTAAACTTGCAATTATTTGCATCGTGGAGGAGGCACTTACAAGGTATATTGTATCGATTGCAGGGGTTATAAGCGGTTTTTTAAGAGAGCTAATTTAGAGGCATCTGATTACCTTAAAAATGATTGCCTCAAAGTTGAATGTACTGTTGGTGTTGTTAGATCACGCACAGAGGGGCCAAAGATTTACAGAATACATGTGCCGCCTTCTGACATGGCTCTTCAAATTGGTCAGCTTTTAGACAAGGGGGAAGGAACAGATGTAAAGTTTGAAGTTGATGGAGAGATCTTTGCTGCTCACAAGGTGGTTCTTGCTGCTCGCTCTCCTGTATTCAGGGCACAGCTTTTTGGTCCGATGAAGGATCGGAATCTGGAATGTATAAAGATTGAAGACATGGAGGCTCCAGTTTTTAAGGTATGGTTATTCTCCTGATGTGAATCTTTTCCTGGTGCTTTTCTATACAATCTTCTACTTTTTTAGTAATAGAACTGAAAAGTGGTATGTTTTGAGCCTTCTTTTGTTACTGTATGTGTGGTTGTGCTGGTTAAAGTTTCTTGTACATGTTTTTTTTGTAAAATTACAGTATTTCAATCAAATTTTAACTACTTCAACTAACTTTTATGCATATCTAGATATGAGTTACGAGCATCAATTGTGTAAGTGTTTGTTTAAGTTATGTATTTATGCTGTGTGTGTGTGTGTGTGTGTTATACTTCGTACAAGTACATCAACTCAAGTTTCTGGATGTATTTGAGATGTTGGTACATGCTCTAGTCCTTTTTCTGCAGTATAATGATTCATGCTAAATGCCTTGGTAGATGGTTCGTATTGAATGCGTTCTCTTTTAACGAGAAGCTTTTTGGTGTTTATATTAAGGACATGGGTCAGTCATTGTTGGCGGTGGTTGCTTTTAATTATTTGTTCTCAAGCGTAAACTAACAGTTGGCGAGTTGGCTGTTAAAGTAGTACAATGAAGTTGCATGTCGTAGTGCGCTGAATGCTAATCTGCTTGACACCAACCCATCGATATGGTTTTATCAGCATGTTGGTTTTTCTGTAGGTCTCTTCTTTCAAATGTTTTCTTCTTTGGGCTAGATGCAATTTTTTGGATAGGAGTTATCATGATTGATGATTCTTAATCATGACTCATCTTTACAGTTTCTGGATTATGAGTTATGACCCTGTTCGTAAGTAACTTTTGTAAATCTTATAGTGGAATTTCTTTTACATGCTTTTACCAGTTACACTCGTTGCTTAAAGCTTTGTATACAACTGCAGGCATTACTCCATTTCATATATTATGATTCTCTACCTGACATGGAAGAGCTTACTGGTCTTAACACAAAATGTGCGTCCACTTTGATGGCACAGCATTTACTTGCTGCTGCTGACTGTTATGCACTGGAGAGACTTAGAAAAAAGTGTGAAGCTACGCTACGTGGAGATCTTGCCATAAACACCGTTGCGACGACTTTAGCTTTGGCAGAGCAACATCACTGCCATGACCTCAAGGCTGCCTGTCTTGAATTTGTTGCATCTCCTGAAAATCTTAGAGGTACCTTTCAAAATCTTTTTGCTCGTCTTCAGGTTCTAGTTATTCTTTAGATTGATATCACTTTGCAGCTTCTTCTAAGGAACTCTCCAGAAAGGTTTTTATAATCACTTAAAAAATGTCTTCACGATGGAAATCTTTATATCATGAAAACTGTAGAAACTGCTTTTTTCGAAATATATCTGTAAAAGTTGTTCTTGTGTTGTTGGTTGTGAACATCCTTGACCTTGTTTTCGGCACCTAGAGCATCGCATAATGAAAGGACTTACTACACTCTAGTGAGAGCTTCGCTATCCTTTCGGTCAGATGATAGAATAGGCTGATTCTGCTGTTATATGAACCTGTTGTAATTTTTCCTTTATAGGAAGACTGAAATTGCTTTTAGCGGTTTCTTGTGCTTGTGCTTTGTTTATATTTTGGTGCCTAAATATATTTATTGTTGAAAGAGTGGGCTTGTACTTTTCTGTTGCAGCTGTAATGCAGACAGATGGTTTTGACTATTTGAAGACTAGCTGCCCCTCCATCTTGAGGGAGCTCCTGAGGTACGTAGCAAGCGCAGGGGAACATTCCCTCATGCCGTGTGGAGTTTCTAACGACATCGACGGCAGCGACGCTAATGGAAGACGTGTTAAGCCACGGATATAGGTATTTCATAGGTTCATTTTTACCTGTAACACCAACACTTAGTTCTATGATCTCTTTTGATGCGTCTATTTTAATGTTTCGCTCTGCTGTTAAATATTTAGACAACCATTTAGAGGTAGGGATCTTCTTATCACCCCCCAGCCCCAACTGAGTGCTTGTAATCATGCATCCTTGTCCCTTGTCCGTGCACAGAATTAATGAATCTGAAAATTATTCGTTTTGCTGTCACAGTTTTGTTTGTTTGAGATTTGTTGTTGATGATTGCTGTAACTTTGCTCGGTCTTTTTGTTGTCAACTTGTTGAAAGAGATTTAGGGTACTGATTTTGCAAATTATCTTACATTCAGGCCGGCCCATGTGGTTTAGGAAGGCCTGATTTTACCCGACGTACGACTTCTTTCTCTCTTTTTAATATTTGTTTATAATTTATTTATTTATTTGAATAAGATGTACGCTCGCAGTTTCTGTAGCAGAAGTTAAGGGCGTGTTTACTTTATAGATAAAATATGTGAAGTGAATTTTTTAGAAGTCAATTTAAAAAATAAAAAAAAAAATATTTAATAAAAATAAAATTATATATTAATTTCATATTTATAGTAAGTTTTAAAAATAAATTTTTAAAAAAGTGTTTTAATAAAAAAAATTTTATTTTAATTTTTATAGATATTTATATTGAAAGTGAATTTAAAAAAGATGAATTTGCGGTATTAGTAAGCACGCCCTAAGAGTGTGTTTATTTTAGTATTAGATTTATTTTTTAGAAATAAGTTTATAAAATAGAAATTTAGAATTAAAAGTGAATTTGATTAAAATAATTTTAAAGTAAAAATTTAATTTTAAATTAATTTTTGAAAATAAATTTTTGGTTAAGATGAGTTTGGAATGCAAGTAGACAAAGGGCTCGTTTATTAACTCATCAGATTTACTTTTTTTTAACGTATTTTTTAATATAAAATATTTAAAATAAAATTTTTTTATTTATATTTAAAAATAAATTTTAAAAATAGAAAATAAATATATAAATTTATTTTATTAATTTTTTTATTAATTTTAGTTTTCTAACTTTTTTTTAAAATGAGTTTATTCTAAGTTAAACATGCGTAAAGCTCTAACCCACATCACTCACATAAGCTATTTTAGTGTAGCAGTAGAGCAACTACTCAACCAACTTCGGGTACCGGAACTGTTTGGCTTAGTTGGACATAAAATAACTTTTTATTTTTTTATTTTGTGTTTCTCGATACATATTTTATAAGAATTTAAAAATTTTTAAAATATTAAAAAATTTTATGTAATTAAATTTTTTATTACATATTTTTATTATTTTTAAAATAAAAAAATAAAATTTGTTTTCAAAATAATAAAAATATTTTTTATTTTAAAAAATTTTTATTTCAAAAGTACTTTTAAACTTTTCTGCCGTTTTATTCAACTTATCAAAAAAATAAAATTTTAATTAAAAATTTAAAAAATATAAAACATTTTACATATTCAAATTTTTTTATTATCTTTTTATTTTTCATTTTAAAAAAAATTTATTTTAAAAGTAGTTTCGATCGGTTCTTCACCAGCGTCTCTAATCTCAAAAGATAGAATACAAATTTAAGCATGTGTCAAGTCAAGATCGATACAGTTCGAAGTTTTTGTATTACGCAGCCGAAAAGATTTCTACGACAAAGCGAGTTCCACGGAGTCCCAAAAGCTCGGTGATGTTAACCGTGGGAATGTCAAACTAATACTGACCAAGAACGTTGTCCACGTCGACTGCGAAACTCGATGACATGGCAAGTCCACGTAGGATTATCATACAAAGGGATAGCAAAACAGATATCGAAAGATAATTAGGTTTCAGAGTTTAGATTTTGATGATAATTATTTCATGGTTGGAACAAGTTTGTTGTGGCTTTTGCGCATCCTTCCCATCCCATCCCTTTCCTTCTTCTATATAGTTTAGTACTTCATGAAACATGAAAATTGTCATCTATATAAATAATTTGTTATTCGCCAAAATAAGATCGTGCTCTATATTTTGGCAAGTAGTGGGCTGCAACGTTTGCAAGGACTCAAAATTTCTATTTCACATAATCATCGGCCGTATTTAATAAATAGTGTACCCAAAAACAGTGTTTTTTTTTTCAAAATATTTAATCTCAAAAGTGCATATAGATCAACTAACAGCACTACTACTACTTAAAAAGATCCAAATAATGCCATATAAAAAAAATAAAAATTAAAAAGAAAAAGAAGTGGGTGTGGTGGACCCCAAAAGAAAAACCTAAACACAAACACAAACCCACATGAGCACTTGAAGTTCTTGCCTCTTTGCTTCACTATTAAAGGCTTCATGTGCACCAATACAGCTGGAGATTAAGAAGAAAGCATGAGAAAACAGAGCACTTAAACAAGGATACAGCAAAGGAGAAGAAAAAAGAACCTTTTTTTTTTGTTTTTGTTACAACTATTTGAAGTACTCTAGCAGCTAGCAGAGTAGCAGCAGTAGCAAATTTCTTGCTTAGAGCAAGTAGTCATGGAGCTCGACGACGACGATGTCTACTTCGCCGACTTGAGCAAGCAAATTTCTCTGCTCATTGCCGATGACGAAGAAGATGAAGAAGTACTCCTTCCTGTAATTCCTCATAGTTTCCACCCTACTTCACTTCCTGTCCATCATCAGGTAACTGCTAACAATTTAGTTCATATTTTAATTACTACAAATTTCACTTCTTTCTTCAGATTTTGAATTCGAACATTTTATATGCTTCTGTTATCACTTCAAATTTCACTTGCACACCAAATTTTAATTTCAAAATTTTTAAATCTATAGGTTTAAGGTTTTGGATCAATTGATTCTGTCATGATATATTAATTTGGGGATTCTGGTTTTTTGCAGTCATACTACCATGTACCGCAGTACGTGATGGCTCCGCAATGCGGATTTGAAATGGTTTACAGAAAGGAAAGCAAAGGCACAGGTGTGTTCATACCGCGGTCATCGTGCCCGCGAAGAAAGAACAGATCAGGAAATTTTAACCCCAACAAATCCGATAACGGTCACCGGCGACGTGAAAAATCCGGTCTTAACTACAACAACGGCAGCTCTGCAGTTGCTCTCAAAAGACATTCAAATGAAGTGTTAGAAGAAAGTGTTCCTTAAACTCCAAGCTTTTCTTTATTAAATTAATTCTTAGCTATATAGGCTTTTTTATTATATATATATATAAGTTTCTTCTGTACATGAGAAATAATTAATATATATAAGCTATATCTCTATAGCATTTGAAATTTCTTTGTTTTGGAAAGGGATTGGAAGAAAAAAAAGTTTTTCTTCCCTTTTTCTATTGATTTGAATTGTATAGATTTCACCATTTTAGTTGGAATTTAAAGAGCTGGATTATTTATTTACTCAAAGTTGAACTATATTTCGTGCTTTATTTACTTAATTGTATTTCAGATAGAAAAAAGAAAGAAAGTGAAGAGTATAGCTTGAGGAACCGTTTGACATTAAATTTTAGTAATTTTTATTTTATATTTTTTAATAATTTTTTTATAACATGCTATAAGTAAAAAAAATTCAATGTATAAAATAATATTATCGTAACATTTTCTTATTTTTTTAAATTAAAAAAATAAAATTTATTTTAAAAAAACATTTAAAATATTTTTTTATTTTTAAGTATTCTTAAATATTTCTGAGTAGTGTTGTAGTTAGCCAACTAGAGCAACATATCTACCAATAATAAAAACTTTCTGAAAATTAAAGAAGAGTTGAATTGGGTAATGGTGTGTTTTTTTCACCGAAAAATTTACTTTTTTTTACTTTTTAATATTTTACTTTCAAATATAAAATATTATAAAAATATAAATATTCACTTCTAACTCACTTTCAATAATATTATTTTTAATAACTCACTTCTAAGAACTTATTTTTAAAAAATTTACTTCCAAAGTAAAAAAAAATGCACCCTAAAAGATTAGTTCATCTAATATTGGAAATTAGCTTTACTCAAGATTCTTCATTTTTCTGGCTATGTGAATAATAATGTTATTCCAAATATAGCTTGAAAATTATCATATCAGGTTTTAATGGTTTAATTCGCACTGGTGACAGAAACTGGTCTAATTAAAGGCTTATTTATTGTTCGAAATTAAGTTTGAAAAATAAATTTTTTAGAATAAATTACTAAAAACTAAATTATGAGAGTAAATCTATAAAAAATAAATATAAAAAGTCAGTCAAAAAAGTAATAAAATAATTATTTATTTTAATAAATTATTATAATAAATTCATTAAAAAATACGAAATATAAATGTTAGAATAAAATGATTTATAATGTCAAACGATGCCTCTACCAACATTCTTCATGAAGTCGACTCATTGTTGAATTCTATGGGAAATGAAAACTGCATATTCGAAAACTTTTGAAATAAACGAAAAATAATTTAGAAAATATAAAAAATCGTAAGGAATTTTTTTATTATATATTTTTATTATTTTTTAAAATAAAAAATAATACTTACTTTTAGAAATAACAAAACTTATTTTTAATTTTAAAAAAACTCTATTTTAAACTTACTCTCAAACGCCTTGATTTCTAATAATTATAACATCAAAGTTTATATATTCTTAAAAAGTAAAATTTTTAATTATTAGATCAGAAGATAGAGAATCATCTGAATGATTTTTTGGTGGAAAGAGAATTACCTTCAGATAAAAGAGTATTTTAAAGTACTTTATTTAAAATAAATATATTTTCATTCTATTTAAAAAATTAATTTTTATTTTTATCTAAAAAATAAAAATAAAATTTTTATGATATAATTTTTTTCTTTTAAAAAATTATAATATATTATAAAAATTGATTAAGAATTAAAAAAATACTTTTAAAAAAAGCACAATTAAATCAGCCCCAAAAGCACATACTGGATAGCTGGAGCCAGGCAAGACCAGGCTGCAGCTGCAAGGGAGGAAACTGAAATTCAACACATTCTTTTTCTTTGTTGCTTGCTGCATTCCATTTCTCCATTTGGCAAATCTTTCGTTTAATTTATAATATTTAAAGAAATTAAAATTTTAAATTCTACATCATATACTATTATATATATATTTTTTAGATTAAAAAAATTTATCTTAATTTTTTTTTTAAAAACTTAAACTAAACTTTTTTTTTCTTCAAAAGAGCTTCTTATATTAAATATTCTAACCCCTCATTCATTGATTGCATAGAGAAAAAAAGGAATCATGTGATGAGAAAATGTATCACTATGAAGCAGATAGAATCTAATCACATGAAACATTTTTGGGTAATTGATTGATCCCACTTTCATAAGATTCCATTTCAATTAGTAGCAGTACATGTGCAGTACTGCACCGCCCACCCCGTTCTTTTGCTTGTCCCGTCAAGGAGCCATGACAAAAAATTGAGTTACCAAAATTTAAAATTTAAAAAACAAAGATAAAAAAAATAAATATTTTATTTATTTATTTTGTTTAGAAGTAGTTTAGAAGTGAAATATTTTAGTTTTAAATTTAAAAGTCAAATTTTTGACCGAAAAAGTTTTAGCGAAATTTTGTCAAAGGCGAAATTCTTAGCGAAAAAATTGAGTTCAAAATGTTGGTACGTCCCGAGTGATTGGAAAATAATTTTTTGCAATGTTAGGTTTTAAAAAGTGAATTATTAAGAAATAAATTTATAATATAAAAAATTATTTGCAAGTAAAATTTTGACAAAGAAGTTGATTTCAGAATCATATCCCAACATTTCTGGTCTTTTTAGTTTGTTTATTTTCAATATTGATCCATCATCATAATTCGAATAGGTCTTATATTTTGAATTATAAAAAAAATTTTCCATGTGCTATCTTAGAGAAATCTAAGTGAGTTATTAAAAATAAATTACTACAAAATGATTTATTTATAAATAATTTTATTAAAAGTGAGTTGCGAAAAAAACATAATTCGCTCAATTTTTCGAGTTAAATCATCATTATACTCGAAGAAATTCATCCACAACTCTAAAATTTTTTGTAGAAACAAAATGTTATTCGGCCCAGGTTATTAATTAATTAATGGCCCAACAATTCAGCCCATTAAGGGGTTAAAAAGGTTTCACAGTCCAGGTTTGTCGTAAAACCGAAAGAAAGAAAATAACAGCACGAGAACAATTTGCTTCTTTATTATCGCTATGCCGTACCCCACCGAACGTGCGTTTAAAAAATATTTTTATTATTTTTTAAAAATAAGTTTGATTTTTTTATTTTTTAAAAATATAAATATATAATAAAAAATTTTACTATATAAATTTTTTTACATTTTCTAAATTTTTAAATAAATTTTTTAAATATTTATGAAATATATATTAAAAAATATATAATTAAAAATTAAAAAATTATTTTTTTGGTAAACTGAATCAAACAGCACCGGAGTTCGATGGGTACATATTTTACCACCGCAGTTAAGCTCTTTGAAACTTGTGGGGCATGGGTGATCCGCTACAGCAGCTTCAGATTCTGTACTTCGAACATGATCAACTTTCTGGATACATTTCTCAGTTGTTGTCTATAGAAAATTTTGAGAAGCATCCTGAAACTTGTTTCATGAAAATTTTTGAGAAGCTTCCCTTGTGAACTGCACTGAATATCCTGAACTTTTATATAGTTTACTGTTATTGAATATGATTCTAAAAGCATCATGCTGTTATGCTCTTGCGTTATTCTTCTTGCTGCAGAGGCACTCTTACATTGTTTGAATCCATGCATTTGAACTGTGTTTTTCTTCAGAAACTTCATATTGAAAGAAAACTCGATGAGGTGTTCTTCCAAGATTTCATTTGTCTTGGGAGAGCAGATGAAAGATGAAAACGAAATGTTCAAGGGTCTAGGATATAAAATCATTAAGTGTCTCTATTCAGCCATGAATGTCAAGTAAATTTTGTTCGCTCCAGTCTGCGAATTATTCATAAACATGAGGATCCTTTGTAATCCCTGACTACAGCCAAGAAAGTTTATGAGACAGTGCCTTTCACTTGAGGTGCTTTGAAAACCAGCTCAACATGTCTTCATGAGCCTCTTCGGCCTTCTTCACTGCGTTCTCATCATTCACATCATATCTTACAGTCCAGCCATGCGCTACCCCAGGGAAGATTTTCACGTAGCTATCGTACTGTAAAAACAGGAAAAGTTAAAATAACTCTCCAGTAAATTACGTCTCATATGCAATATCAAATTCAGCTAATATCAACAAGAAACCGCAAAAAATATCAGCAACAGCGCACAATTTTTTGAAGAAACCATGTAACTTGGAGATTTTTTCTGATTGAAAGAGATGTTCCAAGTGAACCACACAGCATTATATAGCTTACATGATTTCTAAAGATGTGGAGTTATCTTTATCCTTCTTAGTGCCAAAGATCCACTTAACTGCAAATGACATACTGCAACTGCTACCTATAAATGCTTATGAAAAATCTTAGGTGCAATTAGCAGTTTAGCACATTAACAAGTAAGCCAAGATCCAACGATTAGCTATCTGAATGGGATATTAATCATGGCAAAGTTGAGGATGACCAAAACTCATTTTCATTATAAGAGAAAGTTCCATCTTGCCCATTTCACCATTGAAGGTCATTTTAGTTGCCTCTATTTGTTTCCTCAATTAGGTTTGGTTATATATTATGCATACTTTGCAAACGTAGGTGGAGCCACATCAACACATAAATCCTCATGCATAACTACGAGCCATTATATCAAATACAAATACTACAATTTGAAGGGCAACAGACTAATTTAGATTAAAAGTTGACAGTGTCGCCAAGAGATAGGTAGAGGAATTTGCCCTATCATGAAGGGAAAAGCTACTTGTCAAGGCCAAAACTAGCCTTAACTTCTTCATGGTTGAGATGGTTGCAAGTATGTAGGTGCGATTATATGGGTCCAAGCAGTACTGTGTAAGCCCCAAGTTTCGCATCAAATCATTAACCTTGATTTGATCATGGTCACATTTTCGCATTGATGTTTGCACATCTCTATCATAAAACTTCAAGAATAGTAAACTCCTAAAGGCCTAAGAGTCAAAACAATATAATTAAACTACATTCATAAAAGATGTTCGTAAACAGAAGGCAAACTTTCATTTTCATCCATCACTAGACCTTAAAAGTACCTAATGAAACATTGAAACATGAACAAAAGTATTGTTTTTAGCAAAAAAGATTGACTGAACATTCTCAAACATTTGGGGTTAAGAACTGACCTCAGCTTTAGTAGACAAAATCTCTCCAAATTGTTTCACTAGTTCTGGCGGAGACATCTTGTCGATCTCAGCCCCAAGAATAGCAAGGTTAGTTTTGTTCTCTAGACAAACAAGCATTAAATGTTCAATTAGAATAATGTAACGATGTATAAGTAAAGCTACATGAATCATTTCATCTTCAAGCACTTCATTTTCTTCATCACTGGGGACATTCATATTCGCCTGGGATGTCTGTACCTTTAATATCCTCCAGAGTGACAAGAGAAGGGTGCAGCATTACTGCAGCTTTAATTTCACCAGTTTTTGCTAATTCAGCAACCACCTTGGCTGAGAGACCGCAGTATATGGATGTCATATTAACGTTGAGAATAAAAAGCAAAAAAGACATGTTAAGAATGTTTCAGCCAAACAAAGCACGATAAGAATATAATACACTACGCACCACCCCAGCAAATTCCAACAGTGCCAATGGCAGAAACACCTTTTTCCTTTAACGCAGCAATTACAGGTTTTGCATCTTCAAATCCCTTTTCCTGCATATTTCACACTTTGGAATTAATAACAGGAGCAATTTAGGCTTGTTAACTTGCATAAACTCAAAGGAAGTGAGTTTTCAGAACTGAGAGAATTGAGTTCTGTTGTTCACTTATCTGAAAGCGAGTTCTAAGTTCTCAGAAGTGAGTTTCATAGAAAGCGAAAGATAACTAAATTGGAGTGGAATGACTTCGATTTTGAGCCAAAGTTACTTCTGTGAAGTGGGAAGTCAATCAAATATTACAAGTTTTATAAATTTTTTATGAATTTCTAAAATAAAACTAAGTTATTTTCTACTCACTTCTACCAATATAAGTGAACCCCAGAACATTTTTTAATTTTCCAGAACTTGCACTTTCAGAAGTCAGCTCCCAATATTTACATCACTTTTGTGCAAGTGAGCAATCCCTTAAAGGAACTGATAAATAGTCATTGATAAAAAATTGTTGCTGCAAAAAACGAGCAATGGCATCCTATGCAAATAAAAAGATGTAGTATGAAACCAACTTGAGAAGCATTAGTATCTTCACTTTTATATAGGAACTCATGTTTATAACCCATCTTTTTTCAGCACAAAAATCCTTAAAATGTTGAAAGCAAAAATTTCCAAAAAGGAATATTGCTCCATAGAGATATAACAAGAAAATGATTCAATCAGTGAAAGCAACTAAGTAAGAGACTAAGTAAGATTTCCACAGAAACAAATTAGTCTGCATCCCATTATAAAAGGGTGAGAACAGTTTTCAAAACAGAATTATAAGATGCCAAATTAATAAATCTAGTAATAGTGTTGATGGGAAATTTTTAAAGTTCTCTGTAGATAACATCTAACTCGCCATTAACCTTTATCTTGAGAAGCTCAGCTATTGGGACTGTTATGCTTGAAGCTTTTCTCAGCTCATTCAGACTTTTCCTAAAGAGATAAAATAAGGAGCACTTTGAAGTTCAAGTAAACCTTGCAAAGCTACTTAACTTAGTAAATCTTCAACAGATACTGACTGCTCAAAAAGTAAAGAAATATAATCGTAGTTGAAAGTCAGATACATAGAAGTCACTAAATGTATACTTTCAGCTACAAAATGGAAAGACTATAAGGTCATACCCCCAAGTAACAACTGAGAAATAAAAGAATAAACATAAAATCTTACCGGCCTATGAGACTGGATCCAAGTTGAAATTTCAGTACCGCTTTGAGGATCAAGTGGATCCCCATGGAAAAAATCAGGTACAACAACATAGAATCCAGCACCAGCAACTTTGTCTGCAAGTTTCCTGAACAGAGACTTAATTTAAGTAAAAATAGTTTGAAGTTATCACTGGTAACAAGCTTAACCAATTAAAAATGTCTACCAGAAAATAGAAACTTCCTGGCCTGCCTCAAATCATACCAACTCTAAATCCTTACAAGCTCTCCTGAAAAGCTTTTCCTTGATGATATAACATTCAATAAATGAACACCAGGGTGTTCACCCTTCAACTACTCCAAAGCGCAGTAATTATAATTTCCAGTTTGAACTATGGCTTCCTTAAGGATAATTTCAAATTTTACAGCCTTCAAGAATTATAAATTTCATCCATGAATAATTTATTGCTAGCAATTAGGATTTATGGAAAACTCCAAAGCATGATCTTTGGCTCTGATAAGATGTAAAAGCAACGACTCAATCTAATAATTTAAACCGATAGATGGGCTAGCTATGTATAATAGTGTAATACCTAATTCACATAAAGAGAATAAAATCATGATATATTAACTTTGATAAAGATTGTTAGAGAACAGCTCTTTCAAGCGCTAAAGAAATCCCCTTCCGAAGAGCTAAGGAAAAAACACTTGCTAAAAAGACCTTACCAACCGCTTCCTAAAACAGTAAAAATACTGGAAACAATCTGCGATTAATCTAGAGGGACCCGGATAGGGGATGATAGCAAAATAGTTCACTCGCAAGAAATTTTGTGTACCTATAAAATTTGCTAAACACAAAAGAGCATACAATGACAAAAAATTACCAAACATAGTTCACTTGCAAAAAAAAAAAAAAATTTACCTATAAATCTACTAGAAACAAAAGAGTATACAATGATGAAAAAAATAATCCATTAACTCAACGAATTTATTTTTCAAGAATTGATTGCAGTACCTGAGGTTTGGTGCTTCATATCCTGCAAAAAAATGAAACAGTCAACATTTCAGTTCAACAATAACACTAATCCAATTTCAAACATATAAAAATAATCTATACAAGAGAAAGGTCCTCATACAAATCAACACCAAGGTGCTCGTTAAGCTAATTTAAATCCTGGAGATCAACAAAACAAACTCTTGACAGTATTATTATTCCTAGGAGCATGAAACCACACCTTATCGCTGGTCTGCAAGCAAGAAAGACTAGGGATCTCTTTCAAAAAGCAGCAGAACAACATCTGTCCTTACTTGTTTCTGAGAAAATTATATTTCACCACAAAGTTCAAACCTCGTACATAAAAACACAAGCAAATTGATACACACCCGATACATTTCAGGAAAAAAATTAACAATTTTACAAAATTTTTTTTCTACTCAGCAGTTACAAAAAGGTAAAAGAGAGCACTCTATGCAATTTCCAATCATTCAAACTCCTCCCGGGAAAAAAATTGACTAAAAGAATAAAATAATTTATGGGAATTTGATTAACTTCTCAAAATGTCGAACAAAGAATCAAACTTTAAAAAAAAAAGAATAAAAAAAAAGATGAAAAATTGATGAAACTGACCGAACACATCGGTAATTATGACAATAGCGAGCTTAGATTGATCAATCGATCCAACAGTATAAGTCTTCAGTCCACCGAAATCATCAACAACAGTTCCAACACCACTGCCGGAGTTCAATGCCGGAGGGTTATCACAGCACTGCGCACCAGCCATTTGGATTTCAGAAAGAACAAAAAAATTCTCTTTCTCTTGAAAGCTTAATCTTAGATCGATTGATTGAAATCAAGAAACAGAGTAAGAGAGGAACAACTGAGCGAGGATTAAATTGAAGATTAGTGGTGACGTAATGTCTGACGACAGCTTACTCTTGCTATAAAAGAAGAAACTTGTCTAATTATGAAGGGAAAATATGTCTTTTTCTTTACTTTTTGGTTATTTGTTTTCTGTTCTCATATTTCTTTTTTTTTTAAGTTTGTTTGATTTTTCACTAAATTTCTTTCCGATTTTTGTTGTCATTGGATTTTTCTTTTTCCTTCGTTGTCATTAAAATCTTTTTCTCTTTTTATGGTTAGTTACTGATTTTTTTTCTTTTTCTTTGTTAGTTATTTAATTTATTTCCTTGTTTTAAGTAGGGGTGACAATATATGATCCAAACCGAAAATTCAATTCGAAACCGACCTGTTTAATCAGGATTATGGTTGAAAATTTTGATCCGTATAAATATATGGGTTGGATTAGAGTTGAACGAATTTGATTCGGTTATTAAATGGGTCGATCCGGATTAACCAAAAATTGATCCATTAATTCGAAATATCATTTTTTGAAGAACAATTCTTATTTTTTCTTACCGTATAGTAAAATATTGGCAATAAAAATAATCGATAATAGTTATTTACAAAATATTAAATTATATTATATTTTTAACTAATTCTTTATTTTTATATCTTAGTAAAATAGTATAAGATGAAAATTATAATATTATTGAAAGTATTACTATATAGGTATTTTTAATAACGAATTTAGATTTCGTATAAAAATTTTTATGAAAATTTTGTTAGATAGATATATTTATATCGAAATTATTAATATGTATTTATAATCATAAATTTCAGCTGTTATCATATATTTTCAAAAAATAAAATAATAATTTTTTTGGATATTTTAAGGACCGATGAAGATATTAAAAAATACATATTTTATCGGACATAATTATATATCGTCAGTAAAAATATCGTGCACTTTTATTCGAATTGATTTTATAATTTTACTGAAGTTTAAAAATATAAAATTAATAATTAATAATTTTAATTATTAAATGGGTCGACCCAAAATTGACTCGGTTATTAGTAGATTGGATTAGGGTTGACAATTTTGATCCGTATAAATTTATGAATTGGATTAGAGTTGAATGAATTTAATCCGATTATTAAATAAGTCGATCCGAAACTGACCCATTAATCCATATTGCCATCCGATCAGTTATTGAGTTTCTTATTAGTTTTTTTCCCTTGAAAATTTCTTTTACCGTATTTGTAGTTATCTGTTTATTGTACGGTTGGGATGGAACATCATAAATGCTTTATGATGGATGTGTTTACGGGGATGGTTAATTTGAAGGAAAAAAAAGAACGATTTAAAACTATTTGGGAATATGTTTATGAACTTTGGAAATTGTTTTAAAAAATATTTTTTTATTTTTTGATAAACGAGTTTTATTATTTGACTAAAAAAATAAAAATTATATTATGTAAATTTTTTTAATATTTAAAAATATTTCAAATAAATTTTATAAAAGATTTATTAAAAAATGTGAATTAAAAAAATTGAAAAATAATTTTTCGGAACGCTATTCCAAATGACCCCTTAGCACCTTCAAGTGTTTTCTTGAGTACTTTTGCGTACATGTTTTTTTTTTATTATTTAACGCGCACTCTTTTAAACCTCGGCGACCATATTACATTTGCAGCAGTTGAGTTTTGGTCGCTAATAGTGATCGCGATCATATTGACCAATTTCTTTGGTCCTATAAAGCAGGGTTGGTTTTTTTTTTTTTTTGGTTTTTGTAGTGGCATACCATCACCTCTTCAAAATTTTCATGTGAATGTGGAAACTATATACTGATAATGCTTGTAATCATTCTAGTTTACAATATCCATAACGTTCACTACCTCTTCTAAGTTCTATGAATCAAACATAGAACAGAAAAATCCAAACATATATAGATGGCACTACCTTAGAACCATTACTGATGACTGATAGCTGTGTTTTTGTGTTCCTATGATGATTCAACACATGCAGCTGTGGTGTTCAGATTGCTGCAGAGTAGTTGTCGTAGACGAAGATTGCGGATGTAATGATCTTGAAGGAGTGTTTGGAAAGCTTGACGCAGGGTTCTTAACTAAAGGTATCAGAGACTGTACTATATCTGTCATCAGTGGACGGTAATCTGCTTCTGGTTGTACGCAAACTGCAGCAATTGCAGCAATCTGTTTCCATACCAAGCAACAACGAAGTATAAAAAACAGGAGCATTAGCAGCAATTCGTATCGGTTTTTCAACTGTGGCAATGGTTTATGCTTTGTGTATCGAGTTTTAACCTGAATAAGTTCTTTCTTTGAGTATTGGCCATGCAGAATTGGATCAACCATTTCCTCGACTTTCTCTCTGTTGGTTAATCTTGGAAGAGCCTACAATTTTTCAAACAATCTTCAGAATTCAGACGCATGATGGCAGTTTCTTCACACTCAAAACTGTCAATGAGTAAAATTTTCAAACCGCATAAAATGCACGAGTATGATTTCTTACATATTTGACTAGGACATGTTCGCCATTCGGTCTTCTTGTATCCACAGGCGATCTACCAGTTATGAGTTCCAAAAGCACAACTCCATAACTATACACATCTGATTTTGTAGTTAGTCTTCCCGTTGACGCATACCTGCAACCAAAAAATGGATATGAGAAAATGGGAGAACAAGTTATGCTGATGATATGTTGAAATTGGAATCAATAAGTAACACTGACTCTGGGGCAACATATCCTGAGGTTCCTAAAACACGGGTAAGCACTTGGCCGTTGATCTTGTCAGAACCCATCTTGGCCATGCCAAAATCAGAAACTTTAGCTCTGTAATTGCGGTCTAGTAAGATGTTGCTGCATTTAAAGTCCCTATGAATGACTGCCGGTGTGCAGTGCTCGTGAAGGAACTCAAGACCCCTAGCGCAGTCTAGAGCAATACGTAGCCTTGTCCACCAATCTAACGGTTGTCGTGGATGGTTGGAAGATGTTGGGTGGAGATGTTGCTGCAAGCTTCCGTTAGGCATGAATTCGAACACTAGTAGACGGTGATGTTGGTCGGCGCAATAGCCAAGTAAGCCTACTAGGTATCGTGATTGCAACCGACTGAGCAAGTCAACCTACAAACAATCCCGGAATTAAGTCATGAAAGCATTAAGGAAAATGGAAGAACAAAAGCACATTATGCGAACTGATTTTGATCACCTCAACTCTGAACTCGCGCTCGCGCTGCGTTCCCTCGCTGTGAAGAACCTTGATTGCTGCAGTAGTACCTCCGGGAAGAGTACCACGAAAAACTGTACCGAAACCTCCGCTGCCAATCACATTGGCACCACTGAACCCGTTAGTTGCCAACTCCAACTCCTTGTAGGTAAACACATTGCCTCCCTTGTACCTTGTGTTCCCTGAAACAGGCAACTTCCCACCAGCAATGCAGCTCTTCTCATCTACAAAACAACAAAAAAATTTCAAAAGACAATTCAAGTAAAAGTTCCATTGAAAATAATCTGAAACTCGTATAAGAAAATAAACAAGTACCTGCGTTACTGCTATAGTTAACTACGCTTCCTGTAGTTGTAGTACTACACTTTGCAGACATTTGCTTTTCATCTGCCACGCTATTTTTACCGAAATCATCATCATTGTTTCTTGGCCGAAATCTCTGAACTATCAAAAGAATTGACAGAACAACGACAAGTAAACCGACAATGGCGATAGGTGCTACTATCAAAATCATCGTGTATGGGATAGGGATTGAACTATGGTGGTCATTGTTTGTGTGACTACTACTACGGTGATGAAAAGGCGGCGGCGCTACGTTATTATTCAACTGATCATCTCCGTCCATAGCAACACCTTCGACAGAAAAAAAGAAAAGAAAAGGGAAGAGTTTGCGCTCAAAAATCTAAAAGAAATTATATGGAAGAGATTTTCAACAGAAGCTAGCTAGAAGGATAAGCAAATTAATTATGTGATGAGTAAGGGGATCACAAGAAACACATAACCAAATTAATCCAAACCATCTTCACGAGCATTTCGTCGAACACCTTATTTTCTAACTACTACAACTAGGCACTTCCGCTCGTGAACGTTCCGAAACAAATGGTCCCCGCATGGTTGCCTGCCCTTTGCGTTGTTTCTGAAATTTATGAGAATAAAAAGCAGATGGTCCCTTTAAAAAAACAATTTTGTCGCGAATCGATCCATTGAGATCTGGCAGTGAGCAGTAATGCGATATAGGATCAAACTCATCACCTATAAAGCAACTTCTTCCGTTGATTTATGTTTTACTTCTTCTTCGCATGAATGAGAAAATCACAGGGAACGAACTTGCTTCGTGTTGTTGCATTAATTCTTGAAGCCAAAGAATTCTAACTATGGATCTTCCTGTACAAATGTGGTAAGATTCAGTGAAACGCATTCAGTATCAACTGTAACGTTGATGTACTTCACAGTATTCTTTTACGTGCATTTGATGCTTCTGAATTGGTGACTATGGTCAGGTGACTGTATTTTAGCTAGCTTTTGTACTTTTATCGATTGCTAGAAAACTAATCTTCAAAAAGAACTTCAATTTTGGATGAGTAATACTTGTTACGAACTTATAATTCTTTCCAGAATTGATTGGCAAGAAAAAAAAATGAGTCCAATTTTTTATAAATACTATCTCAGCACTTTGATAAACAATACAAAATTAAACTTTTTTGACAATAGTAAAAAGCAGTGGATGAGATGCTAAGTTAGATACAAACATTAAAAGTTCATGAGCACTTGAGTTGGCACTAAGACTCGAGACATTTATTATCAATATTTTTATAAGGGAAGAAACATAAAGTCCACTTCTACTGGTGCATGCCATGAAGATTATTAAAAGAAAAAAAACATTATCCATACAACATATTATCTTATAGCTAGAGATTCTCATGGCCAATTACATTAATCAACATGTCACAAAAAAATAATAAAAACAACAACTACTGCTACTGCTACTGCTGAGCATAGCAGCTCAAGTTAAGTTACTCTTCAGCAACAAACACAAGAAGCACAAATCATTTTCAAAGCAACTCATCAACTTGGCAACATGCAACTTTTCTGCCTTTTGTCTTCCCCTTCATGCAGGGCACAACCAAGAAAAGACAGCAACTACAGGTCCTACCATTTGAAGCTGCTCAAGATAACTCTTTAGAATTATGGTAAACATCTTTAGTTGGCGTAATCGAAAAAATATCAAGTGTCCTGAAGTAGAAAATTTTGCTAACAAGCAAGGATGGTAGAAGAAATCGGTGTGGCGTGAGATCTAAATCTTAGCTGAAGTGGGAGATGTTTGAAAATACTTTTGAAAAAAAGCTTTCGTCAAACAAAAAATATTTTTTAGAAAACAAAATTTATTTTTTATCTAAAAAATAATAATAAAATTTATCATATAAATTTTTTTATATTTCTAAAAATTTTAAAGATTCTGTAAATATTTTTAAATTTTATTAAAAATATAAAATAAAATAAAAATTATAAGCAATGCCAAACGACCATTAAGAGTCCGTTTGATTTAGAATTTTTTCACCGCTATTTTTTAATTTTTTATTTTATATTTTTTAATATATATTTTATAAGTATCTAAAAAATTTATATAAAAATTTAAAATATATAAAAAAATTTTACATAATAAAATTTTTTTATTATATATTTTTATTTTTTATTTAAAAAAAATTATATTTTATAAATACTTTTAAACGCCCCGTTATCAAGACGAAGCTGTCTTTAGTCTACATAGTGAAGCAATATCTGTCCCCGGAAGATCCTTTTCACTGAAGACAAGTTACAGGTTGTCCACATATACAGTAATTTAAACCTACTCATTCATCATGAAAGGCAATATATGACACAAAAATTGCTATCATTCAATGAGGAAAGAATTAGAAAAAATTTGTAATGATTAGGTGAAGATTCCTGGACTTTATATCCAATGTTCCGTTGCCTGATTGTCTCAGGCATTCTTCTCTTGATCTGACTCTTACTTTCACAGAAATTGCAAACAGTGAAACTCCTCATTTAATCAATGCTGAGCAGAACTAAATGATTGCTCCTATCATTTGTGCTATTCATGCAACTCGAGTGAAGATGCAGAAAAGACAATATTGTAGTTTTGGGTATTTTCACTCGAAGAGTGTGTTTACGAACGCTTTAAATTTTATTTTTTTAACTTATTTTTAATATAAAATAAATAAAAATAAATTTTTTTAAATTTAATTTTTAAATTTACTATTAAAGCCCACTTCAAGCACTAGGTAAACACGCCTTAATTAGAATTGATTTTCTCAAAAATAAATTTGAAAGAATAAAATTTATAAAGATAAATATTCTGAAAGTAAATTATTGACAAAAAAAATTCACTTTCAGATTTACTTACCATGAAGTAAGCACGTCCTTTATAGTAGAATACTAAAAATATTATTACAGCAGCTGAGAAACAAGTCTGACCCTTCAGAATATATAAGAGGGGACTCATTGCATGGTCCTAACTGAGAATAATTCCATTCATATAAAAGTATTCAAAAGAAAAGAAAACAAAGATCTGCTCCAAGTTGCTACCATCTATTGCTTGCTATATGACAAGATCGAAGAAGCTCGAGCTGCTCATACCCCAGCAGTGAGTGCTGCAAGTCAAGTCTACCATTTCTCAGGCATCTGTTTCTGAGACAGTACATTTTTCCTTCATCAATTGGCTCAAACCAGCTAGCTGAACTGAGATTCTTCTAGTTCTGCCATTGTTCAGAAAACACCATAATCTGAAGCTGTCACGATGGTAGCTACTATAAGAACATGAATTCGTTCACTGCAAACCGTTGTTTGCGGCTATGTATCTTGTGCGATAACTATTTTGAGGAAGTAAATCATCTCACAAGCAGTACTAAAGCAAGAAAAAGTTCACTTTACATAAATCATACCAACTACTCAATGACCAGCATGATGGAGTTATACAAGAGGAGACTATCCGAGACGAGTGGATTTGGATGAAACTAGTAGCAGTAATATTGTTGAATTGTCTGAAACTACGGATGGCAAATTCAGACCCGACCCGCGAACCCGATAGATTTGAGTCAATCTATTGTTGGATTTTGGTCATTTTCGGATCAATCCGACTTTGATCCGAAAAAATTAAACAGATTGAGATCGGATTCGGATTGATCTGAAAATGATCCGTTTAATCTATATAACTATTTATATAATATATATATATATATATATATATATATATATATATATATATATATATATATATATATATATATTATTTAATAATTAAAAATGTTTTCTTTTTAGATATATCATAATTAATAATTTATATATATTATTATTAAAAAATTAATATTTATAATGTTTATTTTAATTATTAAATAGGTCGATTCGAATTTTACTCGGTTATTAAATATGTTGGATTACAACTTTGACCCATATAAATAAATGAGTCGGATTAGGATCAAATAATTTTGATCCGATTATTATATGGATCGATTCGAACTCGATCTAAGAATCCGATTTGTCACCCCTAAATTTGTCTCACATTACTTATTTGTCAAGCTGGCAGCTGTTTTTATGGATCAACATCATCATGTAGGTAGGCCTGTTGTAACTTAGAGATGTAAATACAGACATAATGTGCAGATCGACGAAGCCAGGCTAACAAGACAACCGGATTAGATCGACCCGACCTAACTTGATCTGTTAAACAGAACGGGTCAGCCTGTTGATAAAATTATGATCCGATCTGACTCTTTGTTCCAATTTATTTTAGTTTTTAATTATTATTAATATTTTTTATATTTATTATATTGACTGATAAAAATTAATTGGTCAATGCTTTTTTAACGAAAGTCAATGGCCTAAAATTGACTTCTGGCCAATGATCAAATTATTGACCATTGGCGGGTGGACCGACTACCGAGCCAAGAAAAGTGGCCTGAGACTATCCGCTTGATCGGGTTGAGCGGTCTCGATTATATCACTAGTTTCAGGCCAGGCTGCGACTTATCGGTCCATGGACTCCGATTAGCTCCGTTGATTTTTGCATCTCAATATTGTTATTCATTGAGTTTTTACTTTTATGAGCCGTTTGACAAATCTTTTTATTTTATTATATCATTTCATTTCAAATTTTCATCTCTCAATAAATCTTTTACAGTATTAATTTTTTTTAAAGTTTTAAAAATACACGTAAATTGTACGTCATAAAATAATAATATATTTAATTTTTAGATAAAAAAGTTAAACTTATATTCTAAAAGATCTCAAAATAATTTCCTTTCCAAAAAAGCTTTTTATTTTAAGTATTCCCAAATGATCCCTACACAATTGCTTTGCAATAATGGAGGAAATTAATTCATTGATGGAGAGAGACATCTATGATCTATCCACCTCTTCAAACCTATGAACAACGAGAAATCCTCAAGTTGTCAAATGCCTTCCAAAGAAAAATCATCAAAACCATCAGAGTTGCAACTTTAACTTTGAATCCCAAGGTTCGGCACCTACAGGCTCCAACATCTCCTTCGACCTCAACCGTTATTCTCCAAACTCGCAACAATTGCTCCAACCTCAACAAGATATCTGGCAAATAAAGTTATTACCTTTAGGCTTCGCCATGATGACTAAGTGTGCGTTCAATTGCATTCGAAAGTAATTTTTTTAATTAAATATTATTTTTGAATAACTTTTTACATTTTTTAATAATAATTTATTTTATAAAAACTCTCATATCAAAGAATTATTTCCTATAAAAAGAACTAACTTGCCAATGTCAGATGCTGCATCTCTCACCTCTGTTTCTTTTGTGAAGCCGTCTATGCCAAGTGACTTTGCTTGGCAAAAACTGCAATAGGGCCTAGATAGAAAATCAAGATTGCCATCCAGCTATATTGCCTGCAAAAAATATGATTATGAATATTTTGGAGTAGGTAGATCATGATGGTAAGATGTTCTGATTTAAGTTAAAGTGATACCAATTATGTTTTTGAAACAACACTTAGGACATTTTTCGTGCTTTTAGACTTTTCAAGCTCAAAAATGTCTTTGGAGGTGTTTTGAAATACTTATAAAAATAAATTTCTAAAAGGAAAGAATATTGTTATCCTATTTTAAAAAACTAGTTCTATTTTTTTATCTAAAATAATAATGAAAATAAATTATAGCAAGATTTTACTAAATAATTTTTTTATATTTTTTAATTATTAAATAAATTTTATAAAATATTATAAAAAATTTATTATAAAATGTGAAATAAAAATGAGCTTTTCAAACGTTCCTATAAACAATCCCAAATGCAACCATATATAGTGTTATACAAAAAATTTTCAAAAATTTGAAAAGCATAAGTAAATCTACATCATAAAATATTGTATCGTACGAGATCCTTTTCCACAAAAAAAAACTTAGAAAAATTTCTGTAAAATTCTTTTAAAAAAATTTTATTTTCAACCATTCCAAATGTGGACTTAATGATTTTTACAACTATTCCAAATGTTGTATACACTAAAATGGTGTGGCTTTTGGAATTACTTATGAAATAAAATTTTTTTTAAATGAAAAATATTTTTATTTATTTTAAAAAATAAGTTATATTTTTTTTTACTTTCAAAAAAATAAAAAGATCTCACTACATAAAATTTTTTTATAGTTTTTAAAATTTTAAGTAAATTTTTTAAATACTTATAAAATATATATTAAAAAATATGAAATTGAAAATTGAAAAAAAACGTTTGAAAAACTTAATTCCAAACGGCTATATATCCTGAAGTGGATTTTAACTATCCTAGAATTAATTCATCTCTAGGAGTGTTTAACAATTCTTTAAATTTTATTTTTTTGAACTCATTTTTAATATATAATAAATAAATATTTTAAAATAAATATTTTTTATCAAAAAATATTAAATTTATTTTTTAAATTTATTATTATTATAAAATTTATATAAAAAATTATTCTTTTATTAAATATTATTAATTTTTAATTTAATTTTTTAATTTATATTAAAAAAAGTGAATTTACAGTAAGATAAAGACACCCTAAGCAATGTTCAGTGAGTACACCATAAATCCACCAAATCTAACACTTTCTTCACTCTGCAGTTCTTCAACCCTCTGCATTTCGGTTTTTCTTCTTCCTACGGAAACAGCAATCAAGAAGTTCAACAAGCAGCAAACCCTAAATCCAGCGATAAAAACAACAGTGAATAGAAAATTTTGATAATTGGGAAACACGGGGTTCAATTCAATTTCTGAGTATTATACAGCCTAGTGGCAGAACCGGTAACTTCAAAACTAGCCGTGGCAATTTCTAATCTGACCTCAAAATCGATTCAAAAAAATCGTATTCAAATTGATCCAAAAAGTAATCTGAAAATTTGAAAAAAATTTAGATCGAATTCGAATTAATTTGACCATTATATCTATATAATTATTTATATAATATATATTATTAATAACTAAAAAATATTTAAAATAATAATATAAAATTTAAATTTAATTTGTATTTATATATTTTTTAATTTATTTTAATTTAATTAATTTTTACTTAATTTATAAATTTTATAAAAATTAATATTTTTTGAATATATAACTATAATTTTTATATCTTATTATTAAAAATTAATATTTATAATTTTTATTTTAATAATTTTATTATTAAATAAATCAATCTGATTTAATTAAATTATTAAATAATTAAATTATAATTGAATAATTTTAAACCGACTATATCTATCCATCTAAAACTGATTTATGAATCTGAATTGCCAACTCTTTCGAAACGAGCAATTTGATTGCGTGAAATTGAATAATCACAGTGGCCCAGGAAAGAATGGAATGGAATCCCAAATATCACGAACAAACACAACAATAAAACCAAACTCAAAACGCCACCGGGGTTCAAGAAATAGAATGGAATCAACAGCTCTCTCCTTGCCTCCGTGTTTCTACTTCACTTCACCACCACAGAACCATCAAAGATCCAAACTTTTCAATCTCCGTCGCTTAAAAATCTCACCTTTCCGGTTAGGTAACAACAATCTCCCTCTCATCAATGGGTTTCTGTGTATGTGCGTGCGTGTGAATGCGCGTGAGCTTTTTTTTGTTTATTACAATATATATAGAAAAAGATGGTTTATAAAGTGGAAATTGGTTTGAAATTGTTCAATTTTTTGAACATTTTCAGCTGTTCAGAAGAGTGAGGGACTCGATGGGCTTCCTCCGGAGTTCTACAACGAGGTATTTGTGGCAAATATTTGTTCTTTTCTGTCGTTCTTGCTTGTTTGCTGTTAATCTTGAATGTTACAGAAATTGCATTAGTAGTTCTGGTGGATTAGGCCTTTCATCATGCATATTCTGGTGGACTTAAAGGGCAATGTTTATTATATGCTTTAGTTTGTGGTACTAGGTGATTTTACAAATTTTGGTCACAACATGTTCTTTCTTCTTATAGTCTTACTGGTTAACTAATTGTGAGTCAGCTGGTTTCATGCGAAAGAGTAGGTATGGTTTGATTTGTACACCTTATTCTATCGGCATTCGTCATACATGTGTTGTGAGATTTTGCAAAATTGGTCCTATTAGGGAGATACAACTCATCTTGTGTTTACTCTATGTGGCACTAATCCAACTCACCTTTATACCCAACACCTCCAAGACCTTATGCATTAAACAGGAATTAGAAATAGAAAAGATGGGTTAATGTTACACGCTTGCAATATTATAGCATGAAGCTTATTGACATCTCAGTACAACCTTTCTTGTTAAAAGAGTTAAATTGCATCCAAGATCAATCATTTACTTCTCTAACAGTCTATTTTTCTTGGATGGTTTACTTACCATGCCTCAGTAGCCTGCCTTGTGATATACATTTTTAATCTGCCAAAAAGCTATTAATTATTCAGTCATCTATTCTTCTATGCATCAGAGTTTAGCTAGATTCAAAGTGCTTTTGAATATCTACATGTCTTCAAGAATATTTTGTTTAAAATAGTATATTCTCTATTGCTAGGAATGGCAAGCACAACAAAGAGAGAAAACCAGGAAATGGCATGCTTATCGGAGAAAGGAGGAAGAAGAAGAGAACAGAAAGACAGATGAGTATCGTGAATTAGGGATGCGCCTTAAGGGCTACCCTGAGGAAGAAGTTCGCAATGCAAGGAAGTTAGTGTCAAGCTTTATCCAAGCTGCTGAAGAAGTGGAAGAGGTACCCCAACAGCAAATATGTCTTTGTATCAACACTAAAGATTTTTTAAGCATGAGAAGTTATCTTTATGTCATGAGCTCTGATATTAGAACTATGACTATGTTGTTCAGTGAGGAATGCTATAGAGATTTTGTGTGGTTGTCTTACTTCATGATGTGTTCATTTTTCTTGCAAATAACATACAGATAATGCAACAAAGGCATTATGATTCTAATTGTCCCTCAACATGTTCTAGTTATAGCATTCTTGCTGTAGCTTAAGAAAACTGAGAGACGTATATCATCTTTTGATAGTAACCCTTTATATTTTGTCTGTCTAGAAAATCGAAGAGGCTGCAGAGAAAGGTGAACTTACTGAGCTCGTTCTTATGGTTATATGGAATCGAATGGATTTGGCTCGTCGTGATGTATGGCTTCTGGAATAACTGCGTTCTTAGTTTTCAATTGAGTATTTCATTGCTATCCTGAATATGTATGCTATTGTTAAGCTCGTTGTGTGCATTGCTTTTTCTTATCATGTATGCCCCTATTTAGGTTCTGTGGTAAAATAATTGAGGAAGTTTTATATATTCTAGTTCAGTGATAATGTCAACTCAGATGCTAGTCTTACAATTCGAAGGTGTGAATCTATGTGTAACTTCTTTCTCTTCTTCTAGACGGAATCCAGCATCTTTCACTCTCTTGATATTTAGCTTGTGGAAATTTGTATTCACAAAAGACATCCTTACAATGAGATTAGGATGAGTCTTGTCATTCTGATTTTTGAGATAATTACCTAGGACGTGTCACCTTTGTATCGAATCAAATGCTTCTTGCTGACTGCAACTGTTTGCTGAAAGGATTTCATGGCGAAAAGAAACTAGCTCTTAATTTCCTATTATTTTATTGTAAGTTCTACGATCTATGGAACTGGTTACTGTATGAGATATCTTATTTTCAGGATGAGAAAGATGTGGTTAGAAGCCTGGACCTCTTATACAGAAGAATAGAGGTATAACTCTTGGCTCCCTTGTAATAGTAGTATTGATATATTATTGATTTTGTAGTTTCATTCAGGCTTAGTACTCTTATGCAGACTGAGATATTGAAACAAGAAGCAACACCTGCCATGAGACTGCTTAATGAGCTGTTGAACCTTCACAATGGATTTGATGATGATGGGTGGTTAAAGAAATGCAGGCAGCGAATGGTTGACACTTTCCCTCGGGAGGATCCTTTCAGTATGCTTGTTCCATCAGGGTTTGATATTGACAATGTAAGTCTTGTACTTATGTTTCACGTACGGACAACACTATGTTTCCTCTGTCCATCGCATATTGCACACGAGTCTGTCAGGGTATATGGTTAATTAACCTTCTTATAAATTAATTTAAAAATAGTTTTACTTTTTTTTTTTTTTGGTTGTGGAATGAGCTATAGCCGGTGACTAACTAAATGCGATGGTCATATGCCTCATTTAAGTAATTTTAAGTTCTGAAGCAGGAAGCCTGCCCTCTCAAATGGGAGTAAATACTCCCTTTCTTGGTGCCATCTTAATTTGCTCATTGATATAGAGCTTGGCCATAGGCCTTGTTTCTCACTTATGTCAGCATCTTTTCCATTGGTCAATCCACCGTGTATATGATATCTTTGCCCCTCAATATACTTGAAAATATGGACCTCTGGATGCAGACTAATACCTGTTTTAATGTCTAAACAGCATCAAGGTCGGATAGAGTTGCCCCCAGATGATGATGACATCATTCTGCGAGTTGATTTTGTTAGAGAAGTCGATGCATTATTACGAGAGATTCGAGCAGAAGAAGATAGCATGCAGACACCTAAAGAACTAGATCCTGAATCAGTTGCAGTGCGTTTGAAGCAACAGGCAAGGCAGCGTACTATACGTCAAGTTGTGTCTTTGCTAGAACTCGCTGTCACTCTGAAATGGTAATATCAACCCATTATATCTGTTCTGGAGCTCCACTCGAAGTCTCAGGGAAGCCATGGCTGCTCATGAGTTACACTCATCATGGTTTGAAGTTATAATTCAGAGTCGAATATCGAGCAGCTACTAGAGGGAGTCGAATGGGTTGGAGTAAAAGGATTTGCTGTTGTATGGTTTCTAATCCATAGCTAGGAAATACTGCTTCCCACTTTTCTTATAGCGTTTTGCAAGACAGAACAAGCTACGTCGTGGGCATTTTGTATATATCAAAATTTTATCCTACAAACGTAAATGAAGGTTACGGTAACTTCAGTTTGGCTACTTCATTTTCATGTACTTGTAACAGAAACTTGGTAATTGTGGGATTTTCCTGCATGATGTACGTCAGTTAACTGACCATGTAAAAACAATTGCCAGGATAAAATATAAGTTTGGTGTTCCCCAAAGTAAAATGAACTCAAGTTGGAATACTTATAAACGACTGCTAGCGAGATCGTTTTGTCAAATCTATTTATAACCAAACAATTGGCAAGAAATGAGCAACTACAAATTCAAAAGTCATTGATCTTACATTTTTATGTTCATATGAAGAGGATCAGAAAGAGCGACCATAGAACACAAATTGCACAAGTTCACATGAACAATGAGAAGAACAACAAAGGTAATATGTACAATGCAGCAGTTGTGCACATTCATTAGATCCAAAACCAGACGAATGCCGAACCAGCGTCAATGATGCTAAGCTCATCCACAGGGCGAAAAACGCATGCTTAGTGCAGATATATCAGATGAAAACAACTATAAGCGTAATGACAAAGAAAAGATTGATATGCGTAGCTACATTTTATTGTTCACCTCGTTGCTTTCTCTACATTTTCCTTGCACCCAACTCTGATCCAAGAATTGCTTGCTTGAACCTACACGATAACCAGTAACCAATAAACTTCAAAAACCGAATCCAACCAGTTGAAATACTATAGATAGTATGGTCAACGTCACCAGCACAAATTGTTAACACAATATGTTGCTGGGAGGCTACATCACCTATTGTCTAATTCCTGCAGGAATTAATTCAACTTTTGAGAAAAGTCACATTCTAAATAGTCAGTTCGGCAAGTTTCTCCTAAAAGGTCAAGAGTACCAGTATAACTGAAACAGTCATTAGACGCTTGCTGTATCTGAACCATGATAACTAAAATTACGGTAGTTTTAAGTAAGCTTGCATTGTTACTTTGTTATACTACAAACTCGTGCAATTTACTTTCCACCGATTGGTTCGTTGTATATGTATTTATTTTAGTTTACTACGACAACCTTAAAAGTAATTGCAAGAGGAACAGAAGTGTATCAGTTTTACTGACTCAAACATACAAAGCAAAAGTTTTATTGGTTCCTGATAACAAGGTGGATATCCACCAAAGAAAACCAAACTAGAATCTTGCAGAGACAAAGCAAAGAATTTATTGCGAAAATTGGGCCAAGAGATTACCTTCTGATGTTTTGATTTCCTGATTTGTTCCACCAGATTGTGAGCATTGCAGACTTGTTAGAGAAACCCTCATTGAGCTCTGAAATAACAAAATACCCTGCATTCAGTATGTAGGCAAATCATGTGTAACAATAAGAAAGTACCTCTAATAGGAAGAAACTAGTCTTGCAACGTTTAGTTACTAAGCTCACAAATATGTATATAGCTTATCTTGCTAAAGAAAATATGGTAAGCGATGTTGTAAAACTCCTAAAATCAAGGACTGCCCTGATAGGTAGAGAGGCGGCAGCCCACCTAACAGCAGTAAAAGGAACTATAACCTAATTGGCAGCAACGGGCCAGTAACACAATCAATCCTGCAGTTGTGGTAATCACAGCAAAATAAAGACATGTTATTCATCTAATGCAGTAGTTATGTTAACCATAAACAAGAAGGCCCTACATAGGAGAACCAAAACAAAAAGAATATCAGAGCAGCTTTTTGTTAATTTCATTGTTGCATGTATCACAAACTACTTACCTTAAAACTTGCTTTGGCGACCAACCAGTAAATGCGGCCAGCTTAATTAGTCAGTTCTAATGATTGATGTTTTCCCCACCTTCAAACCAGCAGTATTTTCAAAAGTAGGAACTGTTTTTAGGTTTCCGTTTTCAGACATGTAAAAATAGTTGTAGTTGATTCTAATAACCAAATCTGCCAGATGAGGAAACTGCCCCACATTCAGTTTGAAAGACAAGATCTGCAATTGCAAAAAAGTAAAAGAAGTTTATTTATGTTGCTTGATGTAAACACAACGGAGAAAAGAAAGCAAAAGCTAACAAGTTGACTTACTCTTAGGAGAAAGGCAATGCAATCATCAAACTGCTTTTCAATGCGATCCACCTCCATTTCACAACGTGCCTTGATAGCAGGAGCTGCAGCAGCACCGTTAAGTGTTTGTTGTATAGAATAAAAATCAAGTGCCAATGCAAGAATGTTCCTGACACGATTGGCGATAAGTGCCCCCTGATAGGAAAAATTATCAAACCAGAGACTGACAAGTATTTTGGTGGAACTAATTTGTGGTTTATACTGAAATAGAGAAAGAACTTAGAGATGGAGAAAGAAAAGCCAAACATGAAATGATTATAAAACCCCAATCTTGGGTCAATTCCACCAGAAACAAGAAACAAGGTCGCTACAGCAAGCACTATTATACTATGTGAAATCTATTGCAAGGATTGTTACATCCCATCACGTTTCTGTGATAGACAAGAACTCCTGAGGAAGACTTCGTTATTATCTAATTTCTTCTAGGTATTAAAAACAATTACTTCTCTGTGTAGAAATTTGAGTTTGTCCCCTTCTGTTCGCTAGTAGCACTGAAATAGCAGAAAACATGGTAGTAAACTTCAATACCTTTGTTAGTCTTCATCAAAATTCAGATTCATTAGCAAGTCGCAGACCTTAGGGCTCAAGATGAAGTTAAGACAAGAGAGCACTCTATTAACTGATGGACCAGGTGACCGATAAATCAGCAAAGGATAACCAAAGGTGACATAGACTGAATTTTGCAGGTTTCTCTTATTAAACTCATCAAGATATGATGACCTATTGCTTAAGACAAAAGAAGATGTACCTGACACTATAGATAGCTTCTAAGCACATTTGGTGTTGAAGATGTTAGCATAGACACATTGTTACATGTTCATCTTAGGGCCAGCTTGGTTGCTTGAAAGTGAGTTTTCAGAAGTGAGTTTCTGAAAGTGAGTTTATAGAAGTGAGATGAGTTCTTGTGTTTCATTGTGCAAAATCACTTTCTGAAAAGTGACTTTATATGTTTGGTTGTTCATGGGAGTATAAATTTGAATGCAACTTCATTAGTTCTTTTATCTGATTTTTAATTTATAATAATAATAATAATAATAATAATAATAATAATAAAATCTTTCGCAGAACTCGATCTGACTTAAGAGGATTTTTCTCCCAAGTTGAAGGCACGATTCCTATGTATTTCGGCCGGAAGTCAGAATTTCGCAGAACTCACTTCTAGCTCACTTCGGGTGCAACGAAACAACCGAAGTGAGTTGAAAGTGAATTCTTGGCAGAAAGAACTCACCCTACCGAGCCAAACACGCCCTTAGTCAAGCATTCTACACTAACTGTTGCTTCTAACATTTTGCCTCCGAACAATAATTCTTTCAATAAGACGTTAAAGAAAGGGGAGGCATTAAGAAAATCAATAAATAAAATAAGAAAGAGAGCCTGAACTAACAGAACTTACAGCTTTATCTGGAGCAACAAAGCATTGCCGCTGGACAGATAAAAGGTACACCTCATGAACTTCTATTACTTTGTCAAGGGAGCCAGCACATGCCATCTCTGTGCAAAGATCAACCCATGCACTATGAAACACCTGCATCATAGATCACATCAATATATAGGAAGACTACAATCGCTTCTAAAGATTTGTCAGATGTGTGATGTGCCGATACCCTATCCATAACATATTGGTGAAAGGCATTAACGAAATGGTGAAGCTTCTGCTCCACTAACAAGTGATGCTTAAAATTTTTGGACACCTGACCTCCTCCCTGCTATTATAAAAAAAAGGAAAAAAGAAAATAAAGAATGAAGTATTTAACATTGCAAATGAGATGCAATAGTAGGTCTCCAAGAAAATTTAAAAAGTTAACTTTTTGAGAGGTTTCAATCCTTTAGCACAATATCTAACAATTGAGAGAAGGTTTTGGGTTGTGCTCCTTTAGAAGCAAGATAGCGCACACATCAAACTTTTCAAGAGGCTTTTAATTGCATCAAAACATTTGAATGCTTGTCTAACAGTCTGACTCCATTGAACCAATTCCACCCATACAAACATCCATAGGCTATTCTTAAGGACCGTTTACTTGGGTGAAACCCACTCGGAAGTCACCTCTTCACAAGTGAATTTCCACCCCATCTTCATGTGTTAACTTGGTTAAGCCAAGCTTCAAACCCTAGGTTTTTGAGCTTCTACTTCAGGAACTGAAAATCCAAAGTAGGACTCTGCAGTACAGAACTGGTTCTCCCATTTCCTTAACACGGCTTCTATGCTCTAAACCCTTTATCTTAGTCCTTTTTCATTTCAATTGACTTAGCAGCAGTACACATACAGAGACCGAATGAAAGATGACAGTCCAAGAACTGAATTCAATTTTCTAACAGAATTTCATTTTCTAAGCCCAAGTTTCCCTCTGCATCTCTAACTATGCGCATATAACCAGCTCCAACATTCCCAATCATCTTTTTGAAAAACGATTTACTAACAAATATATCGCTGTTTAATATAATCCTGACATGATGGTAATCCATTCAACTGCATAATCATACTAGTCTGAGAGCTACAACCATATCAGCAATTCAAATTTACCTTGAAATTGATGGCTATGCAGATGAGAGCATGAAAGTTCAAAAGTTTATACAATGACGCTCAAACTAAAATACCTTCCACATCCATCTTCGAGCTTTATCAAGTGCATATTTTGCACGCTTCACCTTTAATAAAAAACTCATGACCTATCCAGGAAGGAAGATGTCAAATGCATAGCATAAGTTCACCTACACTGAAACACAAAACTCTTAGAAACATACTTGATTGTACTTCTTGAGTGCCTCCATGTTAGCAATCAAATTGAGAGGCCAAGAAACCTGTATGACATATTGTTCAGCACCATAGATCAAGACAGATTACACAGGAACTAATATGACCTGGTAAGGAGCAAACACCTTATATGTGAAATGTAGGCTGTCTAGGGAATCAATGCCAAAACTATGGCTCTGATCTTTGCTAGAAGCGGGTATATGGCCGGAGAAATTTTCACCATATTCAGATGTACTATCATTCATGACTGACACAACCAGGGAGTCCGATCCATTAAGCATTGCACCATCACAAGAATTTCTTATTGATTCCTATACATAGGCACCATCCTCACGATAAAGCAGATTAACATAAGCCAAAGAAGCATATAGGCAATTCAGAATCATACTTGCAGTAGGTTGTTCAATTCAAAATCATCATCCAAGCGATCCCCTTTATCTAGTTTATCAAAAATTACATCGAGGAACTGCTGCAAGAGATCACCTGAACGTAGAAACTCTCAGTACATATAATAGCACAAACCAAAGTGATAGGACAAACAACGAACAAATATTACCTGACCCTAACAAATAAATTGAACGCAATACACCAAGTTCATCCATCAATTTCCACTCGTTCATTAATTTCAACAGCATATGGTCACCAACAGCTTCCACCTGGATGCATGATTTCCTGTTATATTTTCATCAGAAATCATACAAAGAAAACAGCAAATGACTTTTTACCTGACTTTTCGTGTATACTGCAAGGCATTGTTCAAATATTATTGTAGGGAGGTATGTTTCTTTAGGATTAGTCTCCCTGAAAGAATTAAGAACTCTTGATGTAAGGGTGCTGTTTTTCTGGAAGGGAAGCAGCTCTGAGATGAGAACATTTTCCTGTATTACCATTTATTTGCATCAGAACTTCTAGAATAACCATTTTAAGATCTCAATAAGACTAGCAAGGAAAATGTCAACCTGAAACCAAGGAAGAACAGCTGGAAAAGGGCACATTTTCTCCAATTTCTCCAAATCTTCCTCTAAACGAAGGTGTTCAAGTCCAGTAAACTGAAAGCCAAAAGCATAGCTGGTTCCACCATGTCCAGGAAAATCCTTATTCATCTGAATCTTTGAATCAATATTTGCAGCTGCCTCCCGTTTCCCGTAAATAGCATCTCGCAGTTGTTCATCATTTAATGGTGGAAGGTAGAAATATCTAGATACATTCAGATCATTCCAGTAAGCAACATTTGATTCAAGCATTTTCCTGGAGACAGAAGTGACTGGATTTGCAGCGCAGAAACAAGCAGCAGCATTTGGCAATACCTTTCTGCCATTAGGTACATGAACAATGTTGACATTATTTTCAATTTCATCAGAAGTAGAGTTCATGATTCCCACATCAGAATAATGTTCTTGGCTTATCTCTCCACATAGAGGACTCTCAACAGGCATAAACAATGGTCCATCTGCCCTAGTTCCATTGACCATGTGTTGCTTGGTGGCAATCGCTGTGCATACACGAGGAGTCCTAGTGGAAACTAAAGTCACACATTCCTGTTGGTGTAAATCACTGTGAAGTAAACCTGACAAGCTAACCAAGAACAGTTCCGACAATGTTAAAGGCCTCGCTAACTCATCTCGACTTATCTCAGAATAATTAAAAGCAGAGCCTACATTATGACGAGCAGTGAGGTCTACTTGAATCTTGAATCTGTGACATTCCAAACTTTCCAACATATCCTCACGCTGCTTCTTGCAAAACTCACCATCAGATAAGGAATATTTTGCTTTGATAGAATCAGGAAGCTCTGAATCAACACAAAAATGTGGTGCTGAAGAAGAATCATAATGAAGATGACGAATTAGCTGCAATGACTTCCCAGACGATACAATAGCCCCAGCCATGTCTTTCAGGAAGAAAGGGCAGATCAAAGAAGATGAATCCTTTGGGTGTATCTCTCTCCCAGGATTGCGAAATATATTATTAGTATTATCTTCTTTACCAAACTTTACATCATACTCATTTGCTGCTATCAATTTACTCAATTTTCCCATCCTCATAAGGTAGCTCTTATCCCAAAATGTTGTTTGGTCTACAGAAACTGAATCATCAGCGTAAAAGAACATCTGCAGGAAGATTCCATAAAGCAAATGAAAACAAGCAAACATTATCCAACCAAGAAGCCGGCGATCTAAAAAGAGCATATACTGTGACAATGAATACTGGTGGCATGCTAAAGGTTACAGGTCCTGATCGATTGCAATATAATACATTTACAAATGAAAGAATGCATCTAAGGAATTTCACAAATGAAAGAATGCATCTAAGAAATCAACACTATTTTTGACGAAATTGAATACTGATGGCATATAATCAGAATCACTACCTCTTCGTAAGGATCATCAAGAATTCCCTGGTATAGCCAACTATCCAGTCCCTCCAAGTAAGGCAATAGACTTGCCGCAAAGATCGTTAATGTCATATGGTATGCTTCCTCCTGCAAGTCAGCAACATGTATGTGTCGTTATATATGCATGAGTAAAACAGATATGGAATAGGAATAAAAAGTTACATACTGCAACCTGTCCACCTTGCACAAGACAGACTTCATCCAACTTCTTGTAAAGATAGTCTAGAATATGCACCGCAATCTCACAACTTGGAAGAGATGCTTCAGACTGGAAGTAAGAATTTGGAACTGCTTCTGCTACTACTTGAAAAAGATATTCTGCTCCAGAGCAAAGGCTGCAAGAAGATGATCCAGCTGAGACAATAATACAGTGGAACCATGGACTAATGGACCTTTAATAATCAAGTAGAATAGAAAGTATCAAGTTGAGTAGATCCAATAAACTAGAATGAGAACTGCAAGACAACCTTAATAATGAATTTGTCAACCCAAGCAGGGTGATGCTCTCTCTTGTATCTAACCTGCATAACTTCATCTCCTCTGCTAAAGCTTGATCTTGCAATCTCTATGCACATAAAATGGCAATCAGTTCAATTTATTTTATAAATTTAAAATACAAAGTATCAGCAACATGATTACCTTAAGCCATAAATAAACGGAATCTCCAAAAGCGTCCAAAGTGGGTGCTCTTTGATGGGAAGCCTTCACCGTCTTGACAAACAATTCAATTTGTTTTAAGCATGTTCCTGCATACATAAACTGGTCCAGTATGCTTTTCAGACTTGTCTTGGAAAGATGAGATACAAAAATTCCATTCTTCACAAGAAAGCACTCTCCCGTCTTGTCCCAATAAAACAAAGAACTTGCAAATCCTTGAAGCATTTGCAAGATACTGCGCACCTGAAATCATGGAATTAACATCAAGAAAATGAATGGCAAAATAAATGTTTTTCTTGTATGAATTATCACCAAATACGTTTCATCTGTTCTTAGTGATGGAACTGGCTCTGCATGAGGGAGTCCTCTTGAGAGGCTAGAATGTAGCTTGCTAATAAAACTTTGAGATATCCCAACCCTCATCCTGTCTCCTGTCTATAACAAAAAGCATTTTAAAAATGAAGAACTAATCAAGTTAAACCGCACAGTAGCGAAATATACAAGAGCAATCAAACGGACTTTGGTAAAAGCTAAATTCTTCAACAAACTAAACCATAGTGACAAAGTTTGATAAAGATATTCAAGATTAAAATCCCCCTGTGAGGATATGTTCTCTCTCTTCTGAGGAGAAATTTTTTTTAAGGATGAAGAAGCAATCAAACTAAACCACACAATGTTGAAAGCATTTCAAGAAAAAAGGAAATTAATACAAGTTAAAATCTTACACGAACTAAGACAAATACTTTAATTTCAGTCTTCGGCGAATGAATTTAAAAATGATGAGCTAAATCGCAAAGTAGCCACAATGTTCTAAAAACATTTCAGGCACATCTTAAATTCTACTACTACTTAAATTTAGAGTAACAAATTCTCAACAAACATAATATAGACTACATTTTCCCTCTTCAATTAGAGATCTCTCTCAATTCTATGAGAAACAACTTCGAAAGAAACAAGTAAAAAGTAATCGAGCTAAACTACATAGCAGTTACAAATCGAGTTTAAGTTCTAAATTTCTAACAACAAAGTTTTATAAAAATTGTCAACAACTGCAACTTCACCTCTTCAACGCATCATGGTTTAACCCGTCGCTTCACCAGGTCGAACTGGATCAAGAAGATCCGAAGATGAACATTGAAACAGGAGAATGTGAAGAAGATCTGGGTCGACGATCGCGAGCAACAAGAAGAAGAAGAAGAAGTACACAGACAGCAGCTGTAAGATCGCGAGCAAGAACAAGAAGTGTTTGCCTGTCAACGGACCGAGTGAAGAAGAAGAAGAAGAATTTTTGCCTGTTAACGGGCCGAGTCCAGAAGATGAAGAAGAACGACAAGTATTTGCCTGTTAGATTCCACTCTTTTTAAATTTATTTTAATATAAATAATATAAATTTAAATTAAATTATTTTTTATTAAATTTTAATTTATATTTTTTATATTTTATTCAAATTCAAATTTGTAGCGTTAGTAAACACGCCATTAGCGGGCCGACCAGAAGATGAAGATGAAGAAATGTTTTCATGTTAACGGGCTGAGTCCCAAAAATAAAGAAGAAGAAGAAGATGGACTACTTTTAGAATAGAGTTTTTCTAAATTAGAAAAAAAAAAAATTTTTTAAATATAATAAAAATATCTCACATGTAAAATTTTTTTACACTTTCTTAATTTTTAAATAATTTTTTTAAATATTTATAAAATATATCTTAAAAAATATTTAAAAAAATTAAAATGCTGTTTTTTTGATAAGCTAAATCAATCAGTCCTTTCGCAATAGGTCTCACGCTTACTTGAAAAAAAAAAAGAAAGAGCTTGTAAAAAATAATTCATATATAAAATGAATTACTAAAATAAATATAATTAATTTATAAAAAGAGTATTAAAAATTATTTGAAGTTAATTGTTATTAAAAATTATTTTTGGAATGAAGTAAAATAGCCTCTATAGAATAGAAAATTGCAGTAACTATTTTTTGTTTAGGCTTGTCATTGGCATGGAAAAATAAAATAATTACTTTATTTAAATAAATAGTAAGTATTATTGGTTACACTTAGGGGGACGTCTCGGATTTTTTCGAAACACTATTTTTAAATTTTTTATTTTATATTTTTCAATATATATTTTATAAATATCTAAAAATTTTATTTAAAATTTAGCAAATATAAAAAAATTTTACACAGTGAGAGCTTTTTATTACATATTTTTATTTTTTTTTAAATAAAAAAATAGAGCTTATTTTTAAAAAAAGATAAAAATATTTTCTATTATAAAAAAATTGTATTTTATAAACACTCACAAACTCCTGCTTAATTTGGCACATGTTTAAATGTCTAACATATCTATAAAATAATTCTGTTCTTGTGCATTTGGTAGTGCATACCAAACGTTGTTTTTTAATTTTTCTCTATTTTACGTTTTTTAATACATATTTTATAAGTATTTAAAAAATTTATTTAAAAATTTAAATAGTGTAGAAAAATTTTACGTAATGAGATCTTTTTATTACATATTTTTATTATTTTTTTGAAAGTAAAAAAATAAAGCTCATTTTTTAAAAAAAATAAAAATACTTTTTATTTTTAAAAAGATTCATTTCATAAACAATTTCAAACGCAAACTTTTAGATTTCTCTTTCACTCAAACAACTTTTCAATTAAAAATTTTTATTGTAAATAGAAAACACAAAACTATATGAAATTTATTATAATTTTTTGCATAATAACTCTTTAAAACAAACTATTACTTATAAAGAGAAATCGCAAAAAATCATAAAAATAAATGAAAAAATATTATGTTTTACTAAAATTGATTCTTAATGATGAAAGATTTTAAACTTCGTAATATGGATAAAGTTTCAGGGGTATCTATGGCATTTTTCCAACCTAATAGCAATTACGAAATCAACCTTAAATTTGAGGAGTCATTTTGGAGTTGCTTAAATTAGATGTTTTTTCAAAAAAAAAATCATAAACAAATATGTCTTTATTTATTTATTAAAAAATAAAAATTATATATATCAAATTTTAATGATATACAATTCACCATAATTTTCAAACTCCTAAAAAATTTGAAAAGCACAAATAAATATACATGAAGAATCACAATAAGTTCATTTTAAGAAAAGTTATCTTATTTTAAACACTCCCAAAAGAATTAACTTTCTGAAATAGAGAAGACATTTGGAGTACTTATAAAATAAAAAAATTTTAAAATAAAAAATATTTTTATTTTCTTTTAAAAAATTAGTTTCATTTTTTTATTTTTTAAAAAAATAAAAATATATAATAAAAAAATCTTATTATGTAAAATTTCTTCACATTTTAAAATTTTTTTAATATATTTTAAAATTTTTTTTAATGTATTTAAAAAATTTTATAAAATATGTATTAAAAATAAAAAATTAAAAAATACGGCTAGAGAAACTCAATTCCAAACGGGCTCTAGAAGGTTCGTGACGCAAGGAAAAGTTAAATATTGTTCAGTAAATTTCCGCAAGAAACAAGTTTCATTGGCCTAATGCAACAAAATACAACTGATATATTTTATTAATGGCGTGTTTCAAATGTTCATAACTGAGTTTCGTGAAAATAAAAAATAGGAAGTACAATTTTTGAAAAATAAAGTGAAAGTGGAGTTCAGTATTTGTGTTTCAATAAATTTTAAAAGTGTGTTGAAAATTGAAAGATATAATTATATTAGAAAGTATATAAATAAGAATGTTGAAACTGAAGTTCTGTACATGAAAGTGAAGTTTTGAGTTCTTTGTGTAATTAAAACATAAAAACTGTTCGGAACTTAAAATTTGACGGAAAAAGTGGAGTTACGAGCATTTGAAACACGCTCTAAACAAACTTGTAATGGCCCAAAATTTAAAAAATGAAGAGAGAGATAATGTGGATCAAAAAGATTGCTCCATTCATAGGCATATTTTAACGCAAACTTGTTTTTTGAAATATGATATTATAAAAATAAATTTCTAAAAAAATGATTTATTATAATAATTACTTAAACAATACAAAAATTATTTAGAATTAACTTTTTGGTTGAAAAAAGTACTTACAAATGAAAAGAATAAGTCTTAAAAGTAAGATAGTTTTCAAATTATGAGCAGCTTTAGATCTATTAATAATTATTATAAACTATTTAGTAATAGAAATTAGAAAATAAAATAATTTTTTAATATTTGAGAAAATCTCAATTTTATTTATTTTGAACAGTCATACTGAATATAGACTCTAATTTTGATACTAATTTGTCACGCCTCTAACTAGGATCAAATTGGTATTGATCTAAACTAAATTAAACCTGGACCGAATCCGGTCAATAACTTTATTTAAAATCAACCCAGCTTAATTCAAAATTCACCACATGCCGAATTAATTAAAATTTCAGAAAAAAGGGGGAGGGCAAACTAACACATTTACCACAATAAGATATTCTTTCCCAACAATATAAAAATCAAAAAAGAATTAAAAATATCCAAAAATAGACATAATCATTGTTAATTATTATATCGCCTAATAAAAGATACACCAAAGAGCGCATAGCCAAAGCGTTAGTATAAATCTATAGACGCTACTGAGCCATCTACATGCAAAATAATAAGTGTTAGAGAAAACTAAAAATTATCTATGCACTGGCCCAAAGGACAATATCACGTCAGCTACTTTCTACAAGCATTTTCAAACCATCTGAGGGAGCCAAAGAAAGAAAAGAAATGAGTCCAATTTCAGTGATATAAAATAGCAGATAAACTACTTAAAATTTTTAATATATTATCTTATATTTTGACCGTTACCCTTCTATATGTAAAAAATAATAAGGATTAGATCGGATCGAATCAATTCTACCTAAATCCTGAATCGTTCCATACTGACTCAGTCATCATTAGGGATGCTACAGTTATATGCAATATAATATGCAACAAACTAAAATCATACAATAAAACCAAATTAAAATAAACATTTTAAATATCTTCAAGGAATATATACATATACCTTGTAACTTAAATAAAAAAATGGCGAATAGAATTAAGTTATAAATAAATAGTTAAAATACAACTTACTAAATCATACACTAATAAGTAATTAAATAATTTATAAAATAATTTAATGAGTAATAAAATATTAAATGTTATAATTTCAAACAAATCGATCAACAAAACAATATTCCTCAACAAACAACATTTAGTATTAATCAGTAATTCACAACAATCAATATGAATCAGGAAATCATGATACCAGAATTTGAGTTAGACCATATCTCCAGCTCAAGCTAGACTACATCTCAAGCTTATCTACATATCTAACCCTGGTGCTATAGTACCACTCGGACATGGATGGGGCTACATCCTATCTACAGACGAAGAGAAAAAAGAGCGAATAAGAGAGATCCTGAACTCAGCCCCTAACTCTCGCCTGTCTCAACACAGCGCGAGCATCCAAGCATTAGAAAATTCACACACATCAATAATATTTAAACTCAAAAAATCGCCAATTATAAGTCATTAGCTTCTTAGGCAACATCACAATAGCAATGTATAAAATCTTTCACAAATCATAGGTCATAAATCATTTTAACCCTTTGGGTAAAACATAATAGAATCATTTTTGACCATTTAGGCAAAACACATAACTCTTAAATGCACGAGCGACGATGATGAGGACGACAAAAGATAAAGGAGAACAAGAAAGGTTCAAGGTCGCACTCCGGGCAGCTGGTGGCGAGGGAGAGTGGTTGCACGCCGAAAGAAACCGAGCACACGGGAGATTATTTGGAGATAGAGGTGCAAAAATGGACGAGCTGACTTGACTCAACCGGACCAAATGAGTTGACCTGCTAATTCTAGTGAATTTGTATCTCATTTTTCTATCGATAGAAGACGTGTTGAAGTTTTCATAGTCCAAAATTTAGATCATTCCATAAAAATATGAATTCTACAAAAATCGAAGAAGCTCGCTGTTTTGCACATGCCAATTCTAGATGCACTTTAGTGAATCTCTTCTGCACAATGGCGTGCAAAATTGCTATCTCTCAGTTCGAATCATATTTTGGAGATCTAATTTTTGCTACTGAAAGTTGACTTAAAGATCTGTCTATAGTTCAAATTTGAGGCAAAACCATCCACTAACGAAATCTAAAAAAATCCTCAAAGTGATCGAACATAAAACATTTTAAACTGGACAGAACAATGCTAATTATGAATGCGTTCGAATTATTTTTGGTTCCCTACTCGTGCCAATTAATTACAGCTGATTTCAGAATAAGCTAGATCAATCAATAATATATTCAGAATATTTATTTCTAAATTTTATAGAGAGGATATTGAAAGATATTAAAAAAATCTATAGAGATAGAAAGAAGTGGTCTGCAAAAGGTTTTATGAAACTTGATCGGAACTTAGAAGTTCTGCAAAAGGTTGATAGCGTAATGTACGTCAATTACAGCATACATAAGATTATACTTTTCACAGTTTCTACTTAATAACTATAATATACAATCAGACAATTACAAAGGCATGCACACATGAAAAGTAATAGGAATACAATCACATCATGTTTGAAATATAAGCAGCAGTATCGCCAAACCCTTTGACAACATTATCCAGTAAGACAATCGCTAGAGGCCGCTATACGATTTTAATAACTAGAATTCTCGGTCCGGGAGAACAAGAGGTGCTATTAGGGTCCATATGTACAATGCAGCTGTTGCCCACTCTGTGCAGATCCGAACCCAGACTGATGTCCAGCCAACATCAATCAACTCGGAACTTCCTGATGTTGCGCTTGTCCACCCAGTAAGGAGCATCGCTGAATACATGCTTGCCAGTGCAAATATCAAATGGAAAAATGTGTAGGAGTAGCTAACTGGCTTTGATTCACCTTCTTGCTTCTCTAGCTTCCCCGACTCCACCTCAGATTCTAGTAGTGGCTTGCTTGAACCTACAATCAACCAATAGTCTTTACAAGAGAAAGAAGGTTCAAGTATTTCCTATTAGCGGAAGAGAGGAGCCAAAAGCTCCATGACATCACCTTTACAAAAACGGAGCTGGAAAGATATTATTAACTATTTATTAACTTGTGTACAGTTCCATTCTACTTGAGCATGGCTATAATTCAAACAACACTGAAAGAAATCAAATTATCACCATGTTTAAAACAGAATTAAATTAGTGCATGATCTGATCCACGATATAAACCTGATGTCGGGGAGGATGGTGGTGAAAGAAATGTGGTTGAGGATCCTGCACGAACAGCAGAGTATGCAACAGATAGAACTGTTGTAAGCATTCCAAGGACAAGTGTGCCGGTGGAAACTTGTTTGGAATGCTTATGCAGTCCATTGCACGCATAGTCTCTAGGTTCACTTGAAAGGCCAGTATAACAAACATATGCACAGTAGAGAGACACAACAGAAGCAGGCAAAAGACTGCCACTAACCTGCACAAACAACACAGAAGAATACACGTGAACTCCTCCATAGCACACTATAAATAATGGTCCAGCAATTAAAATTCAGTAAAACAGAAAATGAGCAGTTTTCATTTTCAAATGCATAAAAGCTAATAAGCACTTCAAACACTATCACTTTCAGCCTTGCAGTGTTCTGCCTGTTCTCGATATCAAGTCAAAACTATTCCACAGCACTATCAAGCAGTACAATCTTTAGCAATTAATGCATGCCCTTTCGCATTGGCCAACTACTTTCTACAGTAAAAAGTTCCTACATACCTACAACCTCCTTGAGCAAAGTTTCCTTAAACAAAACCCCCTCAATCACCTAAACTCCCCATTACCCTCACACATAAAAAGATGGATTCAAGTTAACCCTCCCTTGTATCTAAGTTCTGATTCATACAAACAGAATAAAACTTTACAAAAAAAAAAAAATATATCTCCTCCTAAAGGAACCTGACAAAGGAAAAGTGATTCTATGGCCTCGTTCAGTGCAACCTAACCTTTTTCCAAGAGGAAACATTTATTAAGCTCACCCTCCATCTATATTTATTTCTATCTACTATTAGATTCAACAAAACTCTCAACCTCTAGGTACTGAGAAATAAAATTTTCCTTGCCTGTGGATGTAGTGCAACCACTGCAAACACAACACCAAGGATGATTGTCATGACAATGAAGAAAACATTAAGACCACAATCCTGTCCTGAGGGATTAAACCAGATGAATAGCACTCCTGAGAAAGCAAATGCGGCAAGGTAGGACACCACCGATATCGCAAGTAAAGCAAGATACCTGCATTAACGTGATGTATATCTGAGATCAAAATAATAACTCAATAATTATGACAACATACTATAATGAACAACTATACCAACCATTTTTGTTCATCTTTCTCAACCCATGCATCATTCCATGAATGTATGAAGTCCAGTAGTATAATTACTTGAACCAACAAAAAGAACCCAGATCCAAATTTTGATAATGTTTCTGAAATACACATAGAAACAAAGTTACATGGCACAAATGATGGCGAATTCCGCTGTTCAACGATATTAATAACTAATTAAAATTAAGTATAAATCAGTTATATTAGTAAGACAAAATTTTATAAGCTTGTTTAAATGTTAAATCAAATGAGTGCACCGAATCTTATACAAGGTACAGAAAAAGGAAACTTTCGTAGATGGTGTCGGATAATGTCCTTATAAACAAAAAACAAAAGCTTACCATAGATTGATATGAGTACATTGGGAACGAAGAACGTGAGAACAATGAGGAGTACCCAGACTACAATTTTCAAAATCCATCCACCATGGTGCCATGCATCTCTGTTATCATTCTGGTCCTTGACACCAACCATCATGATAGCAAGCACTGCAAAGAACAAGAAATTCCCAAAACTTACACGAAGGACAGCAGACGTTTGGAACCATTCCTCTGGTGGTGTATGAGAAAATGTATTTATCCCTGCCACAGGAAAGCAGTTAGACAGTAATTAAAAAACTTCCCTGTATAACATCTTATCATACCATGCTTTATCAACAAAAGATATTTGCCAATGCACAAGCTCAAACAAACTTCAAAACTTTTATGAAAAATCATCATTCTCAAATATATCCCAAATTTTCCTTTGATGCAATTTATCTCTTCAGCGATCAAGCTTAGAGATTTGCTCCTCTTGATGCTTGTAATATAATAAGCAAAGTTTTAGACAATCACCATAGCCTTTGAATGTGTTGTTCCATAAAAAAGGTTGACAATAATTTTCTAGACATACTGCAACCGGCAACACAAGCAAATTATGAGTCCATATGGACTTTAGCCCATCGCATATGGAAGCTAGACAAAAATCAGCAGGGGCAAAAGGTTATATTGATGAAAAGCAAACAATTGGAAATTGATCCACAAAGTTGGAACCCTTCACTCTACAATACCAAGAAAACCACATACGAGCAAAATCATACAGCATCTTAAGTTGTTATTCATATTGATGATGAATAAGTAAAATTACCCCTGCAATCATCAGACTGCAACAATCACCATGCATAAAGGCAAAAACTTAACTTCTCCTGCCAACTAATTATTTTATCGGTCATGTTGTGTATCACCAATTAACTCAAGAGCGTTGCTGTACCAACCTTTGAATCATATGACGCCACTCAGAAAGGGTACAAATTTGTGCTTGAGATTGAATTAAATTCAGTAACAACAGTAGAACTTGACAAGGAAAAAACAAAAGAAACTATGCAAGGCAAGAAATAAGTACTACAGGGTGTTTTTTTGCATGTAACTTACATCTAAATCAAAAGTTGCATTATTGATTAGACTACACACTCTGAAGTAACTTCAAATAACAACAACCATAGAAATCTACAAGGACAATAAACTGAAAGTTAAAAAAAAGGACAAAATTACGAAGGATCTTTTGGCATTGAAATTGAATCTAACGAAGTAGTAGCCTTACCAATCAGCTCACACTGGTTGGAATCACTTATATAACAACACCTACAATAATTTAACCATGAATAAACTGAAAGAAAGAACCAAAAAAAAAAGGAAGGATAACATTTCATTAGAATCTAAATCAAGTCATAGTTAAGCAACCACTGAATCACATGATTCCACTTAAAAGCATTTTCACAACAACAGCAGCAACAGAAATCTAACAAGGAAAACATAAAGAAGTAAACAGTTACATGGGATTTTTTCAAGGAGCGGCGCGGCGACTTCCCGGAGAATCCAAGAGAGTACGAGTGACAGAGCAAATAGAGCACAGTAAGCCAATCGCGCAGACCGCCGTGTAATCTGCGCCGCCGCGGCACCGCACAGTCCGCAGGTGCAGCTCGTGCAACACGATCCTAAACACGAAGCTGCCCACATCTATCTATCTATTCTTCTCCCACCAACAACAACAGCAGTAGCGAGATTGATTTTGCTTCAGTTGATATCTCTCTCTTTCTTCGAAGAACAAGGAAGAGGAGAAAGAGAAGGGTCTGGAACGAGATGACATAAGGGAGTTGATTAATTGTTTGGAATTCAATTCGAACAAGGTAGCGAAAGAAAGCATTGATTTTGATGGATGATGAATTTCATATGGATGGTCAGGATTTGAATAACAGTAGACGACCGAGTTTATCTGTGTCTGTTTCCCTAAGCAAAAACTAAATTTACTAGAATAATTTTTAAGTGGATTTAATTTATATTTTAAAAATAAATTAAATAAAATATTTTATTTTTATGTAGCTGAAAGTAAATCAATGTGAAAAAACTATTTGTAAAGATGAAAAGAACACTTGAATGTTGGGCTGTTTATCAGTTTATCAAATTTATTTTTTTAAACTCACTTTAATATAAAATAATTTAAAATCTATTTTTAATATAAAATAAATATAAAGTTTTTTATAAGTATTTAATTCTATTTTTACTTTTTTAATTAAAAAAATAAATTTAGCTCAATATAAACATCGCTCACTTGTAGAATCTCTCGAGGAACATGAAGAAGTTGCCACTTGACTACGTTGTCATTTTATGTTGATTCAAAAATATACATTTATCAATAACCAAAACAATCTTATTATTATAAATTCTTTATATTTATAAGCTTAATTTTTAATGTAATTTTAGCAAATTAACCATATAATTTTAATTATATTTTATATTTTGTTAAAAAATAAAATCCAATCCTTAATTCAGCTGCCTATATTATTATAATAAAATAAATCAAACTATAATAAATAATAAGGAGCTGTTTATATAGACTTTTTTCAACTTATAAATTAAAAAAAATTCCAAACACTAAATATGGAGTGTTTGGATTAATAACTTATAAGTTACAAAAACAAAAATTACACGGACTAAGAAAGTTTTAGAAATTATCTTATGAAAATTAATCTAAAAATAGACAAAGTCTGAAATATTAATCCCATTACTAAATAGTTCATTCATGCTATACTAAAAAAGAGAGAATTTCAAATAAGTACTTATTTAAATAAATAAAGAATTGAACTAAAAAAATATAATAGAAATATTTGTTAAATAATAAACAGAATAAGATTGCGTTCTTTTGCTCATCAAAATCACTTCTCTTTATTAAAAAATCACTTTTAATGTATTTTTTATTATAAAAAAAACACAAAAAATCACTTTAACTTATTTTAATATAAAAAAATATATTATTTTCAACAAAATTATTTCTAACAATTCAATTTTAAGAACTCACTTTTAAAAAAATGGCACCCTAAATAAAAATTTAGCCCAAAAAAACTTGTAGGGTCGATGGAAATAAAAGTTAACAACTTAACAATAGTTTTGAATAAGAAAAATCTCGTCTCAAACTATCAAAGAACATGTAAAACTCAATTACTATAGTACATTAAAAGAGAGAGTTCAGTAAATAATTTTGATATCCCCAAATTTGCAAACATCCTATCTGTGTCCACCAGACTATCAAATAATATTCTATTGAATTCACAAGGACATTATTTTGGTGAAAAATAAAATTATAAAAGTACATTTTAGAAATAAGTATTTAAAGAAATAGTAAAACTAAGTTTAAATTTTATATTTATTTTTATTGAGAGTGAGTTTAAAATTAATTTTTAGTTTTTATTGAAATTAAAATTAGTATTAATTTTTAATTTTTTTAATAAATTTTGTACAATATTTTATTAAATTTATTTAAATTTAATAAAATATTTTAAAAATTTAAGTAATAAATTATTTATTTATTAATCAAAATAGTATAAATTATTATCAAATAGAATAATTATTAATTATTTTCAAAACATTCCAAACGTCTCGTTACTAATTCAACAAAGCCCACTAAAAAAAGGACAAATAGATCCGGCAGCGGCGCGCGTTTCTCCATACAAAACTATCGTTCTTCTTCGTTCTCCCGCCTCTCTCCGAATCTCTCGCTCTCCCTCTCCATTTCTCAACCTCTCAGTTTAATCAATGAATCGATCTCGTTGTACTGATTTTTTTATTTTACTTTTCAATTATTTTGTTAGAATTTCTCGCCAGAAATTGCGAGAATTTCTTCGGGGAATTCAAATCTCGATTTCAATTTGGTCGTCTGGGATTGTTTATTTTGTGTTATTTCGTCGAAGACAGCAGGTGCATTTTTTTCTGGCCACGTCTCTACTTTACATATCGATTGAGCGAACGAGAGAGGGACGATGGCGAGAGGCGAAGCTCCATTGATCTTTACTAGGTACTTCAAAAAAAAAAAAAAAACGTTCTAATCTTCTTTCAGATTTCGGTTTTATGATCTTTTTGGATTACATTGTGGGCAAATTACCAGTCATATTGATGTTAGGGATCGAAGCAGATGTTTGGTGTGTTGCAATAATATCTTTGTTTTTTTTTTTTCAGATTATGGTTTCATAATCTATGTAGATTATTAGATTGTGGGGCGTAAGCCAGTTATATTGATAATGGATTGAAATAGAACCAGATCTCGTGTTTGTAACTAATAGTGCAATTTTCTTTTGTTTGAAATTTTAACTTTATAATATGTGAGTTACATCATGAAAAAAGAATCAGCTTATGTAGATGTTATGGATTGAAATTTGAAGGAGATCTTTTGTGTTCTTAATAATGCATGTTTTTTCTGTTTGAGATTCTGGATTTGTGGTATCTGTGGAATGCGTTTGGGAAATACCAGATAATATTAATAACGCCGAGTGAAATAGAAGCATATTTTCCTGTTTGTAGTTATTCATACCCTTCTTATCGTCTTTCTTTTCTTTCTCTTTCGATACTAGTGCTTAACAGTCATTCTTTTGGTTGTTGTGTACTGCATTTCATGAAAATTTTGTGAAGGTAATAGTAAGTGCTAGGAATGTTCATTGAGATAGAAGAAAATTTTTCATTGTTTGTGATAATACATACACTCTTTGTGATCTTCTTTCTCTTCTTATTTTATTTTATTTTTATTTTACCTCGTATATTTCAATGCATTGTTATGTCTAATGTTTTTTTTCTATAAATATACATAATTATATTGTTTTGGTTGCTGTGCGCTATATCTTTGAAAAATCTTGCTTCTTATTGCTGAGAGGCTTTTAGCAAATAAAATCGAACAAGAAAGTGCAAGAAATTTTTTCAAATGGCTATTTGTGTGTTGCAAGATGAATGTAGTAATGAGCTGTATGATCATTCACAGTAGTGGTGATTGATGAGTTGGGAATGCTTGGATAAAGAAATGTATAGTAAATTAATCAGAATTATAGTTAGTGATATCATGTATGGCATCTTTACAAGTAACAAAAAGCTATGTATATAGTTTAGCAGCCAACATTAAAGAGTTGTGGTATGTATGCTGATCATGACAAACATCTGGAGACACATTTATAAACCAACATAATCTGCTGTTGCATATAGAACCTTGTTTGTGCGACCTAGTCAATTGGCAGAGGAGTTAGGAAGAGAAGCCTCAAATGATGCCATAGAAAATTTGCAATCCTCAAAAAGCCTTTTAAAAAGATCTATCAATATTAGTTGTTTTGACTTTCAGGGAACTGAGCTGGTTGGAACCTACTCCTAGTTATACCTTGGTATGGAATGAGCTAGACCAAGGCTTTTTGTAATGAAGAATCTCAAGTACCGAATGCAACAGAAATATGCCATCTAATAACAATAACTTATGAATATCAGTGGTGCAATTTGGCCCCCTAACGTCTGCGAGAGAATTTTCTCAAATGGATTAGGTTTGAATTTATAAAAACTTCACTCCAGTAGCTTAAGGTCATGTTCAGCTACACAACAAGAAAATGATGTGCTTAACACATTCGTATCTGTTTTTATCTACAATATAATTTACACTTCTATAGGATGTCATGGTGAAAGGACGCGTTGGAGTGCGCTACGGACCTGGACTTAAACTAAGAGCCTACCTTCAAGATGCTTACATACATCCTCTCCTTCTCAAAAAGACATTGTTCCTGTAATGATGGCTGTTATTAAGGAAGAGAATCATGTCATTGCTACTTAAAGAACATCAGGAAGGAGAACTCCTGGAGAACGTAGTATGGTTCTGATACTGCTAGAGAGATAATTTTCTGATATGATTACTGACTACTTTCAGATTCCAGCCTACATCCTAATTTTATTTGCATCTCTAACGAAGTATAACATGCAATCTATGCAGATTGAAGTGGTAAACTTTTTGTAGAACTCTTCAGGTTTTGTTAGTTATTATCCATTTATTTTGTAATGTTATGGATTTTTCATAGGTTTTCCATGGGATTCACCTTCTTGTCAGAATGAATGTTAGATTTCAAGAGAAGTGGAGAAGTAGATGACTATTCTTCAAATGCACCACGCTTCTGTGCCAGATGTTTGAAAAATTCTTCACTTATATGGTTTTTTTTCCCCTCTTTTCTAAAAGAGAGAGTGATTTATATTTCAAATGATATAATAATCTTTTTCTAATATTTCTTTTGCTTTTCTTTTTTTTTTTCTTTTTTCGTTTTGAAGCTGCTATTGGTGGTGCTTCTACGAGGAAAAAGGGCGGCTCTAACACGTTCAACGAAACAAATGTAAATTTGCTTATCGTTTTGGTGGAGTCCTGTAATTTAGAGAAATCATTTCAAAACTAAGCATGGTGCTAAAAGCATGTTCACTATTGGAACTATCTTTGCATAGAATATTATTTAATATGTCATGAGAATTGAGGTTTGAACGTTTTCATTTTGTGACAGAAGTTGAGATATGGACATGAAACAATGGACGGGCACGACGCACTCCTCATGAGCAAGTTATGGATATTTTTTTGGACAGTATCTTTTTCGCTGGAGGTAAGATCGATCATCTGAGACTAGCTTGATGAATCTAATTTGTTCCAGTAAATTACACTGTACAAGTAAAAATGCATTTTAGTTTATAAAAGTGAGTTTTGTAAAATTGAATTTGACAGAATGTGCTTTGAAAAAATAATTAGCTGTAAATCGAGATATATTGAAATATAAAAATTAATTCGAACTAAAAACCTAGCAAGAAAAAATAAATTTAGTGAAATTAAAACAAACACTAAGTTAAATAATTTTTTAATGGAAATTGATAAGAAATATATTTTTTTAAAAATTATTTTTTTAGCAATCTCAAACGGTTTTGATCAATTAAATCTTATTTACCTTAGAAAGTTGAAATTTGGAACCTAAACGGAGTGGAACCAGCACCAAATAATTGTGTTAGCATTGTTTATAATTGAAGCTTAACTTTTCATTAAAGGTGACAATATATGATCTGTGCTAAAACACTAATTCAAAATCGAATTATTTAATTCAACTTAGGATTAGTAATTTTAATCTGTATAAATATATTGAATTAGATCGAACGCATTTGACTTTATTATTAAATGAGTTCATTTGAACAGACTCGCCAATTTGAAATGCACTTTTAGAAGGAATAATTTTTTTCCAATTTTTTTACCGTATAATAAAATTTGACAAACAAAAAAATCAATAATAATAATTATTAATTATTATAATTATATTATATTTATAGTTAATTGTTGTCTTTATACTTTAATAGAATATTGCAAAATAAAAATTATAATATTATTGAAAGTATTACTATATAGGTATTTTTTTATGACAAATTAGATTTTAAAATATCTTATCAAAATTTTGTCAGCTAGTATGCTTATAAAAATTTTTATCTGATATTATATTATTACTTATAATCATAAAATTTTAGATATTATTACATATTTTTGAAAAATAAAAATAAAAACCTTTTGAAACGTTTTAAGGATCAATGAAAATAATAAAAAAATACGCATTTTAACAAACACTCACATTCTTCAACAAAAACACATACAATATTCATTCAAAAAAAACTAAGTTTATAGTTACACTCATGTTTATGTATAGAAATAAAAGTTAATAATTATAATTAGTAATTAGATTGATCGAATTTGATTCAGTTATTAAATATTTAAATTAAATAATAATTTTAATAGTTATAAATTTATAAATTAAATTATAATTAAATGAATTTGATTTATTTATTAAGTGTGTCGATTTAAAAGTGATCTATCAATTTAAATTACCACCTTTATTTTCAACAAGTATTTTGATTAATTACTGGTAATTTAAAGTCAATGCGTCGTACCAAGAAGTTTCAGAATTAGAGTTATATAACCTTTATTTTTAACGACTAATATTTTAAATTAATCATAAATATTATATGGTTATAACTTCAAAAATGGTGACGAATTATTGTAAAGCAGAAGAGAGAATCTCTGATGAAAGAATATAAAATGTTAAAATACGTATATGATTAAAACACAGCATTAGGGACTTCTTATGAATGAATACGTTATCACCCCATAAAAATTATAAAACTGATAGTACGTTTTACTTATAAAATATTTTTTTAGTATATTAAAAATTTTTAAAACAAATTTAAAAATTTTAAACTAAAAAATAATATATATATATATATATATATAATATTTTTATATTTTCTATATTAAAATGTTTTTAATAACAATTTTACTAAAAAAATATAAAGCATTTTTTTAAAATAATAAGTATTTGAAAAGCCTGCCCAATATAGCTTAAAAGACGATCACCAACTGATAGTTAACTTAGAGGATACCTAAGAGAGAAGTTGAAGTTTGAAATTGAATACATTGAAAGGTTACTAGTTAATTAGAAATTTTTTTTAATAACTATTGGAGCGTTTGAGATTGCTTATAAATAAAAGTTTTTGAAATAGAAAATATTTTTTTTTATTTTAAAAAAATAAATTTTATATTATATCAAAAAAATAATAAAAATATACAATAAAAAAATTTTATTATGTAAAATTTTTCTAAATTTTTAAATATTTATAAAATATGTATTAAAAAATATATAATTAAAAAAAAAGTTTGAAAAATACAATCTGAAAAAACGCCGACTATTACATACACTGAAAATTGATTATAGAAAACCTATCATGAGCAGGGAACTGTTTACTCTCGCTTCCGTTTTCTTTTTCTAAAATACTTCCAAATTATTGTTTATATTCATTTTATAAATTTATTCTAATAAATTCATTTTCTAATAACTTAAAAACTCACTTGTAAATAAGCAAACAAACCCTAAGTGTTAATTTGAAATAGTGCGTGACCCATTTTTATTTATATAATTCAAAATAAAACTACCGTCTACTGGTATTATTCACATATAAGTATGATGATTTCTACTACTAATAATAATAAATGAAAATCAATATTTGCCTTATTTACAACAGAATGTTATAGCTAAATATTGATAAGTATAAAAATTGGTATGTGAACTATTTTGAAAAGTACTTTTTCTAGTGCTTATAAAATGAAATTTTTCTAAAATAAAATATTTTTATTTTTTAAAAAATAAAATTATATAATTAAAATTTCATTATATAAAATTTTTATATTTTCTAAATTTTTAAATAAAATTTTTTAATATTTATAAAATATATATTAAAAATATAAAATTAAGAATTAAAAAATTCTGTTGAAAAAACGTAAAGCCAAATACTCCCTTAAACTAAAACTTGGAAATCGTTTGGCTCTCCAGTTCATCTCCATTTTTATTTCCTTCTTTATTCTTTAAAACAATTTCTACAATAATCTAATATGTATTTGAATTATGATTTATATCTCATAAAATTATTATATATTTTATTTTATTTTTTAGGTTAAAACGATAAGCTCATTGAAAATCTATAAAAGCTTTCTGTCTGCAAAAGCTTTACTTTTAAACATTCCCAATCTATGGAACCTTTTTAGTAAACATTTTAATTTCTTTTCATTCTAATTTTTATATTTATGTTTTCAAATAAATTATAAATTTTTTAAATTTAAAACTATAAAAAAGACCTTTACATAATAAATTTTATTATTAGTTATTTATTTTTTAAATAAAATAGAATTATTATAAAAATTTGTAAATATTTCGTTATGAAAATGTTTTTTTGTCAAAAACATTCCTAATAAAATAAGAAACAAAGGGCTATTGCTTACCGAGACTTTTAAATTCAAAATTCTTTAAAAAAATTTACACTTCTAACTCACCTTAAAATAAAGGATACATATAAATTAAACTTAATTTTAAACTTAACTTTCAACAATCATATTTAACCTAAAACTCTACTTTAATGTAAAAAAAAAATAAAACATAAATACAAAAACTGAAAGCACTTTTACCAATTATTTTTAAATAACTTATTTTTTGAAACTCTACTTTCATGCAAAATAAACATACCGAAAATGTCGAACTCTGCCTAATTTTTTATTATTTCGTTAATAGAAACATTTACAAAAAATTAAGACCAAGTTGTTATTCAATTCATAAAAAAATTGACCTAAATATAAATAAGATAGTTTTCAATTAATTGATAAGCATATACCTATGTACAAATTTAAAATTCAGTGATTCATATTCAAAATTTCATAACAACTACTGATTAGAAATCTATCCTCTCACAAAAATTTAATAAGAAACAGAAAAATATTAAAAATTTGCAAAATTTCAGTAGTTATTTTCCTTCTACACATGGGGGTGAGCATGGAATGATGGAATGCGGCAGAGAGCAGTTTTTAAAGTAATTTGCCCAAAGCTAAAAGATCCTAAATCCAATTAGAATACACACAGATAAAGGTCCATAATGAAGGAAGTGATTGAATTACTTATTAACAACAACGACAACCACTTGTCTTTACATTCTTTTTATTTTCCATCAAATCAACAAAGAAAAAATGAACAATGAAATATTATTTGATCTTGAACCCCCCAAAGGAAAACAAAAAAAAAAAAAATAGAAAAAAAGAAGAGAGAAAGAACAATGGGTGATGATTAATAATACAACAACCATATGATTCTTTCTTTTGCCTAAATCAACGATATTGAAATAAATCATCTTACAGGACAATGGCACTGTCTTCGTCGTCATCGTCGACGTCGTTGCCGCCGGCAGCTCCATCATCTTCGTCTTCTGTAGACGAAGATAAATGTGTTAGCCAACATTTGCCATGGAGATGACCAAAAACACAAACAAAATACTCTAATGCGCCTTCCTGCGCTCCGAGCCTTCTCGCCGCGCTACGGGGGACGAGCCTCGCCGCAGTCATGCTCCAAACTCGCGCATTGCAGTACGGGCACCGGACTCTTGGATCGAGTTCGGCGCGTCTTTCGATCAAACACTCTCGTGTCCTTGACCGCATGAAAGCACCGAAAACTCCCCGGTATACCCCAACGTCCTCCGCCGCACCCACCGGATGCTCACACGGATCGCTGACAAATAACAGATCTCCTTGACACCGCCGCGCCAAAAAACTCCGTCCCGATGTTTTAGAAAACCTCGATGCCTCAACAAAATGGCCAGGCGAAGGATGGTTAAGCGGAAACAGATCACTCGGGTTGCAGCCGCAACAATAAAATAAAAGCTTCGCAAGAGCGTCCCACCCGCCGCCGAGCTGCCTACTTCCTCCTCCACCACTCTGACCAATTCCAGCAGCCACAAGCGCCGCCACAACCCGCGGGGCTCTTGAATAACAAAGCTCCTTCCATAGTACTCGTTTCGCTACCGCACGCATCCACCGACTAACGCAAGCAGTGAGACCTAGGACTCTAGCATCCCAATTCATTGACCGGAACACGAGCCTCAAAACCGTCTCGTCGAATATGCCGGGGTTCTGATCATCGACATTATTACTCGATAATCTTCGGCTACTACAGCTCCTTCCACTAGTTTCTCCTCTCGCTCTATCCAGTAACCTTCCGGCTTCATCTCCGTTCGTCATTTTTTTCATCTCCCACAATTTGGTCGGTACCAAGCTCAACCTATAATATAACTCCCTCTCCTATTTCTTCCGTTGCTCCGCCGGATCAAATATCTTCCTTTAACATTTGCATTTTGACCAAGTTCAAACTATCGTTGACTTTCGGAAGCAGTACAAATAAGTCTGGTACAGGTTAAGTTAAAATTGAAGTTAAGGGATTACCAGTAATGTATTTTGTCGTGTAGTGAAAATGGAAGGACACCTGCCGTGATTGAAGTGGACCGAATCGCACACGTGTACGTAGCACAGAGTAAAATGGAACTGATGGAAAGTTGACACGTAGGATCATAAGAGTTGGATTAGGAACAGGTGTAAAGACACGGAAATATCTGCACTGCTATAAGAAATATCTTAAACTTAACGTGGAGGGATCTGATTTGTTAAATATCGTAATCTGATCTGGCTTGTTCTACAGAGAACGATTAGTTTGTGGGAAATACGTGGGATGATCACTACCGTACACGTTGATGAAATATTTTTAGCTGTGGGAGTTTTGGAAGTTTAGGTAGTTTATGTTCTAGTTTAAGTGGTTTTCTGGGGGTTGATTGATGTAGTTGGACACGTGGAACGGGGTTAAGAAGATTGACGTCTTTAGGACACTTCACTTGCTGTTTTAGGAAAACGAACAACTAAACTGCGTTAATGTGTTGCATTTGCACTAGTTGCTCTCAATGGATGTTTTGGTTTTTGCTGTGAAATCTGATAGTGTATAAAATCCTAAGTTTTATATTATTTTAAACTATTTTGAAAAATAATTTGCGTTATATATATATAAACGTAATAATAAAATACACTTACATAGATTTTATTTCTTACAATTTGTTTGCATGATTCAACAAATATCTAAGAAATTTAATTATATTAAAATTTTTTATTTAATTAGAACTCTTCTTATTTGTTGTATACAGAGACTATATACATGTGTATTTATATAACTACTGAATATAAAAAAATATTGATAAAGATTTTTCATTTTAGTACTAGAATAAAATTCTAAATCTATTCGCCACTATTATGGAAATAACGACTACGACAGAAAGAGTTTCACCAAATCCATTCCTTACTATCATAGAGAAATGATCGCAACAATTAGAAAACTCTGATCGGTCTGATCAATTTTGTCCAATTATCGTATTTTAGAATTATTAAAAAAAAGCTTACTGATTCTAATTTTATTTTACGGTGGCTACTCCTAAGTTTTTTCAAGCTCCACTATTGCCACTAGTTGCCGTAACATTAGCTACCGCCGTCATCTCATCCTCTGACGTCAATGTCCCCTCACACCTGCATCATCCTTCGTTATAGCCACCAGTTCCTATATCCTGTTGATTCGAGCCGCCTTCGACTAATTCGTGCCGCTAGCACTTTCGAGTATTTTTCATGTTCTTCGCTGCTGTTTATTTCTAAATTCTCATTGCCACAAAAGATTACTAATTGTATTCGTCATCGCTACCACTCGACTTGACTTGACTCGTCAACACTAACTCACGGCCAATTTTGCATCTTAGACTTTGCAACTTGGCCAAACACTTAACAAACTCATCCGACTCAATCTAGATCGCCAATCCGGCCAATTGAAACTTAGTTTTATCTATCAAATCGAATCAGACCGGTCCTGACTGAACCAAACTAATCAAGCTTAATCGGATAAACTAGATTAGATTCAAATTTATTTTTTACCGAAAGGTTCGAACCAGACCGATTTTTTGAATCAATTTAGATCCAATTTGGATCGATTCAGACCATTCTGATCATTTGAGATCAACTAAATAGATTTATATTTGAAATTTTATTGTTTCTCCGCACTAAAACAATGAGATCATGCACACATTGCGATAAATTTGGCCATAATTGTGATTCATATTTTAAAAAAATGAAGCTCATTAGAAGCACCAGTTAGTTCATATTTTTTAGCTTGTGGTAACAAAAGTTGTACTTTATATATTATTTCATATTTCAGAAACAGTGCAAGATTGATCGGAGATTTTGGAGCTACATACTATAAAACATTTGATTTGATTCGAAAACTTTTCAAGGCACAGCTACTCCAATTAGATATAATATAGTATATGCTATCGAAAATACTTATCTATTGTCATCGCAGTTGTAAGCCACACACTGATGTTGAATGATCTTTTTTCTTGATAATTTAAAAAATAACAGGCATATTTCTAATTTGGGATGAAATTGTCCTTGATTTTTAAAAAATCTAGTTTGTGTCCTGACCTTAATTATTAAAAAATAATTAATATCAAAATAATAATTTTTATAAAAAGGAATTTAGAATAAAAAATGTTTAAGAAATATTAATGTAAAGAAATTTAACTTCTACATGAAAGGGATCTATAAATTTAACATATTACACACGTTATATATTAAAGACGTTTCAATTATTTTATTCTCCTTCACACAAGCACCATCATCAGCTTATTTTAAAAATAATTTTTTTAAAATTGGAATACACTTATAAAATAAACTTCTTACTTCAGAAATAAATTTCTTATTTCGATAAGCATTTTTTAAATCACGTAAGCCACCCTTATACAGTATTTGGGAGTGTAACTCTATTTCATTCCAATTTTCTTATTTTATATTTTTTACTAATCTTTTATAATTTTTTACAGATCTTCTTTAAATTTTAGAAAGTATAAAAAATTTTATACTTTAAAATCTTATTATTATTTATTTTATATTATTAGATAACAAAATAAATCTCGTTTTGCGAAAGAATCTTTAAACAATTTTTTATTTTATAAAAATTTTATTTTATAAACACTTTCAAATATTTTTTGATGGCAACTTATAAAAATATATGATATCAAGGTGTTGGTAAAATGATGCATTGTATTTGTATAGCCTAAATATATTAGACATTCACAGTAGAGAACACTGTTACACATGTATACATATACTCTGCATTCCCAAGTAGCATGTAGAGCTTGTTCGGCAGTATATTTGAAGAGCGTTTTTATTTTAATTTTTTATTTCATATTTATAATAAAGTTTTATAATATTTTATATTATTTATTTAAAAAATTAAAAATTTATATATTATAAAATTTTATTATTATTTAATTTTGTTTTTATATAAAAACAATAAAATATTTTTTATTCTAAAAATTTTTATTTTATAAGTACTCTCGTTGTCGTTTAAGAGTTGTTTCATGTAACAATTCAGAATTAGAATCTAAATTTCACTAAAAGATTTTTAAAAATATTTTATTATAAATAATCTCAGATAATCTCTCAGTCAAAACATTCATAGGAATATTCTCTCCACACCATCACCAAAAAAACTCTCAAACTTGCGTCAACTCCGCCAACGGGTCTCTTGTTACTGTCACTCTCAATCTTCCATTCCGAAAAAAATTTCTTCCCCCATAATTTTCCCCCCCAAAAGTTTTTGTTCGATCCATCAAATCGATCGAATAATTCAATGGGCTGTGCGCAGTCGTGAATCGAGAGCGAAGTAGTGATCCGGTGCAAAGAACGGAAGCAGCGCATGCGGGCGGCCGTCTCCGGGCGAAACTCCTTCGCCGCCTCTCACGCTTCTTAGATTCAATCCTTTGAGACACTCTGGCGCCGCTCTCTCCAGCTTCCCTCACTACGAAAACCCACCTCCTCCTCCCGCTGAATCTCCAGATCCTTCCCTCCACCTCCTCCTTCCTCGATCCCTCCGCTCCCTTCTTCTTCTTCTACTGCTACCGCTGCTGCTGCTGCTGCTGGTGGTAGTTCCATGACAGCAGCAGCATAGTCGCCGGCTTCCACCGTGCCACCAACTTCAGTTGATAGAGTGTTACCTCCGCGTCCGCCGATTCCTTTCTCTTCGTCACCAATGATTCACACAAATCGATTAGCATGCCGGAGATTCCAAAGAAGTGCCCTACTACTTCTAGACTCTCTAGGGAGTCTTCTACTGATATAGTTGAACAAGAAGACGACGATGGCGACAACAGGAAGTAACCGCAACAAAATATGACTACTGCTGACTCTGCTTCTGTCACCGAGTCTGTTTCTCTCGGGTGACTCCACAGCCGCCAGCACGGGTAAAGCAGGAGTTGCGGTGGAACACTGAAACTCCTCCTCAGCCAAGTCTGCAAACTATGCCTTGGGATTTACTTCTTTAACACTGATGAGTATTATCCGGCTCAATCGCTTGCTGAGCAAGAAGAAGAAGAAGAGGAACAATTTGAGCCTGCTGCCATGGAGAAATCATAGAATGTGTTGGATGATGTGGATTTGGTAAAGGGAAAGGGGAAGTCTGTGCTTGATAATGAGCTGGTAACTCCAATGAAGGCAGTGGAAGAAACACCACAGCCTCCTCCTCTACCACCACCTGAGGAGACTCCACTCACTGAAGCTGAAGCAGGCCCCTGAGTCATTGTTCATACAATATGAGATATCTGCCAGTGCCTTGGAGATGAAGAGATGCAAGTTGATGCCCGCTGTGCTACCTCCGGGCATAATCCTAGTGCAGATGCTCAATGGGCTGGATGAACACTTCATTAAGGCGTCTGAGGGTGCGAAAGATGTGTCAAGGATGCTCAAGACCAACCGCCTGCACTATCACTCTAACTTTTTCGATAGCTGAGGTTCACTTCTTGCCCCTTGCTCATTTTTTCCGGCTAGAATAAACATTTCCTGTAGCAGGTTCCATATGAGCTGTTGTTTTCTATTAGAAGTCATGGAAGATCATTAACTTGAATTGGCAAGGGAAATATTTTCATAGTTTGCATTAAGGTATTTCCGTAGGAAATCTTTTTCTTCAATTTCTAGAGCGTGTATTGGTTAAAATGATGCCACAACTCGTAATGCTTCATTGAATTTAAATCATTTGGGATTTCCTAATTCTTGTTGCAGGGTTACATGGTTAAGATCAATGTTTAGTCATAATTCAAAAGGCATTTGGAAAGGTGCATGTACTATAAAGCGAGCAGTGGAAATGCTCTTCCTTCCTTTCCTTTTTAGACTACTTAAAGAAGTATGCATATATTCTTAAATCTTGAAATCGTTGTGCACATGCTAAGGGCAATCATCATCCCATTTTTTATAGGATTGGACTAAATTTATTATCGATTTTCATATTTTGAGAATTTGGCATCAGTCAATTTGTAGAGCTGGTATTCATGGCATCTACTTAGGCATCATTGGAAAATTGACATATTTGTGAAGAAGACTATGCATCAACTGTTGTTAGTTGTATGGTTTCAACTTTTCCCATAGTGGCACGCTAATAAGATGGACCCTCATGCATCATATCAATGTGATTGGCATCTTATAAGCTGTCAGGTTTGTGATTCAGTACTGGTTCAAGTCTAAAATGAAGCAAGCTAGTGGTAGTAGGTTGCAGTAAGCTAGATACATGAAATCATGTGACTAGAAATGCACTTCTTAAGATATTTATTAAGAGATGAGTTGATATGGGCATATACGCAAATCTATACATAAATTGGATTTTTGATATTCGTGGAATTAAATAGACTTCTATGTTGTATTTTGTCATGTCACTTAAGTTAAAGGTAAATATGAACTATCTAAATATCGTCTCTGATCTACAAAATGTATGAAACTCGAGAAATAAAATGATGTTGAATCCCTACTAATAACTGATTGGCAAAAGGGCACAGCCGTGCTTATAACAACTCTAGTAGAGAAAAAGTACGGCCTTTACATGTACAGAAAGATAAGGGAAAAAGTGAAAAACAGTTCATTAGAACATTGAAAATGTTCATGTTATACCCATCCTACTTATGTAGTCAATTCCATGGCATAGACAAATATCACAATAGTCAAGCAAGCATATTTCGAAATTACTCAAAATGTACAAGTTACAAGATTGTGCTAGTAGATAGATCTAAATAAATGCAACAACTTCACCTCTTGCCACTTCAACAGATTTTGTCTGGGAAGAAGAATTTATAGTGTAAATGAGAATAATGATGACATACAACTTTTTGAGCTATCCCAAAATCATGCAATGCATGTCAATTCAGCACCATACAAGGAGATAGGCTCTCTGACTGAAGCAAAAGCCTGATCAAAAGAGTGTTAATTTTTAGATAGAAGTGAGGAACAAAGGACGGAGGTTCAAAATTGCTTGAGAGTGTTGAATTCAAACTTAATAACTTACATCCCCTTAGTGGAGGGATTTAGTAAATACAGCATGATAACCAAAATAAGGGCTACCTAATCAAATTAGAAAGTAAACTTCCATTTATATATCAAATTACCATAATTAACGAAAATAACTAAACCGAGCCCTTTGTGTTCATGCATTTGTGTATAGCACTCCAGTATGAAAAGTTTTATCTTTTCAAGGTTAAAGGGATTTATTGTAACCTTTTTCTATAATACAATTCAAAGTAATGGGATAAATGTATCGAAGTTTGCTTTATAAGTAAATCATATTACCATGCCTCTACCATGTCTAACCATGTTAACTTGCTTTGTAATATTGAATTTCCTTATTTGTTAATTCTATTCCAAATCCAAAGTTAAGAAATGTTGATTTGTTGTCTCCATCTGTCATTCCTCATCATTACTGTGCAAATTTGTAAGTTCATTTCTTAATTATTAGTTATTCTAAGAAGTAAAGCACTATAAGAATAGTGAAAGTGACTGCCTAGTTTCTTTAGTTTCCCACTACAGCACTTTGTTTATCTCTTTCTTCCTGATTTTTCCAAGAAAGGGCATTAGCCACATGCCCTCCTGACCCCAAACAAAACATTGTCTTGACCCAAAATGTAAGCTCCATTAGACATTTTTTGGGCATTGGTGGCAGTATCTTGTCTTGAAGTGTTATCTTGTCTGCTGTATCATGGATCTCATGATGCTATTCCCTTATATGGGGTTTAGTAGCTTGTTTACTATATCCTTTGGTTGTCACCATGTGTACCTTGGACCTTTTGTGCCATTGTGAGTAATGAATTGGTATACCAATGTTTTTTTCTCTTCCATTGCAAGTTAGAGTCATCAAAATTCGTGTTCATCCATATTGTAGCATTAGCTTTTGGAAAGAATTGCTACCATATTCCTTTGACTACAAAAAGAGTTTGGGGTTTGTTGGATTTTCATTTTCCCATATCCTCTAGACTTGCGGAATTGTTGGATTAGTCTTCAATAGGAAGTCCCATATTGTTCTAAAGTAACTTTGACATTCTGTCAAACTAGGCATTCCTTTATTCCTTCTATTAGTCTAAAGTAACTTGACATGCACTACCTGATTGCTGGATTCCAAGTATCTAGCTGTATTGTACTTTCCATGGCAGGGTGCTTGACAATTTTCCATTTTGTTGACTTGGAATGACAATGAATGAATCACAACTTGTCTCTCTTTGACTTGGAATGTTCTAATCCAAGGTTAGTTAACGATCACCATTATATTAGGGGTGTTAATGGGCTGGGTCCTATGTCGATGACCCTGAGACCAAGACCTGGACTCGGACTCAACCTAGACATAGTCTAATATTAGTTTAGACACAGCCTATATTTTGTCTAGGGTGGCTCGGCTGGACAGTGAAGTCTAGATTGGGTTGGGCTTTTACTTTGTGTCCTACTTAATTTAGCCTAATTCATTTAGGATAATGACTAAACATACGGCTTTACCAGAGCAAATCCTATGAAGTTCGAGAATGGGGATATCTTTTGGTACAAAACCTTTTTACCCGTTAGACAAGTGAGGGGAAAGTATCTGATGCTAATCTTAGAAGGAAGTAGCACAAAGAATTACAACAAGCAAGAGATCATTTAACCAACTTTTAAATTTAAAGTCTTAAATTAATAAGACATCAATGGGATTAAAGTTCCTGATAGCTTTGCTAGATTGACATTTTAAATGGTCTGGTGCTGGATGTAGCGCCAGGTGTAGAGGAGCTCCGAAGATGGAGAATAGGGATTTAAAATGATGGAGAAACTGTGGAATCGATGATAATCAGATAAGAAATGGTTAGGCTCTAGTAACTAGATTAAGTTAGATTATTCCAACAAAGAATATTTTGGTCTCTTGATGTCAATAAATGTGTTTGGGTTGATTGAGACTTAGACCTGTTCCAATCCTAACAACACTCGGGTTTTGTAGATAAGACCTGACCTAATGCAAATGATCTAAAGTACCTGATCTGGCAGGGTTAAACTGGTGTGTTCGGAGGTTTGAATTTGAAAATAGCTAATCACAGTGTAAAAGGTCTGCCGACTCCTTGTGTATTAATTATGATGTGTCTCCCATGAGAAGTATATTTAGAAAAAATTGCTATAAGTTTTTCTTGAGTTTTGGTATATGTTTTGATATGTAATATAGTCCCTACTTATTTAAGTTTTATAAGAAATCAATAGATGGTGGCAATAGTGGTATGTGTAATTAGAATCAGTACATTCATAGGCATCCAGAATCATAATTGTATCCTGTAACCAAGGCATGATGTTAGTAGCTTAAACGTTCAATAAGTTATTTAGAAATAGCATAGTAAAGTCAAGGATATTCACTCTTTTTAGTTATCCAGGGTAGCGACCCTCTGTATGGAAAGTAGCTTCCTTATCCATTTCAATACATTTACAAGTTGCTCATTAGAAACAACAAAATTATAGAATTTAAGACCGTCTTAATTTAGCATGTCTTAAAGATCACTGCATGCAACATTATATATGCCTAATACTAAAAAGTCAAGGAAACGAACGAGTTAACCTAATCAATACTGATTATAGGCCCTGATGTTTATTTTATTTACGCTTGGATAAGTAATAAAGAAATCCTTTTCAGAAGAAAATAAAAGACTCTTTCGATGTACTGAAGCCAAAGTTTTAGCAATAAATTTGCTTTCTATTTTATGAAGTTTATACATTTCTCTGGTAATTTTTTCTTAGGACGTCAGTTCTCACATTGTCAAATAATGTTGAATAGGATACACTGATTCTGCAAGGGTCATGAAGGTTATCACGTGGAATAAGCCACCGCAAGACGAGTCAATTGCAAATGATGGAAAGGATAGTTTCAATAATGATGCAGGGAAACACTTGCACAACTGTTTTGGAAAGTATGCTAGCATGGGAAAAGAAGTTATACCATGAGATTAAGGTAAACTCCATATGCCAATTTAATTCTTTATCTTTACTACTTGGGTGTTGGGAAATGCTGCTATGGTTAAATAGTGGCTTCTTATTGAATCATTGTCAAATATTGGTAAATGCATCCGCAATTCACTATTCAAGATTGTCATTTTCAGCTAATTCCCCTTTACAATGCCATTCATTCTCGTTCACAATGCTTTAATAATGATGCACTAGCTGTCTAGTTGATTTAATACAATGCTGGTCCAAAAATAAGTATAAATGTATCTAATCTTGTTCAACTGTATAAACACTTCCCATGACATGATATAACTGTAATTTAAAGCAATTCAAAGCTAGCATACTTTCATCTATTTAGGATATGTAGGGATTGTGGGAACCATGCATTACAATTTACAGGAAACATGCTTACATTAGTTTGCACAAGCAATACTTGCAAAGTCAATACCTGTCTTAATACTTCTTTTGTATTGCCATAATGATTCATTTTTACATCAATTTACCACCTGCATCTCTCCTAACTTTATCCATTTTCTCAGTTCTTTTGAGCTAAATTCTGAAATTACCTCATGGATGCTTCATATATGCTTCAATGAATTAAGTCATGATGCTTCTCTACTAGGCCTTATTGACAGCAGCTCACCATTGGTTAAGAAGTCATCCTCACTTGGACCTAGAATGTAGGTTCTCGTTCATGCTTGTAAGTCTTGTCATAAACGTTATCTCCTTATAAACCCCAAACACATTCTCTTAGTGATATTTACTTTTGCTTAAGATAAATATTGATGCCTAGATGATCAAACATTAGCTTGTGGCCTGTTGATCTGTGTAATCTTGGTTTTGGTGTTGGAATTACAACTGCTACATGGAATCTAGAAATTTGTAACACTTTCTTAGCACGATCTGCCTACTTTGGATGCAGGATTTCCGCATCCATTTCTGAACTGTCAATTATTTGAAAGACGCAAGACATTTGATGTCTGCAGAATTTTCCAGCTCTAACAAGAAGTCAGCAGCTATGAACTGTTCTGAAATATTTCTGCAGAGAACTTTCAACTTCTGTAGTTTTTATTTTGAGTAAACACAAATGCGATAGTCAGGAATGCGTAAGGCTATTTTTTTAAGTATTGCAAGTTGGCTGAACCTCCCATATGCTATCATATTGAAGTAATTGGATTGTTGTGGCTTGCAGTACCATAAGTTGATCTAAATAAGTTTGGCTATAGTTTAATTTATAGATTTTGAAAGCAAAGACGACCAAGTAACCACCATCTAGTAGCACACAAGAGAAGTTTGACAACTTGCTTATGCTTAAAACATCAGCCTGATAAACTTTTATATACTGAATTGTGATCAAACCAAGCTTCCTCCCATTTACAAAAGTCATGCCTTGAATTATGACAATGCGAGATGAGGTTGACAGGACCTGTTAGAGTGGACATGGAATTCTGCTTGATAATGTAGTATGTAGTACTGTACTAAACTTCCAATGCATGTATATTGAAAAAGAATGCTATTTGAAGCAGTAACTTGAGTTTGTGGTGCTTAATGTTTTGATTAGCCAAATAGTAATTGGCCTATTTTTGACTTCGTTGCGTTTGCAACATTTATATCATGAGAATGAGATTCTTGATTATCTTAAAAAAGAATGCTATCTGAAGCAGTAACATGAGTTTGTGAACATGTTCATGGTTATATATCTTGATTAGTACTTTTGATAATAGTAATTGGCCTATTTTGGACTTCATGCGTTTGCAGCATTTATAGCATGAGAATTAGACTCTTCAAACCTTTTCAGAGTGTCCAGATGAAATGGATTAGCAGGTAGTTGTTTAATTAAGCTGCGATTAGGCTTTTCCAAATTAGTTGCTTAAGTTTAATTGATGCAGGAAGGTGAGCGCGCGAAACTGGAATACCAGAGAAAGGCTGCTTTACTAAATAACCAAAAACAAAAGTGTTTTGCTTTAACAATTGAAAGAGCTAAAGCAGCAGTAAGTCATCCTTACAAGATAACATTGTTGACATCCAATCTCTTGATATGACAGTAACAGAGATTCAGCATCTACTTGATAATGAGCTGTATCCTAGACTTGTGAGACTTGTTGATGAGTGAGTAGTCATTCCATGCTTTTAATAGTGCTATTTGCAGCTTCAAGTTTATGGTTACCAAATTTGAAGTTGTGTTTTGCTTCATGTCTGTGGTTTCATGCCTATGCCTCTTTCAGATAATTTTTTATGGCATTGAGCACAAAAAGGTATCGCAGAACTTCATAAGGTTTATTTGCAGAAGAGCCTAATGGCTACTGTAAAAGCTAAATTGACATAAGAATTTATGATCTTGGGTTCTCTAACTCCAAGGAGAAGCTTTTGATGTGTTCTTAACTAGTTCATTCTACTGTTCCTACATAGGAATCAACTCAAAAGGTCAGGTTCATTCTACTGTTCCTACCTCCTAAGAGCTCTCTACATTTCCAGTACTGCAAGAGGAACTAGTGAGCACGACGATGCACAAGCTATCCAACTGTATGAGGTATTCAAGGATTGGCAAGCTCAGTTTGAGAAGCTCATGATTGACCAGAAGGCATGCGTTGATACCTTGACCAGTTGGTTGAGTTGAACCTGATTCCAATCGAAACAGTCTTGAAGGAGAAGGTTTCATCACCTCCGAGAGTTCAACGCCCACCAATACGAGGATTCCTTCTTACTTGGCATGAGTACCTGGAGAAGGTTCCCTTTATTTACTAAAAGTGCAATCTCTAGCTTTGCAGCTTCAGGAGGAAGAGTTGTAAAATAAGGAAGTATGCGATAACACTCGAAAAAAGGTCATGAGGAAGTTGCATTTGAGGACTGGTATTATAAGTACTCCCAGAATTATACAACACAAGCTGTGGAAGCTGAAGTAAAAGATCTCGTGACAAAGAAGTTTTTGGTGGACAGTTTGAAGAAAAAGCTGGAAGACGGAGTATAGGAATACCTGAAACTCTGCAAGCAGGTCAGGGAGACTCGATTGGGAGTGTAAAGACTTTTCTGCCGGAGCTGTTCCATGCTTTTGATAATAGAGTTATGGAGTGTTTTTGATTGATTTTGAAAAGAATTTTTCTAGAAATATGTACTATTTTTTATCCAAAAAAATAATAATAAAATTAGTAAAATTTTGTACTTCTAAAATTTTAAAAAAATTTAATATTGTAGGAGATTTATTGAAAAATGTAAATTAAAATGTTAGAATGAAGAGTATATGAAAAGTTATTTCAGACAGCAACTTATAAACTAGAGTTATAAAATATTCCGTAACGTTTCTTCTTTTGTTTATGTGTTAATATCTATTTTTATTTTTTCTTGTTCATCGTCTTTCAATAGCATGAAGAAAGTTTATCAAGTTCCAATTGATATCTTACCACTAGTTGGAATTCGAAGTTTTATTGTTGAATTCCTTACGCGTTCTCCCAATTTATAATTAGAAATAAGTATCAAATAAAATTTCTTGTAAAAGTTTGTGAACATATTTGTTCTATTAGAATTAATAATTAGAAACTCTATGAAATGTTATTTTTTTAAAACTGACTTCAAAGTAATATGACAAATCATGGAGGGCTCCAATATGCAAAAAGACGAATTCCGTTTTCTTCATAAAACTTGTGAATGAAGTCTGCACCACTTTTGTCCCAATATAACAGAAAGAAAGAAATAAATTAATTAATTAAAATTTAGATGAATCAATCATCAGCAATTTGAATGTATAAATTAGTTTTAAAATAATTTATTTAATAATTAGATTAAATTTATTTAATTTATAAATTTATATAAATTAAAATTATTTAATTTTAATCTAATTTATAATAATTAAATTAAATTCGAATTAATTTATTAATAATTTAAAATATTAATTATTAATTTTATATTTTTAAAATTAATAAAATAATCAATTATAATAACACAATATTTTTAATAATAAAATATAATTGATATATATATTTTTTAATATATTTTGTATACTTAAAATATCAAAAAAGAACTTGTGAATGAAAGTCTGCACCACTTTTGTCCGCATATAACAGAAGAAAAAAAAAAAAAAAAAATTTCGATGAATCAATCATCAGCGATGCAAGACAACGGTTAGAATTAGAAACAGCAAAACAAATTAAGAACACAGCGGAGAATTTTAGTTGAGAAACAAAAAATAAAATAAAATTCAAATGGGTCTTTCTCAATCTTCACCTGCCGTCCCTGAAACTTCTATCCATCAATTCACCGTCAAGGTTTCTTTTCTTTCTGAATCTTCATTTCAATCTCTAATTGTTTTGCTTTCGATTAATTGATTTCTCTCACTTTTTTTTTTGGTTGATTGATTTTTGTTAGGATAGCAGTGGTAAGGACGTTGATCTCGGAATCTACAGAGGGAAGGTTCTTCTTGTTGTTAATGTTGCTTCAAAATGGTATCATCAGTTCGATTTCGTTGATTTTCATTCGATTTTTTTTGGAAATAATTATGGTTTTTAAATTCAATTTTTTGAGAAATCTTTGAGATTTGCAGCGGTTTTACCGATAGCAATTATACTCAATTGACCGAGCTCTACAACAAGTATAAAGATAGAGGTATTCTCTCTCTCTCTCTCTCGAATCGTATATTATATTTACCAAAGACAGATTGGAGATGGATTAAGCTTTAGAGATCTCGGATATAACTGTATATGATCATATTTTAAGTAGAATTCTTTGAGAGATGCTACGTCTGTTATATAAGTTTTGTGAAATTTTAGATTGATTTTGTGAGAGGTCTACTTTGTCTGGCATGCTTCTTATCCTTTTGAATGTGATGTTTTGACTTTTTTCTACCATTGTATTATTTGCAGATGTGTAATTCATGTATTGATCAATGCTGTTAGACTTAGGACGGCTAGTTTCAAAGCAACGTTCACTAGAATAGCTTTTGCATCACATAATAATCTCTAACATTAAGAGGAAGCCTTTATAACTACTAGAAGAATTCTACAAAAGATTCCTTAGAGGTGGTACTCAAAGAAATTGGTTGGAATAGGACATCCTTAGAAATAACTTTGTAAGAAAAGATGTAATTATTATTACTCAGACTTAGAAAACAAAGAACAGTCGTCAAAGTAACAAACATGAGAGATTTTACTCTTAACTTCAATAGCAAAAGGTTGCACAGTTTATCTTGATCGACATAGTTCTTTGAACTCAAGAAGTTAGAGCCTTTTTGAACTAATATAAAGATGTAGAGTGATAGAAGATCTGCTTGGCATAACTCCCTTGTATTCTAGAACTTAGAGATCTCTTCCCATCAACTTATGCAAAAGATATTGAAGGAAAATACTTCTTTGAACAATCTCGTGTAAATCAGATAAAACTTATACTTGATAAGGGAAAGATCAATAGCCTTTAGGTGACCATATCACAGGCTTTTGCAAAATCATTTGAGTCATTAGATACTTATGTTTTCACTCTATTCGTAACAGAGGGGGATAGTTTCTTCAGCAATGCGAATATTGTTATAAATACTTTTGCCACATAAGAAAGCATTTTTTATTGAAATAAGTAACTAATAATTTGAGGCCTTAATCTATTATTTAGAATAGTAGGCTAGATCTTTGATCTTTTACAAATGGAAAAAGGTTCGTAGATACTGAATCTTTCTAGACATTCATAAGGTTAAATCCTCTAAAAAGACTTACCTTGTTACATATGCCAGTTCAGGGATATAAAATACACAATCACAAGCCGGTTCAGCAAATGCTAAAAAGTTTGCAAAGTGTTTACCTAGTCTTTCCTTTTCAAATGCTTTCCGAAAAGTAGTTTTGTGAACTGTGGTAAACTACACTTTTGTGGAAAGTTTTACCTTTCTTGAAACAGTTATCTTAAAAGCAGTTTTTTAGTAGCATTTTGTGATGTGCTTTTGGAGAAATAGGTCTCTTGTGCATATATAAAAGTGCCTCATAAACACTTTTGACATATTACAATTCAGATTGATCATGTCTTGTAGTAGATGGCCCTACTAAGTAATTTTTCTATATGCCCAATTAATTATGCATCTGTTGGTATATAAATTTGCAGAAACTAGGACCCTCTGTAGTTTGCATTTCAATAATTAAATGATCAAAGCCTATTATTTGAATTCCAATCATTTCAATAATTATCTGATTCTTACTAAGGGCCTGTTAGGTAAAAATAAACAGATGCTTGTACAAAATTCTACTTGTTTATGAATTTTGATACTAATTATTAGTAAGTATTTGACTTGGTCTGATATCTTTTTCAGATTTTAAGATTTTAGCATTCCCATGCAACCAATTCCTGAAACAGGAACCTGGAACAAGTCATGAAGCAAAGGAGTTTGCATGCACAAGATACAAAGCAGAGTATCCAATTTTTCAAAAGGTAAATAGTTCTAGTAGTCCAGTCTGTGACATGGACCTGCTACTTTGTATGAACTTCATATTTTCACTTAGTCTTGCTTGTAAGTAATGCACGCTCTTCCAACAAAAGTATATCCTCATGTTTCATTTGTATGTCCCACCAAGCAGTATAAGCATCTTCTATCAAAGTATAATCACAAATTGCGATTCATGGTCTGGATACTAGCACTACTTTAAATTTCAAATCTGGTTATGTAACTTGCCAATTGTTCTAGAAAGATCATGAAATTTTACTCTTTCATTTACATAGGAAAAAGTTTTAATGCTTTTGCATTTTGCCAATATCTAAGTAAACCAAGTGAAATTTTGAAAAGAAAAGTTTAAAAGTCATGTCTCTCAATCTTGTGCTACAACTCCACCATCTATAAAACCACCCAAGGTAACCACTTCAGATATTCGAAACCCGATGGCTTCCTAAATCTTTTACTTCTAAACTCTGTTGCCTCCATTTGTTATATTATAGTAACCTGAGAATTGCGCTTTCTTAGGGGTGGTTAAAATGAAATCATTAAAACGAAATGAGTGTAGTGAAAGGAGATAAAGATTTCCAGGATTAGTCATGTTTGGAATATAGATTGAAAGAAGGCAACATCTTTTATAGTTCTCCTGAATATATAAAGGAATGGGCTCTTGTAAGGAGCCATTAAGGGCAATTATTGAATGCAGTTATGGAAGGGAAATAGTGAACTTAGTACCTATAAGGAACAAGGAGTAGCACCATCTTCATCAATCACTGTGAGGACAATTAAGTAAATTAGTCTTTTGTAATAAAACTTGAGGTGCATTTGCATTTAGGAATAGAAATGATATTCTTTCCTAATCCTATGACTTTTGGGACATCTCAAAAGCCATAGAAAATCTTTTGAACATTGAAGTACTACATTTTATTCATATTGGAGCTGTTGCATTCACAATGTAACATACCAAAGAGCAAAATGTTAACTTTCATTTTTTATAATCCTACTATAAAATAAGTTTTGATCAGAAATTATCAAAAATGATTTATTTGTTAGTGACTTGATCAAAATGTTATCCATAACAGAATACGATGTCCTTAAGGAATCCATGCAACAGATCACTAAGTGATTAAAATTTTAGTTATTGTTGTTGCTGATATTGCTACTAGCAAAGGTACTATTGTCCTCTCAGATAGTTTCTTTTGTATTTGATTTTTATTTTACTGTTACTTGCGAATGAGCCTTTGTTTCACAAATTAGACTTGGATGTTGGCTGTTTATTTGCTAATGAGCCTCTGGTCTACTTTTAGGTTAAAGTCAATGGTCCAAACACTGCTCCAGTATATCAATTTCTACGAGCGAGCAAATCTGGCTTGTTCGGCTCAAGAATCAAATGGAATTTCACCAAATTTCTAGTTGATAGGAATGGCAAAGTCATCGAGCGCTATGGGACATCCACAGAACCATTATTCATTGAAGTATGTAGATCCAAACTCCAGTTGACTACCTTGTTTCCTTCAAGTACTTATGCTAGATAAATGCCCTTCTCATTTTTTGTTCGATGTTTGTGACAGAAGGATATCCAGAAAGCTCTCAGAGAGACCTAGAGTTGTGGCTAGTCGTGGCAGCTTCATCTGCCAAGCAACAAATGCACTGAAGATACCAAAAAAAATGCGTAATACAACCTTGCTGTTAATTTGTCTGTTTTGAATTTGCTAGTAGCTTTATCGGTTTACAAGGTCTCGTAGCTTCTTGATGCAGATAGCTTGCATAGTTTATTGGTTATAGAGTTGCTTCGGTTTATGCTCTCTGCTTGCCTCATCATCTGTTTAACCGGTATCTGTAAGTAGTTATTCAGCTACGCATTATGTACCATGAATTTGTAATGTCTCCAAGGTGAAGCATCTCCACTTTGGAGTCCTGTCATGATATACATTTAAGCAGATTTGTTGCATCAATGAAAAACATTTGTTTTTGTGATAGCAACATGTAATGGTACTACCTGTATGCATGTATCACTATCAAGCAGAGACCCTGCACTGAATTCAGTTGTGCATCACTGCTTGGGTCCTAAGAACGACTGCAGGTTCTTCAAATCAAGCCAGAGTAAACTTTACTCGAGCGGTTTATGATAAATCTTGCTAGTGTTGTAGATAACTCATTGTTTTCTTCTAGCTGAAAAACAATACAGCAATTCCTCTGTAGTTTCTCTTTTCTGAATCAAACAATGCAATGCTAGTGGGTGATGTATTAGGCATCGTTTGACAGTACTTTTTAATAACTTTTTATTCTATTTTTTTAATTTTACATTTATTAAAAAAATTTCTAATATTTTAAAAAATTTTAATTAAAAAAGTACAAAAAAATTTTATATTTTAAAATTTTATTAGCGCTTATTTTTATTATTTTTTAGAATAACATGACTTTGTTTTCTGAAAAATTTCTTAAATATTTTTTATTTAAAAAAACTTATTTTATAAACACTCTCAAATATTTTTCTAATTAATCCCTAATAATTGATTGCATAGTTTAAAATAACCAACAACTTACAAAAAAATAATAATTCTTTTACGTGGATTATAACCATAACAACTATGAAGTATAGCTAGCAATTCTCTTTCTAATAGTATACTGTTGTTTTCACCTGATTAATTTAATATAATCAATTCTATTATAGATACTTAGTTTAGTAATAAAACATCATTGAATCCTTCAATTGCACTCTCAAGAAAATAGTCTATCGGTTATTTATTGGCTCATCTTATATATATAATAGTTGGGACCTAACATAGAAAGCGTTTCTCAAACGCAGATTTTTAATTTTATATATTTTTTAATATATATTTTATAAATATTTAAAAATTTTATTTAAAACTTTAAAAAATATAAATAAATTTTACGTAATAAATTTTTTTATTATATATATTGATTTTCTAAATAAAAAATAAAATTTATTTTCTAAAAAAATAAAAATATTTTTTATTTTAAAAAATTTAATTTCATAAATACTTCAAACGTCTCTTTAATTCTAATAATTGATCAATTTCACGTTTCTGGAACATAGGCAAAGTCATCTAATCTTTATGCTCAAATCCACATATGCCAAAAGCTCCTAAATCGACACGTCGGCTTCGACTTCCACTTTCAAGTTACATAAGACACATTTTTTAGAAGTGCTTTTTCAAAAAAAAAAACTTTTATGAATAGAAGCTTTTAAATTAAATATATTATTTCATAAACTCTTGTAAATATAAAAATTATATATATAATTAGTTATAATCTATATTTCATTTGTATCTTCAAATTTTTTTTAAAATTCTAAAATATTATGTATAAACTTTTTAAAGATAAAAAAATTTTAGAGTGGTTTTTTCTATAAAGAAGTGACTTTCTGAAAAATGAATTTTAAAAAAATAAATTTTAAATTAAATTAGTTATACAAACCAAATTATTGCAAAAATAATATTAAAAATTTTTAGAAAAAATCACTTTGGAGTAAATAAGAACACAGCCTTATTCCAATCATTCAATTTCACTCACATTTGAAACATATGCAAACTGTTTATCTAATCAATATGCTCAATATCCACTTACATATGCAAATACGTTTGAGGGGGTTTAATAGTGCTTATAAAATAAAATTTTTTTTTAAAACAAAAAATATTATTATTTCTTTTAAAAATTAAATTTTATTTTTTTTCAAAAAATAATAAAAATATATAATAAAAAAATCTTATTATGTAAAATTTTTTTATATTTTCTAAATTTTTAAATAAATTTTTTAAATATTTATAAAATATATTGTAAAAACATAAAATTAAAAATTAAAAAATTACTTATAAAAAATGCTGTCCCAAATGGGGCACGGCTCTAAACCGACTTCGAACTCCCTGTCACAAAAATTCATAGAAAACTAAGCATCAAAGTCAAAGATAAATATCCTAGCTAGCTAGGATTGCATGTCCCATCTGCTCGTAGAGAGGACGTCCATAGAAATCAATGACTTACAAGGCAATTCATGCAATAGGCAGCACATATACGTACGGTGCTTTTCATTCATTATCAGGTGTAGTAGTGATCTTAACAGAGATGGATTCAAATGGTCAATCTATCTCTTGTGTTTGCAAATTGAATGGTAATGGTATGGTGGTTCCCGTAGGGGCGCGCGCGTGGTGGGGGCAAAATTTGCCGGGTAACCGTGGGTGCAGTTTGCACGTGAACGCAAACCTTCGTCAGAAGTTGCAGAAACTTTATGGGACCCTTTTTTTTTTCTTTCTATTTTCTCCGGTCACCAATTTCTCCTGACAAAGGTGGTGGTGACCCATTCCCCACGAGCGGACGATCTCACTACTACTCCAAAAAAGTAAAAAACCTAAAATTTATAGAACAACTTTGTAGCTCGACTTAGTTGCTATCTATCTTTGTTAATTTCTCCATTTCATTCACTCGTTCTAACAGTTTCTAATTTCGAAGCCTATATATGATCTGGAAGAGAAGGGGCTAGCTATATATACGCGATTTATATATGTTAACTAAGTAGTGTGTTTTTTGTTGATGAGTTTTCATGTATGCAGAGCAGGGTATGGGAGAGAAGCTAGAGAAGCTCAAGAGAATAGTTAGTCAGCAGAAGGGTAAGCTCTATATTATGAAGGCATGCATCTCAATGCTTGTTTGCTGGCGAAGACACGAAGGAGATGATCAGCAAGGTTAGATAGCTAGCTAGCTGGAGAAGCTCATCAAGAGAATACTTAGTTCAAGTGAAGAAGGCATGCATATCTCAGATCGAATCGAAGTCCATGGAACTTAGTTCTTGTTGATTTACGTACTTACGTACATACATGTTAGTTGATCAAGAAGGAGTTCATGTTTCTTTTATTTTTTTTTTCGGTGTTTTGTTGTTTGCAAATTCCTGCAGAAGATTTCAGGCAAAACTCTTCAAGTGAAGTGAAGGAATGCAGGTAAACACACTGTTGTCCATTTCATGTACTTCAAAAGAAAAGAAGAAAATAGAAAAAACTTCACACTGTGTATATTAGCTATTGCTATAGTATATAATACAAAATTTTTCTGTATGGAAAACGTGTATATGTACCAAAATAGAAAACTTTCCATTATATAGTTTCTTTTTCTTTTTTGTGAAAGTTGAAGATATGGGAATATAATAGAGGGTACAGTACGAAAACTTTCAGTAATCATTCAGAAGAACTGTGATAATTTTTAACTTTGTAATACTAGCTAGCTGGGTTTGCTATTAACAACACACACAAAACAAAACAGTTTCTTTTTCTAAGGGCGTATTTCAAATGCCCGTAACTTTATTTTTTCTCGCAAGATTTTGAGTTCCGAACAGTTTTTATGTTTCAATTATACAAAAAATTCAGAACTCCACTTCCACATGCAGAACTACAATTCCAACCTTCTTATTTATACACTTTTCAATACAATTATATCTTTCAATTTTTAACACACTTTTAAAACCTATAATGAAACACAAATACTGAACTCCACTTTCACTTCATTTTTTAAAAACTCTACTTTCTACTTTTTACTTTCACGAAACTCAATTACGGACATTTGAAACACGCCCTAATCATGCATTGCATATACATGCACTTAACGGAATTCTTCAGAGAGCTATCTCAATTTTTTGCCAAAATGAAATATTGACGGTAAGCATTATTGACAGAAATTTTCTTACTCACTATTCAAAATAAAATATAAGTTCGCATAAAAATATACTAAAAAATACATATAAGTGCTCTCGAATTTAATTTTTTATCAAAAATTTACATTCAGATTCATTTCTAAAGACAACCAAATAAAAATTACTTCCAAACTTACTTTTAAATATAATCAAATAGATAATTTATTTTAAAAACTCATTTGACTATAATCAAATTAATCCTAAATGGTAACTATGTCAAGAGCATCTACTTTTTAATGTTATTTTTTCTTTTTTCATATCCAGTCAAAGTTGAGGGACAATTTTTTGCTTTGCTTCATGGATGGCAAAAATGGTATCACGTTAGATTGTAAGCATTCTCATTATTCTTGTCAGTTTCTTTTTCTTAATATAATTTTGATCCTTACGCTCCATTTGAATTATGGGTAGGCATAAAGAATGATGGTGAAGTTAACAGATTCTCCATCTCTATTCATATTTGTTAAGTTTTCATTAAAGAAAGTGATAGAGAATTGTTATCCATCATCTTCACTATTCTATGCTTAAATATATACCCACTAAATCCGTGTATACACATAGTGACACAAGGGGAAGCAATTTTGCTTCCCCTTTTATCCTTTTACTTATTTAACTTTTATCTAAATTAATATTTAATATAAAATTTCAATTCATATTTATTTTTATTTAATATTTTAAAATTAATACATGTTATTTTTATTATAATAATTTTATTTATTTATTTATTTATTTTTAATTGGTAGAAAAAATAATATAATTATATAATTATTTTATATTTAATAATTAATATAATTTTTATATTAATATAAAAAATTAATTTAAAAGTTATACTAATAAATTTTATTTAAAATTATATTAATAAATTAGTTAAAATTATTTTAAATAAATTAATATTAATATAAATAAGAAGGGTATTTGAGTCTTTTATAAAAAGTTTATTTTGAATACTCATTTATATATCCATCTATCTAAACATAGTTAATTTATTATCTTTACCATATATCCAAACATCGTAAGATTAATTAACTATTCTTTCCTATCCGTCTTATTATTATTTTTTCTATCCGTACTCTTACTCTTATTTCTTACCTATGAATTCAAACATACCCTTAGGAGTTGGAAGAATCTCATGATGTTGTCCTCTAGGAAACACGTCAACAGACCAAACAGTGCACCCGGACCAAGTTATGTATATATTTTTTTTCAAATTGATCCTTATATTGGCAAATCCGAACAAGAATGTCCGAATCGATCTAAAAATTATCGACTAAAATGTAAAATCGGTTTAAATTTATAAAAATTTAATTATGCAATTGATCCGATTTAATATGAACAGATTTTGAGTTAACCAGGCAACCATTCGATCTATTCGGCCCGAGCTAATTATTGAATTGAATTTAATTGAATTTAATTTAAATATTGTTTTAGTGAGTTTTTTTTAAAAAGCGAAATTATTCTTAGACCAAACATATAAGATTAGACATCACTTAGATCAATATGTTGACTAATCCAAAAAATCACATCACAATTGAAATGATAATGGGATATTGCCAACTAACTATATCATACACCTTATGATAATTAACCTAGTTAAGTTATATAATTTTACTTTAAGTATTATTTTTAAATTATTACTATTAAATTTATTTTATCATAATTGAATTATACTATATTTTCCGTACGCGTGGGGTACTTAATCCACGAGTGCGTTTGTGCTTCTCCTCGTGGGTTTGTCTCTCCCTAAAATGCCCTAAGCTACTACTACATACTTAGCTTCTAATTTATAAGTTCTTTCCGTGCATTAGACAGAACATAAATTAATAATAACCTTCCAGCAAGAAAACCTCAACATAGCTTTCACAAAACAACATGCAACTCTGATTACATAAATAATTACCAATAATAACATATTACAACGATAATAACAAATGAGTCTTTATCACACTTGCATTGCAGTCGGTTATATAAATTTATTTTTTATATTTTGTTTGATTATAAATTAGATTTATCGTAAATTTTAATTTTTCTAAATTCTTCGCCATCATTTTAAGCCAATTTAATTTTGATATATATATATATTTTTGAAGTGTTGAAAAAAAATTTCATCATTTTTATGCACTATAATATTTTTAGGTTTGCACAAATTATACCCAAATTATTTAATTCTATTATTTCTTAACTTATTCTCGATAGACGCGGCGGTTGCCTATTAACATATATTTTTATTTTATATTTTATCTATTATCATATACTCATACATCTATTCTAACATATTTATTTCTGTTATACTTATTTTATTAATAGCTTAACCTTTAAATGTATAGTACTCGCTACCGTATAATATTATAGGCTAAATAATTGTTCTATAAAATATACGTTTTAGTTTTATAGAAAATTTTCTATCACGTAGAATTCTGCTAGTACTTCGCCATTCATTTTAATTTTATATATAATTTTTTTTCAATTCTTCATTCCTTATAATTAATTAAATGTAATATTTTTAAACTATTAACGGTACAGCACAATAATAAGATATTATAACATAAGTTTTTATATTTTTTCAAAAACTTTTTTAAAATATAAAAATATTATAAAAATTTTATTGAAATATTTGAAATAAAAAAGTTGTAATAAAAAGTAGTAAAAAAGCAAAGTCCAATATGCTCGTAAGACTGATTTACCGTACATCTCAAATTAGTTTTTATTTATATTTTTATTTTTAAATTTTAAATAAATTTTTAACACTTTTTTATAATACTAAATAAAAATAAATATATTTTGTAAACTATTTTATAATTTTTTTTTTATAAAAGATTATTTTAAGCACGTAGAAATGATATCGGTATAGATGCGTACGTTACAACCATGCATGCGGATTATTAATAAACAAAAAACGTAGCCGTTTTCTGAAAGAAGGAATGGTACTACAACATGCATGCATGGATCTAGACAGCATGTGATTAACATATTGTTTACGTCACATCCTTAAACACCACTGTATATATGTAGAAGATGCATATGTTTTGATGGTGAAGAATTTTTCAGGATGAAGTTTTTGGAATTGTATATTTTAAAATAATTTTTTTTTATTATATATATATATATTTTAATATACTTGTTATAAATATTTAAAAAAATTATTTAAAATTTAAAAAAATATAAAGTCTGAATTATCTAGGGGTGGCAATATATGACTCGATCCTGAAAATACAACCCGAGACCGATCTGTTTAATCAGGTTTAGAATTGAAAAATTTTGACGTATATAAATATATGGATTGGATTAGGGTTGAACGAATTTGATCCGGTTATTAAATAGGTCGACCCGAGTTAACTCGAAATTGATCTACGATCCGAAATGTCATCTTTTGAAGTAACAATTTTTTATTTTTTCTTACCGTATAATAAAATATTGGTAATAAAAATAATCGATAATAGTTATTTACAAACTATTAAATTATATTGTATTTATAATTAATTTTTTATTTTATACTTTAGTAAAATAGTGTAAGATGTTTTTTATAAAATTATAATATTATCGAAAGTATTACTATTTAGATATTTTTAATGACGAATTTAGATTTCGTATAAAGATTTTTATAAAAATTTTGTTAAATAGATATATTTATCAAAATTTTTATCAAAATTATTAATATGTACTTATAATCATAAATTTCAGCTGTTATCATATATTTTCAAAAAATAAAACTAATATTTTTTTGGATATTTTAAGTACCAATGAAGATATTAAGGAGTGTATATTTTATCGGACATAATTATATCTCGTCAGTAAAAATATCGTACACTTTCATTCAAACTGATCTTATAATTTCGTTGAAACTTAAAAATATAAAATTAATAATTAATAATTTTAATTATTAAATGGGTCGACCCGAATTTGACCCGGTTATTAGTAGGTTGGGTTATGGTTGATAATTTTGATCCGTTTAAATTCATGGATTGAATTAAGGTTGAACGAATTTGACCCGATTATTAAATAAATTGACACAAAATTGACCTATCAATCTATATTGTCACCCCTAGAATTATCGATAGAGAAAGTAGGACAAGTGCTCTCTGTTTTGGTTCACTTCCGAAAATAAAAATTTTTATATTATAAAATTTTTTATTATATATTTTTATTAATTTTTTTAAACTAAAATATTTTTAAAATTTTTTTAAACTAAAATAATAAAACTTATTTTTAAAAAAAAACCAATAAATAATTAGAAGAATCGAATGCATGCATTATTCATGGATGGCTGTTGTTAGGTATGTTGTCAATTTGACATGTCTATTCAATGTCAATAATGTTGGGTAAAAACATCTTTCTTTCCCAAATCACAAGTGTTCATGTTGGGCTGGGCCAGCAAATATTGCGGCTGCGTGGAAGAGCTGTATCTTGGTTAACAGTTTTAGTACGTGTTTACTGAAGCCTCAAACTTGACTTTGGATTAGTTTTAATAAATTTTAAAATTAATAAAATAATATATTTAATAAAAATATATTTTTATATTAATTTTTTATTAAAAATAAGTTCTAAAATTAGTTTTTTAAAAATTTATGAAAAATAATTTATTTAAATTTTATATTTATTTTGTATTAAAAGAAAATTTTTTAAAAATAGAGTTTGAGATTTTGGTAAACACACCATAAGCAAAACATTACAACGGTAGTGGTGTATTTAATTAACATTTTTTAAAAATGAGTTTATGGAAAATAAATTTAAATTTTCATAAATTTGTTAAGAAGTAAATTAATATATTATTTTGTATAAAATGTGAGTTTGATAAAAAAATTCTTTAATTTCAAATTTTAAAACTTGAAAGTAAAACTTGGTGATAAAACTTTCTCCAAGTATGAGTTAAAAGTGAAAATAAGTTTATAAATGCTACTAATTTGTTCTGCAGAAAACACAACGCCTAGGTCCCATGGTCTAGTGGTCAGGACATTGGACTCTGAATCCAGTAACCCGAGTTCAAATCCCGGTGGGACATTTTCCTTTTTCTTGTCTTTTAATTATTCTTTTTTATTATTGTAGTTTCACATTTCAAATGTGAAAACGACAAAATTAGGGTTGATTTGAAGGTGCGCTGAAACAATAGAGTCAAAAGATTTTTAGTTTATTCAACCTTGCAACACTCATGACACCCGAGAGTAACATGCGCGCGCCATGTTTTGTTTTCGATTCAAATTAGAGAAAGTTTTGAAAATGTTTATAGCAAAAAAAAATTTTTAAAATAAATTTAGTTTTTTATTAAATAATAATAATTATTATTATATAATTTTTAAAAAAATTATATAAAATATTTAAAAATTTTTATTAAAGAACATAAAAATTAGAATGAAAAAAAAAAAATTAACACTTCTAAAAAATTAAAATTACCAGTCACATAAAAACACACCAAACGTAGCCTCATGATGGCGTTTGTCGTCAGTAACAAACGCTACCAGAAACCGCACATCAAAATATGGCATCTCCAACCTTGCAAGGACAAAAAATTCATCAAGCAGTGGTGCAACGATCATTTAGCAGCAGGCGTTAAAGATTCATCAAGCTTTTGACATCTAAGAGAGGACAACAAACATTCTAGCTAGCTTCTCAAGAATATTTACAAATGTTGATGAACCATTAAAAAGACAATATACACCAAAAACCTAACATCTTATTTACAGCAAACCATCAACCTCCTTATAAATCATATCCTAAATTCTTATTTTTAAAATTGCAAGCAGGGTAAATAATGTAAGTGCAAACATTTTAACTAGATAAGCCAAGTCTCGTAAATTGAGGATTACTCAACAGTAGCATCAAACATTTCCCAGTCATCTTCATCTGCAGCGATGTCGCGAAAAATGCTATCATTGACCGCCTTATCGCTACTGGACTTTAAAAGCTCCTGCTTTCCAGTTTGATCTTCGCTGTTGTTGTCTCTGGAATACTCAGGAAGCTTCTCTGTAGATGAAGATTCATCTGCAGATTTGTAATGATTCGATGTTGAAGATTTTTCCGACGAACCACTTTGATGCAAAGACGTGCTCAATGAAGAAGGTTGGCCGCTGCTGCTTGATAGTGAGGACCTGTTGAGGGGAATACCATTTTCCAATTTGTACTTTAACGAGAGCACATCCTCGCAAATAACTGATATTTCTCCCCTGAAAATAGAGCCAATTATTGTTTTCTGAGATCAAAACCACTTTTTTTTTTTTTTAAGCAACACCAATTTCACTCCAAAAGTTTAATTTGATGTGAAGGAAAGCTCAAAAATCCACAAAGGAACACTTTATGAACCACAACAGAAGTTCCATACAAAATTCCTAATATTCACAGAAGGCCTATTTAGTTGTGGAGGAATGGAAGGAAAAATCACTTTTCCCCATCAAACTTTTCACTTCCATAACTTTCATGTGCTTACTTGCACAAAAGTGAGACAAAGTGACTTTTTTCCAACTCCTCCAGAAAGTCTTTTTCCATCACTGTTTCCTCATCTTCTTACTTTTCGACCACTTTTAAAATGTCACTTCTCAACCACTTTTTGAAACTCACTTCTCATGCATCCCACAGGCCCTAATATGAACTGACAAGAAAAGTATGAAATACATCTCTGAGTTTGAAAGTCTATAATTTGGTATAAAAAAAAAAGGTGCACCTTTGGGTATTTTCTTGGTCACCATGATATTTTTATACAGTTAAATGGCCTAGGTATTCATGCTTCCCAAAACAGTCAATTCATGATAACATTATAATCTCAACCTCTCCTTTTCTTCCATATTTCAAATATTCTAATAATCTTAGGCCTTTTCAGTAAAGAAATAGTATCAGAAGATCATTGAACACAAAGTCCCTACTAGAAATACTGCTACACCCTTACAACCTTTTTCTAAGGAATGCCCATACACCCTCTTGACCCAAATCCTTTGATCTTACTTCACTTTGTTAAGTCTGCATACATGGATAACTCTGTCTTCATCTTTATTATTCGTTAATAGAAACTCCCATATACAGTCAAATTTACATCCCACTATTTCCGTTCTTTTCCCCAAAAATTCTTCATTTCTGGAAAATATACTCTTATGGCTCTTGCATTCTCTTTTGTCATAATTACACAACCGCAAAATTGAGTGGAACCTTTAAATAGTGAATATTAATAAGTTCATTGAGTATGTCACATGTATCGTAAAATTCATCCAACTTAAATAGAAGATGATCAATAACCTCTAACCCATCTCTGAAAATTACTTGGGATCTATTTGGTAAAATATTCAAGAATCAAAAACTCAGATTTTAATTTAACCTAGCATCTCGGGTCTCCCTTCTAAATTATAAAACTTTCTGATTCAACAGCTAAACTCCATAATAAAAAATGTCGCCTAACTTCTTTCTCAGATAGAATCTGTACTAGAAGATAGAATCACTAGATCAAGGTGCAACCAAACAACTTTCTAAGCTTTCGGAAGAATCTAAAATTATATCTAATAGTTAAATTAAACATGCACTTAGAAACTTCAAATTACTACAATAAACTCCCATGCATCTATTAAGCACTTGAGTAAATTTTGTGCAAGCAATATCTAGCAAAACTTCCCAAAATTTCCAAGATATTTAGATTCAATGCAAGAATATTTTCTCTCCTTCTGATTATATTTTTTTAGTTTTTGAAATCATCATGGAGGACTCTCATTACATCAAGATAACTTCCACATCAAGAACTGATCGAAATGAATGTGAACATTAATATGAACATTTCTAACATGTAAGCATGTACAAAGGACCTAACAAATATAACATACTACAAAAAATCAAGAGAACTTACTGCAAAATATCAACAGAGTGGCCCCGATCTACAAGGAATTCCTTAAGCTGCAACACAAAATCATAGTCGTTAAATTATTAAAATGTCTTTACAAAGAACATTAACCAATTCAAGCCTAAACCTACACCACGAGTTACCTTGTGGTTCTCCTGTGCCTCTTCTTGAAGTCTCTTGGACTCATTTACAATTGTTTCCATTACAAGCTCTTGCTCTTTCAGAGCCTTGCCAGCTAATTCTTCCTTCTCAAGCTTCTCCTGTTCCGCTGCCAGCAATTCTTTTTCTGCAACAGCTAATCTCTCTTCCAGAGTTTGGTTAATCTGAATTTATTTGGTCAAAGTGAATTAAGAGCGATTCTTATGATATATTCATAATTAAGAATACAAAAATAAAATCATGACAATCTCATATCTCAAGAGCTATAACTGCTATCAAGGCTGAAGGAGAAGATTAGAAAGGTATGATAACACGTATCAGATAGACAGACACAAAATCATGTACAAAGCTTAAAAGTTCATGAATGATGCATATCTAAGTATCCTACCTCCATCTCACTAGCAATCATAATCGTACAGCTTAGGGTACAGGTGAAAAAGAAATGCATACTATCTAAATGTTAGGTGCCAACTTTATCTGTTTTCCTCTTCTTTTTCCCTTTCTTGTCTAAACCTTTAACATAAGTGCATATATGGTTGTACCTAAAGGGACACAGATGAATATGTATCGCAAAAGCCGCCATGATGTATAGCACAGGAAATCAATAAAAGGTAGTAGAGTTCAAATGTCAAGAGGTTACCACCATTCCTAGGTACTGGACATGTTTATAATAAAAAAGTAATAGCAAATGTAGTAATATTAACAAGGTATACAGCATATTCATAATAAACATGCACTACAAATATCACCTCTTCAATAATCGTCAGTGTTTCATCCCTTCTTTCAGACAACTTAAGAAGACGAGATTGAAGTTCATGAGCCTCAGTTGCCAATATAGACTTCTCACCATAAACTTCAGCTGCGTGCTGCCAAGATGACAGTCAAAAATGAAAGAAATTAGGTCAGCAAAATCAGTGGAAACAGAACAAAGGGGGAAAAGAGAAACAAGTCAGTAATTTCAACTGCCAACCATTTCATTTGCTTCCTTTGCATGCTTCAACGTCTGCTTCAGTTCTTCAACATTGGTAAGAATATCTAGACCGGCCACAGATGCTGCATCTTTGGCCTCTTTGGCTTTTACCTCCTTAAGTTCTATCTCCTTTATCATGCAGACTAACGATTCCATAGCTGATGACAACAGCTTCTGCATATAAAAATTCAAATCTTCCTTAAGTACCAACAAGATCAGTCAAGCTCCAGATAAAATATTAGCTAGGAAACATCAAGTTTGGTTGACGTGATAACCCATTTGACATCGTAAAACATAGAAAACTCCCTCATATGTTAAATATAAGAGTATTCACTTCCATCCAGTCAACATTGTTGTCAGTATATCTGAAAAATAGGACAAGAATGATGAAGAAAAATATACTTGTTCATACTACCTACAAGCCCCAATTAAGTCGTCAATCCCCTTCTCTGCTATTGAACCACTCATTCCAAAACAACAACTCTTCTATCAGGTAAGCTGCCACTAGCAATCTTACATTTTCTTTAATGAACAATCCAAGCTACCAAGAAAATAAAAAGAGTAAGCAACAGAGAATAACAAGTAGCATACCCTGTAAAACTATAAGAAATATAGCACAGAGAAGGACAAAGGTGTATCTTCAAAGTCAACGAATTAAAATCTATTTCTTGAGATAAAAAGATGGAGAAGCATTTAATGATGTTTATATAATTGATGCTTCCAATTAATATAACCTGCAGCTAATGTCATCTCTTATTGATGCTTCCAACAAGCATGCTTCCATTTTATGCGGAATGAACATAAGTGAACGCAATTATTGATGTTTTCAATTGAATATAACATACACTTAATGTCACCTCTTATTAATATCTCTTTCAAACAAACTTACAAAGGATTAGAGATAGAAGCATTTATGCTGAATCCAGTAATTGAATAATCTAGAGGAAGGGAAATATAACTACAAAGTTCTGTGGTATTTGTACCTTACTGTTTTTGGCATCACTAATAAATTCTTCAAGGAAATCAGTGCTCAGAACCTGGCTTGACCTTGTAGTTACTGAACTCAAAGGATCGATAACTTCAACCATATCAGTTTCAAAAGAAAAGAGATCAGTCCGACCATCCCCTATAAACTTCGACTGTTCAGCCACTGCATCTGGTTCACGAATGAAGTCTGTCATTTCCTGCTTGTTACACCCCAAAGGATCCAAATTTTCGGCAACAGCTAATCCAGAAGAGTCTTGAACAGAAGTGCAACTTGCTGAAAGTCTTGGCAAGTTCAAATGATATCCCCTAGAGCAATTTGAGTCCCCTTCAAATGTAAGTTCAGCTTCAGATGTTTCCTGCCCCTCAAGATTCTGGTCATTCACATAAGCAGATGAACAAATGCTCTCATCTTTCGAGGAAAACATCTCATCTGGTTTAGAACTGCCAGCATTTGACCCACCTACAGAAAAAAATGAATGCGGCAGTGATGTATCTTTTATCAAAGATTCTTGTCCATGCTCTCCATGATAATATGACTGAACTTTACTGACTGATCCGTATGTACCCACAGCACACTCAGCTGAAGCTGTATCATTCAAACAACTTGAGCCTTCGTTCAAAATATCACTTGCTGTATTAACAGAAGTTTCATGCACCATAGGTAAACTTTCCCTGATACTTGTTTCTTTGACAACTTCATTACAATTCCCCAGAGAATCTGGAATATGGCAAATGGCTTGTGAATCACAATCCATGGTATCATTCATAGGAACAGGAACACCTACAGTATCTTCTAATGTTGCACCTGCAGATTAATTGCATGGGTATCATCTAATCGATAAGCAAGAACAAACACATTCATGCCCACAGCATAAATTCAATTCATACTGGAGCAACTAGTGCATATAAGTTCAACTATAAACGCTGCACGTAAGAGCAAGGGCATACAGCAGAGTGAACATTTTCTGTAACTTAAGGATAAAGAGATGAGAGTATCACTCATGCAAAACTATAAAAAGGGCTGAACTAGAGAACAGCACCAGTATTATGTGATAAAACAGTAATACTATCGGTACCCAATAGGTTACCGCATTGGTACCATTTCCTTCAATCAACCATCCATCTTCAAAAACCATCACGAACCATGTGCAAAATAGAATGGTACCAAATGGGGTGCAAATGCAAGACCAATAGTATTACTGGTAATAAATATGATAATAAAACTGACTTTCTAAAAGAATTAAATAGAGCCTACTATACTATGTAAACAGCTTCTAGAAGATACATGTTAAGATTATCACAGATGTAAATTCTTGTCAATAATTATCCCACCGAAGAGTAAAAATGGATGAGATTCCATGAAGCCAACCCAAAGTAATGAGATGAAAGCTTATTTATTACTAACGCAATAATGCTAAAGATTAGATAATGGTGATGAAATATCAACCCCCAGCCAAATAATAAGCTTAGCATGATTTTGAGGAATTCATGGTGGTAACTCTCCGAGTTATTTAAATTTCAACAAATACCTCATGGCATTACAATACAGTATCCACTTCATAAACCCTCTAAGATTCAAAATTGCTAATGGAAGTGTATCATGATCAATCCAAATTTATAATTTACACCAATATTCTTGAAGCTAATACTAGATAAATATTAATTAAAATTACTATAAAACAAAGAAAACTGAAGCTTTTCTCATAAAACAAGCATTTAATTCTCAAATGCTCCATAAAATCTCACATCAGATAAAGATGCACAGCCTACCTTTAAAAATCCTGATCAGAAACAGATTTAAAAATAAACACAAGTAAATAAACAGACAAGAACGTGCATCCACAAAAATTACACATATATGTGCTTGCTGCTTGCACACATGCTTGTACATATTTGATTTGACTTAAACAGCAAGGAACAATAAATTGGATTTAAGGCCCTAATCAAAACAACACAAAATCAAGCACAGAAACTTGCCTACCATGCACATCTAGATACACATATGGGCAAATATGTGAAGAACACTCCTACTCACCATGCTCAGCAATCCACTACTCTCTCTTAATTGATGCACGGACATATAAAAATCATGCTCTACAGATCTTCCTCAAATACTTAGCTACACTTGCAGCCTAATCCCATTATCATCACTCATTTACCTCCAAACCATGTCTCCCCTCTCCTTAAAAAAAGTCTGGATGGACATACACACTCTACCATCCAACCAATGCATGTCTTTCACTTGCATAGTTGCAAAAAAACCATCTAAACTTGAACAATAGCCACAACCACCATAAGAGCAGCCCCTATACACTTACGCAGGCACCTTCATATAAAGGAGAAAGAATCCAAATTTCCAACATTGGAAGTACTTACTATGATTAACAACCAATTTCCTGCTCTCCTCAGTGCAAGGTGCTTCAACTGCTTCTTTATCATGATTGACTAAAGGCAAAACTTCAGTAAGTATAAATTCAGCTGCCGCATCAACATCTTTCAAGTGTTCAATGGCAACAGCCTTGAGAATGCGCGGATCAACCTGCAAATACACACCATAGGAAAATATTTTAATACTGACTTTCACTTGCCAGAATCATGACCTCCTTACACAAGTATTTAATTACTAAAAGGAGCCTTGATTAAAAAAAACACATGGTGGTTTCTAATTGAAGTCTCCACTTCAACAAGACAATTATGTTTTACGTCTACGACAACCTATCACTTACTATGTACAATAAAGGTGTCCAAATTACAAATAATTATGTTAAGGCTAATATAGTGTGGAGGAGGCTAATACACTGTCATGACTACGATTACAAGATGATTCAAGAGAGGGAAGGAAAACCTGTGGGAAGAGCTCATGCAGAGAGCGGAAGACTTCCTTCAAACTCATGCCCTGGAACACAAATATAAAAATCAAATCGAAACCTGAGTAACCTATATCAGTTAACTAATTGTTACCCATAGTCTGAACTACCAAATGACATAAGAATCATAAATCCTCAAACTTTTCTTCAAGAAAATTGAGAAAACGATGACACTTTCAAATTTCTGAAGTTGTGAACCACAAACTAACCAAGAAACATCAACATTAAAGAAAGAAAAGAACAACGAATTTAAACATGTTGGGTTACCTATGGAAGAAGAAAATTAACTCAGTTCTCAATTTTAACTCAAAATTCAAAAAGAAATCACAATAAACAGTAAAGAGGGACGAAAGAATCATATTTTCTCATCAAGCCCCGACGCAAATTGTAATAATAATAATAAGAAGAAGAAGAAGTCGATCGAAATTGATACATCAACCGTGTCCCAATTTTCCTCAAAACAAGATGTTCACGATAAGAATTGAAATAGAAGGGCAAAAAATAAACCCTCAACGAAAACGCAATATTTTCTCATTAACCCTAACGGGAAATTAGAAAAAAGAAAAGAGCACATAGACAATTCATGATCGCATGAAAATGGAAATTTATCAAGAAACAAAAACTTTCCAATCAATCCGTACCACACACAACTTGAGTAAAACTCGAGAGGAAGAGAAAATCGTCACAGAAGCGAACGCAGAGATTTAGCGGAACAGATCGATCGATCACTAACAACAACAAAGACTACTACTAGTACTTACCTCGATCGAGCAATTGAATTTGTGGAGCTAGCGTACCTCAACGCGTGATCGTGACTAATTGGGGGCGCAATAAATAAAATAATCAAGTTATGAAATTTTTTAGTGTGAACTGTGAAAATGTTTCAACTTCCTTCGAGAGAAAGAAACGCTTATTTGTGATGTTGATGTGGTGCATATTATGGCGTTTGGCATTATTATTTTAAAAATATTTTTTTAATTTTTTAATAAGTATTTAAAAAAATTAAAAAATAGAAAAAGAAATTCTGAATAATAAAATCTATTTTTGAAAATAAATAAAAATATGTTTTAGTTTTAAAAAAAATTATTTCAAAAACACTACGAGCATCCATATTAGGTATGAGATGGAATTTTTGGCTTTTTGCTTTTGGTGTTCCCCGAACGAGCCGATTTCCAAGTAGACTATTCAGCGATTATTTTGAAATGGTTTATGAAATAAAATTTTATTAAAATAGAAAATATTTTTATTTTTTTTGCTTCTAAAAAAATAATAAAAATATGCATAAAAAGATCTCATTACGTAGAATTTTTCTAAATTTTTTAAATTTTTAAATAAATTTTTTATATATTTATAAACTATGTATTGAAAAATATAAAATAGAGAAAAATTAAAAAGTAGCTTTTCATAAGCTGCGCCAAATGCACCAACATTTATGAACATTGTTTAGCATTGCATTTCACGTTTATTTTATTTTAATATTTTAATTTTTAAAAAGAATTTTATAAAATTTTATATTTTGTTAAATTTTTAAAAATTATAAAAAAATTTACGAATTTTATTATCCTTTATATTATTTTTTATGTAAAAAATGTAACTTATTTTCTAAACAAAATTTAAATAATTATTATTTTAAAAATACATATAAGTACTACAAAAAATCCCTTATGTTTTGGGCAGGCTATCACAGGCCTCAAATCAGCTTTTGATTATAAACTCTATATGAACAAAGTGTTTGATAGCATTTTTAATTATAAATTATAACTATTAAGAATCAGAAAAATATTAATGTTAGTAATCTGAGCTGAAATACAGATTCTGAATTTTAAAATCCATAGCAATTTGTTAGAAAAACACCTTTTGAATTAACAAATCTCATGTTTAGAGGCACTCTTAGAAAAATATAATAGAAAGAAATTTAGCAATGCCGAACAAAGTCTTTTAAAAGCTGCTATTCTTACAAGTAAAACTCAAAGGAAGTAACAGAAGCTATAAAAGCTAGTTGTATTAGGATAGAGTTGATCCCCAAACAGCTGCGAAGTACAGATTCTAATTGCATATTGAAATGGTCCAAAAAATAGATGCAAAGGCATTCTCTAATACATTGGTCCTAGGCTCCTCGACTGAACCGCTAGAACTACTTTTTTATGTTGGAAAATTTACAAGAATGAATGGCGCGAATTGGATGAGTTTATATCTTACAAGCTTCTGATTATGGAGAATGGTCAGGTTGGACAAAATTTTGATTTAACTATTATCTCTTGTTCGCCAAGAGAGGTTCTGAAAGATTGCCCTGACTTTTTGGAGAGTTTATATCGCCCTCCATGGATTTCCTTAAATTTCCACTGGGTTGTTGCCCTTGCCTTGTTTGAGGTCCCTGATATGCATAAAAGAAAGCTTTACAATTAAAATTGCTGCACATAAACATTGTAAATTTGATTTTCCAACAATTGCTGCAAATGCAAGCTTGAAATCTCTAAACCCTGATCTTGATTGAAGAAAGATATTTCCAGATACATTGAAAGATTCCCAACAGAAGTTCTTGCAAACAACTACACTGTTAAGGCGTGTTTCAATCATCCGAAACTCCAATTTTTTCCGCCAAAATTGAAATTCTGAAAAATTCATATATTTCATTTGCACAAGGCACTAGAATTCCAGTTCTAACTTTTTTATTTACACACCTCCCAATGCACTTTCATCTTTCAATTTTTTACTCACTTTCAAAAATAATTGAAATACAAAAACTGAACTCTACTTTCAACCTATTTTTCACTTACGCGAGACTCAGTTACGGGCATTTGAAATAAGCTCTTAATATGACAGACTTCTTTGAAAGTCATGCACTACATATCTTAGTACTAGTTATGAGAATACATAAATAAAAGGACTAAGCACTTACCCCTGCTTTTTGACCATGCAACCTTCTAAGCGAAGGAGCCCGTGCTACAGATGAAGCAGCAGCTGCTGCAGCCACACGAATTCTGCAAGTATTATGATTTATTAGAAATCTCTAGAGTGCAACTATGCATAAGCAAAGACCTGATCCATGTCACAACAAACCTTTTATGAACATCCACGTATTCATCTGTCTCATCCACTATCTCTTCCTGCATGAATAGAATCGTACATGGTAATGAAGTCTTTCCTATAATCATTACAAAAGATGCTCCAATTATTTGTCCTCAAAATATGCAATATACAGGTTATACAGCATTATCAAGCCAGGAGTCTAGCCTCAACTAAACCACAAAACAATACTTTCTGCACTGCACTTACTTCAACAGCAAGAAAAAAATTTTTAAGATAAGAAACCTGTAACTTCACATAGAAAACAAGACATCACTTCAAGAGAATCTATAATAAATGTGCAATTCACATCCCTAAATCTGATCTATTGGATCCTTGAGTTGCTTTTAACTTGAATGACTTCGTACACAACCAAACACACTAAACACTATGAAAAACCTCAATACCCACCTGGGTTCAATCACGCAAGTTAAGTTAAAGTAGTCACGTACAAAAGGTAATGGCCAAAAGGACAAGTCAAACAGAAGTAACTCAAAGTTACAAACCTGCACTATGACTACTTAGCTTCTTCCTTCCAAAAAAAAAACTTAGTTTCTAGGAACTTTGACATTAGTATTGGAGTTACATGAACACCATGTAAGTCAAGGAACATCTGTGACGAATCTCTTTTCAAGAAAGTGTGTGCAGCACTCCAGTTGGGTTATTTAGAAGTGGACGGATTTTAAATTTACAAAAGAAAAATTAAGATGACTGGAATCACTTTTCTTACCTGCAGAAGTTCTTCAAAGACATCTTCAAGTGTGATGATACCAATTACTTCCCCATCCTCAATATCTTCTGAAGACCGACCGACTGAATTGGTTGTCAGATCATTTTGTTGCAAGTGAGTTTTAGTATTGCCATTAACATGCTTATTCTGCACCTTGTCAATGTCAACAACGGCATTTTCAGGCTTTTCTTCAGGTTTACTCAGTAAAGGAGTTGTCAACCTTGGATCTTCTTTAGCTGCATCTGGTACTTCAGATCTTCTAATATCAGATGGTGGATGGGGTTTGCTTTTGCGCTTAGCCTTCACTACAGCTGCCATATGACTGCTTCCTTTTTGAAATTCATTGAGTATATCGTACAGTGGCATGTCAGCAGGAACCCTGGTAAACAATAAAAGCAGCGACCAGAAAGCACAAGCATTAGTTTAGAAATTGTTGGTACAGATACAGATATAATAATTCTAAAGTCAATTGCTAACTGCAGAATGCAAATACCTTGGAATTCTCCGAATGGAAACAGCACTAACAGGAGTCTCTGTCTCAGCACGTACAGTAAGAAGGCTCTTTACCTGGATCCGCTTACCAATTTAGTAGAAATGGCAGTTATTCTAGTAGCTAGAAGTAAGAAGATATTCACAAGAGATCTCCACTAAGGAGGTCTTCTACCAAACAATGAACACTGAACTAGATGATAAACTAACCAGTAGAAGGCCGATGATGTTCCTTGGATTTCCAGAATAAACAGGGACTCGGCTGTGGCCTCGAGCAAGAATTTTGCCAATTGCTTCCCTAATCACATGCACAGAAAACTTTATAGATGCATAAAATTGGTATTAAGAAGTTTGTTATATAGACATTCTTTATCAAATTCAATGTTCTCTAATTTATCATCTGGAAAAACAAGAGATGAGTCATAGTTCTAAATTTAGTTAATTGGCAAAAGCCTGTGCCTATAAATGACCAGCTGACTCTTAGTTCCAAATTTAGTTAATTGGCAAAAGCCTGTGCCCATAAATGAGCAGCTGAGTCTTAGTTCCAGATTTAGTTCATTGGCGAAAGCCTGTCCCTATAAATGACCACCTATACTTTTTGCAAATATCAAGTAATGACTTCTAGGTCTTCTGCTTAAATAATATTACCAAAGTAGTAGAGCTGAACAACAGCAACATCTAAATTACGAGAAGTACCCAAAGATTCAATATAGTTAAATTCTAGCTCCCAATAATTTACATAGCGCCAGCATTATCAATCCACACATTTATAGAACAAAACCTTAAGAGAAGCAAGTCCTACCAGTCCAACTTTGAGTTAACATCAAGGGAGAATGTTGATTCAATAGGCGTCATAGCCTCCTCAGCTGTCTGCACAATTAAGGAATCGACAGTTTAGAATAATAAACAAGACAGGACACAAGCCATATTGACAGGCATAAAACAATCATTCCACTGCAACATTTCAAGCAGTTATCTGTGTTATGTACAAACAACGGCATCCGACAAACACATATTACAAGCTATTTATCATCCATCACAAATGACTAGTCACTATAGACTGCACAGACAGCTCCAACCAGTTAAGATCTCATCTTATGACTGAGTAATGTGCCTTAATGGACAATTTTAATTTTCTCCATGAATGGAATGGAATTGTGAGGACTCTGCAGCAGAAAACATCTACATTTTTTATGTCTTTTGAATGAATTATTCCTTATGTATAAACAAGAACATACCAAGTGACAACAGAATCCATGCAAAACCAATGTTACCTGGGTTGCAAAATGCATCGGGTTGCGGAATAGGCATGGGAATGCAGTTTGTTCATTGTTTGGAGTACAGTAAGCAAGGGGTAGGATCATAGCGCATATGAGGTTCAATTATATAGGTCGTGTGAGCATAAAACATACTATACTTCACACTACCCGTTAAGTAGTTTCTTGAACAAACCATTTTACTTATGATAGCGTTCATATTCTGTTTGAAGAAAGTGCAACATCCATTGATTTGATTTGGGTCGCTACTTAAGGGGAACTGGGACGCCAATGCACCATGTATCCTTATGCACAAACTGGTACGTGGACACAGGGGTGTGAGGGAATTGGATAGAAGCACAATGATGTCCGAAAGTTTTAATAGAAAGAAGTAATGAGAAAAGATGAAGCTACAGGTGACTAATAAACAGTTGTCAAAGCAAAGGCTATTTAAACAATCAGCTAGATAACGCAGCTCTATAATTAGTAATAAACATGACTCTCCCTCAGAACTAAGGTTGAGTTGTGGGGCAAAGTTAAGAATTGTGATACCAAACAATAACATGTTGAAAATGAACAGCCTACATTTATTACAGTTCATTAGACGCCACAATAGTAAAGAATGGCTACATGTAGCTCCCGCATGATAAACACTACCCCATTTGTTCATGGATATACAATGTTGGCATTGCCCATATCTATCAGAGGTCTTTTTCAAAGAGTTAGTTCTTAGAACAAATATAAAGTTCAATTGACCGAACCACAAATGATTACTAGCTGATTCCCAAAATACTGAATACCTTTTCAGTTAAGTCTAGGGCTCCACTTATAATTGTTGTCTCATCATGAGTCAGCTCCCCTCCTTTTCCAGCCTAACATAAATATAAGCAGAAAAGACTGCTATTTTAAAATCATGGCACATAGACAAGAAACAAAAAAGTTTACATGCATATTATTTACCTCTTTGCTATGAATGGAAACCAGAACTTTCAACTGAGCACGTCTGAAGAGAGCAGATTCATTATGACCAAGTGCACAATCTAGAAGCTGTGATATATAAAGGTTAAGGTCATCTAATCAAGGGTAATATAAAAGACAGCATGTAAATCATGTTACAGAAAACATATGGAGAGAAATAGAATGAAATATTCTATAGACTGTAGCTAATATGATAATGAAGTAATTAAGTTGTATGTTCTAATCTACAACATTGAGACAACTAGTGAAGTAAAAGTTTTGAATTTTATGTTTCTGTTTGGCATGCATGGTTCAATGAAGAAAATTGTAGATTAAAAAAAGCAGCTTCTAATCATGGAAGTCCTAAGATATTCAAAGTTAGCCCTCACATAATCATTTCTTAGGTGCATAGCTATTAAAGAATTCCTGGTAGTGACAATTTGAATAAATTCCAATATGATCCTTCAAAGTTGGGCCTGCCCAGAAATGTCTCTTATGAAACCATAAGATGTCATGATGTTCCTATCTAGTTAGAAAGTGCAGTGGTTGCTAATAACAACGTATACTAGCTTTTATCTATTCTACAGTACAAACTATTTCCATTCTGTTATGTTTCTTAAGATGCCTAAAATATGAAATATACCAACATACAAGACAATTTCTCATGAAGCATATAAATTACAACATCATTGAGTATGTGTTCCTTTCCTCCTTATTCTTTCCTGTTATACTTATTAGCGTCATGACTATAATAACCTAAATCAACCAGCATCCCCACACACAATTTTGGAATAAATAAGTACTAGAATACTTAGAATATATTATTAAAGGCCATGCGAACTCACTAAGTTCAATTTCATTTGAACAAGCCACTTCTATAGGAAATCGATACTGAAATAACTATGTTATAAACCTTATGACCTCTAAGATCTCAAACAATTGACTTTTCACATATACGGAAAAAGTTACTTAATGACAATGCAATTAGTAGGGAAAAGAGAAATCAATTCGCACTTTTGGCAGAAATGTTTTAATGAAGCTGTCTTTCACGCAAAACGCATGTACTGGATAAGACACAATTTCTCTAAAGAAACTAAGATTATGTATCATATTAGAACATAAAATGTTATATGAATTTCATCAAACTTTCATTGGTGTCTAGTCCATCTGAGCAAAAAGAGCATAACCACTTCTAAAGTTGCATAAAAGATAAAACCTAATCGTTGTGGTTTGAAAAAATACAAAAAGAATAACTCAAATGAATTTTCAAAGTCTAACAAAAACAAACTACATTTTTTATTTTTCCTTTATAGATAAAACTATAACGAGCAAAACATAAAGACTATAAAAGAGAAAAAATTAAAGGACCATTCTAAGCAATTAGAATAGGAATAAAAGCAACGCGCGATACTATATACTCAATCACACTAAATAAAGAGAAACTTTACAAGTAAAATTCACTTGAGTTATTCATTTTGTGTTTTTCCAAACCACAATGATTTTAACTTCTCAGCACCTTCCCAATAGGATAAGCAATTGGATAGCAAACAATCATCAAGATACGAACAAGCCACACAAAATTTGCCCCAACAGCTAAACCATATCTTGTACATATAGCTTGTGGAATAACCTGAATGAAACAAAGAACATTGTTAACTTTGCATAAAAAGATCTTGAACCTATATATAACAAACTCAAGAATTGCGTACCTCTCCAAAAGCTAAAACAAATGTTACAGCCAAAATAACAGCAACAACAGGATTGAATATTTTATCAAGGTATATGGGGAGAGCCTGCATTAGAAAAGAAATGTCATATCGGCCCGTAAAATAAACAGAAAAGGAATTTGGTTAGTAATCTTTTTACAGCAAGAATGCTAGGGAAAGTCATTTCTAGTTGATAGAGCCACATCAAAGTAAACAATTCTTAAAGGAACTTTACACAGAACAACTCCTCAAAGATAGAAGTCAAATCAATAGGAAACTATTGGCACCATATATATGGTAAGAGTACCTCCATAGCAGCAGCATTGCACAAGAGCAAAGTCACAAGAAGTCGGTGTTGCTTCTGGACCACAGGAAAGATGGTAGCTGCAAACGACAGCACAGTTTAAAAAAAAAGTCTGATGAGTCTATGCTGGACCTATATTAGACTCTGATTTTATAACAATAATTGTTCCAACCAGCTGCAGCTGTGTTGTAACAAGTACATATCACCAGTGGGTCTTGGAGAAGTAAGACATACACAGTTTAATTCCATTCTCTCTAGGCTTAAGAGAAGTGATCAATTGCAAACAATTAAAATATTGATTAAACAGTTTATCAAGACTCAGCTTGACCAAAAGGACAAAATATTCTTACAACAACTCTTCAATTATTGCCAACATTTCTAATTACATTTTTTCCTCACCTCGGAAGCAAGATTCAACTCAAAGCAAATTAAGTTTATAAGAAATAAGCTGTTGCCAAGCCCTCAATCATCTAGGTAAAACCCCAATGACACAATGGCAAGCTAAATAAGTTCATGAAAGACAATGCTCAGCTCTAACTTCATCCCGTACAAACAAAAACAAAAAGCAAAAGTGTTTAGAAACTACATGCTGCTCAATTGATGAGTAGGGCAGCTCACGAAAAGAAACAAATTAAAAGGAGATTACAACAATCCATACAGAAAGTAAGCAATCAAAACAAACCAGTGTATCAACCAATCCAAGTCGCAACTACTAAAATTAAGAACACAGAGATAGATGGATTCGGGAATTTCTGCATGTGGGTTGATCATGTGAAGTAAGAATAGGTTTCAGTGATATTAAAATCAAGCTCGCAAAACAAGCTCAACACTAATTCTCATCCAATCCAAAACTTAAACCACCAAACAACCAATCAATCAAAACAACAACAACTACTACTACTACACCTGCATGTTTCGTTCGAAATTTTCCAAATACCTGCTTGTTTCTTCTCAATCGGAGAACCGCTACGCTGAAGAATCTCAAGCTCAACAACACCAAGAGACATAAGGCCGAGCGTGAGTCCGGACATGATTCCGGCGAAGAGAACAAGTAAGCAGGAGATCCCTGCGTACACGTACCACCACAACGTTCCAAACGCTATATCCTCCGCTGCCAGCATCACTAAATTGTCTCCACCTCCTTCACCGCTACCGCCTCTGGTCATCGCCGCCGTCGCTATTCTCATTAGCACTGCAGCGCTCACCGCGTGAACCATAATTGAATCCCTCGTTAATAAATCGAACGAGCGAAAAAAAGAAGAAAAACAGAGAGCGAAAAAAACTGGAGTTTGGAAAACTCTGTTTTTTTTGTTTCGCTAGCGAAGGAATTGGATCGTGGATTTTTTGTTGTCGCTGCTGCTGTAGATCGTGCAGGTCAGATAGTTGCTTTTGTTCTCAAATGAGAACGGGGTCACGAGAGCGGGCAGAATCACCTGAAACGGGTATTTCAATTTGCACACGCGTCGCATGTTCTTATTGGCTGTAGTGCCGAAAGAGACCCTACTATACCCAATAAAAGCGGCCTCGCCAAAGGGACTTTGTAAAGAAAGTAAGACGAATGTGGGGTCCACGCGACGATCTCTCTGGGCTCAAAAAAGTTTTTTAATTTTTTATTTTTATTTTTATAAATATTTAAAATTTAAAAAATTACGATATTTTCTATTACATATTATTATTTTTAAATAAAAAATAAAATTTATTCTTTTTAAAAGTAAAAATAATTTTATTTTAAAAAAATTTATTTCAAAAACATTTTTAAAATGCAACACTTCAGTGAGAGTTTTTTTATTCTAAAATTCAAGTCATACTATATTTTTAATTTAGAATTACAATAAAATCGGCTATAGTTATACTAGATTCAATTTATTTCAAAATAATGCTTATGTCGTTTACACCTTTTAACGTTTACTTATGTTAAATATATTTTTTCATCAGTTATACATAATATATAATTTTAGTGATTTTGTCATTTCCAGTGATACTCATTTGTATAATTTTAGAATTACTTTCAGCTAAATGAACAACGTCGCTCCTTTTACTTAATTCTAATAACTTACTTTCGGTTAAATTAGATATATTTTGAAAAAATTTTGGAGTATTTTTTTAAAAAAAATTAAAAGTAAATATATTTTTCAAAAATTAAATAAAATTTATTTTTTATTTTAAAAATAATAAAATATGTAATTATTGTAGAATTTTCTATATTTAAAAAAAATTTATGTAAATATTATAAAAAATTTGAATAAAAATAAATTTTAAAATACTTTTAAATACTAAATAGTTTAAAGTTATTTAATTGCTTTGAACTCAGTTTCTAGAAAATGGATGATAGTAAGTACGTGTTTATTATGGAATAAACTCACTTTTTCAGAAATAAATTTAAAAAATAAATTTTAAAATTAAAATATTTAATAAAAAATAATATTGTATAATTAGTTTATATTATAAATAAATTTTAAAATTAAATTTTAATAAATAAATTTTTAATAGACATAATTTATTTTAATTTTTAAGTTATTTTTTATTAAAAATGAGTTTAAAAAAAGTGAATTTGGAGGGTATGTAAACATGCCCTAAGGAAGATTTACATACCATTTAAACTTCACTTTTTTTAAATCGACTTTTGATATAAAATAAATAATTTTTTTAAAATAATTTTTTTCTATCAATTTTTTTCAAAATTTAATTTAAAAGTTACGATTAATATAAAATTAATATAAAAATTTATTTTTGTTAAATATTTCTATTTTAATTTTTTTAAATTTATTTTTAAAAAAAAGTGAGTTATATCAAGATATACAAACTCTAAATTTGTGAGAGTAAATTCGAACCAATTAAAATATATAAAGAAATTTGAATTTAAAATTTAACAAACAATAAGTTTTCATCTACATAAAAAATAAAAAATATGAAAATCAATTGTAGCTACTTTTTTCTAAAAAACGTTTTAGTTAAACTCATTTTAACAACAATAATTTATTCTACATTAACTTATCTTTCAGTAATTTAAGTTGGAAAAAATCAACACAGCATGAATCTCGTTATGTAGGGAGCGTTTGGCAAAGTGTTCCCCATAATTAACTTTTCAATTTTCAATTTCATATTTTTTAATATATTTTTTATAAATATTTAAATAATTTATTAAAAAATTTAGAAAGTATAACAAATTTTATATAATAATATTTTTTATAAACAATCACCTCTGAATGCACAACGCGTGTTTGGTATAAAATTTCGAACTAAATTTCTGAGATTGAATTATTTAAAATAAAATTAAAAATCAGTTAAAATTTTATATTTATTTATTATTAAAAATAAGATTAGCAGTGAACTTTTAAATTTTAAATTTTAAATTTTTTTGGTATAAAAAAATAAAATTTTGTGATTATTCTGTATTTAAAAATAACTTTAAAAAAAAAATAAAATGAGTTAAAACTTTTAGTAAACATGCCCATAATATTTACGTTTTGCAATACGTGCTTCAAAATAGACCGGTGGATTTGAAAAGAAATAGTAGCGAAGGGCCCATAATTTTATTTAATTCTGAGTGACCGACATATATATATGGCTGAATTTGGGGCCAAATTCTGGGGAACTCGCGCTCTCCCTCTCTCTCGCTCTCACCGCGATCTTTTCTCCTCCTATTAATTCAATTCAATTCGATCATTAACTTCTCTTCAAGAATTTTCTCCTTTGATTGATTGATTCTTTGTTTGATGGAATCAAAAAAGCGTAATACCAAAATCTAAACCCCGATCGATCGAAGGAAGAGTTTCAGGTGATGGAATCGAAGAGTGCAATACCGAAACCAGAACCCCAGTCGATGGAATCGAAGTGCGCAATACCGAAATCGGAACCCCAATCTATGGAAGGTGTTGCTGATGTAGACTGGCGATCCCAACTTGGACATGATCAGCGGCAAAAGATCATCGGCAGGATGTAATTTTTAATTTTCTTCTTTCTTGAATAGGTTCCATTGAATTGATTGGTTTGTTTACTCTAGTTATAATGCATGCGTGTTTACAAGTTTGTCGTTGGCAGGCAATCCGATGATTCTTTTGTCTAGTAGATCTTGTTGAGATTAAATTGCACGGGATTTAGAAGGATTAATTGGGGATAAATTGAAGTGATGGTGAGTTTTGATGGATTCGATCAGAGAGAAATAGATCTTGCGAGTAATTTGTTGAGGAAAGAGATTCATGTTCTTCTTGAGAATAGCAAGTATGGGTTTGTGGCGATGGTTTATTTGCTAGAGTAATTCCTGTTGAGATAAAAGTGCATGGGTTCTAGAAGTTTCTCATTGAGGAGCAAGCAAAGAGTGTTGCTAGATTTGGTTAGATTAAATAAATGTTCGGAATAGTTGTTTTGAAGTAATTTATGTTCTTTTTAGAAAAAAAAAAGAAGCAAAGTATTTTTTAAAAACTCATCGATATTGGCCAGTGATATACTTTAGATTTATGTCAAAAAGGTCATTAGTGGTATTTCATTGAATTTTATTGTGTCTTATCTAGTTGAACAAAGAGTGGAACATAAAGTGAAACACAAAGGTTATTGGGGTTTCATTAGGCGACTATTGTACTCACGGTGAGTTTTGATGGATTTGGTCAGAGGAAATGCGAGTGGGCATTTCTTTGAGAAAAGAGTGCTTTGGCATGAAACTGTGGCAATTATTATCAGTTGAAGTTCGGATTGTGACTAGAAATAGTATTATGTGTGTTTCTCAGTTTTTGTTGCAACATTGTAAGCCTTCTAGAATATTAACATTTTGTTATTTTGCATTTCTTATCATTAGTAAAACTTGTGTCTACCAAGGGCAAAGTCAGCTGTGTATCTTATGATGTTTCACTGTTATTCATTTATCATCTTATCTTCCATTTTTTAATCAATGCCAATGTTAAACTGTCTCAGTTGCAATTTTAGATGTTCTTTCTCTTTCTCCTTGTTCTGTGCTAGTTCGTGTAAAGACTTCTCTGTGGTATAACTTAGAAGCATCAATCAAACCAACTAACCGCCCTTTGTTTATAGTATGGAGAAATTAAAGAAGTATTTGCCCGTACGTGCTCAAGCTAATACGAGTGAGCTTCATGATCTTGCTGAGCGGTTTGAGGATAAAATTTACATTGCTGCAAAAGATCAGGTAGAATAATTTCTTGAACTTTTCTGAGGTTATAATTATATTTTCACTACTATTAGAGTTTAATCTACGCATAATTTTCCTGTAACATTCTTGTACATGCTAGTAATTGCAAAGTCTGTCCCCACTTCTTGTCCAAAAAAAAATTTCACTTATATGGATTAGTTGGAATTGCTCCTCATATTCTGTACGTTCTGGATACTGCATGCGAATCAAGAATAGACCACAGGTGTCCTTCCTGACATATTGTTATCATCAATGATATTGTACTTGAGGTCAATGTTGAGAGACTAATGTTTCAATGAACTAGATTTTCGGCACATTTTAAACTTGATAACTTCTCCATTCTCTGAAAGGTTTACCAAGAGGAAGATTTAGGAAGCTTGCATGTACTGCTTTTCTTAATGTAGATAGTCTCGAACGCACGAACCATTTGTCAGTGAAATTGTTTAGTGCAGTGATGTGTCATGATCTTTGTGAAACTCCAAATTAGCCTCATTTACTTTCCTACAAACCATGATTGGTGCTTCTGAAAAACACCTCTGTAAGTATTAGTCTAAATCAGCTCACCACGTCACTGATAGTAGCCACATTCTTGTGGTGATACTGTTTCAATATATCTCTTGCTCCTTAGCCTTTCAGATTTCTAGCCAGCTTAGCTAATTTTTTAGGAGAAGGGGCTGAGATTGAAGTACGTTAATGATGTCTGTAATTGTGCTTTTCTTGCATATATACCTCAACATTACATGCTTAACATCATGGTAATGTTGGTAAAGCTTGTTATATGCCATAAGAAGTACTTATTGGGTTAAAGGATAGTGTTACACGCATGTTAGACTTATGTAAGCATTTCAGGTAATAGACCTTTGGGCTAAACTTTTACGGGGACATAATAGTATATCTTTTTACCATTATGTTAGTAGATTTAGTTAATTTCATTATTAGCCGAAGGATCTTAATATCTGACAATTTCTGAGTTCAGGCTGATTACTTGAGAAAAATCTCCATAAAATTGCTTTCTATGGAGACAAGAGCTCAGAATTCTGCTCAAATAAATCCTTCAACATCAACTACAGCTGTGGGGAGCCAAAATATATTGGATTCAGGTGCTATGCTTCAGACATAGGTCTTACTATGTAGTTTTAGGGTCTTGCATGGTGCTTCAATGTTTTTTTACTCAAGAATAATTAAAAGATCTTATTTATGGTCAAGATTGAATCTGACCTTAATTTTACTCAGTGTGGCCACACTTTTAAGGTGGTTGTTAGATGGAGAAAAACTTTGGTTTTGTAGCCTTAAACTTTATGAAGGTTAATTAAAGTATATAACAAAAGATAATTTTAGTTTGTTAGTCAAGTCTCTTGTATGTTAAAGCTGGATCTTCGATGTGGTGAGACTTGTCCCTTTAAATGAATGATCAGCAACACATTCAATCAACACCTCATGAAAAAGTTAAGATGACAATTACTTGTGGATAATGGGAAAATGCATCCGGTATTTAATATGCTTTCACTTTAAGGGATTTGTGTCATGATTTGGAGCTTCAGCCTTTTTTGTTTGTGGCTATGCGCATCACTTGCTAGAGGCTCTTAGAGGATGGCCTGAATATCTTGTGCTTCTTACTTGTGGTTTTCATGTGGAGGGCCAAGTTTAGTGTTTTCTGTTGTAGGTAGCAATTGCTTCCCACTGGATTGCTGCTTCACAAGAAACTTGATGTCCTATGTCTCCTAGGATCAAGCTTTTCTTTTTGGTATAATTTATTTACTTTCTTGAATGTTGTTATCAAGTGTTTTGAGCTAACTTTGAGCTGCTGTTTCAATTATCTAATGTGACCACTTCGTTGGATCTTAATTTTTATTTAATTACGACTAGGAAAACCTTAGTTTTTGCTTTGAGATTTGAGCACTATCTTAGAGTTGCTTCAGTTGTTCATGTAATTAAGTCTTTCAAGAGGAAAAACCTTTTAATGAAATCAATTGTCGTTTTCTTTAATTTGGTTTTTTCCTCATTTGAGCAGAACAAACTGAATGTTCATCTTTCAGTTGAGCATAATCTCTCACTCATTATAGGTTAAGGCTGTCTGATGTGTTTCTGTTGGACTTTTCATGCCCTTTAGCAGCATCACTAGGCAGACAGTCACAACTGGGGAACCAAGCGCAGGAGACGTCAATGCCAGTCATTAGTCAGCCCTCTATGCAACAGCCTGTTTCGACTCAGAACCTTGAATGTTACAGTGGACCTGCTAGTATGCAACCATCTGCTCGTCAAGGTTCTGCCGGTATGCAAACAGCAATATCTGCCATCTCTAGACTCCCACAGTGCACACTAACCAATGGCAATCAGCCTTCAAGCTTGCAGAGTATGCCTGGGGTATCCGTAAACAAATTTGGTCATTCTTCAGGACAAGGTCCACCATCAAATATGTACGCCAATTCTCTGAGGCAGCTGCAGGGTAGGCAACAGCAACCAACTCTTATGGCTCACCAGCATCAGTCCCAAAATTCTATCATGTACCACCCAGCAATCCAGCAGCATATGCCAAAACAAATGCAGCAGTTGCCACCTCACTTGATGCAGGTTTTGGCACAACAGAACCAACTGCAGCCCTCACAGCAGCAGCCACCTATGCAAGTTTCATCAGCCATACAGTCAGGACTGGCTGCTCTTCAGCAGACACAACCTTCTACCACAGCTCCAAAGTCAGGTCTTCAACAACAGAGTCACCAAACTTCAATTCTGCAATCTGTGTCATCTCCTTTGCAGCAGCATTCTCAATCAGTTCTGAGACAGCATCGCGCCCAATTGACTATCCAACAGTCATCTCCACTTCAGCAACAACCAGCAGGGATTTCTCACCAAGCGTCATTAAAACAACAGCAGCTGATGCAGTCAAATACAGCCAGCATGCAAAGGAATTGGCTAGTGAGCCAACAAAACAATGCTTCTGATCAGAAGCTGCATCAGCTAAGGCTAGTTGAACAGAAAAATATTTTGGGTATGCAGCAGAAACAGCAGATGTTGAATCAGCAAAATCATTCGTTACATCAACAGCAACAACTAGGCTCACAAGGTAGCAGGTCAGGTTTGCAGCAGCAACAGTTACTTGGTTCTCAACCTAATCTGTCAACTGTGCAACAACTTTGTTCAATGAATATATTACAACAAACTAAAAACACTTCACAGCATCAAAGTCAACAAAACTCACCTGCCATGTTGCACACTCAAAGCCACCAGATGCCCTGTGTTCAGTCTCAGCCTACACAGTTGCAGCAACAAATGCCCGTGCAACAACGGCCAATTCCTTTGCAACAAGAAATGCAGCAAAGCTGTGAAGCATCTGGTGGTTTTCAGTCCCAAAATGTAACTGAACAGCAGAAGCAAGTTAATCCTGAAGCATGTTCTAATAGTAAGTATGATAAACAGTTATCAACAATTTCCAAACATACTGAAAGCAGAAGAAGAACTATCATAATGCAAATGAACGGCCTCAACCTGTGGTTGTTAAGCATTACTATTTCTATGAAAATATTAATTAATGACCTATTGGTAATGTCCTTTTTACAGTATTTACAATCAAGACGTTACTTGCACTACTAGAATGACTTGGCTAATTCATGCCTAGCAAAGCATGCATTAGCCTAATGATGGGATTGATTAGTTTGTAGAATGGTGGTCCCATGATTAATTGAGAACATACAGAAAATGCTTTTTAGTTGAGAACAGCATAAAGTTCACCTTCTGAGCTCTGTTTTTGTTTTAATCCTACAAAGTTAGTTTTCTATTTAACTGTAGAAGTTTAGTCTGCTAGATATTTTAGTACTCAAAATGAGACAGCCATGATGCTCAAGATTTTTATAGCTATTTTATGCTTGCTCTAGTAATTTTAAGCTTAATGCCATTCTTGTATGCATCATGTCTGTTTAGAATAGTGAAGTTATTTGTTCTTTTTCTGTTGTATACCTAGAACCCATCTAAATTCACCAATATATGGTCCAATTGAGTCTATCCAGTCATAAAATGAAGTTGAGTTTTGAAATTTCAATTAATAACTTATTTTCAGCCAATATGCTTTTGGGAATACCTCATTTGGCTTGTTGATTTTCAACTATGCAGCATCACTGGGTTCTACAGTGCAAATTGGAAATTTGGATACAGCTGAATTGCAAGAGGAAGCTTATCAAAAGGTCAGATGCTTCCCTTGTAGTTAATTCTGTATATTAAAATGTATTTGGACTTTGCTTTTGTATTCCAGGGTTCCTTTATTTGATGATCATGTATGATGAATGGTACATGAATCATAATGACCTGGGGCTCTGACCTGGTTTATACTACATTTTCTTGGTTCATCTACTTTCTCAAAAAATTGTGGTTGGTTGAAAATTTAGTTTACAGTTGATACAGTTTGATTACCCATTTTGTTCATGTCTATTTCCTTTTTTTCTCATTTCTTAGTTAGATTATTAGATTTAGATATCTACCTAGGATCCCTAAGATAGTTTTAATATCTCTACTTTGTAGCTGGTTGCTCCACCTTCCACTTTCTTTTGCAAAGATCATTACTCTGTAATGGACCTACACACTCTTAAATTAGAGAAGATCTCTTAAACATCCTTGCCTAAGATTACAATGCCATGTCATTTGAAAATTTTAGACATTGTCTCCTTTCCATTTCCATGTATGTTATTGTCCTCAGGTGCAAGTAGAAAGAAACAATGTTCTCTAAAATATCCTCAATTTTGCTTAAGATTTAGACTGTGACCACATCACTTGAAAATTTGAGATATGGTATTGCTCGATTTCATTCATACTTGGGTGCAGGAATAGAAAATTATCTTCTTAAAACATCCATCAATTATGCTTACAATTAGTGTGTTCTCATGTCACTTGAATATTTAAGACATTATATAGCTTCTTTTAATGCTTGATTTTTTCCCTTCAAATATCAGATAAAATCCATGAAGGAAGCATACTTTCAATGGATAGTTGACTTCAGTCAAAAAGTTTGTCAAAAGATGCAACAGGTTCTACAATATTTTCCTTTGTTCTTTTCTTGAGATACTGATACATTGTGTGCAGAAGTGCAGAATGAAGTTATTTTGCTTAATGCAAGTGACAAAATTTGTTGTCTTGATTATTTTTTAATAAAAAAATATTATGTCTTCAGCAAGAAGCTCTTGGACCTGTTGCAAAGCAATCTGAACAGTATAAGAGATTGGAAAACTGTAAGGTGGCAACAGGTCGCTGGATACAGATCCTTCAGATGCCCAAGGGTAGTATTCATCCTGATCTTCTGGGCAAGATTGATTTGCTTGAGAAGCAAATATTCCACTTCTTGAATGGTAAAGGGCAGAGGGTAGCCCAACAGCCACAGACACAACAGCAATTTCAACAAGGTCGACATGTTCCACCTGTGGAGCAGCAGCAGCCTTCTGAGGCTGCACAAATTGACCAACATGATAGGCATCTAAATCAGTCCCAACCTCTGAGCTCCCAAGTTTCAGGAGCATCACTGCAGCCAACCCCAACAAGCACGCGCTATTGTTCCATGCCTGTATCACAGCTAGGCATTCAAACATCTCACCTGAACATTGTAAACTTGACGCAGCCTGGCGTTAATGTAGATTCAACGCAAGCTAACTCTCTTGGTTCATTGCAGCAAGAAGCAATTAACTCAGTACAGAATGCTGGTATAGGTTCTCTACAGAATGTCATGAATACATCTCCACAGAATAGCATAGATAGTATTCCACAGAACTCTTTCGGTATGTTACAATCAAATGCCAGTTCTTTGCAACCAGGTTGCAATGTCCTTCAACAACATTTGAAGCAAGAGCAGCAACACATGATGCAAACTCAGCAAATGAACCAGCAAGTGCACCAACATCATTTACAACAAAAACATCAGCTGCTTCATCAACAACCAGCACTTCAACGAAAGCAGCAGCAAGCAACACAGTTGACACAGTGTAACCAAACGAATGAAGTAAATGAGATGCATCTGAGACATGGCAGTGGCATCAAGCTGACACTTCATCAACAGCACTATGCAGCTGCACAACGACATAATCTCTATAATCAGCTACTGAAGACAGGTCTTTTGATTTCATCTCCTCAAAATCATCAAGCTCCATCTCCACAAATATCGCAGCATTCATCCCCTCAGATTGATCAACATGTATTGCTGTCACCACAAACACAAGCTGGAACACCTTTGCATTCTTCAAATTCACCCATGGTGGCTCCATCTCCTTCAACACCTGTGGCTCCTTCTTCTATACCAGTAGATTCTGAGAGACAACATTCAGTTGTCTCGTCATTGGCAAATTCAATGAATATAGGGAACCAGCGATCAAAGATTGGCCCACTTCACAATCAATCTCTTGTTGTTGGTACACCAGGGATATCAGCATCTCCCTTGCTGGAAGAATGCACAAGCTTAGATGGAAGCCATGATACTATATCAACAACAGCTGCAGCTAAATCAACTGCGGTGGAGGGACCTCTATCTCGCTTAGTAAAAGTGGTTAGTTGCTGACTCATTTCTTGGAATTGCCAGATTCAGTGTTTACTTTATGATAATTGTCTCGCAAGGTTTGGTAAATTTGATTGCTACGAGTCTTATTAGTTGTTTTCAAGTGCATTTTGATCATGTAGATGCATAAGAAGTAATAAGGGCAATTCCTTTTCAAGGAAGCTTGCTGATGAGATTTATCTAACCTTCAACTTGTCAGGACTATTGAATTTCCAACTCATTTGAGAGAGTCCACAACTTTCATATTTGTGTGAGAAACAAATTGTGCTCTGTTGATTGATTGATCATGCCTATACCCGAATAACCTTGTGAATCCATTTATCAATCTCCTAAAGGACTTCAATACAAATGAATTTGCAACTCACAGAGCAAGATTTTCTGATGGGTCCTATTCCAAATAGAACTGCAAAACAACTCGCATAGCACACAACCCCTATTCAACTCAATTTCCTAATCAGGCATATTCTCAACTTTATTATTCTCAACTAATATGTCTCCCAGCAAGTTAGAGTTTCTTAACTATACTCGAGTCACAGGACAATGAGAAATAGCCGATGTAGTAGTGGTCCATCCAACTGCTGCTATTCTTGCCAGCGCATGTAGAAGGAAGCTCTGGGTTGACTAGATTATAGATTTTAAATAAAAGTAATTTTTGATATAATCCTATAGACATTTCACTGTAAGTCCAACATATTGCAATTTTATTGTTCCTTGAATTCAGTATTTTGTAACAAGAAGAGTTCAAATCAGGCGAAGTTCATCATGCCTGTCAAATTTATTGTTATTGCATTTTTGTGCACCCATATTGAAGGTCTCATGGAAATATCTATAAAGTGCAAAGCCTTTCTTATAATACAATTCTAGTGTAGATTAATGTTGCACATGTACCATTGTCTGACATGCTTGTTCTTGCACTTGCTGAACAAGCTCATGATATTATTTTTGTTCTTATAATTAGCTCTTTCTGTTTTTAAAATTTTCTCTGCATGTCTGGATGGATATCTGTAGGTGCAGTCTTTGTCACCAGAGGCACTGGAGACATCCATGAGGGAAGTAGGATTTGTAGTTAGCATGATCGATCAGATTGCTGGATCAGCACCTGGAAACAGTTCTAGAGCCACAGTTGGAGAGGATTTGGTTGCTATAACAAAGTGCAGTTTACAAGCTAAAGCTTTCATGTCTCAAGATGTCAGTGGCATGACCAAGAAAACGAAACGTAATATGAACGCAATGCCCTTGAATACACTAGCTTCAGTTTGGAGCCTAAATGACAATTTCAAGCGATCATCTGATTCTGCTACATCTGATTTGGAGTCCACTGCATCATCCAGCACTAAACGACAAAAGGCTGAGGTGTGAATTTATTATGGCAACTTTGTTTGTTCTTCTCCTTCTGATGCTTTCTAGTTCACTCAAGGTTGGCTGTTTGAAGTAAATCCAACTTATATATTCATATGCATCATTTACTTCGTTATGTCAATGAAGACACACGTGTTTACCTGCTAATCCTTTGTTAGCATAGAAGCCCTGATTCTTTTAGGAATTAGTACCTATATATAGAGGACAGACTGACTGTGATAGTCAGGGATTTAGTTTTAAAGTGCTCCCAAGGACTGGGCTTAGAGTATTAGGAATAAACTGACTCAGTAAATATCCAGTTATGCAGTTAGTTAAATTGTTAATTTCTCTGGTCTCCATGCTCCAAACGGCAAAAACATGTAGTATGTTTAGGTTTCACTGAGCATTTTCTTGGCATGCAACGTCTAGTCTCTGAGCTGCCCATTTTAGATAGTGGAATACCTCTTATTGATCCGCTATCTAATATGGCTTCTTTTTTTCTTTTTTTTGGCTCCCATGGAGCTTTCTTCTTCCATATACAGTTTATAGATTTCAATGGAGAGAAACAGAGACATATGTATGAATTAGTCTGCATGGGCACTTCAAGTGTCATTTACTATGATTTTGTCATTTTCCAGAATGTTAGTTTATATGATAAGATAAATCCATATGGAAAAATATAACGGTAACTGTTTGTTGTATGAAAATCATGAAGGGAATCCTATGTTATGTTAACCAGATGTTTAAGGGATGTTTCAGATGACTAAATTCCTTTTGCTAGCTACTTGGTTGAACCCTATCGGATTCTCTTTCAAGAAATGCATTTTACTTCGCCAAAATAACTGTATCTGTATCTTTAATCAATTGAATTTGCAAATTGTGCTATCTTATTCATCCAGATGACTTTCTGTTCTTTTTGTTTATTTGTTTCTGATTTGTCTGGCCACTTGCCTAATGCTGCACTGAGTGGCATTGGGATATGTGTTATACTGTGTTGTTTATTCAAGGATAGTTGGACATGTAATACAACAACCCTTTTGCTCCTTTATTCCAAATCTCAAATTTTGAGTTGAAATTAAAAGATCAGTGTTTCTTGTGTGTTTTATAGATAATAAGTTTGTAATAGATTTTTATATAGGTACTGTAAATCGGCCAAGTGATATACACTTGCCTTGTACTGGTCAGAGTCATCTAGATATCATTGGCTTCTTTTCTTTATATTTCATATTTGTCTATTTTTACTTTGTTGGCCATAGTTATTGATATATTATGGAATAGAATTCAAATAGCATTGTTTGCAGGTTAATCAGACTCTCCTGGAAGAGATAAGGGAGATCAATCAACAGCTTGTTGAAACAATCGTAAGAGTAAGTCGAGAGGATGCTGATTCAGTTGCTCTTGCAGCCGAGGTTGGAGATGGGACAATAGTCAAATTATCATACAGTGCTGTGGCATGCAGTTCCGATCTCAAGTACCAGTTTCTCTCAACTCATACTGTAAGTATTAAGTTGGAAAAGTGTGAATGCCACAAATTTGAATTTTTTCAGTAGATACTCATATGAAGTTACGGTTCCGCAGTCTCCAATTATGCTGTTAAGGTTGCTCATACCCATCAATTACCCTAGATGCTCGCCTATATTGTTAGACAAGCTTCCAGCTGATATAAGGTGAGGATAAATAGTCCAAGATGGTATATCTTTCTACTGATGTTTTTATATATCTGTAAAATATCTTTGTGTGAGATGTTTCGGACTTGGATGAAGGGCACGTTTGGCACTCCATTTCATTTCACCATTTATTTCAACGTCTTGTTTTCCAATAAACCTTCTACAGTATTTAATATTTTTTTAAATTTGTAAAGTACAAGTGAGATTGCACGTCATAAAGTTTTTATTATTTTTTTAATATAAAAAAACCAAGCTCGTTTTCTAAAAGTTTCAAAAATAAGCTCTTTCTAGAAAAGCTTATTGTTTTAAGCACTCCTAAACGATCCCGAAGACTATTCTCAATTTCTCATGCATATTAATCTGGCACGAAATTTAGCCTGAGGATTTGTGCATCAAAGCATTATTAATACTTGAATTTTGATTGCCTTCACCCTCTTGTATGAGCATTTATAAAATGATATCTGCATCAGACCTGCTTATTGATTCCATCTAGCAGCCTGTGTTGATTTCACATATCTTTAGATGTCTAAAATTTTGCTCTTGAACTATACCTATGTTGTGCAAATTCATTATTACTTGTTTAATGAAGTTCTAAAAGAGTGACATTTCATTTTGCCAACTAGCCCAGAAAACGAGGATCTGGTGTCGAAGGTAAAATCCAGGTTCAGTTTATCGCTTCGAGGCTTTTCCCAGCCCATGTCCCTCCGAGACATGGCAAAGACATGGGATGTTTGTGCTCGAGGAGTCATTGCAGAATTTGCGCAGCAAATTGGAGGGGGTAGCTTCAGTTCACGATATGGCGTCTGGGACTGTGTGGGCGTTTGAACTTCTGGCCAGATGCATTTGTTCTTTTCAGTACACCTTTCTAAGCATAACCATGAAGCAGCAGATTTTCGATATTTACCTCATTTTTGAAAAGCTGGTGCTTATGCAGAAGGTCCTTATACAGAGAGTCGTACAGAGTATAGACCATCGAACAGAATGTGTCGTTCGCAGTTATCCTCCTAGGTTGGATTGCCCTGGCACGTAAATTGCTGTACATCGTTAGTTGTAGCATTGATTGACTCGTTGTGCCTTTATGTTAACACTACTTGGTTGTTTGTATCGTTAGTGGAAGCGTTATTCTTTCTTACTGATATTGAGTTACGTATATATAGTTGAATGGAGAATTGTAAAATCAATCCGGCCATAAAGAATAACTTTTCTTTTCTCCGTAGCATACCAATCTTATTAGCGTCAAACCATAATTGACACTATGGTATGGTACATTATTATTGGTTAAGTGATATTTCATAACACATCAATGATATTAATTGTAGTCCTAAATGATTAATTGTAGAAAGGTAATCAAGGATTAACTATTTCATTATTGTTAATCATTTGTATTAGCTTTTTTAAATAACAAACCAAACTTAGTGGATCGTTTGGAATTACTTATGATTAGAAGTCTTTTTAGAATAAAAGCTATTTCGAAGATTTCAGAAATAAGTTTGACTATTTTTATTTGCAGAAATAATAAAAATGAGATATATACAGATTGTACCAATATTTTTATATTTTTTTTAATTTTAAATAAAAATTTGTAAATTAATATAGAAAATTTATTTAAAAAGTATGAATTTTTTTAAAAAAATGAAAAGCACTTCAACAAGCTAATCCAAACAACCCCTTAGTTATGACTTCGATTCAAAGTCAAAAACCACCTTGTTTATAAATTTATAAACTAAGTTAGTGATCCATATTAATCCCAATGTTTATATAGTTGTTTTGAGTGATGTCGAACAACACTAGCAACATCAACGAATATCAGTAATGATTAGATTAGATAGATTTATAATTGGTGATCTAATTAAGTGGAACTACTTGAGAGGCGATAAAATTGCTGCTGAGAGGATTTTATTAAAAAAGGGAACCAAATACTTTTGATTTTGATGAGATTATTAATTCTATTGTCTAATCATTGGCAAGTAGCGCGATAGTCACCAATGGATTCCGTACTTGAAAGTATAGATGAAGTAAAGTATCAGGTATTTAATTAACCGAAAGAGAACCGTCTAATGGAAGAGTGAGACTGATACCTTTCCTCTCCAGCTCCAACTACTCCGACCACGATCAAAAGTAGACGCAATCTAATGCACTCGTAAGCCAATATTGGCGAATTTTTAGATCATCATGCAAGCAAGAACTAGATTGGAAATGGAGAAGGACGTCATACGAACTCCGAGCAGATCAGGCGACATGCATGAGCAGTACTTGAACAGGTCCCCGGAAGCTCAACCAAACAAGGCACGGCCTTACAAGTTCCGGCCGCCATCGTCAGACCGCACAAGTTTCCTGGCATGGGCAACCGCCGTTATCTGTGCGTTGTTGTGGGCAGTTGTTATCCTAGTAGGTCTCGCAATCCTTGTTGTTTATCTTGTGTTTCGTCCGCGCAGCCCCCACGTAGAGATTTCCAGTGCCTCTCTCAATGCAGCTTACCTCGACTCTGATCCCACCTTCGGAACCACAAACCTACTCAACGCCGACCTGACGCTGCTTCTCAACTTCTCTAATCCCAACAAGAAGGTGAGATTGTCAATCACCTACGTGGCTGTGGATCTCTTCTTCGGTGGTAACTTCATAGCAGCGCAAGGTGTTGATCCATTTGCCAAGGGAATGGCAGCGACCGGGGGTCTACGGACGGTGCACCTTCTGTCAAGCGAGGTTCCTCTGTCAGTCTCTGCAGCGCAGGAATGGCAACGGCAGCTGAACGCCGGCGGTGTTTACTTAGAGGTAGATGGGAAATTGCGGACGAGGTCTGAGTTTGTAGGGCTGCTGAAGTTCAAGTACTGGTTGCACACGCGGTGCCGTATATTAATGAGCGCGCCGCCCAGCGGCGTCCTCGTGTCCAGCCAGTGCAGGACCAAAAGATAAATTTTTAATTAGTCAGAAGAAATTTTAATGTTGTTAATTTTGAAAACCTTATACTATTTTGTAGAATTTCGTAACTAGTTTATTAATTCAATTACATAAAATTAATTCCTTGTTTTTTTCTGTTTTTGGTTTTCCTCAAATAGTAAAACATATATTATAGAGATGTTTGGCATCTAATTTTCAAAACTCAATGCCGACTTTCGCTACAATGATAAAAAGCAAAAGGTAATTCTAGATTTTTCTTTTTTAATTTAGAGGATATGAGTAAAGAAGTGATAGTTTTAAAGATAAGAATAATGTTTACTAAACATACATTGTCATTTTAGTAAACGTAATAGTAATGATAATAATATTATTAATATATAAAAATATAATGTACTGCAAATAATAATTTAGATATTTATACTTGATTATTCATAAGGAAGAATTCAAAGAGATTTTGTGCATAGAGTTAAAAGAGAATGTATGAAATTTGAGACGTGCTATCGGCTCTTTAAGGTTAAAATATTAACTTTATAGAACAGTCATCCGACTAACAATATTATACGTAATATGTGCTGAGCTATTAAAAATTAAAATATTTATAAAATAAACATAGTGAAACTATGGATGTTAAAATAGATATGTGGGTATATTAGAACGGATAAATTATAAAATAAGTATAACATGTCAAAAAATAGTTGGCGCGTGAATCGAAAATAAGTTAAGAAAAGATAAACTTAGGTATTTCAGTCATGTTGACAAAAAATATGCAATGCATAAAAATGATTCGATTATATTTGAATATTTTAGAAAAAAATAAGACAAAAATTAACTTGGTCTATGGTCGTAGCCAAAAGTTTAGAGACATCAAATCTTTTGCTGGATTTGACTTATAATTGAATAGAATGAAAGCCGGTTCATATACCTGGCCCTACTCAAATCAAATAAAGATTTAGTTTGTTGTTATTGTAAAAGATAGAGTAAATTACATATCATAAAATTATTATGTGCATAATTTTTATTAAAAAATTCATAAAAAAATCATAACTTAGCAAGCTTGTTTTTCTTGGAAAAACTAAAAAGAAAATTCTTTTTCATCAAAAACACTAATTTGTATGCAACTCCCAACCTCCTTTATATCAATTTATTGCATACCAGTTAGCCATTGGATGCAACAGTAATAAAGATGACCAAACAGAAAAATCTAAAACTATGCACTATTATGACTTAAAAATAAAAATAAGTAATAATAAGATCTTATAACGTATAATTTTTTTATACTTTTTAAAAATTTTAAAAGATTTTGCAAACATTATAGAAAATTTAATTAAAAATGTGAAATAAAAAATTAGAATAAATAAGAGTTCAAAAGTATTCCCAATCATGACGTGTTCATAAGCTTGGGTTACTGATGATCATCATGTTATAGTGATTAGAACAGGTTGCCATGAGAAGTAGGGGTGACAATTTGGATTTGTGGATCTATTTCGAATCGACTCATTTAATAATCAGATCAAATTCATTTAAACCTATTTCAATCCATAAATTTATACAGATAAAAATTATTAATTCTAACCCAACTTATTAATAATTTGGTCAAATTCGATCGACCCATTTAATAATTAAAATTTTTAAATTTTAACTATATATTTTTATTTCAGCGAAATTATAAGATCAACTGGAATGAAAGTGCATGATGTTTTTAGTGACGAGATATACTAGTTCAATCAATAAATTTATATGGATAAAAATTGTTAACCCTAACCTAACCTATTAATAATTTGGTCAAATTCGATCGACCCATTTAATAATTAAAAATTTTAAGTTTTAACTGTATATTTTTATTTCAGTGAAATTATAAGATCAACTGGAATAAAAGTGCACGATGTTTTTAGTGACGAGATATAGTGAATGCCCTTCAAAATATGCATTCATTAGAATCTTCATCGGTATTTAAAATATCCAAAAAGAATTTATTTTTATTTTTTAAAAATATGTGGTGATAGCTGACATTGTATGATTATAAATACATAATAAAAATTTCGATAAAATTTTTGATAAATATAGCTATCTAATAAAATTTTGATAGAAATCTTTATATATGAAATCCAAATTCGATATTAAAAAAATCGACATAGTAATACTTTCGATAATATTATAATTTTTATCTTATACTATTTTACTAAGTTATAAAAATAAACGGTTAATTAGAAATACAATATAATTTAATAAATTATTATTATCTATTATTTTTATTGTTAATATTTTATTATATGTTAAGAAAAATATAAAAAATTATTTTTTCAAAAGGTGGCAATTCAGATTATATAGATCAATTTTGGATTAATCTAAATCGACCTATTTAATAACTGAGTCAAATTCGTTTAACCATCACCTAACCCTTATATTTATTTTTTTAATGCTAATTTTAATTAAATAAGTTAATTTTGAATTAAAGTTTAAAATCGGATTATATATTGCCAACTCTAATGAAAGAGCATAGGAGCAGGACAATATTGTGTGCATATTCCGTACACACTGTTTGCAACATCTGCTCTTTTCTAAGCGTCCCAACAACAAAAACTACAAGGACATGGAGTTTACCTTAATTCAGGGGTTGAAAGTATTGTTGGATGTAGCCCATGTCTTAAGAATTGATTGGATTAATAAATACATATTTGCTAAAATTCTATTGGTTAGTTTTTAGGAGTTAGCGTATATTATCCATTATAATAAAAAAGTAGATAACGAATACAGACATTCCTATCTCTATTATAGATCCGAATATTTTTTTCTTCAATGATCACCTAAAGTTTTCCATTAGAATTAAGAAAACATTAAGAAAAAAATCAAGTTTTTCAAAATACAAACAATTGATCAAAGAAGAGCTATATGGATCAAAGCATGAAAATCATTACGTTTCTAAATATAAAAATTATGATCAATATGAATTAATCGTTACATTGAATTAAAAGAATCCTAACAACTGGTACCAGATTATGTTTTTAAAAATCAATAATTTTTTGTTAATGATATTTTCTCTTACGTATGAAAATCTTAAATTTTTTGTTTGAGGATCTTATATTTTGATGAGTTATTATCTCTAAATCTAACCATTATATATTAGGTTTGTTGAAAAATCTAATTTGATTAGAGAGGAGAGTCTATTGCATGAGTGCAATTCTTTTTGCTTGGGAGGCGTTTGCAACCATTCGTAATTGCCATGATTGTAAACAGAGAAACAATTTTTCATTTTTGGTAGAAAATTTTCATGAGTTAGATATCATACATAGAAGCATCTTTTAAACTAGATTTATTCTTAAGCCCATGAAGGCCCTAGAAAGTAATAAATTTTTGTGTATGGTTTGAATTCTTGTAACTGTTTCAAGCAATACCATCACAAATTTGACTTCAATTTGAATTTTCATAATGATAATTGATTAGTCACCAAAATGATCAAATCGTAACTTCTAAAATATTTACATTACAGATCTATGTATTAATTTGAATTCATATTATAATAATTTATTAGTCACTAAAGTAATCAAAGTTTAAGCTCATATGAATTATAAATCATATGATTTATATATTCAATACTATAAATAAAATAACGTTATATTGACGTACATTATTATTAATCATTTATAATAGCTTAAAAATTAATTAATAGTTCTTATAATATATAAACATGACATGATAATATGTTATATTGGATTTGCTTTTGTAAATTCAAATACTATAAACTTATCTAACTTGAATATATTTTAATTATTAAATTAAGATAAATTTATTTTATCATTGTTATCATTTATATATGTTGTTGATTCACTCTGAGCAAAACTTCGATGTAAATTTATTGTTTATTCATTATTAGAATCTATATTATGTTAAGTTTGAAACTCAAAATATTAATACATAATATTTATTAATTTTGTATTATCTATTTTGAATTATACGTTTCTATTTTTTTACACTCACAGTCTGTAACACAATATAATAAACTTAATATAATAAAAACAAGATCAGTTCACTTAGACGTATTGGGTTTTAATTTAATACTCGCAATTTAGATCCTTTCTATTCGAATTGCTAACAACTTTGATAAGAAAGGATTTTTCCATAAAATCCAAAATATTAACTAAATTAAGTTTAATATTTATGCGAACGGCGCCGATCAATAACATTATCAATCATGATTGTTAAATTCTATGATTAACAATAAAGTAAACAAAGCGCTGACCCTAAATAGTTTTTAGCCAACGGTTTGATTGTACTACTAATAATTAATTATAGAAAAGTAATCCAATGATTAATTATTTCATGATTGAAAAGTATTTGAGAAAATGAATGGAGATCGTTATTATTGTTAATCATTGGATTAGCTTTTCTAAATAACTAACACAACTTAGTTATGAACATATGACTTCAAAGTCAAAAAACGCAATTTCATAAATTTCCACAATAACCCTAATGATTATGTAATTATTTTAGGAGTACTTAAAATAGAGAATGTTTATAAAAGATCTATGTCAAAGTTTTTTAAAATTGAGCTTTTTTATCTTAAAAAATAATATAATAATTTTATAATAAACAATAATCTATATTTTTCTAAATTTTAAAAATTATTATAAAATTTTTATTAAAAACATAATATTTAAATAAAATAAAATGTAGTGCAAAAATGTATTGCTAATAGCCATAACAATATGAAAAGATAATCACTCTTTTACATTGGGAGTGATGAACATTAACAATCTAATGAAATGATATATGTGACAATCATTCTCTTAATGATTAGATGTTTGAAGTATTTTTCAACACTTTTTTTATCTAATTTTTATATTAAATTAAAAATTTTACAGCATAAAATATTATTATTATTTATTATTATTACTTTTTAAATTAAAAATATAGAACTTATTTTCTAAAAAATTTATAAAATATATTTCTTTTAAAATAATTTTAAAAACACTTTTAGATATTTTTATAAATTAATAATTGCTAATCTAAGTGAAGCTACTTTAGTTTACTTTAATATTTTTTTTTTTTCGTCTCTTCATTGACTGATGTGATTAAATGGCTCTTGAGAGGATTAATAAAAAGAAAGGACCAAATTTTTTTTTTGATTCTGATGATATTATTCGTTGTCTAATCATTCGCAACTACCGCACGCGTGCAAAAGTGCCGAAATCTAAAGGAAAAGATAATTGCCACTTTATATTTTTTTAAGAAGACAAAAAGTACTAATCGATTCTTCAATCTTATAATAGACGTTTTAAGTGCTTTTATATATATATATATATATATATAATTTATTTGAAATGATAATAATACAAACATAATAAAAAAGTTAACACTTTTGTGTGCTCGTTTCTAAATAGTCTGAGCGCGTTTGATTTAGCTTTTCAAAATTTATTTTTTATTTTATTTTTATTTTACGTTTCAATACATATTTTATAAATATATAAAAAATTTATTTAAAAATTTAAGAAATATAAAAAAATTCTATGCAGTGAGTTATTTTATTCAATATTTTTATTATTTTTTTTAAAGTAAAAAAATAAAACTTATTTTTAAAAAAAATAAAAATATTTTTTATTTCAAAAAAATTCTATTTTATAAGCACTCTCACGACCCCAAGAGTGTGTCTAAATTTTGCTCCAATGTTTTGCCGTTTCTAAATTAAATATATTCCTCATTAAAGTTTTTGGTTCATTAACATATTATATAATATATATATAGTTTATTTTTTTACTAAAACTAACATTAGTTTATTTTAAAATATATATATATATTAAATTTATTTCTAATTATACATATTTTTTTGTAACTTATTTTCAGCATAAGAAAACACACCTAAGTGTACATAAATGACTCGAAATTAACATTAGTAAAACAAAAGCTTCTAAAACAAAATAAACAGAAAAGATTTGGTTCTAAGCAAAACATAAAACGCATATAATAGCTTATTATTTTTTTTATAAACTGATCTCTTCCGCAAGAAAAACCCAAAGAACAAAAGAACTCATTGCTATTTCTCCACCAAACACTTTTTTCCCTTCTCTGTTAAAAAACTACTTAATAAATATATATAATTTCTATGAAAATATAAGTTTTTAGATTAAATGGTTTATTGAACGCGCGCATGGCATCGATCATGCTGCAGCCTCCACTGTATCTACTCCGGCGACGCTGCTCCCGATAGCCTCTACGCTACTCTTCAAAACTACAGATACAGAAACGCCATTGATATCGTTGTCTAGCTTGTTTGCGTTATTTTGTTCACAAGCGTTGGTCGGTGCAAAATTCTCGTTATGCTTCAGGAATTCTTCGACGATCTTTACGCTAGGCTCAATGGCGATGTTCACCCAAGCCTCTTCTTCCTCAGGCAGCCCGCGTTTATGGAAAACATCCGTAAGATCGATACGGTTTATAAGCCATCGGGGCAACTTGCAGAGTCTGTGAATTTTCTGCAGCTGCACGCAGGTGAGCTTGCATGTGTTCACCTTCGTTCGCTCTATCCCTTCTTCGAGCATCTGCAGTTTGGTTTGATCGTCCAGCCGGTGATCTTCAGCTTCTACGTGTAGGTAACGCGCCAGTTCAGGCACGCCCAACGATCGGCGAACGCCTTTATAGTAGTCGGCGTTAGGTTTGTACAATTTGCGAGCTTCATCTACCATGCCTCTCTCGACCATCTTATCAACCCTCTCTCTGACAAACTCATGTAACACGGTGAGCTCAACGTCTACCCAAACGAAGCAGCACTCATAACGTTCCCGGAAAGACCCGCCTCCTCCATCAACCAAAGCTTCGATGTATGAGTTTGATCCACCTGCAACTATCGGGAGCTTCCCGCGTTCTAAGACAGACTCGATAGCGCGTACTGCTTCGCAACGAAACTCATCAGCCGTGAAGTCAGCATCAGGGTGAACACCGCCGATAAGGTGATGACGGATTCCAGCCATCTCTTTTTCGGTAACTTTATTGGTGATGATACTGAGACCATCATACACTTGCATCTTATCAGAGTTAACGATTTCACCGTTGAATCGAGACGCCAAGTCGATCGCCAGCTTGGATTTTCCAGTGCCTGTCACCCCGAGAACGAACACAACTTTGTCCTTCTTAAGTGAAGACTTCGCCGGTGACTCGACCTGAGTGTTTGCCAGAGGCAAAGGATATATCTTACCGCCGGTGAGCATCAGCGAAGTCCTGCGGAATAGAAGGCGGTTTTTCATCATGACCAAAATCTCTACCATTCTAAGATTACGGATGCTACTTGTTTGTGATGAAAATGAATACAGAATATATATTGAAGTGCTGTTATTTGTAAGGCATTTCATGGTTTGAGGGGTATTTATATAGTTGCAATGGAAGCAAAAGAGTGATGAATGTAACGTGCATGTAGTTACTGCTGGAAAGATTCTAAGCATCTGATTTTAATGAAATATTTATTATGTAATATTTCTTTTAATTTCTTCTTTTATCTATTGTAATATCTCTTTTTTTAGTTTTTGTTTCTTTCCTTATTTTGTAATAAAAATTCTAATATTCTAATTAAAGATCTTCCGATTTTGTATTCTTTTTAAATTTGTTAGTAGATAACTCTTTTTTTTAAAAAAAAGAGTTAGTAGATTCTCAATTTATACTGAACTTACAGAATTTATTTTTTAATTTAATTTTTATCGAATTCAACTTCATCAAATTATTGCAAAATTAATTTTACACAAATTAAAGCATGCATTTACTAGAATTTGGAAAAGATAGGAAATGCGGTGAGTTGGGTTTCTGTGCAGACCCTTTGGTCAGTGTTTGTAAAATAAAGTTGTTAAAAAAAAAGATGGATCGAATAAAATTAAGCACCAACTACAATACAATAGAACTATGCGAATACTAAAAACGCATGCGTTTGCATAGTTGAGTACAGCATCAGTGCCGCCTTAATTAAGTTAACAAAAAACTCAAGGAATCCATGCATGATTTTGTTCCTTTTTGTTGTTTAAGAAGTAGAAAACAAAAGCAGATAGAGATGAAAAGTTTGGGTTTTTTTTTTGACCAGATCACTTTACTTGGATGCTATGAAGTGCTATGATTTGCCCTGGCTTATGGTCTATAATAGGACAATGGAGAATTTTAATTTTTCTATATTTGAAATAAATACTTTAAGGAGTCGTTTCCCTAAATTTTTCAAAAAAATATCTTTTTAATTTTTTAGCTTATATTTTTAATATATTCTTTATAAAAAATTTATATAAAAATTTAAAATAAAAAAAATTCAACATAATATTTTTCACTAATTATTATTATTTAAAAAAATAAAATATTTTTCGTTTCAAAAAAATTCTCATATGTGACTATGAAACTCACTAATAATATATAAATAGTTGATAGAAACACTTTTACAGTTGTTCGATCAATTGATCGGATGGTTGTGATTCGATCAACTGATTTAGATAGAGAGAATAATTTTATTATTAATTTTTTTCAAAGCACGGATTGAATCAAACGGCTATTTAAAAAAATTAATCTATAAAGAAGAGATGACCCCAGCTTGGGGTCTCCTCCAAACCAAAGGACGTACCAAATGTTCCACCATTCTAAAATGGGAAAGTATGGAAAATAATTTGACCATACATAAAATCTTATTATTCGTACATTTATGAGGGAATCCACACTAATTTGTCGGCTTCCTAATTTTCAACTACTCAAAATTTTTTTAAAAAAAGGGAAAAGAAAAATATTCATGGTAGGGAAGTTTTAAGTTTATCAATGAAATAATTCTGAGTGTACTTATCTTTCAAAGAGCATGTTATAAAGAAGAGCCAAAAATTAAAGTAAGGTTCCCATTCATCTAGTGTGTGTATAATAATCTAACAAAAACAATTAATAATAATAAGAAGAACAATAATAGCTTATCCAATTACTGAGAGAGCTTTATGTCAATTCACTTCAATCTCTGTCAAATGAGAAGACTCATCCCAATTTCTTCTATCATTTGAGAATTGAGTACTCCATTATATCTATATATAAGATATCACTTTAAATAATCATTATTTATTTTATCAAAAGGTGAATGAATCTCAGAGTGGCTCACACTATTCTCACCAAACAGCAAATGAGACAACAGCAGCAATAACAACAACAACAACATAACCTTACCTCAGTAAGTAGGATTAACTGCAGAAACCCTTCACGCCATTGTATCCTTTTATGAACTAGCTTCTCTCACTTTGCTCTCCATAGCCAGGCTTCCTCCCTTGCTGCAAATGAGACAAAAACCTAGAATATGCCACATTATCTATGATGAACAACGTAAATCTCATTCTAGATTAGGAAAGAATGGAAAACAGGTAGAAAAAGAGATGATTGAAGAATAATGCTGACAGTAAAAAGCTTCAAACCTTTATGTCAATCAACACTTGATATAACATTAATGGGATAGAATTGAGGTCCTTGTCTAACCTGCACTGCTGCTCCATTTCACACTAAACAATGAGTTAGATACTTCACCATATTTGGAGCGAATCTATAAGCAACGAGGCTCTGTTTAGGGGTAAAATATAGATTGATGCACACAAGATAAGATCCACATCCACAACAAGAGATTGCTCCACTAATAAGAGAAGCAAGCGACGGAGACGAGAGACATTGTCAAGATTAAGACAGCAAAAGTTTCTTTCTTTTCTGTTGATTATTAATTTTTAAAAGAGTCTATACAGCAAAGATTTTCTCCCTGAAAGCCTTCCCTCCATCTTCAACATCCTACTCTGAATAGCCCGCACAGGCCTTCGCCCTCTATCAACCAGATTTTGTTGAAAATTGCAAAAATGGGGCAAGAGAAGTTCCACCTTGAAGAAGCAATGATTATCTACAGGATTGGTCCAAGGAGTATCTTCTCTACCAAATTGTGTGCATGCTACCTACATTTTCGATGTAACACCATCAAACAAATCCCTTAAGCGGTGCATCTTAGTTAACATCTCTTTGTTTTTGCAAAAGTATGAGTCTGCATTTGAAAGCATCACTCAAACAAATCCCTTAATCGGTGCATCTTAGTTAACATCTCTTTGTTTTTGCAAAAGTATGAGTCTGCATTTGAAAGCATCACTGAGAAATCATTCTTAACAGCCTCCACTGTGCGGTAGTAATTGTTTTCCAATCTTACTTTTATGATGTAAAGGGAAAGTGGAACAGGATACCTGCACTTATCAATTACAGCTTCAACAATATGAAATATCACAAGTCCGGTTTCATCGAATCAGAAAAAAATCAATGGCAAATATGACAGTCTTTTGTTGTCACTTTCAAGTTTTGTGCCTCTAAAGAACTTAAACCTTATGTATGGCATGTAATTTACAATACAACTTTTTTAGCTTGATCCGCATATTTAAATCTGCATCTAAATATGTTCCATGAAATCACTTAAGACATGTAAATAGTATGCTACAAGCAAACTACACTATCCGAAGCATCAAGCAAAGGTATTATATACCTGTTCAAGAAATCAGACTTCTGAGCTACCTGATTCAACTTTTGGATACCATGAAAATCCTGAGGCATATCATAGAGAAAGCCCATAAGAAAAATCTATAAATGCCTGGGCATTGTCAAAAGTTCAATTGAAAAGGAAGTGTAATTCTGACAAAATGAAAACACACCTTATTTCTGATCGAGGACTGGTCTATCTTATCAATAGATGCTAATAACCTAGTCCTGCTCCTTTCATCAATGTGAGGATGCTCCCATAGGCTACCAGCATCATGAAGTTCCCATGGGCTATGAAAATGCTGGGAAGATCCATCATTTTTGTACTGAATAACATACCTTTCCAATGGGCTTTCTGGAAACTCGGGAGATTTAGGCTTGACGGCCGTAATATGACCTTCATACCAACTCCCAACATCGCCTTCCTCGTTCCTCCACCAGACCTGACACTTATCTCTATGTGTCCAATTTCTCTCAATGGCCGCATCATATCGTGATCTTTCAACAATGAAGTCTGAGAAAGAAAGCAGCTCAAGCAAAGTCAATTTAAAGCTTCTTCCATATCCACTGCCCTAAGGATCTACGAACTCCAGCATCAGCTTACAGCAGCTCTCCCCAGAACCTGGTAGAGATGAATAATCAAGCTTAGTCACCTTGCAAAATTCCACAGCTTTAAGGTCTACTTTGAGAGATCTCCAAGGTCCAATTTCATGGTAACGCACAGATTCCAGGAACTCTCCATGGCCCTGATATAGATACACTTGTATTAAGCCTCAGATAGAAATATAAATGCAAGCAAAACATGTGAAAGAAAGCTGGATAAATTACATACAACGCATGTCCCTTACAAATCATTTATATGTAAGGACAAACAAGTATATATATCAAAACTCATGCATGGGATACACACTCATACATGGAATCTATTCATTACCTGTCTCAAATATGCAACTTCGTCACCAAGTTGGGGAATATATCTATAGCTTTCCTCATGTTCCAACAATATCAACCATGACTTTCGCAATGATGGGTAAGAATTCTTTCTATTAGTGACTCTGATACCTGAAGCAGCACAGTCTCTCCTATTCGTGGCAGACCTCAAACCAACAGTCACTCTTGAAGCAGATTTTGATTCATTACTTACGGCACTATCATGTAGGTTTCGAGCAGAACTTTGTCCCACAGGGGATGCTAATGAAGAACCAGAGCTTTCACCATTCCTTATAGACTTGACAAAGAGATTTGACTTAATTGAGGCTCGAGAGGACCTTGTTCTGCGGAGACTATCAACCTTCGCATCACTTGTGTCATGGTTGCTGGGATTTGATGTCCTCTCATCATCAAAATCACAATTCAATAGGAATCATACTACTTACAAACCTTGACCTTCTATAAACCGCCATATACTTCTTATCATGTGATAAACCACCATCTTCCTTGTAGATATCCATGTTACCATCATTCTGATCATCATCGTCCAGGCTTCCTCCACTTGTACCCTCGCCTTCTTCCAGTAAAGAAGTCTGATTCTGCTCAAATTGGACTGGGCATGATGCAGTTAATTCACAATCAGCAGTCTTGTGGTCTTCGGATACAACAGATAGCTCTGAGGAATTGCCAAATTGCTCTGCCAAACCTTTTGATTTAATCCTCAATCTCGATATGCAGGTTGTCCATATTGTCCAGCTTCAAGGGCATGTCTAGCATTACCATTAATCATTTGGTTAGAACCTTCACGATGGTTGTCACCAACAACGCATGCATCATTTCCCTGGTTATGGTGGTCTTGCATGACTACACTACTAGCTTTGTGGTACCGTTGAATGTAACCTGAGTTACAACCTCCTTCTGCAATTATTATGTGCAGCATCCTCCGTCAAAAATGGAGGTTTATCAGGAGAAAGATTCTTTCTCATGGCACTGGCCTCTTCTAAAGCGCCATTTTGTAAGTGTCCCATGCTCTCACATTCCTTTCCATCACGGCTAAGTTCATAACTGGCATTACGCCCAAGTATGGAAGAAACAATCTGTATGCATATCAGGCACACACCACACAGTTCCAGATTCGCCCAATCTTATACGTTTTGAAGAACGAACTTTAACTTCTCCCCATCTGATACTGTTTGGTTTTCCCAAAGAAGTACTTGGCAGATCTATATTTTCATTATTGTGATCACAACCATTTCCGTTTTGAGAGGACATTTGATCAACTGTACTGCCAGAGGTATTTACATTTCCAATGGGACTTAAATTGGTTCCCAGTGAGGAGGGTGCACCCAAATTACCTTCAGGCAACATGTTTAGCATGCTATCATGTTTTTGGCCATCAGGTCCCACGACCTGTGAAGACATATTCACCTTTGGATCACGGCCTGATAGCTTAAGTACAAGTCTCCTTTTAGTTCCACCATTCAAATAATCATTAGATCGAGAAGGTCTAGAAACATCTTCGAACTCACGTTGGTAGCCCATCAGGTAAGCGCCACTGCATAGGTGCCAAAGAAACAGCATCCAAAGATTGAACATATCGCAAGATGATACCAACATTTGGAAAATGGTTAGAAACATACCACTCCAATTATAAAATCATTTGATGATGATGCCACCAAAGCATTATTTGAACTCACAGCCAGGTCAGTTATGTCACCCTTCACAACAACCCAAGATGATGGTTACGTAATTTAAGTGACATTAGAAGATATTAAGATACTTCCTCGTTAAAGGAAATTATGGCACTAATATATTGAAAAATAAAAGAAAACTAGTAAAGAGATAGTTAGCTAGCGTGCGTGCGTTTCTTTTGAGACATGCCTTGTGAAAAGACATGCCAAAGAGTGAAAAGACAATTAGCTAATCTCAGGTTGAGAAAACATGCTACTGTGGCTAAGACCATGTTTCTTTTGCGAGAAAAGAAGAAAAAAGTGAGAGTGAAAGAAAAGGAGAAAGAACCTCTCTTTTCTTCTCCACCAAATTCTCCTTCTAACCAAATAACACAAAGACGGGTAAAATTCTCCTTTCTTTTCTTTCATTTTCTCTCAGAAAAAAATTTTAAAAGACCAAAAGAAAAACATTAGCCACTGGAAGAGAGTAACAGATAACATGGGATGGTATGGATTTCATACGTTGACCACAAAGAGTATCAGCTAGTTAAAGTACAACCATCATTCAGCATTCAGCAACCATATAACAACTTTCAAGCATCAGAATGACTAACACATCATGCATCGCAAATAAATTTCCAGGCAATAAGGTCAAGCTGTAGTACAATTGAAACTTTGAAGCCATAGACAGAGGTACACAGTGCATACCACAATAGACCGCATTTGTATGCCCCCGTGCTGTCTTAATAATCTGCATCTTCTGCACCATACTCTGTGGTTTAGCGATGGCATAACATGCTGCTCTTACAGATGGAGCATGATGGTGCTTTGTGAAACCACCACCTAACTCCCTCAAACTTAACCCACAAACTTGATCAGCCTGCATATGTGGCCAACGCAAACAACGTGCCAACTGGTTTACTCTCTTAACATCTCCATTCCTACTAGCTGGAATAAGTCAACTCTTAACAAGGATCTTATGTAGGAAAAAAGTAACAGAAGCACAAGATTATATCTGACAAAATTTAATTATTAGAAGATCATAAAATTTTAGAGACTAAATAGAAAGAAAGTGTAAAATCCACAAGAAACGATGTGCTCAAAATCAAACCTGAAATTAGAAGATGAATGTAACTTACATTCAAGAAGTAAAAAGGAGCCAGAACCAAGGAGGGTGGGAACATCAGCAGCTCTTGGACAGCTTCGTCCAATAACAACAGGGGAGGAACTCAAAAGCAGGTGTTTTAGAAGCTTAACCAAATGTCTTTCCCAATGTGCAGGTACCTCTGAATCAACTTCGGATAACACAAGGGGAGAGAGATCCCATCATCATCTTCCTCCCCACTCGGCACACAATTCCTTGAATACCAAGCGTGATACCTTCTGGGCAAAAGCTGATGCTCCAACAGCTCGTTGCACAGCTGTCCATATGCCTTCTTATAGGGTCCGGCAGACAGGAAGTGCATGATCAAAAGATAAACTTCCCTACGGTTGATATCTACTTCAGATTCAGAAGGAGAATCAATATTCATTTCTGGTCCCATGGAGTCTAATTTCCCTGAAAACTTTCTTGAAATACTTGAAGATGCAATAGGCATAGCAAACTCATCAGCAGTAGCTTTGATGTTGCTGTGTACCATGCCTCCAATAAGACCTAGAATTTCACCCCATCACAAAATTGATTATTTTAAAAAACAATCGAACAAGAAAATTTTCAAAAATATATCAGCCTATTGAAAGAATACACTAAAAGGGGGACACAACTGCCAACAGAATCTGGAATTTGAACAAGAAAGAAAAACTACAAATAATGATTGAAAAGTTACATGAAACTCCAAACATCTAGAGCAAATTATAATCCACCCATGCATAATCACCAAGAGGTTTGGAAGACAATTCATCATGGTGAGAGTGCAGAGATGCACGTTGCTCATCGATGCCAATATTATCCACCAAAAAAATTGTGACAAGATGACAAAAATTACGCACCATTTTCCACAACAGCATTGACTCCTTTCATATTATAATGATTATTGCATTTGGAATTTTTTTTCATATTGTAGACTTCCATTCTGAACACGTCTAAATAACCTGTAGCTGCAAAACTATTGTTTTCGAAAAACAGTTGCTTCCTAGAGCTATAACCAAAATGTAATGTTTGTCACAAGAACTTTAAGATTATAAACCCTTAAATGCAGATATACATATACAAATATGGCTACCAAGGGCTTAACATAAGCAGTAACTAACATAAAGACTAACATTTGTCATACTTTAGACATATTAAAGCAAATTATCAACAGAATTCAATACATTATACTCAATATAAGGCTCAATAGACCTCTAGACCATGTTCAATAATATCATTTGCATGGAATTTAGTATAAGATAAAAGCAAAATTAAGTGGTTCAAACTAGTGTTGGCATATCTAGACCATCCGGGTCGACTTGAAAACCGTCAAAACGAGACTAAAACCGATCCGAATTTATAAATAAACCACTCATGCAAATGACCCGAGCGACCCGCCAACCGGATCAGTTCAGGATGAATTAAAAAAAAATTTTGTTTACTTAACCAAACCTAATCCAGCAATCGGAAGTGTTTCCGAATAGATTCTTTCTCCATTGTCGATCCAAAAGATTGTCGATCGCTCGATCTGCATTGAACCACTGGCGAAGCTCCGGTGATGCTTCCGATAACTTGCTCCTCCGTTGCTGCATCTCTCGGCCGCACTCCCTCTGCCTTCATCACCGTTGTATTTGTAAGCCAACTTTTTCATCCTACTTTTGCTAGAACCTGCCGGTGCTGGTGTTGTGCAGATCTAGGTTGGTGGTGACGATGATAAAGATAAACTCGTGTATCCACTCGGCTTAATCATAGCGAAAAGGAACCCTAATACAAGGTAAATTATCGCTAGTAGGAAAGACTCCACTGCAGGAAACTCGTCCTCCTCCTCCTACTGCTATACTTGTCTTTGCTGCACCGCATTCATGGTCTTTACTACGTTGTTACTTATCCGGTGATCACGGCGGTGAGGAATGCGATGTCATTCTGCTCTGGAGCTTCGTAGTTGCTAATTTCTTCAACAGTAATGGCACGACGACAAAGAACACAACAAACTTCTCTGTTCTTGATTCCTTCTACGCGAGTGCATCGATTTTGATGCCTTCTTCGCCGTCATTGCTGCTGCTTCCTTCTCCGTTGATGGCGCCAACGAAAAATGAGGTGATATTCCTCTCTACTTTGCTTCTTCGTCATTGCTAATTCCTTCTCCGGGGAATAAACGGTGGAGAAGAGATTTCTTAATGGAACAGAGCTAGTCTTCTTTCGGCAACGGCACAACGACGACGAATGCCACCACCGCCGTCTCAACCACTCAGGCTTCTCTGCAACAGATTCAAATTTCTACAACCTTCTATGAAACTTATTTACAAGCACAGCAAAAGATCATCGGTGATGAAGGCGGCGGTAGTGACCAGCGAGGATGGGGATATTCAGTTGAAGATAGAGGAGGGATGGGACTATGTACAAAAAGTCTTGGATTCGAAAGCTGCAATGATTGAATCGCCGACGAACCGGTCCCGTCCGCCGTTGTAGTCAGCGACGATGAAGATGACATCAACAATCACGTTGCATTCTCTCACTACCAAACACATTGACTCGCAGGTCAACTTACTAATCCGCCGAGTTGAACCATGACTTGGCAACGATTCCGGGTCGACGACCGTATTGGTTTAAACTGCCCATAAGGACTGTCATTTCATACTTTAAGGCTAACTAACTTGCTAGTCACTCTACTGTCTTAATCTCTGTTAAAAAGTCCTTTTACTCATTCTCTAAACCTAGTAGCCACAAATCATTGGCCAAATGCTGTACAGGAACTTGCTACAAGTAAGGGACATCTTCGATTTCACTGGCCTGCTAAAAGACAAACGGCAAATGAAAGGTTACGGATATATTCTCCTCTTCCAACCGTATATCAAAAAATGATAATGCTTTCAACTCTGTTCCAATCTCGCTTCACTCCAACAATTTAATTCAATTTGTCATGCATTTTGCAAGCACTGGCTTATCACGTAAACGTTTATGCATTGGTGCTATTAAATTCTTCAAAAACATCCAAAATTAACCTCCTAAGATCGCATCCCCAAAACTTTTTCATTTACTTAATATTTTGCTTCTACAATTTCCACTGCTTTCTCAAAGCACACTATCAGTTCTTCAATTAGTGTAACGTTTCTACATATTTCTTACTGGACTTCACAAGAATTAAGTAACCTAATGAACTACACGTAAGCGCATGTAGGATATTCATCAAGCTCTTCCATGATAAGGTCAGTAAGTATATAAGTACTACTCTATATATCCAAAGTGACATTCAGACATTTTATTTAATGTCATCCACACTGCTAATCAGTAATGCCAAGCTAAATATTCTTAAGTAAATCAGTAAAAGAAATCCGGAAGAGGGCATACACCTAAACTTTCTACAACCTAACCGAGGTATCCATGTATTTGCAGGAATGTGCTAATTCCTCATCTTGCAAAAGAATACCAAGTTTCAACAAAACTTCATCAAGCAGATCCTGAGAAATAATCTCAAGCCCTACAGATTTCTACCAGTTACTAAGGGTCCTTAAATAATGAATGACCTTTGATTAGACGAAATTATCTACGTTCCTCACAAGATCTCAATAAATAACTAGTTAAAAATAAGAACAGAAAAACTACAAACAACTGATGATCTTCCTAAATTCTATAACAGTAAACCACTCTAAACAAGAAGATAATTGGTTTAACATCTCATATTACTCCCATTCTACCCAAGATCTCAATGAACAAAAAGTTCAATGAGAAAGATTTAACAACCATCCAAATAGAAAGATATAATCATTATAAATAACTGATAATCTTCTTTTAATTCAATTCAGCAATAACAACTACACAAACTTCAAACTAAGAATCATCCAAATAGAAAAATAGAATCATTATAATAACTATAATCTTCTTTTAATTCAATTCAGTAATAACAACTACACAAACTTCAAACTAAGCAATAAAACAAAAAATTCACCATAAAACAAAACCTATTAACGAAATTTTGCAAAAAGGAAACAAGAAGACCGACCAGAATCAAGAGATACGGTTTGCGAGATCAGGCGAAGACTGGGAATTTCTCAGCCGGTGTTTTGCCTTTTTTTGGGGGAGGGGAGTCTCACCGGCGACGATTTGGTTTATTGGGGAGGTCGTTGGTTCGACTCCCAGCTGTGGCTAAACCAAAAAAAAAAAACAAAAAAATAAAAAAATAATAAAAAATAATAATAATAATAATCCGATACTGCAGCACTGCTGTAGTCTTGCGTTGTTTTTCACGTTCTCCCTAGCAGTAGGCGATGTTCGCACTTTTAAAATAATTTTTTTAAAATAAAAAATATTTTTATTTTTAAAAAATAATAAATATATATAATAAAAAAGTTTATTAAGTAATTTTTTTATATTTTTAAATTTTTTAATAAATTTTTAAATAATTATAAAATATATATTAAAAATATAAAAGTAAAATTAAAAATTATCTTTCTGATCAAACAGTTTCTAGTTATCGACCGGGTTTGTGTGTATCGGTCACGGGCTGTAGTGGATCCGGTCTTTACCAGACCCGTAGGCGACCGTTAATATGATATCGGTGTTGGGGCGGAAGGAATTGTTGGGACTGGCTAGTTGGGACGGCCCTTTGAAGCTACGAACTTAAAAACAAGAATGCCAAGGGTCTTATAAATTAGAGCTTTATAAAATAAAATTTATTTTTATTTATTTTAAAAAATAAATTTATTAAATAGTAAAAATAATAAAATTTTATAACATATATTCTTTTTATATTTTTAAATTTTATAAAATTTATAAAAATTTATAAAAAATATAAATTAAATTAGAAGGATGAAAAGTATTTGAAACGCAACGCCAAACTCCAAGGATCTTAAAAAATGCTAAATAGAGTTAACTCTTTTATCTTACTAGTATATCCGAACATGCTTAGATTGATTGACTACTCTTCACTCATATTTATCTTCATCTTCACAGTTCACTTTCATTTTTATCGTACTCTTTTATCTCCTCCCCTAAAACTTTAAAATGGTAATTAAAACACATGAAGTTTCAATTTAAAATCTAAATGAAGAAAATAAAATTTTGTGGTAATTGAAAATATGCCCATTGTTTAGATAATATGGCAAACTTTCATATTGAAATTTGAAGGTAGCTTCCCAAATGTTTCTCTTGTGCTTTTCTTATTGAACTGATTGTTGTTACGAGCCACTTAGTGCCTATTTGATATTGCTTATAAACTTCTTTCATTATAATTTTTATATTTCACATTTTGAAATAAAATTTTTAGAATATTTTATAAAATTTATTTTAAAAGTCTAAAAAACTTGTATGTCGTAAACTATTATTATTATTTATTTTTATTATTTTTTTAAAAAACAATAGAACTTACTTTTTAAAATTCTAAAAATATTTTTTTTATAGAAAAGCTCATTTTTCAAAAACATTTATAAACATCCATTTAAAATATAATACCTTGTAATTTCAGTCCAGAAAAAGAAATATAAATAATTTATCGAAAGGTTATAATATTTTGTAGAGGAATATATATCTTAGGGTATATATTAGTTTTGTGGAATACATTATTTTTAATATTAAAAATTTCACTTCTACATGTAATTAAATATAAAAAATTATTTCCAAACTCACTTACAACTATAATCAAATTAAAAAATCTCAATTATATTTACCCATTTTTCAAATAACCGATTTCTTAAACATTTATATTATAAAAGTTCTCTTACTGAAACTGATTAGGGCGTGTTTATTATAGTATAAACTCAGTTTTTTAGAAGTGAATTTAACAAATAAAATTCAAAACTAAAAATATTTAATAAAAAATAAAATTTTATAATTATTTTATATTATAAGTAAGTTTTAAAGTTAAAATTTAAAAAATAAATTTTTAATAAAAATAATTTATTTTGTATTGTAAGTGAGTTTAAAAAAAATGAGCTTGAAGGGATACGTAAATCGGCCTTTATTATGACACAAAAAGGTTCTAACTTGCGCTTGACTTAAGTTCTTATTAACTAGCGAATAATCTGGAATAATTTATTTTCATCTATATTTACTTTTTGTCCTTATTTTTCTTTTCAAATTTTTTAGAATTTTATTTTCTCTTAAGATAAAAAGAGAAAAAAACTTAGTTAATTAAATAAATAGGAGGTCAATTTAGTGCGTGTTTACTTTTAAATAAATTCACTGTGAATTTAAAAATTAAAATTATAAACTATAAATTTTGTATTGTAAGTGAATTTTAAAAATACAATAATTATTTTATTAAATAATTTATTTTAATTTTTTAATACTCGCTTTTTTATTCCTGCTCTTACTGAATGAATGCCTTTTATATTGTATTAAAACTTTTAAAAAATTAGCTTGAAAAAAGAATTAGTTCGGTGTTTTGATAAACAAGCCTGTCAAGCCCTGAAGATTCAACTGCTAGGACTACGAAACGTCAAATGAAAGCTTCGAGTTGATGGCTAAGGAGAGTGTGTAACAGGGCTTTCACGTGTTTGAAACGTGGCGGTCCTCTACTTGATAACTATTGATCTAAACTACTCAGTGTAGCAATTAAACAATTGACACGTTGTAACAATATAAATTCTGTTATACAATGTACTATCCCTTGAATTGAAAATTGGAATGAGGTCTTCCGTTTTGGATTCCCACTAAGCGCTTCTCTTTAGTTCCCTCCCCCCTTCACCCTCCTCGCTGCTCACCAGCCGGCCACCGCCGTCGCCGGCGCGATGGGTTCCGATTCTCAGCAACAACGCCAAGCAATCAAAGTAACCCTATCTTTCTGTGTCTGAAAAATTTCTGTCCAACTGTTCTTGCTTAATTAATCAAATGCTGTGAAATGTCTTTCTCTTTGAATAGAAATCGATTGTTGAGCTAATAACGTTTGGATTTTTTCTTGTTATAGGAAGCGAAGGTATTGATGGTTGGTGCTGGTGGTATTGGTTGTGAGTTACTCAAGACGCTTGCCCTCACTGGGTTTCAAGATATTCATATCGTAAGCGAGATTTTTCTTACTAGATTTTCCTCCTTAATTTTGTTTTGAGTAGTTGATTTTGTTTGAATAAATGAATGTTATTTGGTGTTTATGGGAATTTTTTTTGTCTTTTTGTAGTTTTAAGCTTTTTGAGCGGTGTTTTTTTGGGGGGTTTTTGAAATTTAGGGTTTGTTGAAGAATGTAAAATTTTGAATTTTCTTATAATTGAAAATTTGTTGTCGATTAGTTCAAGGTCCTGCATGGTACTTCGTTGAGGTTTTTTATTTCTCATAACACCCTTCTTTCATTTTTTGAATGTAAGTTTATCTATACAAACGTTTTCTTTTGTGAGATTTCGTTTTCTAGCTAAGGTGCTTTGAGTTTGATGAATGAGTCTTTGAGTTAGTGTGAAGTGATGACGTGCTGCTTGACCTGTTGCTATATTTTGGTAATAACAAGTGGCGCTTTTCCTGTAATCCGTTTTTTGGGTCTCTTGCTATTTAAAGGAAGTTTACCTTCAGCAAAGCTATTCAGCTAGGTCTTTATTGCTTATTTTTGCTGAAGTTTGTAATCTTGTGAGGAACTTCTCTTTACTTCTCGCTGATTCTGTCATGACTCCATTGCCATAGCTTAGAGGGTTGATTTGTCCGAGCCTCAAGCTAAATATGGCAGCCGTCTAGTGCAGTATGTTTCCATGTGCTATCTGTTGGATTGTGCTTACTTTGTAAGGAGCATGTGAGTGGTCATATTTTTTTTCTCATAATAGTTATGTGTATGTGGTTGTGAATATAGGAGTACGTGAGGCGTGAAAATAAGTGTAAAATGCGATCCTTTGTACTTGTCAGCTAGATTTTAGAGAATAGCAATATTAACTATTCAGCAAAGAAAAATTAGCCTTGATCCACTTAAAAGTTGAGATGGTTGTATTTGAGTGTACGTGAGGCTTAGCTTATAAGTCTTAACACTATTTAATAAATTTCATTGATGTCAACCTTGAACAAGTTCAAGGCGTTGTTTGCCTTGATAAGGAGCTTTCTTCATCACGTATACTTTTCCAGAATATTACCGGTTGACGGATGTGGAACCTTATACTCATGATTGCAGGAATATCTATTATTCTTCTTCTTTCAGATAAAGCTGCTTGGTGTGCTTGACATTATGTCCAGAAGTGTTGAAATTTTTTTTTATTTGCATAATCTACTTGCTTCTTTCAAATTCTGTAGTGCTAGATGATCTTATGGTCCAACCATCATTGGAGTTCAGTGAATGTTGGTCACTGAAGTGGTATATTAATTGTAGTATTCGTAAAATTTTGATCTCTTTAACTAATTGTGTGGCTATATATTGTTGAGTTTAATGGGATAGGATTGGTTGGTGGTTTACTGCAACAAGCTTTTATGAATTTCAGCATCAATTTTTTTTCCATTTAAACACAGCATTGATGCTCCTCAGGAGCTGTTATCCATAACAGTTTCCAATATACTTATACAGTTTATTAAATGGCTTATCTTATCTGTACTTCCAGGCTTCCGTCAGTACTTGGAAGTTTTTGTTGGTTGAACATTTTTAAGGCTTCATGTTTATTTTGTGCAGATTGACATGGACACTATTGAAGTAAGCAATTTAAATAGGCAATTCTTGTTTCGCCAGAGTCATGTTGGGCAATCTAAAGCTAAAGTACGTAAGTTTTTTCTTCTTAATTCTTTTACCAACCTGATTCTCAATTTAATATATTGATTAATTACCAGGTTGCTCGAGATGCTGTTTTGAAATTTAGGCCTCACATCAACATCACGGCATACCATGCAAATGTCAAGAATCCTGAATTCGATGTTGAATTCTTTAAGCAATTTAATGTTGTCTTGAATGGTCTCGACAATTTAGATGCAAGACGACATGTTAACAGGCTTTGCTTGGCTGCTAAAGTACCATTGGTTGAGAGTGGAACTACTGGGTTTTTAGGGCAGGTGAGGTTGAAAATATCCTTGTCACTTTAACAATTATTTTGCATTTAATAATATATTAGTTCATTTTTCCTGAGGCACATGATTGATTTCAGTTTGCAGAGTTGGGTCTATTAAAAATAGTAGTGATTCATATCTGAGATTTTTTAAGTGCCACTTTCATAATTGTGTTGCTGCATTTATGGGCAATAGACAGAGAGATGAGATAATCCATATCTAAAGGGATCAGGTTGACCTTTTTCAATAATGTTCATTACTTTTTAGGATTTGATAAAATGATTTGATTTTTCGAAAGTAGGTTCTGACAGGGTATCCCAACATATATGTAGTTGTTATGTTTATTAATGTAAATTTCATGATTTCTTAAAGGAAATTAATTTGTTAAGTTGTTATAAATGCTTCCGATGGACTGCAGAAATATGGGAATAATATTCAAGAATATTGATTGTTAACATATTACTTCAATGGTTCTTCAAGCAATAGCTGTTTCTTATCACTGTTAGTTCGTTGTGAAGTAAATGGTTAGAAATCAGTCATCACCACATTCCTAAAATTGAAAACTTTTTATTTTGAAAACCTGATACTTGCATTTAAGATGATTAATTTGCATTTAAGATGATTAATTTCTATACTTCTATTTGCATTGATGCAGGTAACTGTTCATGTTAGGGGCAGAACAGAGTGCTACGAGTGCCAACCAAAACCAACTCCAAAATCATACCCTGTTTGCACCATCACAAGCACCCCTTCAAAGGTAAAGATTGGTGAAGCCTGAATAGTGTTTTTCAGGGTTAAGTTGATATCTTAGCTTGTTGATAGTATTTGAAATATAAGCTATCATGCTATCGAGTCTATTTGAAACATTTAGCTCCTTTAGTACTGCATTGTATATTTGTCTATGTATGGAAAAAGTAAAAAAGTGTATATGGTAGTTGTTTTGAAACTCTTACTCTCTTCCTGTAGCTCTGGTTCACTCTATATGTCAATGAAAATGATTAAGTGCACCAGTGACAACTAAATGTTCAGTTCTTTATGCTGTGGTTCATTTTCCGAAAGCTTTTTAGCTAATATGCAAATATAGTACAGAGTTAATTTTCTCAAAACTTAATATTCTTTTACTGTATTAGTTTCTGTCAGAAAGCATCAATATGTTTTTGGATGCCATAAAGCTATTCGTTTTGAAAGTGCCTCTCTGTCTGTTCATTTTGTTCTGGTGATCAAATGGTGTATATGTGTGAATTGGTGCATGCTTTTGGTGATATTGACATTGTGACCTTTTGTGAAAGTTTTAATGAAATCCCAGTTGTAATCAAGGCCCTGACATTAAGTTAGACATCACTTAGGTTGCTTTTGTGTTCGTGATGCCTACTTTCTGGAAGTTGAAGTTGTTGTTTGTTTGATGGAAGCTTTTTAGCAAGGTACAAATAATAGGTTGTAACCTCTTCGGGCGCCCTTTTTCGTACATCTCCACTTGTTATACTGTTGGGATCGGATGAGATACTTGCCTTGTGATTGGTGTTTGAAAATGAGTGGTGGGATTTGAAGAAAAAGGTACAAATAATTGTTAAGGTCCATAGTTTTATACTTTTAACTATTATGTCTGGATTAAATGAAGCCTAATCCAGATAATGGGACGCTGTTATTTTGTGGATATTTTAACTCAGACCTAATAATGTGGTTCGCATTGTAGTCTATAGTCCACTTTAGACTTCAGATGTTCTCAGATTAATACTTTTGATCTCTGATTTCCATTTTTGTTTGCAAATACTTCCATATTCAGAAATTCTTTTGAAATATGCCAATCATTTTGGAGACATTGCTGTAATTGGGAATATCATTCTTAGAAAATTTGGATCTTCATGAATTGAGTTGTATTTGTGCCATTGCTTCATCCTAGTGCCCTTTATCTGTTCTCTTGCATCAAGGAAAGGCACCTAAAATGTGTTCTAGCCCATACGATGAACTACTTTCAGAGTTTTGGTTGTGTCTTGTGTTACTAGACACTGATTATGAATCTTCCATGAGACTAGTTAAATCTAGCATCATTTATCATCCTTTAAGTTCTCTTCCAACTTTACCATGTTTTGTAGTGGCTTAGTTCTGAAGTCTCCATGTCTGTTTCCTTTGGAGCATTTCCAAGAAAAAGTTGATGTATCTAATTCTTTTCTGATGCTTATTCTTCTGCTCAGTTTGTCCATTGTATTGTCTGGGCAAAGGACCTGCTTTTTGCAAAGTTGTTCGGAGATAATAATCAGGATAATGATCTGAATGTGCGTTCTACTAATGATGATGCTTCATCACAAGATAAAGATGTGTTTGAGAGGAATTTGGATGAGGATCTTGAGCAGTATGCACAGAGGATATATGATCATGTCTTCGGGCATAACATAGAGATTGCTCTAGCAAATGAAGAAACTTGGAAGGATAGAAGAAAACCTCAACCCATATACATAAGAGATGTACTTCCAGGAAGGTTTGTACATCAAAATGGAAATCCAGAGAAGAATGCCTTAGTTGACGGGTCAGATATCTCTGCTATGTTGGCTCTTGGCCTAAAAAATCCTCAGAATATATGGAGTCTTGCTGACAACACGAGAGTATTTGTAGAGGCTTTAAGATTACTTTTTGAGAAACGAGAAAAGGTTCACCTTCATTTTCTTTCTTGCCTTTCGAGTAGATTACTTATTAAATATTTCTCATGTATGTTTCTATTTGTGTTCATGATTTGTTAGGATGTTAGCAACCTGATTTTTGATAAAGATGACCAGCTAGCAGTAGAATTTGTAACTGCTGCTGCTAATATCAGAGCATCCTCCTTTGGAATCCCTCTTCATAGTCTTTTTGAAGCTAAAGGAATTGCTGGCAACATTGTGCATGCCATTGCAACGACGAATGCTGTTATAGCTGGTCTGATTGTGATTGAAGCAGTTAAGGTACTTCAGGATGATTTCAAGAGATACAGGTTCGTTTCATGAACTTCTGTTTTATGTTTTTCATTTTTATTTTATTTCATTTTAATTCTTATGTTTGAGTCATATTATTCTTTCGAGAAATTAATCCTTCAGCATGTAGCAGTTTACGAAGTTTTTATCTGTAAGGACATCAATATTAACCTCATATGCTAATCTTTCCTGTAGCATCATAAAATGGTTATGAAGATGGGTGTTTGGGTGGTTTGCTCTTGGTTGTGGAGTATTCAAGCTTTCTTTGCTATATTACCTATGTAATAGTTGGTTACCAGCTCAAGCAGGGCATCATGACCTTAGAAGGATAAACCAGGAAATAGCTGGACTCTACAATTAGCTTAATATATTACTAAATATGCCTTATAATAAAAAGAAATGCACTGAAATTAGTTTCATAAAAGTTTCCCCTGAAAAACTGATCATCATTAACTCTTATATGGTCAGAGTCACTTTGTTTTCTTGAGTGATGATATCTCTTGCTAATCTGGGTAAGAGTGGAAGTGTTTTGCATCGAGATATAGCTGTTTCATATGAAGGTGTTACTTAATCTTCTTGCCTTCTGTGTTACCTCTAGGGTATGTTTTTTCTAGTTGATGTCTCAACTCTTTTGGGCTTAGTAGCTACTAAAGGATCATATGGCTTCATTTGCCATCTGATTTTCTCTTTCAGAATGACATACTGTCTCGAGCATCCAACGAGAAAAATGCTTTTGATGCCAGTAGAGCCATTTGAGGCAAATAAGTCATGTTACGTATGCTCTGAGGTGTGACTCTAGTATTGAAGACTCTCTATGTGATGTGCCATTTGATCTTTTGATAACATTGTTTCTTATTATATGGTGACAGACAGAACTGTTACTTGAGGTAAATACACGTACCTTCAAGCTGCGAGACTTTGTCGAGAACATTGTCAGAAACAAGTTGGGAATGAATTTACCCTTGATAATGCTTGGTTCAACTCTTATTTATGAAGTGGGCGATGATTTGGAGGAAGATATTGCAGCCAACTATGCTAAAAACCTTGAGAAGGTTTATCATTATTGCCTTTTTAAATGCAGTCATATAGTATGAATTTCGTACTTTTTTGGATATAAAAGAATGCCATGTGTTATTGTAGGTTTTGGCTGAACTACCAGCTCCAGTCACCAGTGGTACAGTCTTAACAGTCGAGGATCTCCACCAGGAGCTTACTTGTAGTATAAATATCAAACACAGGTCTTGACAATTTTACTATACACATATCATGCTACTCAGTATTCCCAACTCATTCTAGGAGATTGTAGAGATATTATTTATGCTATTTTGTGATCTACTTTTTGTGCCATCATTTGTTATTTTTACCTGCTTTTTTGATAATTTTTTAGGAGAGGGTGGAGTGCATATAATCTTTGACTTTAGGTGCTTGTTTGCCAGCTGTCATGTTAAAGAATAATCATGAGGTCGGATTAATTGATGAGGAAAGCAACTTCCAGACTTCTAGTAAATCAAATTATAGGGTTGAATGTTTAATCCAACCTATTCTTTCCTAAGCTTTAATTGAACAGCTACTAAGAGAGAAGGAATCTGTGTATTAATGTCAGAATAATGGTTAACATGGGATTGCATGGTACACTGGTCAGAGGGTGGCCAGGAGCCAAAGTCTGTATTTGTAGGTTTGCTAGTTTGCTTGGAGCTACCTGGATAACATAATTAAATCTAGAATTAAGGACAGTTGCATTTTTACCGATAGATTAATATGCTACAAATAGATAGATAGGTGAGTCGACTAGGCAGGAGATGGCTTAGGTTGATCTGAGTCACTGACTAAGAGTATAATTCTTATGCATATCTGTTCATCCTGTTGGAATCCCCACACACGAGGTGCATGGTCAGCTTTTTTTTTATGTAATATAGATGGTTGAGTCTTTCTTGGTCAAATGACCTCCAATTATTGAAGGACCATGACTGCACGCTTAATCAAAGCTTATCCACACTACTATTGAATAGGCTGAACTATCAAATTATCTGTTTGTGCAAGTGTTAACCTTGAATGATCATGTGCACAGCATAGCCAAGTTACAAATATCCTAGAACTTATTTGTATGTAACAGTTAGTATTTTTAATGATTTATATGCCAGAATTATTGAATTTTTGAACTAAGAAAACATGCTACTCTGCATACTTTCTGTGATAAGACTTTGTACTTTGTGAAGCAAGTTAGTGTAATATCTTCTTGATTGTTCGATTTTCATGATGCTAACCCTTTTTCGATCTACTTCCCTTATTTGTATAGCTATTATATATTTTAATTTTTGTTCCTCAAGTTAGTCAATGGAAAGACATCTGATTTGTCAAAAACTGTTGCGATTTCTGGGGAAATTCTCCTTGATGTTGCAACTGCATTGCATTACTTACGTTGTCCATCATCTGCTCAGAGAAGTGTTTGATGAGGAAAAGGAGCCTGATCGGATGGTCCTTTCTGGATGGACTGCACCCTCAGATGCAAATGCCCATATTTCAAACAACAGAGGGACAAGTTTAGATGTTTCATCAGCAACAGAGACAGTCAATGAGGTTGAGACAGCCACAGGAAACCAAGGCTTTGTTGGTGGGATGAAGAGGAAGCTCTCTGAGTTGGCACAATCAACGGATAATCATGCTAGTAAAAAAGTGGAAGAAGTTGCTGTTATTGATGACGATGACATTGTTATGCTTGATGAGAGGCCAGATTTTGGTAAAAAAAGGCGACCAACGTAGCAACTTCTTACCCAATACTAAATGACAATAGTCTAACTTTTAGCATCAAGTTTAACTTGGGGAATTTGTTTTGTGGTTGTAAAGAATAAGCCACCACCAGTACTTGTTTATTTTTCTTTGTACTAGTGGGAGTTGTCAAATTGTGGGTCTTCCAAAACTTTTCAAATGTTTCTGTTTCATGATAACCTAATTCTGCTTGTGATATGTTCTCATTCTTTTGTATAACCTTTTGGATTTGCCTTCAATTTTTGAGAAACAGGAAGATAGGTGAAGATGGCCTACTGGCTAAGACCATGGAGTCAAATTCTTTTGTCGCACTCATTGATCTGTTAGATGCTCTACAACACTAACTCACAGATTCAATTTTAATCTAATTTTGTTACTTTTCTGGTGACTTAGCGGAATCGATTAGTTTTTATAAATTGGAGTTTGAATGATGCTGGTTTTTTTTAATGAAATTTATTTTAAAGTATTTTAACTTTTTTGATTTAAAATAACAAAAATATTTACAGATTATATGACACATTTTATCTGTAATTTTAATTTTTTTATAAAAATTTTTAAATAGTATAAAAATTTTAATTATAAATCTAAAAATAATTTTTAAAATAAAAACTAATGTTATAAGTATTGCCGAGTACTCTCTTAATGGTTAATTATTAGTAGCAATTATGTTTGTTAACCGATTTAAATCTTAAAATTTTACGATTTTATAATTTTACATCAACAAAATAATCCTATTTGATACAAGATCTCAATCTTAGTTGCAATCTATAAGATCTCAATCTTAATTCTAAAATTCTTAAGATCCCGATCTTATTTGTAATCTTAAGATTTTAGTTTATAAAAAATCTTCTGAATCAAGAGAGCTCTCAAGAATTTTGATTGAAGCTAAAATAATTAGAGAAGATCTGTCGTTCGTTTGTATCAAGTGCGGTTGTATTTAGTTTATTCTGTGAGGATTTTACTACGAGAGTAAAATTATTCTGTATAGTGGTATTTTAGATTACTTTTTTTCTTTATTTTGAAGCACTAAACACGATTGTTTGTCGCCTAATTATTAATTACATAAGAAATTAACTTTTTTAGATATAGATATAACTATATAATTATGTATTTATAAAATAATGATATAGTTTTTAAACAGATTGTGATAATGAGCTAAATGAATATAAAAAACTGTTAATGATATAGTTCATTCGACTCATAAATATAAACATTATTAATTTATTATAATAAAATAAAATATAAAAAAATCTATTAAATTTTCAATAATTTTAATAAGTACTATATAAAATTTTAAAAATATTATTTTATAGAAAAAATTATCGATAAATAAAATTTTATGATCTTAATTAAAATTTTGATTTACGATTCTAAGCAAGCGAAATAATTTTATATAAAATGCGGATCCTAATAACCTTGGTAACAACATTCTGCTAGAGCAATTCTTGGTTATTATTAGGATTATATTTCTTGGATGGAAGAAGGGATTTTACTTAATTTTTGTCTTCTAATTTTTTTTAAATGTTTAAAAATTAAACACTAAAGTTTTTTTAAAAAATAAAAAACTTAAAAAAATAAAATAAAAGCTTAAAAAGCATTTTCAAAAATTTTCTGAACCCCGGTTGCATTTCAAAGCACTTGTGAAGCACACCATCAATTGGATCTAAATTCAAAAGTCGTCCAAAATATTTATAAATTCTGAAGTTCATCGGAAGTTCAAAACTATATTTTAAAATTGTTTAGTTCTATCTTTTGATTAATAAATTATGTCCAAAAACTTTCGATGATATTTTTAACTGAAAATTTTAATTGTTGAGAATCAGAAAAAATTTACAAAAATCAGAATATTCAAATTCTGAAAATATGATTGTGAACAGCTTTACTAGACAAGCTCTCAAATATCAAATTTGGTTAAACAGGATCTTAAATCAAATACAACTTTTATATTTTTGCAAAGATGGTCCGTAATTGTTTCTACACTATCTTGAAAATTTTTAATTGAATCATTATTATCTAACGCGTCAGCGCAGCAGCTAACGAGAAACTTCTCTCTGTCTCATTTCTTCTTTCTTCCCTCCCACGAAATTATAACACTGCAAAAAATTAGAACCTAATTTTAGAAACTCTCCAAATTTCGTCGCAATCGAATCATTTGTTTCTGATTCATTCAAGAATAATTTCTTCGAAATCTCCGGAGACCAGAACAGAATCGATCGTTGCAATCATGGGTCAGTCTTCAAGCTCCAACAGAAGAAGAAGAGAACAACAACACTACTACCCACCACCACAGCCGCCGACAACACCACCACCGCCGGCGAATTACAGCTTCCCTCCACCACCGCCACCGCCACCGCCGCAATACAACAACTACAGTTCTTATATAATTCAACCAGCGCCGCCGCCGCATGGCCGCTACGGCAGTGGAAATTTCACTGGGTACCTTCGAATGTTTGATCAACTTGTCGGGAGAAACTTGTACTATGGAACTCACCAGAATTTTTCTTCTTCCAATTCGTTGGCTTCGGTTCCAACGCCTCCGCCAGGGTTTTGGAATCCAGTAGTGCCGCAGCAGCCGTCGGGTCCTCCGCCGCCGTATGTGGAGCACCAGGAGGCTAAAACTATTAAGAATGCTGTGAATGTACATAAGAACAGTATTCGGATCGAACTTGATGAGTTGATACCTGATCAGTATCTTGTTTCGTTCACTTTCGATGCGTTGGTCGATGGAAGGTGAGTGGATTGTTCCTGCTTGTTGCTAATTGCTCGCTGTCTTTGATTCTTAAGAGATAGAAAATTTGATCTAGTTTAATTTCATGGTGTGAGTTAAATTATGGTTGACCAAGAAATTTTGGGTTTTCATGTGGAAAGTGGTAAGTGGTGAGATCTCTAGCATTTGTATTTTTGATGAAGAATTTAAAGATTACTTTTGATAGGTAAAGGATTCATGATGGAATTGAAAAAGGAGGAATTTGGTATAGGTAGATGGGGTTGAACCAAGTAGATGGAAGGCAGTTTCTGCAATGAAAATAGACTGTATTTGCCAATTTGTTGATACATCGGATGGTGCTGCTCTTCACTCAGTCGCTTCTATTATGCTTTGTGCAAACTGGTAGTGTATTAACTCGAGGAACAATCTCTACCTGGGGTATTTGAGTGTAAGTGTATGCTTGTAGTAGGAATATAGCTGCCTAGCACTCCATAACACAGAGAATTGTCTAATCAGTTTAGTATGGCATGCGTGCAAGAAATTTTAGGGACGATCAACTTGGGTGTTGTACATAGGTGCAGGGTGGATTTTGCTAGTTTTGACTAAGTTTTGTATGCGATCCCTATCGAAGCGGAATTGTATTTAATTGCTGGTTTAATAAGGATCCCCTGCATGTTGATGATAGAGTTTAAAGTACATATAGTTTGTAGGATGATTGATGCAACTGTTAAGTGTTTAATGCTTTACTTAGGATGTCAAAGAGTTGGATTCTTGAATGGCCCTACGTCATAGATACTGCAACCGAAAAGTGAAGTTGAATTTGTCCGTAAGCCATGTTGTGAGCGCTTTGTGGAAACCAGAATTTTCCTGTGAAGGTTGGTGACAACCCTTTAAGATCCTCAAACCTGATTTTTATATAGACAAGTTGAGCTGGTCGAGTTGGTGTCTGTAGTCTCCAGTTTTTAGACCACGCTGCAACGGAATTTGAAGTGCAGTTAGAAATTGCTACTTGGTCGATTTTGCTCCTCTTTGCAAGGTAGATTTCAACAATGTAGTGACAAAATTTTCAAATTGGAAGATGAAGGCATGAGAGGGGTCTCCTACTACCTTCCTTCAAGCATGTAGCAGGATTTTATTTTTGATAACTGAAAATGATCCAAAACATAAGGAATATGCTTTGCAAACAAACTGGAGGAGTAAAAGAAACTAGAGCAAGCAGTGAAGAGTTATAAAAGCTAGGTAATATTTTAAGGACGACTTAAGGGGCGTTCAGGAGTGCTTATGAAAAGTGATTTTCTGAAAAGAAGGGGTATTTTATTTATTTTGAGAAACAAGCTCTACCTTTTTTACCTCAAAAAAATTAATAAAAATAAGCAATAACAAGATCTTACGACATAGATTTTTTCTGTATTTTTTAATTTCTTAAATAAATTCTGTAGAAGAATGTAGAAAGTTTATTGGAAAACGTGAACTAGAAAAATTGAAAAGCGTTTTTTAAAACTCTCTCCCAAATGTGCCCTTAAACATGTCACATAACTAGTAATTTACTTAGTCCTCTGCTCTTTTTAAGTACAAACAGTTTTGTTTACCCATCTTCTTATAAATTGTAAGGTCAGTGGCTTTTTCAGTATGCTGGTGATTGAAACTTTTAGATGAAAGACTGTGGCAGTCTTCTTTCACTATTAGCATGATTTTAACTTGGGTAAAACTACGGTAACTATTGCAGTTAGCAATTTAATGTGGTATGCGCACTTTCTGTGATGGGTTTTTTCAGGTATTTTAATAAAAATTTTCAAATGAGGCAATGCCCATGAGGTTCTTCTGTTTTTTATCTCGTCAAAACTAGTGATGTATATGCTTGTCATGTTTAAGAGAAAGCTAGCTATTGTCAATTTCTTTAAAGAAACTTCTAAATTTGTTTTTTTAAGTAGTAGTACTTATGCAAACTTTCTCTGTGCTCAAAGTAGCCTTCCTTTTGACCTGCAGTTTCACTATCTTTTACTTTGCTAAGGAAGGGGATGACTGCACATACAATACAGAATATGCAGCAGTTACTCCGCAGACAGTTCCCTTCAACGAAGGTGTGGCTCAGAAATTTCGTCAGCCTTCTGGAACTGGTATTGATCTAGGTTTTTACAAGATTGAAGAGCTCTGTAAGCCATCAAATGGGGAAATCTTCCCTCTTATCATATACGCGGAGGTAAATTCATCAAACCAGATGGCGGGTGAGGAAGCTGGTCAATCTCAACCTGGAATTCATGCACAGGTTACTCACGCAGTGATAGAGAAGAATACTGATGGTTCCTTTAAAGCAAAGGTAGTGAAACAGGTGCTGTGGGTTGGTGATGAAAAATACGAAATACAAGAAATTTTTGGTCTTGAGAGTCATTCAGAACCTGAAGTTGGCATCGTTAATGATGACAATGGGAAAGATTGTGTCATCTGTTTGTCTGAACCAAGGGATACTGCTTGCTTTCCTTGTAGACATCTGGTAAGTGCCTCTACCTCTTGTATCCGTTATTACACTTTGCTACTGATTTTTCATGATAAATTTTGAATTGTCCGTCTTTATGAGTTTTGATTATTGCTTCTTTTGGATGAGGATTTTCATGTTCTATTTCGTATTCCATTGTGCAGTGCATGTGCGCCGATTGTGCAAAAGAACTAAGACTTCGAAGCAATAACTGTCCTATTTGTCGTCAACCAATCGAGAAACTTATGGAGATAAAGGTGAACGATGCCAATAATTGATCGATAACGATCGGGTTCCAAATAGGTGTTACTTGTGAAGCTTTTCTGTGAAACGCAGGAATTTGTTCTAAGGAGTTCTTCATTTTCCTGTATAATCGATGCATGTATACAAGTATGATGCCTGTTATTGTGTCTCATCTGGTACATTATATATCTGGCTATAGAAAAATTGGTGGTGATTTTGTATATATAGGAAAATTGTCCGCAAATATAGGCAACGGTTTCTTTATAAATCTTTGTAAAGATCTAATACCATCTTATTTTTATTGTAGACAAGAAATATTTGTTCCAGATATTCAAAATCGACCTGAAGCGTATGGTCATCAAATGGCAACTGCAGCAACATTGTTTTCTAGCCATGTTCTGCTGCTGGCCATCGACTCGTGCTTTTCCCTTGGCAGAGCTAGAGCAACACCACTCTCGTCTCATCTGTTTCAGTCTCGCAGACAACACCGCCGCTGTCACGCGCCTCCATCACTTCAGCTCTCTCCGGAACTCTACCGTAACTCTCTTCGTCTTCTTCCCTCTCTCCCCAGAACCTTGGCGCCTTCGCATTCAATATTGTTCTCTCTCTACTCAATCCAGTTCCTCTCTAAGTTGAAATGCTTCGCTCTGGCACTTACCTAACACCTTCACGCCCTTCGATTTTCAATCACCTCTCTGTTAATCGGGATCTCTTCCGGCCAGCAGCTGCATGGCCATTTGTTTAAGCTCGGTTTGCAGAGTGATGAGTTTACCATTAACGCCTTGCTTCGTTTCTACTCAGCTTGTGGCTGCCATGAATGCTGTGTCGTGATGTTGTTTCATGGGTATGCAGAACTGGGAATGCTCGGTTCCGCTCTCGATTATGTTTGATGAAATGCCCGAGAATACGGCGGCGGTCGTGGAGGTGAACGGCGGTACAAGATAGCGGCGGAAGAAGGTACTGGGCGGGGGAGAGTAGAGGAGTGCGCTCATTTGATTAAGCTTTGAAATTATAGACGCACAAAAATTGAAAGAAGTAAAGCAATAGGAAGGAAAGAGAACAAGAACGGCCATAGCCCAAAGAAAATAATGTATTGATATAATTGGGCTTCATCAGGCTAAGCTCATCAGGACAGCCCATTACTGTCAAGTCAAAGTGCGTTATAACTAATGGGCCGAACCCATCATGTCACCGTAACATATATTGCTCGGGTCTATTCGTCTACGGCTAGGGGGCAATTGCGATTCCCCTGCTGGAAGAGGCTTTCCCGTGGGCTGGGGGAGTAGCCTAAACGCTTTATTTTAATTTTTGATTTTATATTTTAAATTTATTTTTATAAATATTAAAAAATTTATTTTCTATTCGTCTACTTCCAGAGAGCGATTGCGATTTTTCAAGACTTTATTTTAATTTTTTATTTTATATTTTAATATATATTTTATAAATATTTAAAAATTTATTTAAAAAATATATAAAAATTTATGTAATAAAAAGTTTTTATTACATATTTTTATTACTTTTTAGAAATAAAAAATAATATTTATTTTTCAAAAAAAATAAAAATATCTTCTATTTCAGAAAAATTCTATTTCATAAATATTTCCAAACATTTATTATAGAATTTTATTTTAATTTTTTAGTTTATATTTTATAAAAATTTTTTACAATTATTTATAAATTGTATTTAAAAATTTTATTTATTTTAAAATAAAAATAAAAAATCATTTTTAAATATTTTAAAATATTTTTATTTTGTAAATATTTATAAGCATTTTCAAACCACCGCAAGTATACCAATGCATGAATTTGCATCAATTTCGCTAAAAGAAAAATATGGAATGAAATATAAATCAATCTGCCGTTAGAATTGAAAAATAAAAAAGTCAAAAAAAGCAAGAGCTTTCTATGATTATAAGAAAAGTTCGCTTTCACAAAACCCAGAAAAGTAAAGATAACACTGATGATAGTTACACCATGACAAACCAACAAACAATTAAACTGCATGCGACGTTTCCAACTTTGGATTCCTTTAGTATTACAATTAATACACTTTTTCTTCAAAACTCTTTACGTAACTGAACGTTCCCATACAGTGCAATGTCTGGTACGTCCTCTCACTGTGCATGGGATCACTTTGAGATTACTTAAAACATAAAAAAGAAATTTTAATTAAAAATTTTCATGAAATATATTTTTTATTAAAATATATAATAAATATTTTGATGTATAATTTATCAATATTTTTTAAATTTTAGAATACTGTAAAAATTTATTAGCTGAAATGATATGGAAAAATATTTCAATAAGTAATATCAAACATGCACTGTAGAGAGGTTTGGTTGAGCTTTTAAAAAATTTATTATTTCAAATACTACTTCATATTATGTTAATAAAAATTTTAAAATATTCTATAAATTTGTTAAAAAAACTTTAAAATAAAAATTTAGGTAGTAAACTTTTTATATATATAATTTCTTTAAGATAAAAAACTAAACTCAAATTTATTTATTTTAAAATTTTTATTTTATAAATACTCCAAAACGTGCACTGTATATATAGTTAGTGATATCATGATCATCAACAACGTTTCTGGTTTCATCACGTAATCCACGTAGAAAATTTTTTGCATCTGTTAATTAATTACCTGCACAGAGAGAGAGTTGGTTGGAAGAACGTTGTCGCGAGTTTTTCCAGAAATGAATGATCAACAACGGAGAGGAGAGAAAAGAAAAGAAACAGCTAGCTAGTGCAAAGAACGCAGAAGAACTCAAGTTCAAGGAAGATCTGGTAGAGACAGTTCATCTGAAGATCTATGTACTATATATATTTATACTTAATTTTAATTTGAATTAAATCCAACAACCCCTTACTGATCAAGGAATGATCATGATAAGATAAAGGAAATAATATTTCTGGCATGATTCAAAAATATTTGGTGGATAAGTTCATTAAACGCATGATTTCTTTTTTGGTACAACAATATTAAATCACAGTAGTTAATCTGTGTGCATATTTGAATATTATTTAACACTTATTTTTGACAACATCTTTGCCATTAAAATTTTTGCCCAGCATTATACATGTCATGTTTCGATTGCAAATAACTCCACTTTTTTATTTTTTCAGATTTTGAGTTCCACAATTTTATGTATTTCAGTTCCACTTCAAACTCTACTTTCATATTAAAATATATTTTTATTAAAGTTTAATTTGTAACTCTAATTTACGTATTTTAATTACTATTTTGAACTCTACTTCTGCTAAATTTTATTTTTATAAAATTTATTTTTATAAAATTTAATTTTATGTAATTAAAACACGAGCAATAACTATTCTTAGGAAATATGTATGTGGAGAATATTTTCTTTTAGAGGTATGTATCAGTTTGGTTAAAACTTACTTTAAACACATTTCTAGTTATAACTAAATACAAAAAAAATACTCATCTTTTAAAACTTTTTAAAAAGAATTACTTTTTAAGAGAACGCCCTTTAATCTAGGAAATTTTTTATTTTTGAGTAAGACCATGTTTCAGCTAGATACTTCAAAATACTGATTTGATGTTGTAAATTAACTGAAAATTTCTTTGTGTTTGATGACATTTTGAGATGAAAGGCCAGTGGAGTAAGTTTAAATAAATTGACTATAAGACTCGACTGCAAATGCAATCACATAAAATTATTGATTAAGGGCACCTGCCACTAAGCAGTCTAAGCTTGGCCATCATCAAAATAGTCTAGATTCAAATATCAAATATTGTAGAAGAAATATTGACAAAGTCTTATAATTATACGTGTATAAAAGCTTTGGACATGTTTTACTTTCTCTTTATAAATTTTTGACTTCACCATCTTATGTATTTTAATTATAAATTCGAACTCTATTTTTACTTCAACACAAAATTTCACTTTTATCAAAATTGAACTCCAAAATTTAATTCACTATTATAATTCAGAACTCTATTTTTATCGAACTTTCTTTTTCATCGAACTTTACTTTCATGAAACTCATTTCGTAAAATTTAGCTTCATATAATTAAACACGGCCTGAATATATATCAATTTTTTCAAAACTCACATTTTTCTCCAATAAATTCTTTTAAATATGATTAAAAATAATAAAATTTTTTGAACTTATTTAAAAAAAAACTCACTTACTAAAGTCTTTAAATAGAGGACTTTTCCCTTAGCTAGGTATAGAGATGTTTTATAATGCAAACCCTACATATGCATGATTTTGTCTCATTGTGTTAAAAATATTTGCACCAAACAGCTCCCTATCCTTGATGCAAACTTTAATGATTTATCATTCTTCTTCATTCCACTCCCAAACTAAGCTTTCATTATTCAATCTCAAAATTCTTTTGGAGCCATGTAACTGGTCACTGCTAACTTAGCTGCATTTTAAAATGTGCTTCGATTACATAGAACTCACTTTTTTTTACCAGATTTTAATTTCGAATCAGTTTCTATATTCTAATTTATTTTTTATCAAGTTCAATTTTCAAACTTGTTATCAATTAAAAAACACTTTAAATTAAATCTTTGCTATCCATCCAAGCAATTTAGAGACTCTCACGTCAAAGTGTGGTAGCCTATTCATCTCAATCATTTTATCGCTCGATCGATTTCTTCTACTAGCTACCAGTACTGTGTGTTTCTTTGAAAGCTCAGTTTCTATATTCCAACTGAAGTAACCAAGATAACAAACCGAAGCAATACCGCCTTTTCCGTGATATCCAACGACGTCGATCGACGTACGTACTTAGCTAATTCTGCTCTTTGAAGTTTGAAATTCTCTCTATATATATGTAGAATTAAACATTATACATGTAGTAAAACTTATATCAACGATCTCTTTGATCACCTGCTCTCACTCTTCCGTCACACTAATGGCGTCGTGGCTTCTGTGAGAGCTAGAGAAAATTGAAACAAGAGCTAGAGAAGGATCGAGAGAAAATTGTAAAAACAACTTGGTAGCTAGAGAGCTAGCTACATGGGACACCACTCATGCTGCAATCAACAGAAGGTGAAGAGAGGGCTTTGGTCGCCGGAGGAAGATGAGAAGCTGATCAGATACATAACGACGCATGGTTACGGATGTTGGAGTGAAGTTCCTGAAAAAGCAGGTCTTTTTTTTTTATTTCAGACCTTCTCCTCCGTTATCGTTTGATATTTTATTAGAAATTGAAATCATATTGTAACTCGTGCAAAATTTTTTCTATTTTAGCATCAAATATGCGCAGCTAAGTAGCATCGAAATCTTAAAAGAAAATAATGATTGAAATGAATTTTTGATCTACGCAGGGCTTCAGAGATGCGGCAAGAGTTGCCGGCTCAGATGGATCAACTACTTGAGACCAGATATTAGGCGCGGCAGATTTTCGCCGGAGGAGGAGAAGCTAATAATCAGCCTTCATAGCATTGTCGGAAACAGGTCTGATTTTTCCTTAACTTAGTTATACCTAAAACCAGAAAAAGTTTAGATCAATGAAATCATATGATCAAGCAATTTATTAATTTTCACATTAATTATTTCTTGTTATAATTTTTTTTAAACAGATGGGCTCACATTGCGAGCCACTTGCCCGGTAGAACTGATAACGAGATCAAGAACTACTGGAACTCTTGGATAAAGAAAAAAATCAGAAAACCTACAACGGCGGCGCCAACAACAAGCTCAACAGGTTCAGTGACCGCCGGTATTGTCCAACCTTGTAGTTACAATCAAACAAACCAACCGGATTCTATCCTGACCCAAAACCTCATGACAAAATCAGCACCGGAACCAATCTTCTTACCTCACTATCCGCAATTCATGCTCGATAGCAGTTCTAGTGATTCGCAAGCTGAATGCAGCAGCGATGTTACAGAAATAAATTCCGATATATGGAACTTACAGAATCATCACCATGGTGGTGGTGATCAAGTAGTGCTACCGTCTTCTGCTTTCGCATTCAACAACAGCGTGGGTTCAACGTACATGCCGTCGTTGGTTGATGGCATGGGGCATCTAGCAACTCATCAGTCATCGTGTTCAGATCACCATGGTAGGTTCTCAGTAACTGATGATCACCGGTGCTTCGATGAGAAGCAGGAGTTGTGTGACTGGGTAGAGTCACAGCAGTATACTAGCTTACTTTCTTGGGAACATATACAAGAACAATTGAACGATGAAGATCACGGTATGGAAGAACCTTTAATTCCACCCTTTCCAAATCCATCTCTTTAACTAAAAGCAGGCGAGCAAAGTTTGCTTGATCTCTTCTGATCTGCTTTACTCTCTGTGATTTAATTTTAATTTCTTTCTGATATGTTTTGTGTGATTATTGTTTTCGCGGATCGCCTGCAATAAAGGGGGTGCCAAATTGGTGAGGATTACTTATTTAAAGGAGTGTTTGCAAATTGGAGTGTTTTTTACTTATTGGTTTGGAGCATATATGTTTTGCATGCATGAAGCATGCATCTGTGCTCAATCTTTTCCTTTATTTTATTCGTTGTAATATGAGAGGAAAAAAAAACACAAGTCATGAACAACAGCATGACAATTAGGATCATGTTTTTGCTTAATGCTTTGAAAGTGTTTTACTTTGCACACAAAATTCTGCAGCACAAATATCTGAAAACTGTTAGCTGCAGCTTTGAATCTTCACAAAATAAGCAGAAATCTCGTTAATTGTAAGGTGCATACATAGAACTTGTGATTGTTTTAGAGTGCTTAAGATAAAAAAAAATTTGTAGAAAAGTTATTTAAAATTTTTATTAAAATATAATATATATATATATATATATATATATATATATATATATATATGGGGGAGAGAGATAGGGCACTTTCTTTTTAGGGCATTTCATTCCCGGTTTATAGCGGAGTGACCTCCAAATCCAATCTTCACCGTTGAATATGAAGAACTATGAGTTAGAAACCTACTCATAAAATTTCAGCTCAATCGGATTACGAATTCACCTTCATCCGGTCAATTGATCAAAATGACAAAAATGGTATAATATATATATTTTTTAAGTTTTTTTTATTTCTATCATCTTGATCAAGTGAGCAGATGATGGTGAATTCGTAGTCCGATTGAGTTGAAATTTTATGAGTATATTTTTCATTCATAATTTTTCATATCTAACGGTGGAGACTAGATTTGGAGATCACTCCGGCTATAAACCGGAGAAAAAGTGTCTCTAAAAAGAAAGTACCTCTATCTCTCTGTTATATATATACATTATAATAGCTAATAAATTTTTTTTGAAGTGTTGTAAAATTTTTGGATTGAGAACTAAAAAGTTAAAATAAAATAGAACGCAAAAGAGTCTATAAATGCTATACAGCTTACAATATAATAAGACAAAGGAAATGTTTGGTAGCGAAAACATAGCTTAAACCAAAAATGCATACATGTATGAAGATGTAGACAGGAGAGGGAGAGGAGTCCTTAGCAATGCCAAGACATGATTTGAGTCGCACGTAACGTTAATGTTGGTTGTTGGCAATGAAAATAGATAGCCACCCCCTAATAAATACATGAACAACTCAATCGGAAGCAAGCAAAGAATTGAAGCATGTTTCAGACATGACGGCTTTGCGTGTCTTAAGAAGACTTGAACGCTTGTTTACCCAAACCAGAAATCTAAAATTCATATGCACAAAGAACACTAGTGAAAAAATGATACCATAATATTGTTGAAAATATCGAGTATGTTCGATTATCGATAGATGCAGCAAAAATAAAAGAACGTTAAAAGAATCTTGCTTGAGTAATATGAGAAATGAGATAAGAGCGAGGCAAATACCGAATGTGTTCGATTATAAATAAACCCAGCAAAAATATAGAACACATTAAAAGAATACAACAAGCACAAACATAATAGATTTATATGAGAAATGAGGCAAGAGTAGAGCAAAAACAAATATAAGAGATTTATATAAGAAAAATCTCACGCGAGGTAAATAGCCTAAAAAATAACTAAAATAAAGTAATTATAAATTCTTGCGTTACACTTTAAATAAAAATTTATATTAGAATATTTTGCTTCTATCTTTACACTTGATATTGCGAGTGATATTGGTATGTTTCGAATAAATATCTCTTATCTATATATTTAGTGTGTCTAATAAAGTTAAATTTTCAAACGGTTGATTTTTTATTTTTTATTAATTATCCAAATCTTTTAGCCTTTCATCTTATAAAATATGCTTCAATTTCGTTAACTGTTGATCTTTTAACTTCGTGGGTAATAGTTCATTTTTATTTACTATTGACATTTCAATATTAATGCATATTTAATTTGTTACATTCTAATGATCAACGATTTGCTAATATTTAACATGGTGGCTTTACAATATGTAATAAATCTCACACTTAAAAATACTTTATAAATTGTAGCAAAAAAATAATAAGAAATCAATAAGTAAGTGTCAACATTCACACTAAAAATAAGTATGACTGAGAGTAGTAGGGCTAGTACGCATGCTGGATTACTTCCTTAACATCATATCATTGCATATCTTCTTTTGGTTCTATGCAATAACACAGTTTTCACATTAAGCTATTCATAATAGAGATTTAATGATGCAATCAATATCAAAACTACATGAATAGTTGTCAAATATACTACTAGAGAAAAGATCTAATCAAAGTCGATCTCTTTTTTCTATGCATAATCTTTCAAAACGATACCATTATACTTAATCATTAGTGCATCGTTTGATCTTGTATATCGATATGTTCCTAGTAGCTTTACGGCCTTCAGGTAGAGGGACCAGCTTCTATATTCTATTCTTATGAAACATCTCAAACTCTACCTATATAGCTTCTACCTATAGAAAAAAAATTGAACTCTCCAGAATTTTCTTGAGAGAAAATATTTTTTTTCGTTTATTATAAACAATATGCATATTGAGATAACTATATAAAATAGTCCTTATACTTTTCACGTGTCTTTCTTTTATGAGTTGAATGCCTAACGGACGTATACTTAGAAACTTAACCCTCTTCTATATACTTATCTGCTAGTATAGACTTCAGATTAATATCGTCTTTCTCATTATTTTTTTAATACCGATATGATTACCGCTGGCAGTGGTGCGTGTTTTTTTCTTGCATCATCGTTTAATCACTCTTTGCAACTGGTACTCCTTAAAAATGACATTTCTACTAAATATAATCGTATGGGTAGTGAGATTCCATAAGTAATATTCTAAAATATTTTTAGCATATCATAAACATCTTTCGGATTTAATCTTACTGCTGAGTTGAGTTCTATCCGAATTTTGAAGATCTTGAATATCTCAAATCTCCAGCATTCTTCAACGTGAGCGCTTAAGTTCTAAAATCCAAGTGAATTTGGCCTGAAAGTCAATCTTCTAAACCTTTCACGGTGCTGCTTAATGGTGACACATTTTTCGAACAATGCTAACTTTTTCTCGGATAGTCCTACTAGGAGCTTCCGATCATTGAGAATTTTAAAAACACGTTCCAAAATGTGCGCAAGTTTTAAGTATCATGCTCGCGTAATATTCTCAATGTTATTCGATGCAACACAAACATCTTTTACACTAGTGATATCCCATGTAACTTGTATAGATTTGAATCGATTTTTTCAGCTTGCAAGATTTTCTGGCCGTCCTTAATGATCTCTATGATTCTGCTTTAACATGAGCCTTACAATCTATGTCACCCAACTGTCCTAAAAGCAGCAAAGCTTTATAAGACCAAGCACATAACGCACATTACTAATGATGCATACTTTTTCATCATTTGCCCTAACATTGATAGAACCGACTACAATAACTTTAAGGATTTGTCTATTTCTTATCAACACAACACCTGTAAAAATAGCTTAATAGTGATGAATCCAATTCCTTCTAGAAGTCTTATGCTAGGAGGCTCCTGAATAAAAAATTCAAACATGTAAGAGTTTGGATTTATCAATAGCAGTAGTCACTGTCTATTCCACTAGAACATCATAATTATTAAATTGTACGCCATATAAGTAAGTAACTTCAAGCGATCCGCACATCTAATCTTATTTACTATGATCTTATTTTTTTTTTCGATCTCGTACTTATTTCCCATTGCAGCTAACCTGACTTTAATATTAATTGTTAGAAATACTGAGTGTATTTAGTTGTCGATAGACAAAGTAAAAATTTAAAACAAATTAAAGAATCTTGACTAAACAATACGAGAATTGAAGCAAGAGCAAACTAAATATAAACGCAAAATATTTACGTTATAAAAAATGTGGGAAAAAAACCACACGCGAGGTAAACTAGCATAAAAAAATCTGTAACAATATTATGAATGATGAAGTGATGTTGCTATATTTCGAATGAATGCTTTATATCCATATATATAGTGTGTTAAATGAGACTATTGAACTTTCAAATAGTTGGACTTCTATCTTTATACTAATTATTCAAATTCTTTGATCTTAAATCTTATAAGAGATGCTTCAAATTTTTTAGTCATTGACCTTTCAAATTTTTTATTATTGTCATTTTAATATAAATACATATTTAATTTATTATATTCTAATAAACCATTTTTTAATATTTAACAAATAAATAAAACAGTGATCTGTATGCACAAAGGAAGAAATCCATGACTCACAGACAACAGAAAGAAATGAAGAAAGAATTTTTAAAAATGATTATAAAATAAAATAATTTAAAAAAAAATATTTTAAAAAAATAAATTTTGTTTTAATTTGAAAATAATAACAAAATTTTATGATATACAACTTTTTTATTTTAAAATTTTAAATAAATTAGGTAAACTTATTATAGAAAGTTAAATAAAAAATATAATTTTAAAATAAAATGAAGTCCAACACACTGTCCGGACGGTGCCCAAAAGACAACCTGGTAAGACCCGAAATAAAAAGTATAACCAATTTGATAAGATTCAGATACCGTTTAAAATTGTTTAAATAAATTACTATTTTATAATAAAAATTAGTAAAGCTTTTAAAGAAGCAAATTTATTTAATTTAAAATTTTAAAAAAATTTATACATGTATAAGTTTTTGACGTACAATTCACTCATTTTTCAAATTAAAAATTTAATACTATAAATTGTTCTTGAAAAAAAAATATTAAAATGGAGATAAAATAAGCACCTAAAAACACACCAAACATGGCCTTAAACAGACACAGCAATTCTCAGTACGGCAGAGAAGAAATCAGTTCATTTGACAAAACACATACTAATATTACATAAGCTGAAAAATTTTAAACAGAATAAAACCCATTTTACTTCACGAAAGTAAGCAGCCAATGAGACTCCCACCATAAACACTACCAAGGCAGTCATCCATGACTAACAGGTGAATTTCCACATAAGCTCCTCCATGCAATTTTCAACCTACCTAACTGTGACTATGTCATCAATCTTCAGGATCATCCTCACACACTCCGTTGCAAGGGTGACAGAGCTGGTGCTAACAAGCAGCGGTTGCACGACATTCTCTTCTAGGATATTTGTGATCTGGCCCTTCCTAACATTGATACCAGTATTAATCTCACCTTTGGCATGCCGATTCCTCAGCTCAGTCACAATTACAATAGGATTTAGCCCAGCATTCTCAGCAAGGGTGTATGGTATCACTTCAAGTGCCTCAGCAAACTCTTTCGCACAATAACTCTCCATTCCACGGAGCTCCTTAGACCATGCTGCCAGCTGCCTTGCCATCTCTATCTCTGGTGCACCACCACCGGCAATCAAGAACCTCTTGATGACCAGACACCTGTAACGTGAACCATTTTTCAGTAATCACACTTGAAAGATCAATGCACAAACATCATGTGCAAATACATACTGCCCGAGTGAGTCGCTGACAACAAATCCTACCTGCTATCACAAATTAAAATTATACGACATTCAAACATAAGCTAAATCCTTTGGTGAGAAGCTTTATGTTATGCATGAAAAGCATTTCATCTCAAACCAAAAAAGTACCATTTTTCAAATATTTAATAGATCTCCGTATGTGACAATGATCATGACCATAAGATATATCCAGATGTTCCTTGTACTAATATTTAAATAACAAACAGTTGTAACAAAGTAACTTCAAAGGAACTGCCTGAAAACTTTTGCAGGTCACACCTTAGGTGTTACCATCAGAAAATAGTCTTTGTATATGATCAAATTGAAAGTAAATTAGATTGTTGTCCAGTGGAGAGAGATTTCCACCTTTTTTCCTTATCCAACAAAACTAGATACATTAAGGAACTCCAACTGGCTCACATACAAAACACACCATAACTAGCTTGAGGAATCTGCCTTAGTATGTCTAATAACGTAGTAGACTCTCTCTTAGTCTGCAATATGCTTTTACACTTTTTAACTCCATCCTACCACGACTAGTATTTACAGACCACAGAAAAACTAACACCAACTCACAGCCTAAGCTTTAGCGAACACTTGGACTATAGCCCCCTTCTCAAACTAAGTTGATCACTTTAGACTATAGTTGTCCAAAAGCAAACAAAACAAAACAAAAGCAAAAGCAAACAAAACTTTTCTCCAAATTGTTTCACTATTCATTCTTTCATTAGCCCCTCCATAGTTTTCCTTTATTCCAAAGGCAAACATTCCATTTGAAGAAGTTCGCTAACTATTATCACAAGACATCATGATGATAAGGAAGAGAAGAGAATAAGTTAGAAGAACATTGATAAGATGGCAGATGGTGGTTTGCAAAGAAGATAAAGGGACGGCTTGAAAAACAATTTCACATTTCTAATAGTTCACTTAATGAAATTATGATAAGAAACTTTCATGTTAGATAAAGCAACTTGCATGGACTAAATTTCCTCCGAGAAGGAACGTAGAAAACTGAACCAACTTTAGCTAACCACTTCAATTTGGTACCATATTCTCGACAGATGGTTGAGAACTTCAAACGAATTCCAATAGATTAAATGATCAAAAAATAAATAAACAAGCTTACATTTCAACGTGATACAAAGTTGCTAGGAAGAAGGTGCAATCTAAACTAGTTGAAAAAATTACAGTGATGTCCGAAACAATAGCATTTGTGTGACACGGGAAAGGCATACCATTTGAGGCTTTATCATCCACCAAAGAGTAAGGTTATGAGCATAAGGACTTCTACTTAACCCAAAGATTCTAGAGATGGTGAGTTCTTTCCAAGGTGCACGCAGGAACAAGATCAAGATGCATGTACTATTTTTTTAAGATCCACTGCGCTTTACTCAACTAAATTCTCGATCACTACAAACGAATCTTTATTGTACACTGAAATTGTATCTTAACAAACCTTTTTTTCCCTATTGGGATACCTCGATCTTGGCATGACTCAGTGACGTTGGCAGGGATGTGTCACCATTGTTGTAGATATGCTTATTCTCGGCAGCAAATCCAGCAATTCATGCGTCTTACATTACATATAGAATATCTTTATAAGCAGACAATTTTATACAATCCTTTGTGCTATTGGCCTATTGTTTCCTTGGTTATTTGATAATAGACCACGACACAAATGCTTCAATGTCCCTTTCCCATCCAATGGATGTTACATCACTGTAAAGAGCTGAAGCGATTTGTATTTCCAAACAGTACTTAAAAATTTAAAAGGAAAAACACCTATAGCAGGAGAAAGTATCCTTCATCGTGAAACTTCACAAAAAAAAAGCTGTTTTAATGTAGTTTCTGAGGAGAAAAAAAGAAATTTTATCATAATTCAGTTTAATTTGACATGAAAGTGCAACAGAAATAATTTTGGTGGGTTATACCTGACAACACAGAGAGCATCATGAAGACTGCGTTCTGCCTCATCGATAACGAGCTGGTTCGAACCTCTCACAAGAACAGTGCAGGTTCTTCCCATGTCCTTAATCCCTGTTATCTTCACAATCTTCCCATCACCAATGGACACCTCTTCCACTAAGTCAGCAAATCCTAGCTTCTCCTCCCTGAAATGATCAATATTGGCAATCGGCAAGCACTTGAGCGTCTTGGTTATAAACTCTATGTCATCCCTCTCCACATCCTTCACCACCAATATCTTTGCTTTCGCAAGATAATGCAGTGAGAGATCTGTCACGGCATCCCTTAATATGCTCTTCTGGATCAAAAGAACATTGCATCCGGTAGACTTAATCTTCTTAACCATGCTAAGAATGTAGTTTCTTTCCTCTCGAAGGATCCTATCCATCTGGGTATAGTCTGAGATGACAATGCTCTGCTCAATATCAGTCTTGGGAGGTGAAATCTGAAACTGAATAACAGCAATTTTTGCATTCTCCACTCTCGTCGGGCCGCCAGCTGAATGGCTCACCTTCTTATCAAACACTAAACCCTTGACAAGCTCTGTATCATCAACAGTACCACCAAGTTTCTTCACGATCCTTATATCCCGTAAATCAACAAGGTCCGGCTGTGCAGGATCGACGACAGAAAGCACTGAATCAACAGCGAGCGGAGCGAGGAGCGAAGAGTACTGAGATACAACCTTCGAGTTCAGAGAAGTAGCTGCAGATTTAATAAGCGAATCACGATCAGATAAATTAAGCGGGATGGCCATCGATTCGAGCACGCTCAAAGCTTTCACCGCAAGCTTATGCAGCGAATCAGATATCGCAGTCGGGTGAACCCCAGCAGCAAGGAGAGACAGAGACTTCGACAACAGCGCACCGGCAAGAACAACAACAGTGGTGGTACCATCTCCTGCAGTAGAATCTTGCGATTTCGAAAGATCTACGAGAAACTTCGCCGCGGGTTGAAGAACTTCCATACGATTGAGAATCGTAGCGCCGTCGTTGGTAATGATTACCTCTCCTGAAGCAGAAGCGATCATTTTGTCCATGCCTTTCGGGCCAAGACTCGTACGGACGGCATCGGCGACGGCGCGCGCGGCCAGAATGTTAGCTCGCCTGACATCTTCTTTACGCTTGTTGTCGACGAAGCTTTCTGTGCGGGAAGATCTCGCCGGAAGCGGAGCCGGAGGGGCTGCTGTTGCCATTGGAGAAGAAAAACCCTAGGCGCTGCTTTGCTTTCGTCAGTACTGCTGAGAATGAAGGAGTAGATCGAATGATGGAAAGAAAGAAAAGAACGAGCGTTCGAGGGAACGAACTCGAAGGTATCTGGAATCGAACTCGAAGGAGACGTCGCACTCGTAGTAGTGAAATTGGGCCTAAATTGGTTTTAATCGGCATATATAGCAAAGAGAGGGCCCAATATGCCGGGCGCTTGGGCTTCCACCGGCCTTTATGAAACTAACAGAATAGCCCGGCCAGGATTGGTTCAGGCCGGCCTTAACCCGATCTGTGGATTATATTTACCTGGCCCATAGTTGGGTAGCTTTTCTAAATTATAAGCAAAAGTTAGATGTTTGGTTCAGCTTTTTTCAATACTTTTTTTTATATTTTTAATTTTATATTTTTTAATATATATTTTATAAATATTTAAAAAATTTATTTAGAAATTTAGATAATATAAAAAATTTTACGTAATAAAATTTTTTATTATATATTTTATTATTTTTTAAAAATAAAAAAATAAACATATTTTCTATCTCAAAAAATTTATTTTTATAAACAATACAGCTCCATTTCATGCACCCGTTTCGAAGCGGGTCTAATTCGGGCTTCGGATAGCCCAATCTCATCCCCCGGGGCCTTCATATGGTCATCTTATGTATCCGTCCATCTCTGTTCATTCAAAAGGTTTCTCCGTCTCGCATTCACGATGAGCGTCTCTCTCCAATTCTTCTCCCCATCAACAGAAATCAAAGTCGTTCATTTCTACAGTCTCAAATTTGTCCAGCTTCACAGCTGCCAGGTTCTACTTCATCGCCGTCTCCACCACCGGATTATTCCTCCGGTGAACATTCATGTTGTTCATTGCGGATCAATCTCTGCTGTACTAGCTCCGGACCCGCCAGCACCGTCAATAACGCTTAGAGAGCTATGCGAGGCCCGTGTTCCCGAGCAGATAATCAGGAGGTTTGATTTCTTCTTATGTTTGGTTCTCGGAAAACTGTTTGGTAGTTTATTTGGTGAAACTCTTGTGTAATACTTGACAGCTTGGTTTGAATGATAGGCTGTGTTTTTAGAAATTTTCTTTTCTCAATTTGGTGAACTGATGAGAGATTTCTGCAGATTTTCGTGCTATTCCAGTAAATATTTTTGTACGCTTTTGTTCTAGGGAAACTGTTAAGGACTGCAATCGGTTGTGAGAAGTGAGAAAAAATGTGTTGGTGTTGCTTCGGAATTATGGTATTAGGCAATACTTTGGTGGTAGGTGTAGTCCGAAAATGATCATCTTCATGTTAGACTTGTTTTTGAACATACGATTTTTTTGTTTTATAACAACTATATAGGTTTGTTAAAAACTTACTCCTAGGTTCTAGCCTTTCAGCTTCCCATAAGCGTTTAGGGTCACATTTCGCTCAATAAGTGAATGAGGGTATTGCCCTCTAGTGTGATGCGAAGGAAATAGTATAATTTTGCAGGAGTGGTTGCCAAAAGTAACAGCAAATTTTGGATTGTGATGCTCTGAAATCATGGCTGGTATGACATTATGTATGCAGAGGAAACTAAATCATGGCTGGTAACACTCCTCTATCTACGTATGAAGTTTTGTTGAAGCTCTGAAGGGTATTCGTCAGAAATATTATCATTATGTTGATGAACACGAGGATTGTTGAAGCATTTTCCTTAAACCTTGAAAGGCAGCTTAAAGGTGACTAGCTTTGTAGGACTTTTGGCTTCTAGATTTTTCTTGCATACAAGTAACAGTTTCTTTTGTTGCTGGAGCTTGATCATTTAACTTTTAACATTACCAAATAAGCAAACAAAATCTGTAACTTGTCAAAGAGATAATGAGCTGTACTTCCAACTTTTTTGAAATTCAAAATACAATTCTAGATATCAAATACCAATTAGTCTCATATAAATGCAGTAGTTCCTTGTAGTAATTCATAGAATGCATCTTCGTCATTCTTGTAGTAGATAAACTGGAACATTTGCCACTAGATATTAGACACCTCCCTGTTTGTGGTGACTACAGAATGGATAGTAAGGCATATTAGCTTGAAAATTAAAAAGCTGAATTGAACATGAGAATGGATTTAACCAATGTTTATACAGAGGGGATAGGCTAAAAAGATTTTGTCACAATTATCTCAACAAAAGAAGTCAATGAGTTTTTGGTAGGTGTACTTGCTTGCTGTCTGATGGAAGGCATTAACAACCAGTAAGCCACTCCTAAGTTAAACAAATCCAATTTCCGAATTCAGTTTTTCAGATAATGACTTGAAGAAGGGATCTTGACCATGCATTGACAATCAAAAGACGAAAAGCACTCTTGAATCACAAAGGAGGTAAGCTTATAATTCAGTTAATGTTGAATGAAAGCTAAGGGCTTAGAGAAACACTTGAAAGTTTTGCGGTACCCTTTGTCCATGGTAATTAATGATTGTTGGTTCACACATTGGATTATTTTATGCTAGCATTAATATGGGATGTTCTAGTTATGTATGAGATTGTTGTCATGTTGTACATTCATTTGATTAGATTCTGAGATAATCCAATAATCTGCTTGGAAACTTTGCACATAAGGATCTGCTTTCCTGACTTCTTATACTTTTATTCTTCTGTTTTTCTTTTGTTGACATTGCTTGATGGTTTTTTGTATATGCCATTCAAAGTTGTCATTCAATACTCTTTATTGTTTTTCGTCTTTGTTGCTTTAGGGCAGAAGAAATAGGTTTTGTAAAACCTACAGACATCCAACGTGAATCTTTACCACTTTTGCTGTCTGGGCAGGACTGCATCATTCATGCTCAGGTTAGTACTGTGCTTTGAAGATTGCTCTGCTTTGCTAATTTGTCAAATATGTACTTGGGTCCTTTTCTCGTCGGCACTCTTCTTTCTTGAAATGTTTAGTTAGACTATGAAAAATATTTATTTTGCTTCTATTTAGGAGCTTCAGTAGAGTAAGTACTGAGAGGGAAATAGAAAACTCCTCTATGACCTCAAAGTGGGACTACTATGTTTAAAATGAACATTTTGATTAAAAAATGAAGAAGAAAACACACTTTTAAAAAGAAAGTTTCCTTTTTGATCTGTTAGACTACCTTAGAGAGAACAGAATCAACCTCACCAGATTAGACTATCAAATATTTTTATCAAAGCATTAAAAGTTTGTTTTATATCCTGATTGCTGATATGAAATTAAAATCGTATCAATTGGAAAACTTTCCTTAATATTCCAATATATAAATAAGAATCGAAAGCATTAGCTCGATCTAGACTTGTTGCACCTTGCAACTGTTGTAAATCCATTGTAAAGAGCTTCTGTCATATTGAATCGTTGATCATGACATAGATAAGAGACTAGTGCTGAGACTCACTAGTGCTAAGAAGAACGTGGTAGAATAAATCTGCTACTCCACTTCACTAATCCTATTTAATTATACTAGATATATAGATTAAAGTGCAATTGCACATTTGGATAATGTACTTTTTGTATATCCGTTCTTGTACTCCAGACATATCTAATATATTGAGGTTAATGGTACATTTGGATTTCGGCCTAATATACACATTTTTTCAAGCTACAGTTTTTTGTGTTGTTAAATAAGACGCACTTTTTCAAAACTCAGCTACAGTCAATTCTAATAGTGGATAGTTGTCTTTTTCTTTGTAAATATGCATGCAAAGTTTTAAATGAAGAACTGTATATAAGTTTCTTTTTGCTCTAGACAGGTTCAGGAAAAACACTAGCTTATTTGTTGCTAGTATTTTCGGCCATTAACTTCCGAAGATCAGCTGTTCAAGCACTGATAGTGGTTCCAACCAGGGAGCTTGGTATTCAAGTAAGTTTGCATTTTTTTGTTATATCATAATTCTTATCGCTTAACACCCTCATGTTAACGTTGCAAGGTTACAAAGGTTGCTAGGATGCTTGCTGCCAAACCAACAGGTTCTGAGACAGAACACAAGGCATGCACAATTATGGCTTTATTAGATGGTGGGATGTTGAAAAGGCAAAAGAGTTGGCTGAAGGTTTTACCTCCAACAACCCTTTAATAATTCCTCATCTATAAAATTTTGTTTGTAGCGTTTCTTAATGTTTTGACTGCTGAATAGAGTCGTTAGATGAATGAGAGAGTTTCAGATACTGAATGTATAATGGTCAAAACATTACTGAAAAATCAGATGATGTCAACTATAATCATCTTAAGCACATTACGGAGATCTCCAAATGGGATTAAGTCAATTTAGTTCACAGTTCTTGTATCGATTTCAATGGGTTTGAGTCTTTAATGCATGAAATTCAGATGTGTAGCTGTTCTCAATACATGTTAAGAGGATTCCTACTTTGTGATTTAAATAATTCGTAATTGCATTTTTGATGCTGCCATACTAAATGATGGATGTCTTGAAAACTTATACTAAATACCTTTGAGTTTTCTGTAGGCTGAACCGCCTCAGATAGTTGTTGCAAGTATATCAAGCTTGTGCCAAATGCTTGAGAAACACATTTTAAAGCTTGATGCTCTGTCGGTCATGATAATTGATGAGGTAACACTCAATAGAATAACATTGATACCTAATTCATATGCCAAGTCTTGAGTACTTAGCATGGATTTGTTAAACTGCATCTTATCCTGTTTTGACATATAATGTTGAATCAAAGTGTTGTCATATATGTCCATGTTCTCATGCGTAGGATTAAATCAATGCGAATGAACTGACTACACAAGAAATTATGTCTTGCTGATTTCAGTCTTTAGACTCCACAAACTCATGTAAGCTATGTGGGTGACCTTTAAATATTTTTCTTTTATTTTCTCTCATTTATTTTCTCTTTTTCTAGTTGTGGCATTGCTATACGGATAGATACTAATTACTAACTTGCAATTTGGTTAGTGGCGTTCAATATTTTGATATATGGGGCTCTGCTCTTACAATAAATATTATCTGCTCTTCCTTTCAAGCCCTTTGTAGTTCATTATTATGATGCAGTTCCTTTGAGCTGGTTGTCTATGCACATATGTTTTAATGGCAACATCCTAAACATTCTCCAGGAATTCCAGTTTCTTGAGCAAAATAACTTGCTGTTATACTTTCAGATAATATCCAATTATTAGAACATAATATGATTTCACTTCATTGCTGCTAGGTTGATTTTATGTTCAATTCATCAAAGCAAGTGTCATATCTTCGGAAACTGTTGACATCACACTCATCAATTGATAGGCGGCAGACCATTTTTGCAAGCGCATCAATACCACAGCACCATCGCTTCCTTTATGATTGTATACAACAAAAGTGGACTAAGGTTTGTCTCACAGATTTCATTGTCAAGTCTTGCATTTTTGTTTCATTTGCCTATGCTTATAGATATCTCTAAGAAGATACTTTTTGTCAACTTCCCTAGGTTTCCTTGGAGTTATGAACCAAACCTCAAACCTTGTTCTAGATTTACATTCCTAGTTAATCTATAACAGAAACAACAGAGAACTTGGAAATACCCTTTGTCCATGCTACCATAGAGACATTGAACAAGGGGTTGCCGTATCCACTTGGCCTTTGTTCTCCTTTGCAAAACTGTTGAGTGGGAGTTGTAGAATAACATGGAGAAGGGAGCCGCCAATTGCAGGATTTGCAGGGATTTAATATCTGGCTATGCTCAATTAAGGCTGTTGAAGCACTGCCCATGACTGGATCAGATCTGTGATAGACATTTTATGAGAGGGCAGCCTAGTCCTCTTTTGATGCTATGGAGAAAGTCAAAACTGAATGGAGGATATATGATCAGTTTTAAACCATAAATGACCCAATAGTGGTCTAAGACCAAGTTAAAGAGTAGTTGTAATTTTGTGGTATTTCTCATCTTGTTACAAGTTATATTTGAACTGTAGCAGCTCACTGATTCTTGTTTGACAGAAGGATGTGGCACACATACATCTAAATCCAGTGCATCCAATGCCAGGCCACTTTTGTCACAATTATGTGGTGAGCATATGCAATTGTAGTAAATTCTTACTTCTATGCAATTTCGAATTACTTCTTTCTTAGAACCGTTTGATTGTATCTTATCTTCTTGGCTTAGTTTGTCAATTGTCACAGAGTTAATTTTTCATTATGTCCTAAAATATATCTTATGTCTTTCTTGACCACGTCTTTATTTGTTAGTAGAGTTGATCTAATAGTTACTTATATTTTCTGCAGATTTGCAGTAAAAAAGAAAGGTTCAAGACTTTGCTAATGTTGATCAAGAGAGATTCACCCAGATCTGCCATTGTATTTGTTGGCGAGCAGGTTTGTTTGCTGATCCTTGTGCTTGAGCATGAACCGCATGACCATCATAATTAGATTTGATCATCAGTTTTCTGTGAAATATAGTTTATTTGTTAAAGGATACTGTTACGGTAGGTTTTATTAACAAGATGTGATTTTTGAAGGCTGAAAATCGAAACTAGTTTATGAGAGATTTTTGCATGAATTTTTTATATGGGTATTGCTAGTTGTTGGCTTTGGCAATGAGCTAACCATGTTGCTCATATAATTTCCAGCCTATCTTCATATTAAGTCATAGATTTTGGATTCTTAAACTTTTCAAAAGTAAGGAATGATGTAAAATACAAGAATGTTTAATACCTATGTCTATGTGCAATATCTGTGCTTAGTATCCTAATCGATTCTTGGTCCACTTCAAGATCCTTTCTCTTGTAAGTGGAATTGTTTTCTTGCACCTGTTTGACAAATCTTACTGTTGTATATATTTTCAGTCAGAGAGATCTAAACGAATCGGAGAATTCCCGTCAACAACCCTTCTTTTCGAATTTCTGAAAACCTCGTATAATGGCTGTCTAGAGGTCCTTCTGTTGGAGGAAGAAATGAATTTCAATGCTCGAGCAACTTCACTCTCTGTAAGTACTATTATAAAGAGTTAAATCCTTCTTTCACAAGTGTGTTATTGATGATATCTCCCTAGATGCCTTGCATAGCTATTGCAAATCTTTTTATATGTGGTTGCTTGTTTATTTGTTTTTGGGTGGGTTGGTAATTACTATTATTTGGTGACAACTGAAGATTCATGAGTTTAAAATCCCTCCTTGAGACAAAAATTGCTGAAAGATTAGGATTATGAGTATGAAAGCTTTTGTGCCATATGAAGTATGTGGTTCCTCTCAATCATCAGGTAGATCCCACGACAGGTACCTCCTTATGTACACCTTTGTGTACCCTTTTTTGAAACCCACCTGTTTTCAACACCGATCCTGAGGTGGTGTATCTCACTCATCTCAACTGTCAATAGTAAGAGAGGGGTACAGAAAAGGGTACAAGAGGAACTTATAGTATTTATTACCCCACAATTCAAATACTAGCCTGAAAAAGTTTTTGTTTTTAGCTTTGGAAAAAGAGGCTGAGGCATGATATTTGTATCGTTCCAAATATCGAGGGTTCATTCTTATCCACCTTGAATCTAATCACCTAGGCAACCTGTAAACTGTTTTATTGCTATTGTTCCTAAATCAATGCCAATCTTTGACATGATAATTCATTTCCAATTCTATGATCAAATGCATTAAGAAATGGAAGATGTTTGTGTGGTTCCATTACCAAACTGCCATGTACACTATGCTTGCCCTAGAGTTATCCGCTATGTTGTGCAGGATCTTAAAGAAGGAAGATATCTGTTAGTGGCAACAGACATTGCGAGTAGAGGGTTTGACCTGCCGCAGACAACCCACATTTACAATTTTGACCTTCCAAGAACAGCAGTTGACTACCTTCACCGTGCTGGAAGAACTGGAAGGATGCCTTTTTCCAAGGATTTATGCTGCATAACAAGCCTCATCAAACAAGAAGAACGATTTGTGTTGCAGAAATACGAAAATGAATTATTGTTTCAATGTGAAGAGGTGATTTTGGATTCTCTTCAACATCTGGATGTCAGTACTCATTAGCAACATGCTTCTTTTCAATCATTGTCCTTTAATGGTACCTTCTCACGTCTATGGCTTAGCGGAGTGTTAGTCTGAAGTTTCAGAAAAGGATTGAGAAGTAAAGTTCAGACATGATTTATCTAAAATAAAAAAATAGTAAATCTGTCCACTGTGGTTATCGTAATACCTCCCAGGTCTGCTGCAAAGATAAATTTCCGTGCTGGATTTCAAAGAAAACCATGAATAGTAGCAGTAGTTGCGAGTGATTATTGTAGCTGACTTAATGAGATTGCTTTAAATTTGCAAGTACAAAGGCAAATTGTCCTGTCATTATACTATCATTAATGGAAGCACAGTACAACCAACTATGTCCAAACTATTCAAACCAATCCCGTTATTGAAACAAAGCAGCCACAAATCCTACTAGAGAGATTAGTGGGGTATATTTCCCATAAATTTCAATGTACTCCGTTCATAGAACAATTACATAACCATGTGTCTTGTAATCATACTAACTTATTCCGGAAATGGACAACTGCAACAACTGATACCCCATCTATCCAGATTAAATTTGCCCCAAGATTACATCTCCGCCTGAAACCTCAAACTCAGAGGGGACTTTTTCAACATTGAAAACTTTTACCTTTCCATCCACCACATATGCAGACCACCTGCAAAGGCCAACGAAAACAGGTTGTAACAATGCTAAAATAACTGCTACAGGTATGGATTAAGGTACAAACACTTCGGGAAGAAAAGCTTGAAGAAAGTAAGCGAAGCAAAACTAGTCTATCATAGGTCCTAGTTTATCGTACAATTATAAAGCAGCCAATTAATACGAGTCATTTAGGTTATGCCTTTACAAGAACTGTTTTGAGCGCTAACCTTTATCAAGTCAGCATCAACTTCAATGTGTGCCTAATAAGTCCAAACTCATTGGTTCGACAAATTGCTACTCCTAGATACAAGTTAAACCCTTGGACAATAATCTATCTCATCACAGTTTTAACAGCCATAAGTAGTTCAAAAGGCAACCATTTTCAAGCCAAGAGGGAAGGCCATAAGTAGAAGTTCAACTGTCCAATAGCAAGGTATATATTAAAATTAAACGAGATTCCTAACACTTTTAGGGTGTGTTTGGTTCGGATTATTTTGACAAAAGTTTTAAAATTTTAACATGAGAGAATATGATTCCCAAGTTTGGCTACCAAAACAAAGGTAATGTGATTCCAACAAATAAAAAAAATCTGATTAACATAAAAAGAGGTGGTAATCTGGATTTCTTTTTTTTTGTGGGAATAATATTATTCTTTTAATAAGAAAACTATTCTTACTCAATCTTTTTTTTCTCTTCCTCTTTTATTTTCTTTCTTTTCCTTTTGTTTTATTTTCTTTTTGTCTTTTTATTTTATTTCTTTCTTCCTCTTTTTATTGATGTTCAACGGAATCAATCAAATATTTTTACATGTAGTAAAAATTACTGCGTTTTCTATATGCTTTTATATTGGGTTAATTTGGATTGGTATATAAAGATAAATTGGTTATTGATATATTGTTTTTAGTTAGATGCTTTGTTTAATTTTGATTTATTGGGTTTTTTATTATTTTGCATATATAACGGATATTTTAGTAAAATATCTGACATCTTTTCAGGAATATTAGATTCAAACCAAACATGGTAATGCAGCATTCTCAGCAATCAAATTGATGGGAACCAAGATTCCCAAGCTAAACATGATAATATTGCAAGGCAATGAACCAAACATACCTTATGCATACAGATACACATCCAGTTTCAAACTCATCAACTGGCAAAGTTTAAGGATATAAATCAGGTCCTATGACCAGACAATAAATGCAGAGAGGAGGGCTCGTTGTAAACTTTTGGAAGCATCACAGGGTTGATCTATAGATTGACTCATGTAAAGGGATTGTCCAATAAAGAGATCAAATCGTAGAATTTTATTCAAGTAATTCCCTGTAACCCAAGAAGGGATTTAACTCCCAGAGTCCAGCACACAAAGCCTTACAGTATACAGATAAACCATTTGTACTAAAAATGAGATAAATAACTGCAAATACAGTAAGCAGTACACAAAACTATATAATACTGAAGAAAGTCAATAGTACCTAACCATAAATACAATAAGCAAAGTGTTTTATATAATCATGATAAGGGAATTAGTGACACATGAAGGCATCAGATAGACAGCAGCATATAACTTAAAGCATGAGTCAAGGAAACATATCAATACTAAATTGCTCATCTTAAACCGGTGAAGTGTAGGAACTTCCAAGAGTTTAGATGCAGAATAACACACAGAAGCGTAGTACCTTTGAGAACGAGGTCCAAGCAAAGCCTTAGACAGATCTAGACCTAAATCCAAGCTCTTGTGGAAGCTACCATCAAAGTCTCCATAAAACTCGATCTAGACAAGAAAACACAAAGTTAGGAAACCAATTAAAATGATGCAACAAAAAGATTGTTCAAGTCTGTATATGCATGGAGTTCCTTTGAACTTTTTAAAATAAAAAAAATCATAACCAGAGTACTAGGACTAAGTCCAGGAATTTTAGAAATTTATTATCTACAGTGTCTAAGATGCAATATCATAAGTTTCCTGCGAGTAATTAAGTAATCCTTTTATATCTTAACATAGTAACGAAGCATGTTATTATTTATACTCGGGTTAAAAATATATCCAGGAAATATCTGTCCAACTTTACACAATGAAATGTGAAGATGTGCTCAGAAAGTATGAAAATGCTCACCACTTCCTTGGCTTGCAGCCTCTCTGCCCAGCCATTCATAACATATGGATCATTAACAGCAACGCAAACCACAGTATCAACTCCTTTAGCCTTAAAGTTATCAATATTATTTTTGTAGCTAGGAACATGTCGTGCTGAGCAAACACCCGTAAAAGCTCCCTGAGGAAAACACCAGAAAGAATGCATCATATCTCTATTTTATAAAAGAATCCTACATGAATTCCCTACTGTTGACAAATAATGCTCATAAACATTATTGATAGAGGGGAAAAAAGCTGGTACCATTGACAGAAGATTACTACCTAAGCACAAAAACAAGTAACAACAGTACTGTGTTTACACAATAAAAATTGATTGCAATGATTCCCATGCTTCTTATGCACTATAGCCTACAATACCAGTAAAGTACCTGCTTCAATCTTACAATGCACTGAGAAGCTCATACCATATTAAGTAACAACATATTATATTGACCTTAGGTTTTGCGACCCTTAGACTATACAGCTATTAGATAACAGGATAACTAAATTATTACCATCTTTGATTTACTCTGAGCAAAAGTTGAACCACATAACTAAAGTTTTAAAAGTAATATTAAAGAACTTGCACATACATATATCCATAACAATTTAGCCAGATACTAATTGTAATTCCTCATCTATATCAAGAGCATTAAGAAAATAACAAGAGGTACTGCTTCAATAGAAAAAGAGCACTTACAGGCAACCCAAAGATGACAACCTTTTTCCCCTGCAAGCAAACGGCAACGCAAATGTAAGTTGCAAGTTCTAGATTTGTGACATGGACTGCACAGGAGCACAAGAAACAGCATGCATCACACATCTCTCAGACAAAATACTGAACCAGAAAAGATATATACATCAAACAAGAAGATCATTGCAACTGCTGCACGAACTTGTGCTTGTGATACTATATACTTTGATTAGTTAAAACCAAAAATAACGGATCAAGTATACATATTTACTTGGACAAGCAGGCCCATTCCAAACCAATTGGATCCAGTGTGACAGACCTCAAGGTAATTGATCCCTTACGTATTAATATTCTGTTTCAGGATAGCGAGTGGAATACACAACTGCTATCAGTGAAATCGGGTAACTGAATGTTCAAAAAATCTAATCCTGAAAATGGTACAAATAATAACAACGATGTCCTTCAGTGGACTCCTGGGTCAAAACACACGCATCCAAAGGCTTTAGAAATCCACGCCTCCATTTACATCTAATTAATAATGCCCGCATAATTGAAGTATAAACTTGTAAACTAACCTACAACACTACCAAACAGCTTAACCAACTCTTCATTCACCTCTAGAAAATTGCTCGAATAACATTATTAATGTAATCCCAAAAACTTCAATCCCAATCATACAAACTCGAAACTTACAATTACATTCTACCCAAGAAAATGCCAATCAGATATTGCAAATAATCGAATGATCATTGAGTTAGTAGAAGACCTGAAAGATGTCCTTGAGTGGAGTGGTGGAGAAATTAGAAGAAACACCTTCTTCCCAAGTGCGTGCTTTCTGGAGAGCAACACCAGGAGCCATGGACAGGATATCGCTCCCAGACGACACCGATGCAAATGCTCGCCGGCCCAACACCCCCGCCAGAGCTCTGCTTCTTCTCGCTCCCTGCACTAACGCCGACGCCATTCCTCACTCACACACACACACTCTCTCTCTCTCTATTTCTCTCGACAGCTCTGACGTAGCAGGCAATCGAGTGTTCTCAGTGGAAATAAAAAGCCTACGCGTGGAGTTTTGTCTGGGTTTTCCGAAAACAAGGCCCAGTTCGTTCGGTTAGTTAACACCCAGTCCATTAGCTCAGTAACAGACCAATAAATTGTTTATCACACCCAACTCCAATAGTCCAGTACAGGCCCAGTCCACATTCTCGGCCCACGATTCAGTCATGTTCAACTTCATCGGAAGTGACTTTCTTTCGTTAAACTTCACTTTTAGGTTGTTTTAAATATTTATTTTTATATAAATTTATTTTTTAATAATTTATATTTTTAAAATCTACTTTTTTAAAACTACCTTACGGTGCAAGTCAAAGTTCACTTATATTGTCCTCTGGTTCGCAAGTTGGAATCCGAATCATTGAACAAACAAAATTGGTAGCGATAAATGCCAATTTATGAATACAAAATGAAATTCCATTCATGAATCAGAGGATTGTGATCACTTCCCTATAGATATTTTCTTCACCTCATAAATCATTTTTTTCTACTAAAAATTTATTTTTAGTTTATTTTCAGCTAAGCAAAAGAACATATAGAATTATTTTATCTCACTTTTTTAACTAAGAGTTTACTTTATTTTTTTGTTTTCAGATTTCGATCATTGTTTCAATCGTCAATCCGAACTCTATTTCTATTAAAATTTAATTTCAAACTTCAATTCACTTATTTTAAATTTCACTTCGAATTTTATTTCTATCGAATTCTATTTTTACGAAATTTAATTTCACGATTATGTGTATGAAATACACCCTAAACTTTTAACTAAAAATATAAAAATTGAACTCATTTTTAATGGCACTATTCGAAGCCAATAGATAAGCTGATTTTCCTAATTTTCTCCTTCACATTCTACGTGACATTTTTAAGGAAAAAAAACACAATATCCAACACATTACAACTGCAGTGATACACAAATGGCATACATATAATGAACACATAACACTTGAACCGCAGGCGAGCAATTTGAAGGAGAGATAAGAAAACTTCTTTGTAGTCTCAGTGGTAGCAAGCAATACACCTCAATGAAGAAGGGAATGAAAGACCTTCACAATGCTGAATGGAAAAAGATGTACAAGAAAAATAGTTAGTGCCTCAACAAATGGCCTATGCAAGAGCAGCTTCCTCGTTTAAAAGTACTTATAAAATAAATTTTTTATAAAATAAAAATATTTTTAAAATATTTTAAAATATATTAAAATATACTAGTTAAATAAGTAATAATAGTATAATATGATATATAATTATTTTTTAAAATTTTCAAAATTTTAAATAAATTATATAGAATATTATAAAAATTTTAGTGAAGTGTTTTTATTTGAATAAAAAATAGAAAAAAAGTAATTCCAAATACTCCCAAAATGCTTCAGCAAAGTTTAGCAAGAAGTGATTTGCATCGTGTCATGCGGCTCATGATCGGCTATACAAAGAAGCTATTTGATTCAGTTTATCAAGAAAATAATTTTTTAATTTTTAATTTTATATTTGTTAATATATATTTTATAAATATTTAAAAATTTTGAAAAATTTAAAAAGTTTTCATATAATAAAATTTTTTTATTATATATTTTTATTATTTTTTAAAATAAAAAAATAAAACTAATTTTTTTATAAGAAATAAAAATATTTTTTTATTTCAAAAGTACTCATAAATATTTACTAAACAAAACCAAACAACGCTCAATCTGAAACATCACTAGAAACTTTGAATAAAATAAAGAACACAATATGAGAAAAATATTACCTTAATCGGCTAGATTAAGGAATTGTTTAGTTCAGTTTATTAAAAAAGTAATTTTTTATTTTTTAATATATATATTATAAATATTTAAAAAATTTATTTAAAATTTTAAAATATATAAAAAAAATTTATATAGTAAAATTTTTTTATTATATATTTTTATTATTTTTGAAGATAAAATAATAAAACTAATTTTTCATAAGAAATAAAAATAATTTTTATTTTAGAAAAATTTTATTTCAAAAGAATTTTCAAATGCCCCCCTAAATCAAACCAAAGCAATGCTCAATCTGAAACATCACTAGAAACTTAGAAATAAAATAAAGAACACAATATGAGAAAAATATTACCGTAAGTCGTCTTACCGTGATTATAAAGCATCTACAACTTTATGATATTTTAGGAGAAGATCTACAACCAAATTTCACATAAAAAGTTTAGGAACTCTAATAAAAATATCAGTACAAACTCAGTTAAAAAATTGAAAACAAAGACGAAAAATATATTATCATAAGGCTGTGGTAATGATTCTAATCTTTCAAAATAGTCTTAATGTGTTACAATTATATATCATAGGATATTTCGAAGCAGCGAAATTTAACAATAAAAAGTATACGTGCTTTTGCTGAAAATGTCGCTAAAGAAAAATTAAATGAAAAAAATATGAAGAAAACATTGTAGTACGATTGCTCTAAAGCCGGACCTAAAATATTTGTGATGTAAAAATGTAAGAGCCAGAAAGTATAGGAGATATAGAATATTTTTTTAAAATTTTTTTAAAACAAAAAATAAATTTTTTTAAAAAATAAAATAAAATAAAGCAACCGTAAGACCTTATTATATAAATTTTTTTATACATTTTAAAATTAAAAACAATCTATACAAAAAAATAAAATTTATTTAAAAATATAAATTAAAAAATTATTTTTTTGGACCGTTTTGCCAAACCGCCTCTAATAAAAACTTATCGAAGGAGAGAAAAAGATTACACAGAATTTAAATAAAAAATGCATATGAAAGAATGTCAACCACCCTCATCATAGTATTACTGAGTGGGACATCATGATTAGGGGACACTTGAAAGTACTTTATAAAATAAATTTTTGTTAAAATAAAAAAAAAATTTCAAAATAATTTTTTTTTAATTTTTATAAAAATAATAAAAATATATAATAAAAAAATTTAATATGTAAAATTTTTTTTAAAATTTTTAAAAATAATTATAAAAAATATATTAAAAAACATGAAGTAAGAAAAACAGAAGCTGTTTTTCTCAAACGCTCTCCCAAACGAGCTCTAGAAGTTCTTTCAGATTTAAAATAAACAAATATAAAATTTAGTATACAAATAATTATTACTATATCAATAATGATAATTGCCGTTGTTATAAATATCATTTCTCATACATCCGCAAGCTCTAAGGCGATGATCAAAGCTTCATTAGATACAACAAATTTTTCCCACAACAATCAGCAAGCCAATATAATTAATACTACAACGACAAGCCAACATAATTAATGAGACAGCAAATCTTCACACAACAATCAACAAGCCAACATAATTAATGAGACCACGACAAACCTCAACGGTAAACTGTTCAGGCCGCCCGCTTACCTTTGTGTTGAGAACACCGTTGTCTTCCAGCAGCAGGTGACCTCGTGCACACACCACCATTTCCTATAGCTGCGCCACAAGAAAGTGGTCTTCCTCCTGAACTAGACAGTTCTCTGCAATTCACTACATTGGGGTGCGCCTTGGGGTTCATCGAGTGCTCCTCAGTCACCATACAAGAGGCCCACATACCTTTGTGTAGATAACACCTTTTGTTTCCAGCAGCAGGTGACTTCGTGCCCGAACCACCATTTGTTAAAGGTGCGCCACAAAAAGGTTTTGTTCCTTCTAAACTACACCATTCTCTGCTCATTACTGAATTATTACCAGAGATCAGCTTTGTCCTATGGTCTTCAGACCGTTCTTTTCCAGAAGCTGATTTCTGGGTACAGATGTACTTATCACTATACATTGACGGAAATTTTCCATCACCAATAGCATCACTACCTTTTGATTCTGACTTATTCCCTTGAGAAGATTTATTGCTTAATTGATTTTGTGCACTAGGATTGCGTCTCGATTGTGTAACCTTTCTTCCTTTGTGTAACTCACACCGCTCTCTTCCCCTCACTGGCGCCTTCATACAGAAGGAACCATCTTCAAGTGACGCACCACATTTAGATGAGTACTCGTACCTTGTAGTAGCAACCACAGGAGTTGCTGAAACGGTTGTGTAACTAATTCCTTTTCTGTCATGATCTTCACACAATCTTCTAAAAGTAGGATGTCGTGCTTCTACGCAGGCCTCACTCTCAACTGTCCGAGGACGAGATGTCAAAAGCTTGCGAATTCCAGGTATGACAGAGCCCTTGAGATAATTATGCGGTGAATTTTCATCGCTTGACATATTTGACTTTATTATCCCCATCCCCCTGCTAAAGGTTGGAAGCATCCACCATTTAAGGCTTATACGAGATAGGCTGGTCATTTGGTTCAACTTCAAAAGTATATCCTCTCGACGACGTACACCATTTGCACGAGTGTTCCATGCGTAATCATAGGTAGCAAGAAGCTTGGCCTCAGTCTTTTCAGCTACTTGTTTGTTCATCATCTGTCAAAGAGCAGCAACTATTACATTCTTTTATCCTGACGTGAGAAAATAATAGCATTCATACGAATTTCAAATGGTCACAAAAGCAAATAACAGAGAAACTACCAGAATAATCAACAGTATGATTGAGTCGTATCTAAAGGCTACTCAATAAAACTGTGACTTTTAACCTAAAGGTACTATTTTGTTGTCTGACTAAACTCATACTCTATAAAATTGCACGTAAATGCAAATTCAAACACATAAGGATGTGTATCTGCAAAATGCTCAAACTACAAGAAACCTTTCTACAAGAACACTACATGATTGCATAGAAGCTAAATCAACCAAATGGGTTCTTCTGCATATATAAATCTTTCACTTTCTCTGACATAGAGAAAGCATCATTAGCTAACAGTAGTCATGACACTACATATATTGTTGTCAAAGTCAAAATTCAGCACATAAACCAAGAAACCGGACGCACCGGAGCCCATCTAAACACGATGCAATAGCCCTGCGAAAATACTTCTTTGAATAAACCAGGGCCTCTACGAAGTGATAGGTCTTTCTCTTTAATAGAATTGCCATGGTCCAAATGAGATCCTCCACGACCATAATCTTGAAGTCTTGTTCTGACATCCTCAGCTTGCCCAAGATACACAGGTATAACTTCATCTGAATGATGCTTACGACAACTACGGCCTCCAATTCTGGCCACACCTAGCTCATAGAGACCAGGACAAGGATAATGTAATGGAAGGTTGTGGGTTCTGTACTTTTCTACACCCTCCTTGCCCAAAGAGTGGTCTTCCCAATCAGATTGTCCAATGAGAGTCTGAATATCAATGTAAATGAGAACAGGGAATGAAAGGTACTTTGTGAGGAAAACAACATGGCAATAGAAGCATAAGAGTGAAATACAGCCTCAATGACAATGAGGAACAAGTTACTCAAAGAAAATTTTCTTGTAATGAGAACCCAAATTTTGGCATATAGATCACCATCATGACGTTTTCAAACAAATTATCACCCAATGGATGGTGAAGTTGACTTAAGTCATTTGAGATTATAACTTACAATCACAGAGGTTACAAGAACTAACAGTTTCACTAACTTCTACATATTAACAACATTTATATCACAGCATTCACTATTCTTTTCAATGAAGCCTCGATCAACATAAGATTCTATTGGAGAATAAAAAACTTACATGGCTAGAACTTGCAAGAATATGACATTGATGTCATATCTCTTTATGCCACTATAACTAATCGACCCTGCTACCTGAGCGAACTTACGTGAAGGTTTGTTATTGGATGAGGCAATGTGAAACAAGAAATTATGTCTTTAGCCCCCCTATGGAAACTATCAAAGGTCTTCATCTTAAGCTTATACATAAGTGAACAAACTTTAAACCTGATCATTGGGACATCAAGCACGTAGTTGGCACCTTCCCTGTCTTGTTATGAGATAATCTGTAGATAGATTTCCAATCTCGCCTTTAATTTGAGCTTAAAGATCTACAGTTGTTTTGTTTAATTTTTTAATTATTATTTTTTTCTGGTAAAAAAAACTCCAAGCACAATTCAGAAGGAGAACATTAAATTTTAAAAATCAATGTTCACAAGTGGAAATCACAACTGGAGAAGCAGGCAGCAAAAAGCATTTCCTGCACTGAACGAAGAATCTATAAGAGAATTTTAGCTTTGTAAAGAAAAGATGAACACCAACTGCAAGATCCAAACTTTACCCCAAACAACGGATTAGTGATTCGAGAGAGATATAGAGAGACAAATCTCAAAAATTCATCTAACTCAAACAAAAACTTCATACTTTCAGACGATCAACACATGCAAAAAACTTCCTTTTCTGTGCAATCACTGTTCAATCACAGCAAATCGAAATCAATTGCATAAAAGCAAACTCAAGATCAAATTGAAATCAGTTGAGAGATAGGCAAGATTACAACGTTCATACTTTCCAATCCAGCACTGATAACAAGCAAATCATGCCAAAAAGAAAAGAAAAAGAAAATAAAAACTTTTCTTTTATGCACTATTACTGTACAATCACTAGAAATCAAAACCAATAGCAGAGAAACAAAATAAAAAATAGTTAGCTGATGAATTTCGAAAAATTACCTTCCACTCGGAGAAGGCGGAATCGTGCTTGATGCGCTCGCACTCTTCCCTCTCCAGCCTCAATTTACTTGATTTTGAAATTTGAACCATCACCATAGTTAGTTTCCAATTTTCTACTCCGCCGCCGGCGACGACAAGCGGGTATTCCAAATACCGTTCTATTAGCTTTATATAACTTTGTGTCTAGTTCAGTGAGGAGGGGTTATTTGATTAAACAGAACACGTCCAACTCAAATTTATTATTTTCAGATCACCTTTTTAACTTTAATTATTTTTTAGTATAAAAAAATGAGATATCTTTCGCTCAGATATGCTTAATCCTAATCCCTAACATTTCTTTATTGAAATCTTTTCTTGCATAACTGTTTTCCCGTCTTTCCTACTACATAATAGTTACTATATTTGTAATTCTTTCGTAATTTTCACAGTGAATTCACTTGCGCTAGGGGTGACAATTTAAGTTCGTGGATCAATTTTGGATCTATTTTTAATAATCGGATTAAATTCGTTCATTCATAATCCAATCTATTAATTTATGCAGATCAAAATTGTCTAATCTTAAGTTAACCTATTAATAATCGGGTCAAATTCGATATCGACTTATTTAATAATTAAAATTATTAATTATTAATTTTACATTTTTAAAATTTAGTAAAATTATAAGATCAGTTATGATGAAAGTGCACGTTATTTTTAATGACGAGATATAGTAAATGCCCGTCAAAATGTGTATTTTTTAGTATTTTCATCGGTCCTTAAAATATCCAAAAAAAATTTAATTTAATTTTTATTTTTTAAAAATATGTGGTGACAGTTGAAATTTTATGATTATAAATATATACTAATAATTTCGATGAAAATTTTAATAAACATAGCTATCTAACAAAATTTTGTTAAAAATTTTTATACGAAATTCAAATTCGTCATTACAGAAACACCTACATAGTAATATTTTCAATAATATTATAATTCTCATCTTACACTATTTTACTAAGATATTAAAATAACGATTAATTATAAATACCATATAATTTAATAATTTATAAATTACTATTATAAATTATTTTCATTGTCAATATTTTAATATACGGAAAGAAAAAATTAAATATTATTCTTTCAAGATATGATAATTCGGATTGGTGGGTCAAATTCGAGTTAATCCGTATCGACCCATTTAATAATTGGGTCAAATTTGTTCAATTCTAACTCAACTCATATATTTATACTGGTCAAATTTTCTAATCCTAACCCTGATTAAATGGGTCACTTTCGGATCGCATTTTTGGGTTCGGTCATATATTACCACCCCTAACTTGCGCCAGGAAGTCTCTAATCGCGTCATCAAAATTTTTTCACCGGCTTGATCACATCTACTTTCAAGCAAAGTTCATTCTTATCGTTTTTCATTTTGAAAGAAACAGTAATTGCTACAAAAAGTACATTGAGTTAAACGCTATTATGTAATATATTTTTCTCTATATCCATCATGTTGTTTGATTTACCATATCGTTTACATTAGCAAGGGTCGCAGTGTCGCACAAGTCTTACATTTAAGGTTGCACAAAAAAGTTACACAATTTGTCACACATACGGTGTTGCGCACACACGATTGCACATGTGCTCTCATTAAGTTGCACATAGAATTGGTTGACATTATTTTGAGTATCATTTATTTATTTATGAGGTTAGTAGAATATATGAGTTTTTTATTTTCAAATTAACCTTATTTAGATTCGATACATGTGAAATTTGTAAGCACAAACAATAACTGAAGAGATTTTCTTCATAAAAAAATACGAAGAATTTAGAATTGAAAGTTAAGCATCACTAAGATAACATTAGTTAGCCAAACTTGAAGTTTTATTACTGAAGATTCAATGAGAAATGTTGAAAAAATACAACCACCGAAAGAAGTAATATTGAGAATGATTTGTCTGCGATTATTAAAAAGTACTTGTCCGTAAATCATATTCAATATTATTTTTTTTAGTTACCATGCGTTTTCGGACTTTATGATTGAATCTTTTCATTAAAAGCTTAAGTATAACTAGTTTAATCTTGAGAAGACATACGTTACTTCAATTTTGAGAGGAAGGAAGGCCTCGAAGTAGTTGAGCTTGAAGGTTAACCTATATGTAAAAACGTCTATATTGTAGCATTTAGAAGACGTATGGGATGGTTGGTTAAAAACATCATATTTTCGACTTATCCTTACTAGATTAGAGTTTTTTACGTAGTTCATACTTAATACTCCTTTCTATTATTAGCGATCAAGTATCACTATAGTGAATTGAAACTTTTTTATGCTGAAATAGTTAGACCAATGTTGTTAGGATCGAGATTTTATGTAAGATCGTTTCGCTTGTATAGGATCGTAAAATCAGAATTTTATGTAAAATCATAAGATCTTACTTATTGATAATTTTTTATAAAATTATTTACTATTTCTAAAAACTTAGATAGTATTTATTAAAATTCCTAAAAATTAAAAATATAATTTTTTTTATATTTTACTTTAATGTAATAAATTAATAATGTTCATATTTGTGGTTCAGATAATTATATCATTAACAATGTTTTATATTCATTTAGCTTATTATCATAATATTTTTACAGATTATGTCATTATTTTATAAATGTACACTTATATAGGTATACCATATTTAAAAAATCTAATTTTTTATGTAATCAATTAATTAAACGTCAAGCAATCGTATTTTATTGCCTAAAAATAAAGAGAAAAATATAATCCAAAATACCACCATATAGAAAATATTTTGCTCCTATAATAAACTTCTTATAGAATAAATCAAACATAACTACACCCGCTACAAGCGAATGATTGATCTTTTTTAGCTATTCCAACTTCACTCAAAATCCTCAATATGAAAATTTTTTATAAGATGAAATCTTAAGATCACAAGTAAAATCGATATCTTAAAGATTTTATGATTAAAATCGGGATATTACAGATCAGAAGTAAGATGGAGATCTTGTATCGAGTATGATCGTTTTGTTGATGTAAAAGTGTAAAATCGTAAAATTTTAAAATTTAAATTAGAATTTTAACAACCATGAGACTTAAAATTTTTATTACTAACAAAAAATCTATCACAATGCATGGAAGCTTTGTTAGTAATAAAAGCTTCAACTCTGGTTGATTCAGTATTGAAAACTTTCAAACTATCAATCGTGAAATGGTGTATTGAACATGAACTGACTGGGAGGCCCTGATGTAATGGGAACTCATTAAAAAGAGAAAATTTCTAACCAACCATTACATCTATCTTCTAACTATCGTAAGAATGACGTATTTTACTAATCGGTTAGCATTCAACTGTAAATATTTTGGGGCATTCTTTCTTTATCAAAACTGAATTAGTAACTTGACAATTTCGAATTGTTGAGGATTCTTTAGTATTTATGAACATTTGTGTAAATTTATGTATAATACAGTTACTATTTATGAACATTATAAACAAATTTATATAAATGATATGTTTTCAAAAACTTGTGTTTCATTTTAAGCTTTGTTTGAAAAATAATTCTAATCATTGTTAATGTCCTAGTCTTTTAGTATTTTCAATTTGTAACTGCATTTTGATGCAGAACCATTATGTGAGACATTATGCGACATATGTTTGTTCCTGTTGCGATCATATAAATTTTGATATATCTTATAATTTTGATTTTGAAATTAAAAATATTCGTATATATGGTGTGTAAATGCATCTAGTGATTTCTACAACCTTTTGCTACTCGTGCTTATCTCCTATGCAATCATGTATTCTTCAAAGACTTAGCCGATGAAATCTCCAACAGTTATAGCCAGATCAAATCCCTTATTAGGATGTAATATGTAGATATATACAGATCAAATCTCTTATGGTTAAGGTTTATTTTTTTCAAATAAAATATTTTATAGTTATGGTAAAATCATAATTATAGCATTCTAAATATAGGTTATGAGGAATTAATCCTACAGTTTGATCGTCACAATAGTCTACTTGAAAGTGCGATAACTATGAGAAATAATGTTTCATATTAGTATGTGGCATTATAAATAAAATACATTTTGACCAACGTCAATATCTAGCAAAAATGTCTTTTTATTCTTCTATTATCAATTCAGACGATTGTCAACGCTGGTGAATGTTTGAGTCAATTACTAAAAACATCAGTTGAAAAAGAGTTTGTTCTTCTAAGAGTTACCGTAGCTCATGAAATTCTTTTAGATCTCTTACTTAAATGACACCAGTTATTGACTAAAAGAGCACTTTTAAAAAGAGATCTTTTTAAATAACCTTACAGTGTTTTTTTAACCAGCAATTAGTGTCACTCATATATAAGATCGAAAAAATTTTATGAGCTGTTGCAACTCAAAGAAAACAAACCTCTATAAATGATGTGTGATCTGCTATAATGAGTGATTCGTGCGCTCTTTATTATAGTGCGACTCTTGCGACCATTATGTGAGACTTTTTTCTAAATTTTGATATATCTTATAAACTTTGACTTTGTAATTATAAATATTGATATATTAGATGTCTTGAACACATCAAGTGATCCTTTAAAAATGAGAACGGAGCTTCCTTATAAAAAAAAAATTTTAAGTACAAGTATTTATTCTCATAATTTGTCATTTGTTCGATCGTGTGCATTCATATATTGTCATTAAGTGACCCTATATTGATTAGATGAGACCACGTTCAAATTTTCAAGTTCGGTAAGAAAAGCTTCTAAATTGCTTGTTCAAGTAGAGAGCACTACATCTCCCTAAATGCACAAATAAAAATCTTTACATTACAAATTTAAATATATTAAGAAATAAAGAAATTAACACATTATAAATCAAATGATTGTTTGTTGATTACAAGTGATTATCTCATGATTGTCATTTGTGCAATCTTGCGTGACCTTGTGCCATTTTTGTACGACCTTGCGCAATCATTTGTAAGTTGTAACTCTATATTGACTATATTATGTATTTACATATTTCAAATCAAAAGATTTTTATTTGGGCTCTTTGCAATTTCGTAAGGTTCATACTTATCAATATGCCTGTTAGATCATACGCTTTACATATTTATAATGGTCAGAAACAAAATGATATTTGCATATTTATAAATTTTTAAAAAAAGATAATATTTATATATTTATATAAAATTTTAAATCAAGTACCCTTTCTTGGCTCTTTGTGATATTGTGTAATCCATATTTATCAATATGCAACATGATGCGCCAAGAACCACATGGTAATCATTTTTTCAATTACAGAATAATGCACATCCCTTGTGTTAAAAAGTCGGAAGACAAGTTCCATGTGGATCGGCTGGCCACATGAGAAAGCATCATCCACTAATGCGACTCCATTTATCAATGTGTGATTTTATAAGATCATGAACCATATAATAATCTTTTCTTGAAATGCAGGAGGATGTACATTTCTTGCTTTGCTAATGAAGTCTGAAAATGAGATTCATGTAGTGTGTGCTTCGGTTAGCCATATAGGAGAATATGTTCCACCCATGCGACCTATACCGTGTGCAGAGATGTACTATCGAATGAGCCTCGCGATCATTATAACTTATCATTTTGGAGAGTTCATCCTCAACACCATGTAATTCATACTTAATGTTGCTCTTGAACTATCGTGTGCACTTTTGGTGGCGTGTTATGAAACTCCTATTCATAAAAAAGAATACAATATTATCTTGCTGAAAATTAGCATAGGATATAATGCCACTCACCAATGCAAATTTTTATTTTTGTCCCACAGATGATAACTACTCATAACTATTACACTTAATTCTATCTACTATCTCATAAATATCAAACAATAACGTATAACGAATATCAAATAACCCTATTTGATTCTAACAAATAGTTAAAGTAAGGTTGCACATAGTCGCACACGTAAATCTATGTGATTCTTTGCGCATAGCTGTTCGTGCGACCCTATACAACTATGTGTGCTTATGACTTTGTGCTTCCTTTTTGACTTTGTGCAAAATGTGCAACCTGATTAATCCGATTGTGTAACATTTGATTTTCTTTTTATGTCAAATAAATTTCGAAATGTGTTCTTCTTCTTATCTCTATGTCAAACAAGATTACACTACCTTTAGTCGTCGGCCCTTAAGTTTTCATAAGGAGGCGTAAATAATGACAATGATATGGACACAAATAACAAAAGCATTAAAGACATCTCAACGTATTTCCTGAAGTCATTGTTAATGTCTGTCAAATAACTGTAATCAACTCCAATCTCAAGAACCGATGGGAGATCAAAATCCAACTAGTGAAAAGTTTTGAAAGTGGATTTCTATATGATTTGAGAAGGAATCTAAACAATTCTAAAAGATCTAGATTGAGGGTACTTCCGACTTCTAAGATAAAAAATAATAACCAAAAAATATTTCGAAAATAGACTACAAATAGAGAGAGAGCATAAATCTGTCTGCTTAAATAATAAATCTAGTGATGAGTATATCTACCAAGTTTAGACATCCTTTATAAAACGAACAATCCGAATATGGCATGCCAACCAAATCCTGAATGTGTGGTAAAAAATTTATATGGATAGACAAATGAAGCTTTGATTTGATTGAGCTCAGCGGTGTAAGCTCCAATGGTAAAAATTTTATATAACAGAAATGGTGAAGATTTTAGAATGTACGTTCAGAAATTTAAGCTCCAACTCCCTCATTCTTAGATCAATCATCCGTATTGCCACCGCAAGCGCTCACCTTTTGTGAAAAATATTCAGATAAAATTTTTATCCCCTTTTTTTTTGATTCATTTTCTTGTAAGTAAAGAGGTGAAATGAATAAGGAGAAGCTTAAGAGCGCTTAAAATGAACAATTTTTTTAAAATAAAAAATATTTTTAAAATATTTTTTAATTTAAAAAGATAATAAATATAAGTGAAAATAAAATTTTATGACATTAAAATTTTATGCACTTTTTGAAATTAAATTTTTTTTTATAAATGCTGTAAAAATAGTTTTTATGATACGGAAGGGGAGAAGCCTAAACTACACCTAAAGCATAGTTTGAGGTTAAAAAGATGAATTTCAAGCATGAATAAGCAAGAAATAATGAGGAATCTGGACGATGGAAGACTGAACGTGGTAGGGCCAGCTTGTAGGAAGATTCCTAAGAAAAGAATCTTGTATAAAATCCACACACCTATAAAGAAAACTAGCTTATAGCTTATCCAAATATTTGTGAAGTATTTAAAATATTTTTTTTTAAATAAAAGAATATTATAAAATTTATTGAAAATGATTTTCTTTTTATTTCAAAAAATTATATTTTTCAAAATTTAAAAATATATAGGTATATTATAAAAGACTTATTAAAAATATAAAATAAAATTTTTTTAAAAAGTATCCATTTAAGAAAGTGATACATGTACTATCTGTAAAAGCATCTTTAAAAAGCAACGCATGTAATATCTGCAAAAGCATCTTTATTAAAGGTGAGCATAAACGTGTGAAGAAGTAGCTTACAATAGAAGCAAGGGTTTTGCCTACAGATTATGGGATCATTTAGCAGTGTTTATAAAATAAAATTTTTTTTATATAAAAATATTTTTATTTTTTAAAAAATAATTTTTATTTTTATTTCTTAAAAAATAATAAATATATAATAAAATTTATTTAATTATATAGGAATTTTTTAAAATTTTTAATTAAAAAGCAAACCCAAATACACCTTATAATATAAATATGCAAAAGAGTTGCATGTTTTAGAAAATTGGAGGCGATATCCAAAACACACTCGAACAACCATATCAAATAGAAGCATTTCTTTCAGGTGCTTATTAATTATTTATTATTATTATTTTTTAATAAAAGTTTTATAATATTTATATTTTAAAAAATAAATTTATTTTTAAAATAGTTTTTATTTAGAAAAAAATTTCAAAAATAGTTCCAAGTATTTCCTCAAACAAATGAAGCACGTAAATTTTTGAGTTTTTTTTCAATTAAATAATTCTTGTTTTTAGCTTTGTTAAGTTTGTCTTAACTTTTCAAAATAAAACTTTTAACCTATTTTAGAATTAAATTGACGAAATATACTCCATTTAATTAGAATAGTCTTCCTAAACGAACGGTATCAAATGTGGATATTTGTTTTCCGTAATTTTTAAAAGTACTTTCTAATTATTGTTTGTTTTAATTATTTATTTTTCTTATTTTTTAATAAACTTTTTTATAATTTTATAACAAAATTTAAATTTAAAATATACATAAAGTCTACCTTATTTTCTTTTGTAAATAAAAAGATAAAAATTTATTTTTAAATATTTTTTTATAGAAAAGTTTCTGTGATAACTAATAGTACTATTTAATTATTTTATATTTCATATTTTTATCAAATTTTTTATATATTAGAAAAAAATTTAAACGTTAAAAACCTATTTTAGTGTTTAATTTTTTTAATAAAAAAAGTAAAAACTATATTTCAAAAAATTTAATACATTTGTTACAGAAAATTTCTTCAAAAATATTATCAAACATCTCCGCTTGTTTTTCCGCATCTCCAGCAGTAACTCATTCATTCTCACAACAAGATAACTTCATTATAACCAAACTCACCAACCGTCTCTTCCACCTTCAAATTAATTTTGACACTTAGCATTAATTTTTTTAATGAGACTCCGGTACTCTTAAATTCTTATGACATTCAAATTCTAAACTTCTTCAATGCAAACCATGAGCCTTAGTGGAACAACCCGTAGCCCATGTTTAATGCACCTGGCCTAAGTCCTCCTTCTCAATTCCATATCGTGACATTCAGCATTATTTCCACATGCAAGAAACTCCACATGCGAGAGAATTAGCGTTCAATCTGGAAAAGATGAAAACTTTCAATAATGTGTTTGTAGCGAAGCTGATCCAAAGGGAAGTGATCACAGAGAAGTCATCGATGATTTTGGCATTTCTTTGGCATTATGCTAACAACTGCAACGACCGAGTTCATTACGGTAGAGCATCAGCAGAGGCGCCGTGAGAAATTGGACACTAGCACTCTATTGACCTGATGTTGGCAAATGTAATTCTCAATGCCATTTGCAACAGGTGATGCCCAGATAGAATTCAAAGGGGACGGAGTTCACTTTGGTAGTCTGTAGAGCACCGGCAAAGGCACGGTGGAGGGATGGCGAAATCGATCGCACAGTACTTTGTTGACCTGATTCTCGGAAATATAATTCTAAAAGGAATTCGCTATCGATAATCAGAGAGAATACATTAATCCCACTCACTTTTAGAATGTGTTCATTATACAAAATCTATTTTCTTATTTTAACTCAAATTTACTTTCTATAATGCTTCCGGGAAATTTATGTTTAGATTTTTTTTTTGTTTCGGCCCTTCTCCTCGAAAGCGGTCGTCAGTGCACGCTCTGCTGGCCTCTATATTTTATTTCTTTTCATTTCAATCGAACGAAAGGATATTCGGTATCCAGAATCCAGAACATACAAATAACATAATGAATCATCTATAGAACTCAACTATAACACAATCTTACGTGGCGACTGTGCCACTGGCTAACGAACCACGTTGAGAGACACTGGCATGCAGACACGAGGTATAGCTACGTGCTAACCCATCAATCCCTTCCCATCAACAGTATAAATAAATTCTGCATCTCTTCTTCTTCTCCGATAACAGCAATCGGTAAAACAAGTTGCAGTGGCTTTGTTTCTCACAGTTCAGAGATTTTCATCTGTGCTAAACAATGGCGTCAGACGGGCAGACGTTCCCTCCACAGAAACAAGACCAGCAGCCAGGGAAGGAGCACGTCATGGAGCCTACGACGCAATCAGTCAGGCCGGATTACAAACCCGCCAACAAGCTTCACGTTAGTTCTTAAATTCTGTAGTTGTCTGATATATAGAAGTGTTAAAGTAAAATTATATATATATTGAAGGTGTTTTGGTTAATCCAATACGCAGGGAAAGATTGCGTTGGTGACCGGTGGCGATTCTGGCATCGGCAGAGCTGTGTGCCATCACTTTGTTCTGGAAGGCTCAACCGTGGCCTTCACCTACGTGGAAGGCCAAGAAGACAAGGACGCGAAAGACACGCTGCGGATTCTCCATGAAGCCACAAAGAAGAGCGGAGCAAAAGAGCCTATCGCTATTGCCGCTGATCTAGGATACGAAGATCAGTGCAAGAAAATCGTCGACGATGTCGTCAACAAATACGGTCGTATCGATGTTCTTGTTAACGTCGCCGGAAAGCAGTACATGAGGAAAACTCTTGATGATATCAACGAGAAGAATTTAGACAGGGTTTTCCGAACTAACATATACTCTCAATTCTTTCTCTCCAAGTAAGCGAAACTTTTAGTTTAAATTCCACTTCGAAATTATATCCATGTGATTTCATGCTATAAATTCATACCGAAAACTGAAAACAGGTACGCCGTGAAGCACATGAAAGAAGGTAGCAGTATTATCAATACCACATCGGTGAACGCTTACCAGGGCAACCCCATGCTTATCGACTACACTGCAACAAAAGGCGCAATCACTGCCTTCACTAGAGCTCTTGCTTTAATGCTTGTTCAGCAGGGCATTCGTGTCAACGGTGTGGCTCCAGGTCCGGTCTGGACTCCGCTGATCCCTGCATCTATGCCTGAAGAACAGTTACCGCAGTTCGGCAAAGAATGTCCTATGGAGAGGGCAGCTCAGCCGAGCGAGATTGCGCCGTCTTACGTCTTCTTAGCTTCCCAGGACTCCAGCTATTTCACCGGCCAGGTCCTTCACCCCAACGGTGGCGTTATCGTCAACGCCTGAACACTCCCTGCTCCAAACGTACTCCTACGGCTGTTTCTGTTCTGGGTTAGTAAATAACGTCCAGCTTCTAGAGAGCAGGATTACTCTTTGATGTACTTGGTATCTATATGTCTGGAGTCTGTACAAACTTATTAATGCGGACCTATGTGAGGCAAATGTTGTTCGGTGATGTTCACTGCTAGAGAATTTAAGTAATAATGTAGTCCGGAATTATATTTTATTAGAAGTCTCCTTTTGCCTTACTGCAATGCAAGCTCTTTAAATGCATTCTTTGATGTTCAATCATATATCAGTTAAGGCGTGTTTCAAATACCAACCAAAGATAAAAAAATTTTAAAAATAAAATAAAAATTAAATTCAGTATTTATGTTCGACTAATTTTTGAAAGTATATTAAAAATTAAAAAATATAATTATATTAAAAACCATATAAATAAAAAATTGAAATTAAAATTTTATATAAAAAAATAAAATTTTAAATTTTTTGTGTAATTAAAATATATGAAATGTTCAAAATTTAAAATTTAATTTTGTAAGAGAAAGTGAAATTATGGATGTTTAAAGCACGTCTTTAACAAGTGCCAAAAAGAATACAGCAGCACAAATTAACACCAAGTAGAAATATGATCACTTGCTAGAATAAATAGGATGACCAGAAACCTCGTCAGGTTTTGCTTTTCCTCTTACGTCTCAGTGATGGCATAGCCCTAAGGCTCATGTTGATTTCATTCTTTTCCTCGTGCTCGTCTTCATCTAGGAAATTAGGCAAAGGATCTTCCTTACCTTCTTCAATTTCACTCGAAAACTTGCTCCTTGAGTAAGCGTCAAGAGAAGTCCTAACTGTAACAACCGATGAGCTTCCAGCTGGCTGGCTAGCACTGCCTGCGCCATGATCATCATCGCCTTCGTCTACTACACAGAACCCTCCTCCATTAACAAGACAGTCACTTGTATCTATATCTTTAATGTTACTTTCTGTTTGCTCAACTGTAACATCGGATTCACCGTTTCGACACAGCACAAACTGGCTAGGACTATCAACACCATCATGCTTTTCACTATCATCTATACAAAACCCACCCCCACTGTGAAGACAGTCCAATAAATTGGTTTCAAGATTTGAACGTTCCACTTCTACAGCAGTTGAAACATGACGAACATCACCTTCATCAGGCCTGCCTACAGTTTCTTGATTGTCTGCAACTTTATTAGAGACATCTTTTTCAAAGGAATCAGATAAATTGTGAAAAGTGTCATCATCCATCTGTTCTTCTGCATATTTAACATGCTTACGTTGTCGTGTGGACTGCAAACAAACATCATACATGAATGCAAGACTTAAAGAGTGTCAAAAGTTAAAACCACACCAAACATATTATGCTGCTTACCCTACGCAGCTCAGAGTTTTCTTTTAAGCTCCTAGAAATGTCTCCCCTTCGATCCAAATCATCCTCATGGGTAGAAACCTCCTCGGATTCACTAACACTGAGTCCTGGCTCTTCCTGTTTTTTTCTCTTTCCCCTTCCTCTCTCCGTGGTTCCTCCTCTCCCTCCTCTTCCTCTCCCCTTTCCTTGCACATCACCACCAAAACTACTTTTACCTTTCTTCCTAGTTTGAGCCATGCTAATTGATTCTCCAGCATTATCCTTTCCCTGTGTTCCTTCTGTGCCTGATGGCTCTGCAGCATTTAGCTTTCTTTTCCTAGATGCAGAGCCTTCCACATCCACCACCAACTCTGACGAGGTAGAGCCTGTAATACCTTTCACAGCTTTCTTAATTCTCTGACTCCGGATTTTTGCAAACCTCTCATTGAATGAATAGAAAGCCTCAAGACGTAGCTGGGTCTGTAATAAGAATGAAGCAGCTCAATTAAAAGAACGAAAAACTCCACTTCCAAGCATACTAACATAACAGAACATCCCCACGAAAGTAAATGCGTAACATCAAAAGACGCGTCAGAAAAAATAAATGATGATCAAGATTCAAGACGTGATCCTGAAAATTTAATAAGATTTTGTTTCTTAAAAGTCCACCAAACTTTACAAAATAGTCACAATCTGGAAACCATTTTCTTCAGAAAGCTACCAATTAATTTCACTAGGGATAAAAGGCAACTTGGTTTATCAATAAGAATATTAGAAGCTGTTATTCTTATTAGAATGGGATTGAAAATGTAAGTAGACTTTTCAAGAAATCTTTACCAAATTGGATTAAATGTACTGCCAAATGCCTTATAGCCTGAATATGGCCTTGTTGTGTATATACTTTGGTCGATATAGTGTTGCTTCCACACCTACAGCGATAAAGTCTGGCCACTCAGAATCCTTACTCCATATAGGGTGCATGCAACCTGAACCTTCTACCCAAGATTGCAGTCAAGTTTCACCTTGGACATCCCCCAGCATTTACATCAAGGCTGCCAGGAGCAGAGCCAGTATTCAAATTTGGGGGGAGAGTAGAATTTTTGAGTCAGGGTGGCCAATAAACCCCCATGAACGGTATGGTGCAGAAGGATTAGAGGTGGCAAAAATGCCAAAGGCAGCGACATCACCAGTCTAAGATTCCAACATAATTCCTGTCCACCATGATAGTTAAGTAACCTATTCATGCTAATTCCAGGAACCACAGGGAATAAGTAATACTGATGAGTTTTTTCCCATCAAAGCCTATGAGCAAGCAAGTATTCCTCGGGTAAGGTTCTAGAGTATATCTATAACAACGCAAAACATGGAGAGATGCTGTCAAAGGCTGCGCACAATATCCAGACTCTACAAGCCTCAGACACAATTGGCCACTTCCAGCAGCCTTGCTGGTCAAAAAACCACATGTTTAAACTAAAACTTCTTAGAACCATTTGATGGAGATTAGATAACTAGTTGCAAAACAAGTAAACAAGGTGTTTGGAGGGTAGCTAGGAGTATATTAAAACAACTATCGACTTACATAAACACAAGAGCTTTTTGCCACATAGTTAGGAGGAAAGTCACCTCATGCTTGGTGTACTCCTTTAAAACTGGTATAAGAAGTTCATCAGCCTTCTGACCATTCCACCCAAATCGCTCCCAACACAACCTATAATTAAAACTTGATTAGTGAAAGCAGTATTTGTTCTAACACACAACTGAAGAATATCAACTGCCGAAGTTGCCATATGCCACTTCATAATGGCTCAACCTTTCTCGAAGAAAATTAAATTGATAAGTTCATCCAACATGAATAACTTTCCACATACTATTATCCCTAATAACAATAAGATTTGCTTTTAAGTATTTGAAAAAGCATTGTAGTTTATGCAACATTGCATCAAGTCATAAGAAGCAAGTACTAGCAATGTTTTATAAACGATAAAGTAAACAATTTCCACCAGTAAGAGTTCTCGCCGAAGGAGGTGGTCACAACATGTTAACTTTAGTAAAGGCATTTAACTTCATTAAATGAAGATGATTAGGAAGGATGCAGTTGAAGAAACTAAGATGAAAACCGTGGTCGCTCCAAAGAGAAAAGGACATTCAGGTGCTAATGTACGTTAAAAATTCTATGATCACTTTTATGCTATACAAACTATTTCTGCATTAGTAATGTTAAATGCGTTTATCACATGACACTGATAAGTTCACCACTATTCATAACAAATACACAAATTACAAACTATAACCCCATGTCACCCTTGCCTTCTGCTTTTAGGGAACTCTAAAGCCTCTGACAGAATTTATTTCTAGGAAAAACTGCATCTTCCAAGAAAAGAAGGATACTTGCATCTATGATAACATTTGAATGGATGGCTAACTATAAAGCAGAATGTCTGGACAACAGGGGACGTGACAGCATTGGCTAGGTACTAAACTCCTATACACTTAAAACCGAATAATATGGAGGAAAAATATTGCAATTGACCAAAATCATTCAACACTTCAATTTTGAAGGATGCTACAAGATAGAAATTACAGGGTCCATAGAAATTGCCCTAAACTTGAAGTCAGGATCGCAAATTCAATAACCACACTAAACAATCACTGAGGTTGAAATACGTACTTCCGAAGTAAAGGTAAGTCAGGCTTTCCCCATGAGAAGGAGTCTGTGGAGTCATCAACTTGCGGAGAAAGGTATGCAGCTACAACTGATTCACTTGGAAAAGACAAAGGAATATGCCAGTTCTTGCTGACATTTCTCTGCCAAACAAAATAATGATGATAATGACGATGAATAATGTCCAACAGGGAGGTCAATGTCCAACAGAAAGGTAAATGTCCAAATAAAACAATGATGATAATGACGATAATGTCCAACAGGGAGGTAAATGTCCAACAGAGGGAACTCACATGCTTCTTCATGAAAATCTTCTTTGTTTCTGAAATATCAGCTGCAGCTGGTTTATCATCAAGTCCTAAAATAGATGGATCTGGAGACTCGAGCCATTCCTTGAACTTGTGTAGACCGTCTTCTTCTGGAAATGCATGCACGACTTCAATAGCATTAACAATTCCAATGCCACTGCAGTATGAAGGGACAAATGTCATCTTGTTTGAGGAAAAAGGCAAATAAAATTAAACCATCAATCGGGTGGGAAGTGTTCATCCGAACTCCCACTTGCCATTAATTAAAATAGGGAATGCACATAGCTTTCGCTCCAAGAATCAGTAGCTTCCACAAAATCTTAATGACAAGATTAAAAAGTATCTTATTTCTAATCTGGTAATACAAGCACATGAAAAACAAATCAACAAGAGAAGAAATTCTTCTGTATTCATCACAACAAGGTAACCAGTTCCTATCCATGAGAGTTGAAAAAAGGTCCTATAGCAAAGTAATTAAACACCTACAATCAATAAAGCTTACCTGATTCCCTCAGTATAATCACTTCCAAGGAGCATTGCCATGCGGATTAACATTTCTCTTGTTAATCCAAGCTCACTCTCAATATCCTATTTCAACGAAAAACAATGACAATTAAGATTCATAGAGTAAAAATCATTTCCATCTTCCAGTAAAGTTATGCACTTACAGAACTTTCCAGACCACAACCAAGAAGTAACACGACATTCTTAGTTAACTAACATGATGTTCTTAGTAACTTTGTTAACGTGACGCTCTTAGCAACTTTGCTCCCTGCCATTGCTACTATTTCCCTTTATACCCTCAATATTCTCATCATCTTAGCTATTCATCTAGCTTCTACCATTTTCACTCTCTAAATTCCTCAGTAAAGCTTGCAAGATCAAACTCAAAAAATACGGTTTCCCAGTTTACATGCCTAGCCAATGTCACAATCTCCTGAGAAAAGGGATCTTATATTAGAAAATGTGATGTTAGAGAAAGGGACATCTTTTTGAGCAAGTAGAAAGAATAATAAAACCAAGGGAACATGCTTACAAGAAAACAAACCTTCACAAAGTATGTCTCAACATACTCCTATCGTCAAAATATTTCATGCTTACAAGGAAAACAAACCTTCATAAAGTATGTCTCCACATACTTCCTATCGTCAAAAATATTCTTGTAGACACTGCGAGCCCCAAAGAGGAAAACATCTGAGTCATCAGTTACAACACCATCAACTAGGTTTTTCATCTCCATGTATGCACATTGAGCTTCTGCTTCCATTGGAGCAATTATGTATGGCAAACCAAACATTTGAAGAAGTTCCTACAGAATTTGTGAAAGTAAAATGCATAAATATTCGTCCGTTATAAGTAAAAGATTGAAATTTTGATACATCAATAAGCCTCCGATAAAATCTCATGCAAGAAGCAATTAGGAAACAGCCAGTTGACAATGTTCAAAACTTAAATTGACTCAGAAAGTGCTAGCAAATACGGAACCAGGGACTGCCAGGTGCATGCGCAGTTGACATGGAAACCATTAGTGGGCTTCTTGGAGATTCTTGACTCATGTTACCTTCAAGTTTACTACAGCCAAAAGCAAACCCAGTAACCACCAAAGCAAGGGACAGTTATATAGCAATTCCAAATAATGTGTTCAATTGATAGTAAATCATCTTCCTTCACTGGACGCCAGACAGCTAGAAATGCAACTTTCTGAGAATACCATGAATTACAGGTTTGTTGTCCTAGACAAGATCATTATCATTAGACTAATCTGGACTACTATGTGGTATAGAAAGGATTTTCTGTAATGTTACATTGTCTAGACTCTTGTAGGCTAAGACTCATCATAACCATTTTTTTAGCAAACAACTTAGTTGAAAAAGGACCTCCTTGAGACACAAAAGTGACTCTCAAAACTCGCTAATAGAAAAGTCAAAAGTTTCTTCATTGAGTGGGCAAGTCCCTTTCAAACGAAACATGTTCATTAGTGATGATGACATATCTAACTACTTGCAAAGAATGGGGTTTCATTTGAACCTCCAACACTTTTCCAGCACCACTCTCCATCAAGAGGTTCAAGTGGTTCACAAATTCAAATGCTACCTCTACCTTATTCACGAGCGGGTTCATGGTTTTCTTTTTCCTAGAAAGCTAAAGGTCTCTGTTACCCTTTTTTGTATTTCGCCTCTAGCAAACATTTTCCAAGACTGGGCCTCCTAACTCCATTTTATGAATTTGAAGCTCCAATATCTTTAAATTGAAGTGTAAAAATAAATATAGACAACAAGTATTAACTGATCCTTCAGGAAGTTGAGCAACCTGGCATTCAGCGAACATCTCACTAGTGACAGATTCGGCATTACGCTCTTGCTTTCTCTGTTCATCCCCGAGATTCAAACGTTCTTGACTAAGGAGCAACAATTCGCTATCCAAAAAAGACTCTGACATTTCTGCATCATACGATCCCTCAGTCGAGCCTTCATCTATGAACCTATCCTGCTCAAAGCTACAACGTTGACTGATTGAAGTCTCTTTGTCGATGTCATGAACTGACTCCTCCACCACATCTTCTTCAGCACAAGATTTCCCAAAGTTTAGACAAGGATCAGAATCATCAGGATTAGCATGATATTTAATGGCATCAGAAATATTAGGCATGTTATGCTGCATATCAAGTATCAGTTTCATCTCAGAATCGGTCCCATCAACATCATTCAAGGCAACATTTACAACAGTGTCATTCCCCCCACTTCTGGAACTATCCTTGATATCTTCATCTACCCCCACCTGACTACATGTATGTGATACTCTAAAATTCTCTTCTTCATTTACTGATTTAGCATTGTGATCATGGGAGGAAGGCCCCATCTGTCTGTTAGTTTTGTCTGCAGGTAATGATTCTCCTACAACCTGCATTTCCATTAGTGAAGGCAGTGACGCATCATTAGGAAAATCTTTAGTCCCTAAAGCATCTTTTTGGTGAGTTCCACCTAATCTCAAAAGGCCACCAGCATCCTCGCATGGAATGACACTCCTATCAACATCTACTTCAGATTGCATATTCATGCTAAACCCATTTCTGCTCTTAGTTGGAATCTCGAAAGACTTTTCTAAGGTTTCTTCAGCCTGAATGCTATTGGCATTTTCAGAAGACAAATTCAGATTGCTCTGCACTTGAAAATCTTCAAGGCTCCTTCTTATCGCTTCCTGTATATCCGCATCTTCCTCCAATAATCCAATTGAAGAAGCTTTATCATGTTTATGTTTGCTACAGGAAGAGTTTGAAGGATCTTGAGAAAATCCATCTTCCCACTCAACATCATCATCTTCATTATCAAGATTCAATGCCAAGGAAGAATCATTTTTCATGTTAAGATTATTTGTCCTACTCCTGCTCTCTTCAACTACACCTTCCTCCCACACCAAATCTGATTCAGAATCACTAATATTTCTATCAGGAGGTTGAGATCTGGCAGCATTTTCAAGTACTGAGCTCCCAGAAACTAGATGCAGAAACATATCATCAGTGGCATCTTTCTGCTCATCATCATCCTCTAAGAAGGATATGTTTATTGAGTTTTTGCTCCTGAATGCTGTTGACGCATCAAACTGACACGGCCTATGTTCCTGTACAAATGTCCCAGACCTTTTTGAGTTGTTATTTTGATATTCATCGTTTGAAATGGAATCTTTGGTAGGTAAGTTGGCAGGAGCATAATCAACAGCTTCCTTACTTTTCTCAAGTTCGTACTCCTTCATCATGTCAAGGTTATGCTGTAGATCACGGGACATGCGAATACCTAGTCCTCTAACTCTACTGACACGTACATGGCCTCTCTCATCACGGTATGCATCCACATGCTCAAAATCCTTTGCCACACCACCCTCAGAGGAAGGATCTGACTGCTTAAGATTTTGTATATTTGACAAACTGTCTTTCAAGCTCTGCACACCAACATTCGGATCTGGTTGGTCACCATTTGATGCTAGCTTCCTGTCACAGAGAAACGAGATTTAGAACAGCGCTTTAGGCCCCAAAAGTGATGAAGACAAAATCAAGTTTGTCAACAACCTTATCTGCTAGTTCATGGGTTTACAAGATATCTCAATATTTACAGAACCTCTATGATGCATAACTTGCCAATTGAATTGATACTAAATATGTAACTATGAGCTTGTGCATACTCGGTATCCACTGAGTTAAAGCTCAACTTCCTTCCATAAAGACCAAACACACAGCTAGTTCAATATCTCTTGACATGAAAGCATTTAATTGAGACAATCTTATTCTTGATGTTAGAGAGAGAAAAGTAGAGAGAAGATATCGTATAACACACCATCTCCTGGTGCATATCATAACTTTTCACTCTGATTTGGCTGCAAAACAGGTTCAAGACATTGTGTTCACGTGCAATTTGACTTCTTAATTCATCTAGAAACAGACAGTGCAGAACCCCTGCCAAATGCCTCCACAATTGGCTAATGCTAATGCTCCCTTATGCGGTAAAATGTTAATGGAAAATGCGGTACTTAGAAGTTTTAAAATAAAGAATACCCTTTAGGTGATGATGTTTTGTATGCAAGCCCCTATGACTCTAGGCAGCTTACAACTGCAACCCATACCAGCAAAAATGACACATATACTTACAGTCTATCACCAGAGAATGATGATGAGAATATGAATTCTTTATTAGCTTCAGAAGCAATCCGAGATGTTCGGACACCTCCTACTTCCTTTCCAGCAGCATATTTCTGGACTTGATCAATTTCTCTTCTGAAGGCAACTGTTTTAAGATATGATTGTATTTGCAATTCAGAAAACTTTGCAGGCATCTGATAAAGCAAAAGACATATGAGTGCACTGTGTTTCAAAGCTTATCAACAAAGACCTAATTACAAAAGTAAGGTAAATATATAGCCTAAAATATGATCACTCATCACATGTACATAAGCATGCCAAGGAAATAAAAGCAAGGATCTGTTCTATCTGAAAAAATAGAATGCTTTACCCTTACCATTACCACAATGTAATAATCATAATTTAGTTTTTTAGCAACCGAAAAAAAAAAACAAAAAGAAGAATCTTCCTGGAATATCCTTCCATCCAAAATTCCAACTAGAACAGAGGATAGAGAGGTGTTCTGTCCTAAATATATCTGTTAATTGTGTTCCGCTACGAACTTTCCCAGTATTTCTTTCATTATTTCATCTTTGACCCCAGAAGACCGAAAGTTGTATGCCCTGTTACTCGTTCGCAAGCAGACAAAACAATGTTTCTAAGTGCAGTACAAAAGCATTTCATTTAAATAATGGTATTTCACTACCCAACTTCTCTTAGACACTCAAGACAGAACAAAAAGTGGACCCACAGGTAATTAGAAGCCAAAATTACTACTGTATTATTCTAGATACATCACATTATTGTTTGCAGGTGTTTTGGTAAGCATAATAGGGCAGAAGCATGAACAACACTGAAGATCATTGTTTAGCCAAGATTATGTATAAGAACAATACAAAATATAGCACCACAATGTAGGCAAATGTCAAAAGGCCTAGGCCAGATGGCCCAGACCTACACAACTCTGAAACCTTTGATTACTCCACTACAATCAACTAGAATCAGCTCACATCAGTCAACTCGGCTAGCCAGCAAAAGGAAAAGAGAAGGATGAAGAAGATGATAGTTAAGCACCTACCTTCTTAATATTCTGATATTTCCGCCTGTTGTCTGCCATCAACCTCTCCCTCATCTAAGAAATTAGCATGTGGTTCTAAAGTCAATAAGAATATTCCTATAATAATGTAACATTTTAAACAGAGAGAAACTAATGTTAGAAGAGAATACCTGAACAAGAAGATCCAATTGCATGGATGGAGGAAGAGAAGCCAAAATGCTTGGATCAATGCCGCCGTCCATTATTGGCTGCAAATGCATCCGAATTTCAACCATTTAAACTGTAAAATATTAGAAAATACTAAAGAAATTAAATTACATTTATGTTCATATGCTACCATAGTAACAAATGAGCATGTAGTAATATATTCACAGGAAACCTCTCAGCCTTACTATAAGAATCATTCTTTGAGTCCTTTACATTTTAGTCATAATATCAGGTGATTGACTAAATGGACATTCGTGCATATGCATACCCAGCCGATATATAACTCCCTAACTACCTGATCCAGATAGAGACAATAGAGTCATTATTGCAAACTCAGGTTTGTTAACACGTCTGCAAAAGACCAGATGCGCACCAAAAAACTAGAGTGTGTGTGTGTGTGTGTGTGTGTGTTGTGCACAACAAGGATCTGCTATGATGAAAAACTACCAAAGATGCTTCAAAGCTCTGTGCAGAACCAACAGATTGAAGCACTTAACCACAAAATAACATGACATGAAACAGTTAACTTACACATATCATCTCCTCGTTCTCATCATCATCTTCAGCTTCAACTTGGGAAGTCAAACCCATTGCACTGCTGGTGTATCTTTGCTCTTCCTCCGCAGCTAGAGATGCTGCCAACCTGAAGTTGAGCACAAACTATTAGTTGGTAATTAAATCAGGGTCAATGCAAATATGTGAAACATACAGTTCATCAAGACGTTCATGTTCGGAAGCAGCATCATGCTCGATGTGCACATGTTCCACGTTTTCAGATACTTCACTCTGAGGGTTATATGCAATCTGTTTCCCTTTTACACTTTCTTTTAATGGTTTTCCCTTCGAGCGATCATTTTGCTCAGCCTGCCTGATTTCAGCAGCTAATTCCTCAAGTCTCTTGGACTTTAGCTATGAAATAGTACAAAATTGAAACAGGACATGAGTGCTAAGAAAAACTAATCCATTAGCATTCTTCTTAGACAAAAAAAGAGTTTGTTTGATTTCCAACCATAAATTATCATACTAGCGAAAGAAATGCTGCCAGACTTTGACTTCAGTATTTGGATGATTTTAAGGACTCAAATAGCAATTTTGTACCAAAGAAATGCTGCCAGACTTGGTCTTGAAATCATTCACCTTAGACAAGGTTGTCGGGACAGTATATACAATGGTTCAGAGGAGAGCTTTCTGTTGATATCAGCTTACAGAATAACGGAGACAGAATAAATCTTACAAGCAAAAATTGCTAACCTTAAATAATAGCAAGAATCTCTAAAAAGAAAAATGCTAATACTTAGAGTTGGCACCTCGGTCAAATCTCCAACCCGGGCAATCCAAATCTTTCAAAGCTGGACAACTACCAAGTACCTACTATACCATATCTCATGCATGAAAATCATTGTTACCTTATACTAAGATAAGCTACTTTGACAGGCCAAGGTCATCATAGCCCTTGGTATGTGCATAGCACCGTCCCCTCAAAAAATAGCAATATTCAACTGGTACCAAGTACTATCAGAAAAGCACTTCTCCACGACACTCCACAAAGTCTCGGTATCAAATAAGGTTCTTTAGAAAACATCAAGAAACATGTGATGGTTACATGGTTGAGAAGGAGCTTCTCAGCTGTCTTGCGTATTTTGGCACGTGCATTTTCACGATGGAGACGGCGGGTTGCCACAGTGCGGCGCTTGAGTGCAGGGGTGCCACCATCGAAGACAAAGACAGGGCGTGTACGTAGAAAAAGGAGCTTGCAGATGCGACGAAAAAAGCCAAGTAGGTGGGCATTCCTCACCATCTCTCCTTTCTCATCCCTCATCGCCTTCATGAACTGAACCATCCATATACTAGCATCTGCATCACCAGATATTAATAAGCATCAATTGATTCTTAGATATGCCTCCAAAGTAGCTTGAATTGGTTCCAAGCAAACAAATAAATAGACACATTTATTAAATGAAATGAAATTACTTTTGCTTCCAACAAAGTCACGCACAAAGAACTCATATTATTCCAACAAACGGCACAAATTTAAATTCCAAATCGCAACTAGAAGCAAGCATTCCTAAGTACCAAATTGATCAGCTGAATTACAAGGAATTATTACTAGTTCCATACCTACTATTGTACCCTGCAAGAATTCAGCGAGAACAAATTCCTAACCAAATAAAACACTTCTGCCTCTAAATTCCAACTTAGCATTCTTCTCATATGTAAAGTCGAGCTAAGAATATGTCAATTAAACCCACCACAATTACATAAACAAGCATTAGAAAGATTTGAATAACCTAAACGCCGCTGTACCGAGAAATTTGAATAATCAACGAGCACAAAACACAAAGAAAACAAATCAGTAGCTATACCTATAGCAAGCTTCTTTCCAGCTAGGGTTTCCACAGAAACCCTTCGACCAACTGGAGCAAGGAGTTCCCACAGGCCTTGAACTCCCATAGCTACTCACTCTCTGCGATAATTCTTCGCAGAATTACGAGATCGAGAAATTCTCTCTATACTCTCCCTTCTCGAATTGTTCTTCTACGCGATCAATTCAATTGAATTCAATTCAAATGTTTGCACGTTGCAGCCAACATATAATGGCGGAAACAGAAGAGGCTAATTATATATACGTGGACGCCCATACCGGTCGACATGTCTGTTGCTCAGTTTGCGGTTAAAATCGCACGACCGGAACGAACCAGAATGAATCTGATCAGACTCGAATTTAGATGGATCAAGTTCGGGTTCGGTGTGAATCATTTGAAGAAGATGCTATTATTTACAGTATCGCCACAAAGCTATTTACGGTTTCTTCAACTTACTTACAAGCTTCAACGAGCATTTGATTCCGGGCAATTTCTCGCTGGATTCTTCCCGGAGACAAAATTTTGAAACTAGACCTGTGTTTTAAATCATCAATCTCCTTGTGAGATATGATAGCAATGGCGTTCTCAAATCGCAACTCTATAGGTGCGAGCTTGTGTCGATCATGGGAAGAACGGAGCAATAGTGGGCATTGATATCATCAGGTCATTCCAAACTTGGTCCTATAAGGATAACCTTGGGTGTCCTTCGGCAGTGGGCACGGGAAGCAAAAGCAGGACAAGCAAAAGCAATGGTGCTACGCTTGGGAAAGTTTAGGCATTTCAAAAATGAATACAGGGCACTGCAAGGAAGTTTAGGGAACATTAGGCCCTGAAAGGTCATGGTGTGTGTGGCGTATGATTCATATCAAGACGGTACTCGGTGAAACAGTTATCGTTGCTGAAGGCAAGCCTATTCTCTCGAACTTCTAGATCCTAATCTCGAGAGCTTAATGGTACATGACTTTGGGAGGGAATGTTCATCGCTATGAACTAGCAATTGTTCTTATTGATGGGAAGATTCCTTCTTGATTTCTTTGGCATGTGCAGTTTTACAATTGAAGAATTACATATTAGGTATAAGATAAACTACCTTCGAATAGAGCATTATGTCTTTGTGGATTAAGGGGTTCTTGGTGATTATAAAGGAAACACGCAAAGAGAGTTAGCTATTCATGTTCAAAAATGATCATCTGGCTTGAGGTCAATGTTATTGGAACATACATTGGCATATGAGTATAGATCCAAAATGTGGTGAAAGTCATCAAAGAATTACATATTGTTCATTACTATGAACTAGCAATTTTCTTATTGATGGAAAGATTCCTTCTTGATTTCTATTAGGTGGTTCTTTGGCATGTGCAGTATTACGTTCAAGAATTACATATTAGATATAAGATAAGCTACCTTTGAATAGAGCATTCGTCTATATGGATTAAGGGTTCTCGGTGATTTAAAGGAAACATGCAACGAGAGTTGCAATTCATGTTCAAAGATGATCATTCGGCTTGATGTCAATATTAGTGGACATATATTCACATGCTGGATGTGCACATGTTCCATGTTTTCAGATACTCCACTTTGAGTATAGATCCAAAATGTGATGAAATCCATTAAAGGGGTAAATCCAGCTTGTGAATAATACTACTGAGTTACTGACACCAAATTCAGCTTATATTTTTTCTGTTATAAAAATTGCTAGTCTAGTGAGTATGTATTGAATTGTGATGTAAAACACCTATTTAATACTCTTCTTTCTTTTACAGGCACTCTTCTTGAACCGAATAGGAGTAAACTGCTATACTGATATCTTGAGAAAAGCATTGAATCCTATGAAAAGAATTTCAGTGAATGATGTAATGTTTGCTCTTGTTAGCCCAGACAAAAAAAAAAGTTGCTATCAAGAATATTTTTGCTTAGGGAGATATAAAGAGAGTAAAATTTTACTGTACTCAGGGAATCAAACTTCTCAAGGAGGAAGGATCCTAATACAATTGAGTTGATTGTGAAGCTCTCCCTCACAAGGGAAGTCTTCTTCTTGTATTTGAAGCTTGTGGAGAGTGACTTAAAAGCTGTTATTCGTAAAAGAAACACTGTTCTTTCTCCTACTAATATGAAGTCCTTTAGATGACACTTACAGGTCCTGCCTACTGCCATACAAAATGGATACTGCACAGATATATCGGCTTCCCTTTTTCCTTAATCCAATGATGTCCATATGATGGATGTCTGCCACCTGTATAAGTTTCTGATATTGCTTTCAGAGTTTCTGTAGTAATGAACTAACTATTTATTCAGAGACATGGAACCCATGCAACATATTGGTTGCTGCTGATGGACAACTTAAACTCGTAAATTTTAGTTTGACACGTATATTTGGCAGTCTAGATCGTAGGTTAACTGACAAGGTAATTTACACATTTAAATACTCCTGCTACTGTCATCCATAGGGAAAGGGAAGAAAACAAGTACGCAATATGAATGGTGTTTTTTTCTTGATTCACGATCAAATTCTAGTAGCCATCATTGAAGTGGTGAGATGATTTTATATGAAATAGCTTCTGAAACATTTTGTATACAAGTTTGATGCTTGTTTCTTCTCTTTCTGTGTTTCTATAAGTTTGAAGAGAGTTGTGCTCTGGTGAGAACAAACAAAATGTGTGAACTTATGCTTTTGTCTTTGTTTAAGTTTTTGCTTGTTGATATAGAGCTCCTGAGCTACTTCTTGGTGCCAAGCATTATGGATAGATTTTTGCTTGTTGGTATAGAGCTCCGAGCTACTTCTTGGTGCCAAGCATTATAGATCAAGGGCTGATGTGCGGGCTATTAGTTGTGTATCTGCTAAGCTTCTTCATAGGCGCTACTTTCTGCATGTCAAATCATTATCGTTGTTCAGTATTGCTTCTAGAAATTCTTTTTACCATGGTGAATCTTAGTATATTGAAAGGTATGTGCAGTCAGTTGTCACTAGTTTCTTTTGCTCTCAAGTATAGGTTTAGGACAATGACCAGAAATGTATTTGAAATGTAAGTTTAGAGATATGGGTATGAACAGCTTTCATGTTCTGTGCATCTTCATTATGCTACTGAGAAATCAATACAGTAATCTTGATTATTTTCTTGGCAAAGACATCAATGGGAAGCTAGGTGTGGATATTGATCAGATGCATGAGCCAAATAATGTTGCCAGGATATTCATTTTAGTGCCTGAGAAGTGTTTGAGTCAAACCTGCAAAATATTGAGCCATATTCATCTCACTCTTATACTCAATTTTTTATACTAAAAACTATATTTAACTCAATTTCAGCTACACAAAAAAATATATAAATAGTTAGCTCACTTTTCCTTAAAAAAAAAATACAAAAACTAGACTCACCTTCAATAGCACTATTTACAATAGCTCGTTATCCAATAACTCTTTAAAGTGTTGTTTGACGACGCTTACCTGAAAAACTTTTTATTAATTTTTATTTTGTATTTTTAAATAAATTTTTTATAATATATATAAAATTTATTTAAAATATAAAATAATTTTACATAATAATATTTTTTATTATTTATTTTATTATTTTTTTAATTAAAATAATAATATTTATTTACTAAAATATAATAAAAATATTTTTTATTTTATAAAAATTATTTTATAAGTACTCTCAAGCGCACTATTTTTTCAGCAAAAAACGAGCGCACTCTTAATGACCGAGAAGGGTTAGTACCAAGCCTGCAAAATGTTGAGGGCATAATCTAGTTATATCTTTGCGGGAATATGTTATGCATACATGGAGTAAATTAAAATTCAATATGTACACTTTGAGATAAAAGTTGTAATTAATTCTTTTCCAAAAAATGCCAATTTTTATATGCTCAGAAAATATGTAGTAAGCAGTTAAACCCTTTGTTAGAATTTAGAATATGCAGTGAACAATAAACTAAGTTACAAAGACTTTATATGTTTGCTTTTAGTGAAAATTTTATTTTTTATAACTCATTTTTAAATTTTACTCTTTATAATTAAATTTTAAATAAAAATTTTATTTTTAAATAAAAAATAAATATTAAAAATAAAATTTGTTTTTAACAATTATTTTTAATTTACTTTTATTTTAATTTATCTTCAAGCAGAGCAAAGAAGAATGCGTTTGGAATTGTATTTTACAAACGCAATTTTTTATTTTACATTATTTAATATATATTTTATAAATATTTAAAAATTTTATTTAAAATTTAAAAAATATTAAAAAAAATTTATGTAATAAAATTTTTTTATTATATATTTTATTTTTTAAAATGAAAATATAAAATTTATTTTTCAAAAAAAATAAAAATATTTTTTATTTTGAAAAAATTTTATTGAGAAAAAAATACAACTTTTGTGGAGATCTCAAACTTCAAAATTTTCTGGCGACCATTTCTTCTAGCCGTTGAGGTTTTCGGCGGCCCAGGCCCGCACTATTATTCCCTTCCAATTTTCAGCAAAAGTTAATTTTCCCCGCCCACTGAAATGAACAACTGTCATGCACAATACCCCAAAAACCAAAACCGAAATAAACCTTTCTCTCTCTTCTTCTCTTCTCAACAACACCACCGCCGCGCAAAAAGAAAATTTCCCCATTTCAAGCTTTCTCCGATATATTCTCAATACTCCGCCATGGGATTTAACAGTCTCCACTTCAGGAGCTGGTGAAATTCGGCATTAGATACCGAAGAGTGGTTTGAAGAGATGGGGAAAGAAGCGGAGGAAGAGAAATCGGCGGCGGTGAAGTTCACCGCCGGAAGTAGCAGTAGCTATGGAGGACGAGGAGGAGGAGAGAAGAGTAATAAGACTAGTTTGAATTCGAAGATTGTTGCAGATCGGTACCTTAAGCGGGAGATGCTTGGGCAGGGTACGTTCGGCGATGTATTCAAGGCGATTGATACCAAGGTTTTGAAGTTGATCTTTCTGCTCGCTGCTGTTTCCATTTGTTCAGAAAAGTTTACTTCACTTGATTTATTTTATTTAGAATAGCGTTTATCTGCTTTTGTCTTCTTTAATTTATTATTTTGCTTTTCTCAGAGTATGGGATTAACTTTAGTTCGGAGTTTTGATTCCTTTTGAATTTTGTGTTCGTAATGTTATTCCACTTTTTGTTGGGTGAATGAATCACTGGTTTATGCAGTACTGTAGGTTACATTGCTTTAGCTTTGAATCGTAGTGTAATACAGTGCCCTTGTATGGCTTTTGCCAATATAATTGAGCAATTGCTGAGAGTGGTGCTGTTCATAATGTAGTTGGTTATGGCTTTACAGTCATACTGTTGACTTCTTGAGTTGAAATTATGTTGTCATTAGAAAGACATGGTAGAAGATGCTCAATAGGCCTGACGAATTGTGAGAAAAGCATTAAATGAGCTGTGAATGGAGATGTTGGACTGTAATGTTAACATCCTTGCTATTTGCTGCTGGTGAGAAGAAGGAACGCAAGACTATTTTGTTATTTTCTTTCTCGACTTGGGTTTTGGGAATTATACGTTACTAAAACACCTTCTCATAGAACAGCATGTCAGTAAAACAGGACTGTAGCATTTTTTGTTTCATCAATTAGCTAGAACTTAGATGGTCATACGGTGGATGTATGCTGAAGTTTACTTATACTTCTTTTGGATATCTATACAAAAGTTGGTGGCATTCTGTTTGGCTTTTGAATTCCTGACCAGGCAGATGCCCTCAGCTGATTGTAGTAATTTTGTTACTGGTTTTTACGTTTGTTTATAAAAAAGTGTATGCGTGCCATATAGACATCACGAACCCTTAATTTAGTCAAGTTGAAGTACTTCCTATCATAAAGAAAACATATTGGAAATGAAATTTTTTACATGTTAATTGTATGGCATTCATAGGGTTTCCCTTCTTCTTCAGACAGGAAAAACAGTTGCTATTAAGAAAATTCGCCTTGGCAAGTATAAAGAGGGTGTAAATGTTACTGCACTTAGGGAGATCAAACTACTCAAGGAGTTGAAGGATCCCAATATAATTGAACTAATTGATGCTTTCCCTCACAAGGGCAATCTCCATCTTGTTTTTGAGTTTATGGAGAGTGACTTGGAGGCTGTCATTCGTGATAAAAATATTGTTCTTTCTCCTGCCGATGTGAAGTCCTATCTGCAGATGACATTGAAAGGTCTTGCATATTGCCATAAGAAGTGGGTGTTGCACAGGTGCATGTGGATTTATTTAGAGTTTCAATGTTTCTTTATGTATATTGCCTGCCTTTAGTATACTCACATAGCTCATGCTATCAGGGATATGAAACCCAACAATTTACTCATTGCTGCTGACGGACAGTTGAAACTTGCGGACTTCGGTTTGGCACGTATCTTCGGGAGCCCAGGTCGCAAGTTTACTGACCAGGTAATTCTTTCTAGTCACCTTTGTCTTATAAATTACTGAGGTAGGATCATAGATTTGATTTTTAATAGGATGCTAATGTGCTAAAAGACTAAGTGTGTTCCCTCTAAGAAAACGTTTTGCTTATATAGTGGTTCAATGAGTTGGAATTGATCTCCTGTTTAGTCGCAGAATTCTTGTTGTTTCTTGGTCCCTGACAATTTCAAGGCCTCCCTTTTGTCAATTGTTATGCTTTGTGACAATTGATATAATTAATAATTACCCTAAATAAATTCAAGTCAGAACTTTTCACCTGGAAGAAATCTCAGAACATCAAGTTAAGTAAATAGCTCCCTTTTGTCAATAGATATGCTTTGGGCAATTATTTAGATGCACTAATATATACTTTTCAAGAACTTGACTTCTTACCTGAAAGAGATTTTCTCAGAATATGGAGTTATTTGTACCTGCAACATATTCATTGGGACCTTTAGTATAAAACTGAGGAGTTTCGAATGGCTATATTAGCATAATAATTGTGATGCAGTGGTCATTTTCAGGACCATAAGAACCTGTGTGGATGTTAAGGGACTGGACAATTGGATCAGAAAATTTTGTGGACCAAATTGTGACTACATTAAAGTTTTTAGAAAAGTCACATATTTCTACTAGAATTATGAATAAAAATAAAAAGTGTATGACAATGTGCTTAACCCTGTCTCTAGGTTTTTGCTCGGTGGTACAGAGCACCTGAATTGTTGTTTGGTTCTAAGCACTATGGATCAGGGGTTGATGTATGGGCTGCAGGTTGCATATTTGCGGAGCTACTCCTTAGACGGCCCTTTCTACAGGTTAGATATCTGATGTTTAATTGAGTAACAGTATTGTTCTCACTTTTGGTTGCTAGATTTTATCATGTCTAAGAATTCCCATATTCATAGAATTATGCTGTTGCTGTACTACATATACACATTCAAATATCATGATTGTCACCAATGTTGATTATGCCTTTTTTTCCATAACAATATTAGTGATCACCTGTTCATGCAATTTGAATCACCATGCGCTTGAGGATCCTGGGTATCGGCTTGCACCTGTGAGAATTAAGAGGCCAGAGTTGCACATGTAAGGGTTGGGGACAGCTTAAGTTGTACATATTCTTGTTATAACCAGCTGACATGGTTATGTGATACCCGCATTCTATTAGAGTTGAAGTGGTCCCAGCGCATACTAAGGGAAATCCCTGTTTAACAAAAGTTTCTGACGGATTGACCTGAATCTGCAATTCTACTTAAGCCTTCAAAGTTATTTGTAAAACCTAAGCATCAACTTTGCCTAGTCCATGCGCAACAACAGCTTGTGATTTTCTTCATAATGTCTTCTGATTTTCATAGTATGTGGGTTGCTATTTTCTTTGTATTCTTTTTCTTTTTTTTTCTGTGGCTAAGAATGGTCTCTTGGCTAATATGGTTGTACTGTACTTGTGCTTTGTTCTTTTTAACTTTTAGACATTAAAATTGACTATGATTGACCAAATTTGTCTGCAGGGTTCAAGTGATATTGATCAACTTGGAAAGATATTTTCAGCTTTTGGAACACCAAAGCAATCTCAATGGCCTGAGATGGTTCATCTTCCAGCTTATGTTGACTATCAATTTGTTGCTGCACCATCATTGCGTTCCTTGTTTCCAATGGCCAGTGACGATGCTTTAGATCTGTTATCCAGGATGTTCACGTATGATCCAAAAGCAAGAATATCTGTGCAACAAGCACTTGATCATAGGTGCAGGATTGCCTTCAACTTGTGCTGGAAGTTTTAAGTGCAACTTGAAGTTTCTTTTCTATAACAAAACTCTTTTATGCTCTTCAGGTACTTCTCATCTGTACCTGCAGCAACCAAACCAGCCTTGCTTCCAAGACCTGTTCTCAAGGGAGAACTCATCAATCCAAGGCCACTAGACTATGTCAAGTTAGATGGTCCAATTGTTATTTCACCACCAAGAAAGTCGAGGAGAGTGACTCTTCAACAAGATGGATTTGAAGGAAGCACATTCCGGGTGCAAATACTTGAGGAGCATGTTAGGGATGGACATGTGATTGAATCAGTGAGTAAAAGTGGGAGCATACCAATGTCTGTGGATGTGGAGGCAGTTTTTGGATCCAAACCGATTCCTAGACCGACTCTTAACAGGTGTTGATACAATATGATTCTTCCTAAAGAAATTTGAATTTGTCTATGTTATATGAAACATTCCGTCCTTTATCTCAACAATTTAGCTTTTCATCTTTGGTAGCGCTGACAGGTCACATTTGAAGAGGAAACTTGATCTGGATCCTGAATTTGAGCACATGTGGCAATAGCTGAATTCAGATTTTGGTACATCTTGAGTTTAGCACATCCCTAAGTACGCATTTACTCTGGCTGTATGAGATCCTGATTGATGGCATTTGAGCCCGCCCTTCAGCGAAATGTATACTTAACAGAAGACTAATCAGCTCCACTTAAGGTGATTGTTGTGTCTCACATTTTTACACGGTGTGTTGTGATGTGCTTTTACCAGCGAAATAATCTCTAGAACAGTATTTCACCTTTGTGATTTTTCTTGTAATTTACTTTGTACTGAACTGCCTGCTACTGTCCTGCTAGCTTTTGTAAACAATTGGCTATCCACTAGTGATGATTTTTGTTAGCAATCGGTTAGTGGCTGACAGTGACGGCACTAACAAATGGAATAATGGATCTGGCCAACTAGTAGCTCGTGTTTTTTCCTTTTTGTTTTTGTTCTGCGTTTGTTATAGAGAATCATGTTTCTCTGATAACAAACTTGTAGGATTGGAATAGAAGATATTACCAATACGAATAAAGCCATGCCCTAGTAAGTTGATTGTTACCAATGTAGAAGTTGAATGGATATAAAAATCAATCAACAATATTAGATCCAACTATTTTGATTTACAGTTAATTTTTGCTCGATTTCTAGTCAGTATTCTCAAAATAGTTTACAATTTGTTGATCGTTGCCATCTTACAAGCTCCAATTCAGACTACCTATTCCTGTATTCGATCCTGTTTTCTACCATTAGTATACGGCACTTCCATTCTGCTTGAGCCTGTATCATCCCACTTCTCTTTGGATTATGCTCTAATTCTATACAAGTAACTTCCATGACCTGGCTTCTACATCTACTCTGAATCGGTTATATAATCCAATTTAGTCATACAAACCTATACACAGACATTTCGACAGAGCTTCTGAGAGCTAGGATTTCTTGCATGAACTACACCAAGAGAAAACTTATCAGCATCCATGAAACTGAACTTGCAACAACTTTTATATTGCAAATGATAAGACAGTACATCACAGTTAACAGCTGGACACAGGATAAGCTAAAAAGCAACATAATCATGGATGCAAGTATAGCAGACGGCAGCTTGCAATTGGCTAGCTCTTATCTTCCATGCATGAGCATGGAATAACTTTGTGACTGCATGAGGTACTAATCTATACACTCCTCTGCAATTCAGTCGGTTGAAATATCAATTAGCAATTGTGCACTTATGGGTAAGAGCTCCTTTGGTTTGACCTCAAGCATTTAAAGAAGAAATTACGTATTTCCGGAGTTATCCTTTGGATCAGGTGGCAATGCCTGCATAATTCAGCAACATAAAAACATAAACTATTGCAGAATGTTCTGAAGATTGCACAAATTCTGAATGCATCTACAGAAGAAAAAACATCAAACCTGGCACTTGTTTTGTTGAAGTGTTCGAGAACGAACATGATGCAAGTATGCCTCAAGGACATTGCATTGAAGGCCTCAGACAAGTCATACATATTGTAGATGTTGTCCAAAGACACATCCTGACAGTACAAAAGGATATCATGATACTCAGTTAAGAGGGGAAAACATTAAGTACGAAAACATTTACTTACCTGAGCAATAGCATACTCACAAAGCCGCTTAAGGCCATCTAAAAGATATTGATCTGCAGCTCTAAGAAGATCTTGAGCAATGTTCATGTTCACCTCAACTGAGCCTGTATAAATAAACCTACAGAATATGATAGCATTATATAGATTGCACAACAAAAAATCATCAGAGATAACATAATAGACTCCCAAATACAGACCTCATCATCAGCTCAAACACCTCCCACCTAATATTGGGAATTTCTATGTCTTTGGCATCCTTTTCCTAACAAAAGTTAAACATAAACCAGATGAAATATCAACTATCACAAGAATAATAATATTGCAACTATTTAAATATTTTTCCCTATTCAAATTTAATTAGACGGATATAAATTCACAATAATCATAAAACTCAATGATGAAGTGAATTTGCCAGCATGCTCACCCTGTATCCACCATCAAACATTGCACGAAAAGTATCTGAAGATGCAAGCAATGCAATTCGATGTGCATAAAAACGCCTACCTGAAAAAGAAATGCATCTCCTTTATCTTAAAAGAGCTATCAAGATAACAGCAACAAGTGGTAGAAAGGGAGAAACAAGAGAACATACATTCTTAAACATTGTCCAAATGAAAATTTTTGTACCTTCAACTAAAAAGGTTACATCTGATAGAGTGCTACTGTTCACATACTGCTCCCCTAGATAAACCTACAAGAACAGTTCCTTGTCAAGCACTTCCAAGGATGACTATATGTCAGGATCAAAATAAGCATGAAACAGCATAGTAATAGGTAAAGCTACCAAAAAGGAGCAATTATTACAAAGATTGAGAAAGACAATGCTCAACATTGCTGAAGACGAAATTGATGCACAACAGAGATATGACAGGATGCGTCATTCACAACTCCAAGAGATCATATGGTGACAAGCATAGTCACATAATCTTTAACAGACAAGAATGCAATGAGCGCATCTTGACAAGTAGAGGATTGACATGCTTATCCATTAAAATTCTACATTTAGTTGTCTTTCTGAACCATCATAAAGTGTTTTTATTTGCCCCAAAAAAAAATTTAATTCAGAATGTCCACTTCGCTAGAAGAGTAACAGGTAATCAATAAACCTGAGGGGTTGGGGATGGTGGAGCTGCATCCATTGGAGACAGTGTAATTGCTTTGTTGGCCAACTTATGAAGCGCTGCAGATGCATCTTGTTGCTGTTTTAAATTTGTTGACCCAAGAAGTCCAAGAAGTATGTCAAGACCTGGAAGCATGAAAAGATCATTCATGTACTTAGCAACAGGAATGAGTCTACCGACAGTGAGCAAGCACAGACCATTACAATCAACAAAAATAGTCCTCTGATCTTCAGGAGAACATAGATGAGCAAGAGCCAAAGCCACACGTCTCTGTACACCCTTTTCACCCTCTCTCATCAGATATATCAAGTGTTTTAGGACCTATAAGAGAAATGAAAAGAAGGTGAGCAACCATCACAAATCTTTCTTTAAAAAATGTGATGTATATAGGTACACGCAATTTTTGGTTGGTGAACTGGACCAAAAGATGCAAATCCTTGACCTGAACTAGGTATCAGAATTGAACCAAACAATTGCGAAGTAAATCTATATTTAAAAACAAATTATAGCAATATGAAAAGAAAAGGTAACTCCAACATGTCCAACTTGATCTAGTCAATGTAAAAGAGCAAATTCTTCTGGATGACTTACTCGCCCATGGATCTTCTCCTCTAATCTTTTCAAAGTTTTGGCAACACAGTCCTTTGTGGCCTGTGAATCCATCTCAGATTGTCAAAACTCCACTGGCTCAAAATAGAACAATCTGGAACTCACAAACGAAAGGCCATTGCAGTAACTCAACAATTGGCATATATACCTGGACAATGAATTCACCATCTTGCAACTTTTGAATACCCCCAACCTTGATGAAGTCTGAAACGTTATCCTAACAAATAGAACAGGTTGTTTAGCAACCCAATACAGAATCCTAAGTGCAAGTCAATATTCAACTTCATCTAACACAGCATAGAAGATTCAATAGGAAAGAGCTAAAAGTTGGAGTTAACTGGCACCTCGTTGTCAGCAATTCCATAAAGTGCAAATGCAGCATTGTGCTGCAAAGAGCCATTTTTTGAGTCAAGAAGCTTGAGCAAAGGCACAAGGCCACCATTGTATGCAATACCAGCTTGGTTGTGTGCATCCTGAAAGAAGGTTAAACACCGAGCCAGTTAGCATACATGATTACAAAGATGTCATATCTTAGGAATTTACATAACCTCATCTTAGTTAGAAAACAATTTTTTCATCAAATAATGTATAAAATTATCAAAGAAACAAGCAAACTCATAATTTGAAGTATTGCAATAAATTAAAAGAAAAAGAAATCATTCTTCCTCATTGTAATGTAGAAGGATAAGGCAAACCTGTGCCAATCTCCCAAGAGCAAAGGCAGACATTTCTTTAAGCTGTATATCTGGAGAATGTAGCATGTCAATAAGGGGCCTCACAGCACCTCTTTGTACAATGTGCACCTGAGAACAGACAAGCTACTTTGATGACTGAGAAACTCCATGGACACCGAAGCATAAATCCCATTTCGGGCCAGTCAATCAGAACAGCAAAACAACATCACTGTACCTTGCAGTCTGAATCAGTGGCAGCAAACTGCCCTAGTAGCAGAGCTGCCTCTCGTTGGCTCTCTGCACAGCATGAGCTGTAATTCAATAAGGCAGTTGAAAACTGTTAGTAGACCTTTATTATACAATATATGCAAACTGCCTTTTCATTATATGTATATGGCTAGGGGAAGTCAAAAATCCAAGTATAGTGCCCAAACTATGCAAAATCTTGGCAACTTCTCCCTTCTCACATTCAATATATAAGAGCTTCAAGCAAGCCAATTTAATAAGAAACAATTACCTAGAGAAAAAAAAAAAATTTACTAAAAGGTGATAAGATGTGTTCATTAAGGGACCTATTAGATTTCTGTTTCCTCCAAAAAGGCATGTGCAACAATGCACGACACTGAACATACGCACAGACATAGAACGGCATACATTATTATTTCACTATAAAAAATGAAAAACATAACCTGTTTTAAGAGAATATTTTATCACAAAAGTCGTAAGGCTGAATTTTGCAAAATATAATTCCAAAGCAACTATAGCATTAAGTGTAAAAGTAAATGCATTTTTCACCAAGAATCCAAATCCAGACATCTCTGAATTGTGTTGTTGTTGAGGCTATCTCTGAATTGCTTAATAAAATACTAAGAGGATGTAGGAAGAGATAACAATCTACTATCACGAAAAATTGACTGCAATAATGGCCCATACCTTAATAATCCTATAACTGGCTGCAAAGCTCCTGCTAGAAGAACTTCTTTCTTTATGTTTGGTGATGAGTGGACTAGATTTCCTATTACACCAACCTATAAAATAAAATTTCAATTTGACTGATAGATCAAGGTTCCAATATCAAAACTTCCGGACAAAAGATCTAACTATCAGTTGGGAACTACAGAAAATAGCACCACACACGAAATTCTTCCAAGTTCTAAACTAGTTTTTTAAAGAGAGATATACTCTCTTACAGCCTCATAGTGAATTGCAGGATCGTCAGACCGAAGCATTAGGATAAGGGTGGGAAGAGCATTGCATTCTACTATCTGCAGCAGTGAAAAAGAGATATTCAATCCATCGTCAATACTAAAACAAAATGAAATCTTACCAGCAGGTTGTGAAGAGAAGAATCCAACCTGGTTCTTATTTTCATCATTTTTAAATGCTAAAGTACGTAAGGCCCCTGCAGCAGCCCTCTGTACCTTCTGATCTGTGAACTCCAGCAGCTCAACAAGAGGGGGAATCCCACCTTCTAACCTGTAACAGTAGACCAATGTTAACAAACACAACATCTTTAAGAATTTAGCACATGAGATTATAAGTTAGAACCTGACAGAAGTCTTGATGCTGCTATTCTCATGGGCAAGGTTAGTTATCGCATCAGCAGCTCTTCTTATAAGACTAGTGACGGACCGTGAGTTTGAAGTTGTTTTATGCCTTTTTAGAAGATTTACTAGAAGAGGCAAAGCACCAGCATCAACTATGAGTTGCTGGTGTTCAGGCTGTTGCATAAAACACCGTTCAGTAAGACATCACCTAGGAGGATAACATACAACTAACAAAAATATCCTCATAAAAGAATACATAGACTGGCCATGTAACTTGCCAACTAAAGTACGCATGAAACTTGCATGTAAGTTCCATTGTACTGAAAGCCAATAAAGAACATATGCACACCGTCAAGTATGAACTGCAAGGGGAATAAACCAAATACATTCTCGCCATAACAAGCAAGACTTCAAATAATTCATTGAACTAGTAACAGATTAGAATGGCATGTACAGCCCTATATTACTACCTTTATAATGAGATTTCTAAACAGTATGATTGTGTACTGTGAATAAAACCAAAAGATGAGATCCATTACTAATTTGCAACATTCTTTGGGAGATTTCTAGACATGCTGTTCCTAGAAAAAGTTTTATACTAGATATTTCAATATCCACTCACGTTATTGCAAAAGCATTGATAAAATTTTCAGCTTATCAATGTTACCTTCACAGCAAGAAGACCAAGGGCAAATGCACTCATCTTCTCAAGCTCATGCTCATAAAGTCGTGCCCCACTACCATTTGGTGGTGATGGTGGCTCCTGCAAATATCTCACCAAGGCTGGGACTGCTCCATTCTCCACAATCGTGTTCACCAGATCCTCTGCAGACCATAAAACATTCACCATAAATCCCTTCATCACCCAACTCAAATAGTTAACAAAGCTAACCAATCACTTCAACTCCTAAAAAGAAACAAAATGGCAAGTTCCATAAAAGAAACAAAGAGACAGAAAGAGAGTGAAACTACAACCACTACCAAAATTACATAAATTCAAAATTCGTCTACATCCATTAAAATCAATAAAGATTCAACAAATACATCATTTTTGAGAATTTCTACAAGTAAATTGCCTATACACAAACACTATTGCTACAATGTTTTCAACAAGGAAGCAAAAAACAAAACTACTCTAGAGAGAAGAAATCAATAAAACAACAGAACTTCCGGTTATAAAATAATTTAAAGAGAGAACCTGTAATTAGCTTGCAAAATAGAGAAATTAATTTTCATGCATCTAATTTCCAACCAAAATATTGAAAAACTAACGATTTCATTTAATAATTAGACCTTTTCAGACAAAAACTATAAAAAAATCTAGAGAATAAACAAAATACTACAGTAAGCTTTTTCCAAAAAACAATGAGAGCGAGAGAAATTCGAAAAAATTCTGTTCAATTTCCAAATCAAATTTGAGAAGAGATAAATCGGACCGTTTTTGGCGAGTTCGGCTAGGACTTGAGTAGCGTGTCGAGAGCACATCCGATCATTATCTCTCCACGAGAAGCATCGATCGAGTGTATCGACTTGTGATCTCACCTCTCCATCTAAATCCAATGGCGCCAACGACGATTCATGCCGACAGATCTTCCGATCTCTACCGTCCACGTCACCACCACACCTTCCTTCCGCCTCCTCTTCTACTTCCTCCTCCACCACCGCCGACAAATCTCCACCGTTGATTTTGTTGTTGTTATTCTCTTCGTTCTTCCGTTTCTGCCCTCTTCTTCTCTGCTGCTGCTGTTGTTCTGTTTCTTCCATGGTTAGAGAGAGAAAAAGAAGATCAACAGCTGAAGAGAAAGAGAGAGACGGTGGTGGTGGGGGTGGGGTATTTAAAAACTATAAATTATAAATTATTTTTTTATTAGAGATCTGGGAGGGAAAATGGAAATAGTGGAGCCAAAATTGCGCGCCTTGTGTGATAACTTTTTCTTTGACTTCTTTTACTTTTGTGGAGAACGCGAGACAGGTTTTTGACCTTTTCTTAATTTTTCAAATTATTTCTTTTCAGTAGTTAATAGGCTAAAATAGTTTAGAGATTTATTAATGATAATTTTGTTGTCTTAATTTATCATGAGAATTAGATTGGTTACCAATTACTGTTTGTAATCGTTTAAAATAAGCTACTACTCTTTATAAGCGTTTTAAGAGAATATTAGGAGTGATTATAAAATAAATTTTTTTAAAAAATAAAAAGTATTTTTTATTTTTTTAAAAATGAGTTTTATTTTTATATTTTAAAAAAATAATAATAATATATAATAAAAATATTTTGTTACGTAAAATTTTTTATACTATTTATAAAATATATATTAAAAAATAAAAATTAAAAATTAAAAAAAACGTTTGAAAAATACAATTCTAAACACATCTTAAGTGTTATAAAAGTTGTAGACTCGCATTGCCATTGCCATGCTTTTAAACTAGATGCACTTCAAAATAAAATCTTCACTTTTAGATTGCGTTTGAAATTATTTATAAAATAGAAATTTTTTAAAATAAAAAGTATTATTATTATTTTTTAAAAAAGAGTATTTTTTATTTTCAAAAAATAATTTAAAAAATAATAAAAAATTTTATTACGTACAATTTTTTATATTTTTTAAATTTTTAAATAAATTTTTTAAATATTTATAAAATATATATTAAAAAATATAAAATAAAAAAAATTTAAATAGCGTTTGGGGTGCAATCCCAAACGCGAGCCTCTCGATTTTGAAAACAATGAAATGGAGATAAATCTACATGCTAAGTTTTTTGTTTCTGTAGAAAATAATAATAACTATTAAGTTGTAGTTTGGCCTCTAGAAGCCTCGAGCATATCCAACCGTAGGATATATTTACTTATACTTTAAATACAATTTGTATTTCTAACTTATTTTTAATAAAAACTTTATTTCTTAAATTTACTTTTATAAAAAAACAGAATTTATTTTTGTCGGTCATATTTGAATTAACTTATTTTTCAAAATCACTTTTGAAAATTTACTTTTATGATATGTTTTAAATACATATAACTGAATTTTACGAAACTGAATTTATAAAAATAAAGTTTAGAAAAAAAAAATTCGATAAAAATAAAATTTAAAATAACATTTGAAACAAATAAAATAAATTTAAAATTAAAATTTAATAAAATTAAATTTTGGTGTGAAAATAAAAATAAAATTCGGAATTATAATTATGAACGTAAAATATTCGAACTCAAAATCTGAAAAAAAGTAAATTTTAGTGTATTTAAAACAAAACCTTAACCAAAATAAATATGTCCTTGAGCTCTAAATTAGAAATTTGAATGTTGCTACACAAGCTACTTTCAACATCACCGAACTCATTGAACCAAATTACTAAAGCACATTGAACTAAATAGAAAACTTGTAGGCTTGGGTCTTCAGAGGCAAGAGCCATGTTATGAGATGTCCCGGCTTCACTATGCATCGTCTCATCATGAGAACAGCACAATGAAACACATCCATACTTAACTGCTACTTATGAAGCTACAATTCACAATTGGCACAGCCAAAACAGAGTCTCTTTGCATAACAAGAAATTCATAGTTACAATTTGAAACTCATATAGTACTAGTTTGGGAATATACAACAATTCTTTAGTGACTGCAGCAATCTAAACTAATGTATAGCGGGAATCAAAAGGATATGAATGTCCAGCCGCTATACCAATACATAATCAATGGCAATGGTCCTAGATTGACCTGGAGGGTCAAAGGGTCGAGCCAGGCCAACCAATAGGCCTGCTAACATTGGTGTAAATATGAGCACACTTATAACAATTATAACATAACAATGTAATTCATAGTTCACTCAATATGTGAAACAAAAAAAATCACTAGCAAGGACAAAAAAAGGAAAATTGATCTAAGGGTGACAAATTATAGATCAAAGTCAAAGAAGCAAATCTATGAAGACCTGGCTCACATTAGGTACCCCGTCCATATTTCAGTAATAATATAAAGAGCACGCACACAATAGCAATGAATATTCTTACAATATAGAAAGTGTAAAAACAAAAACAACAAATATATTATCTCTGACAGTGACAAAGCAACTAGAAAAAAAAAGATCAAAGAACGATATATTATTAGATCCAATTCATTAAGCAAATTAACAAACGTTGATTGCATCGCACAACACCATTTTCAGGAATCACTTAGAACTTGCATATTGGAAATGGTGATATTTAATACCCATTTACAGATTATTATATAAGCAAGAAACAATATTTCCATCTTCAACAAGAACACATAAGAAAGTTGAATCTAAATTAGCAGAAAAGAGAAGTGACTGAGAAAACTCTCAGAATGAAACTGTAAATCACAATCATGCTATAATTTTCGCAATTGTCTCTACAAAGAACATTAACTTATTTTGCTCAATGAATCAAAATCCTAAAGGACGTGTTATCACTTCTAATTAGAATTTAAAACCCCAATGCAAGGGCATAGAGCTCATTGCTGAACAACTAATAAAAATTAATACTAGAATTTTCACCATATATATTAAACCAAATTCTTGAACACCCATAAAACCAAAATCCATCCATTACCTTAACAAAATGTTTCAAGTAGAACGATAACAGAAGTTCTAAAGAAAAGTTCCTTTAAAACAGAACATAAAAAATATTTCAAATAAAACTTTCCATTCACATTGAGTTAGAAAGCTCTAATACTCAAACATTATTCAATAGCATTCAAGTATTCAACAGCGGAGAGAAGGAAACCTTGCACATTATGCACCATCGATCCATCGCTGATGAAATTCCCTTATGGAAAAAAATAATGCTGAAAGCAAATGAAACATTCAACAAAGACTATGCAGATTGCAGAGCAGAAATTCTATTTTCTAATCTCTATGAATCAAGACAACAACTCTAAAAAAGAACAGTGAAAATTCGGATACCGGAACCACAAAGCTTTATATGCGTGTACACTTGATTTTAACTCCATTAGTCTAGTCTATCTAGCTAATACCCAATACAACTTGAAAGCAATCAGCCTCCGGGACAGAAAACTAACTATTTTCTTCAAAAATTAATACACTCGCATTACCAACTGAAGATAATGACAGTACTAAAATTCAAAACTTAGAATCCCGGTTTCATTAAAGATACCAAAACTATTAGTTTCAAGCAAAACAAGATTAGAGTACTTGAAGACAAGGATCACTTACGTATAAGATTTGCTCACGCACTCAGTGCTTGTACAATGAGTTTGCCGAAGATCAGCAACAGAGGAGAATGACTGCTAAAAATTTTTTGTTAGAATAAGACGCACAAGAAAGTTTCTCTACCATGAGATAAGGAAATCGCGTCAGGGAAGAGCTAGCACGCAGTAGCAGTGGAGCAAAGCGAATCGAAGTTAGGAAGCAGAAAAACGGAGCGGAAGGGTGGAGTGAATCGCAGCAGCAACGGAGCAGAAGGGTGGAGTGAATCGCAGCAGAGGTCGTGGAGGCAAAGCATCGGAGTATAGTAGTGGCGCTCGATTGATCGGAGAAAGTTGGACTAGGGGTAGGCGTTGAACCCAACCACAGGCGAAGATCTTGGAACGTTTGAGAGTGCCTTTAAAATAAATTTTTTTTATACAAAAAAAGATTTTATTTTTTAATAAATTTTATTATATTATTTTTAAAAATAATAATAATACATAATAAAAATATTATTATTTAAATTTTTTATATTTTTTGAATTTATAAATAAAATTTTTAAATTTTATAAGAAAATATATTATACAATATAAAATATAAAATATAAAATTAAAATTTTTTTTAAGATAAGTCAAACGTTCACTAAAAAATTAATCGAATAATTTTTAGGTGCCATTAGGCTAAAGTTATCAACTCTTCATTTTAACTTTTCATTCCATATTTTTTGATTAAATGTTCTACAATATTTTATAAATTTTTTATAAAATTTAGAAAATACAAAATATTTATGCAATATTATTATTTTTTTAAGCAAAAAATATATAGCTCATTTTAAAAAGTTAAAATATTTTTTATTTTAAAAAAAATATTTTTCACTACCAAATATCTTTAATTAGTTAGATGGCGATGGATAAATCTGAAAATACTCAGACAATTATTGTCAATGTAAATTGATTACATAATGAATTTATTTGCAAATTCGGATAGACTTTTCTTTGAATTGATTATTTTTTTTGCGATCCGAATGATGCAGTACGAATCGGCTAATACTAAGTGTTTCTGTATTATTTCACTAGTGAAATTTTCTAATAAATTTTCATTTTAGTTTTGTATGCAAATGCAACGCATGTGACTCACATACGAATTTTGTAATTGAATTGGTAAGACATAATTTTTAAGGTAAAAATTTGTAAGATATATTATTTATTCAATTAATTGACATTATCGAAACACATAACTAATTACTTAGACATTTCATTTATAATAATGAGTTAAAATAGAAATTCAATATAATTAACTTCAAAATGTTTTTAACAAATTTAATTGATTTTGAATGCTTATACAGTTGTTACTTCCTTTTTAAAATATAGGTAAAAACGGAATTACAATTATTCAAATAAACTAACGAATGAATTCATTTGTAGGTGCAATTTATGAAATTCAAAATTCATGCACTTAACATTACCATAGATTTTATGCATAATTGGATTTTTTTAAGAAACATGCTAAGGCTAGTACAACTAACTTCAATTTATATGGTTGTTAAAATGTTAAGAATGTTTATGGAATATTAATTAAATATGCATTATGGTGAGCTATTGATAATACATAGCCAAGATTATTTATGAAATAGGTTCTATAAATATACATTCTTATTATTTATTGGACATTAATTTTGAAGTGTCAAGATTGAACCAAGCATGATTAGCATTATAAGAAAGAACATGGTTGTGATCTTAAAAATTAGAGATCCTTTGACTCGCTTAAAATAAATTGCTTTTTTGAAAAGTCATTTTTCATAAAAGTTTTTGAACAAATTTGTCTTTTTTGGTTTTAAAAATTAATAAAATTATACATTTAAAGATTTTATCATGTACGATGCACTCATACTTTACAAAATTTTTAAAACATTTAGATTACTATAGAAGGATTTTTAAAGTTGAAAATTACAATGGATGAAAAAAACATTTCACTAATGAAAAGAAATATGATTTACACACAAATTTGTACACAAAATTAGTGGTTCAACTATCAAGTTGAATACTTCCTTGCTTAAATTATTTTCTTTCTTATTCAAGTTTTATAGTTTATAGATCTGTTAGTTGATTTTTTTGAGAATTATTGAGATGTTCTGATTTTAGCAATAATTGTTCAATTCTCAAATTCTTTTTCTCTTACTCAAACATTGTTTTTTCTTTTTAAGTTTTAACCCCTTCGTCAGTTTTGCTCCAACAAAAATTTTCAATTTCATAAATTCACGAACTTTAAATATGCCTTCATCAATCTAAGTTAGTTTACTCTTAAAAACTAGAGAAAGGAATACACTAACATATATGGTCATGTCAATGATAAATTGCACGAAACCAAGAAATTTTTATACGTTCATGATTAGTACGAGCGAAACTACTTAAGAAGCCAAAGCGGGCTAATTTTGGTAACTTTCTTTTATATACTTTTATTTTGGTTTCTATAGTGGTTCATTGGTTAGTAAAAAGGAAACGATGACATTATAGTTATGGTGAATGATAGATTTTAATTGAACAATATTATACTATATGACAATATGACGAAATAAATAAGAGAAGAGTAAAAAGTTTGTGAAATTTAGTTTTTAGATTTTTTAGATTTTCGTAAAATTTTTCTTCTTTTGCAATCATAATCCTCATTTTCTCTTCGATTCCATGATTCTTTCTATATAGTTTCTTTATTTGCTACTTAATTAAAGGCATAAGACATTATTAGAACTCTAAAATTGATTTGATGATAATAAGAATGAAAAATTATATTTTATGAATCAGGTAAACTTATGGTTATGACTAGTCTGTGCAGTTCTAAGTAGCAAAGTCAGAGTATTTCGCAAGAAAAATCTCTATACAACAGCAATAAAATAGCTAGATATATCTCAAAAATAGAATATAGAATAGTCACTGCATAACAAGCTATATATGTGAGACATTTTTCATTAAGTGCAAGACTGCAAGTTTAAATAAGTGTCACAACAGAGCTTTAAGACTTGCGAACAAAGGGGAATGGAGGACTCGATAAAAGGTAACCGACAACTTTTATTAATGCTCGCCAATAAAGAACAACCCAACAATCGTGATATCGTGCACATTTCGGAGCTGATTTAAAGCATGATGCTGATTTAATTAAGACTCATTTTTGTATAAGATCTAGGCCATCATATCAAATTTAAGTCCACATGAATAATTTATCAAATACACAATAAGAGAAGATCAAGATTAAGGTCCTAAGATGTTATCAGAAAAATACTTACTGACAAGTTAAGAAATACAATCAACTTTTATATTTCAAATTTCGTTCAAGAAAAATTTATTTATGACATCACAAAGTGTTATGCAAATAATCAACTATTTTTTCTACAAGACACATTATAAGGTGGAGCTATACCAAAAGAAAAAATGACTTAAAATTTTCAAAAAGCTGACAACTTCCAGATTCATTCAAAGAAGACAAGCCAAATTTTACTTTACTACATGTCAGAGCTTATTCTATCAGCCCATCAAAGTGACAACAAGTTTGTATATGTTAGTAGTTTACAGTGAAGAAAAGTTATTGAAGAAACTTGAAAATCAAAGTTTGCATAATGAGGCTTATAATAAATTAAACAGATCCGAAGCTGAACATGAGCATCAATACGATTGTCAGAACGGTATTAGGCCAATCGGCGAATTCAACAAAAAAAACTCAAATTCAATATTGTTCTATCCCATCCATTAGATCAAAGTTCGTCTCTGCATTAGGGGCTACCTTAGAAAGAAGAATTTTTTACTTGCAACAGTGAACACACTGAGATAGATAAAATCAATTTCTTAGGGATTGTCTTATTGTTAAGCGTCTTGATAGGGGCTGTATAATTCACTCTTGAAGAAGAATATTATAGATATAGATAAAGGAGGTGTTTGAGAGTGATTTTGAAATGGAGCTTTTCTAAAATAAAAAATATTTTTGTCATTTTTAAAAAATGAGCTATAATTTTTTGTTCTAAAAAGCAATAAAAAAATCTTATTATGTAAATTTTTTTATATTTTTATATTTTTAAATAAATTCTTTAGATATTTATAAAAAATATATTAAAAAATATAAAATAGAAAAATAAAATAGAGCTTCTGGGAAACGCTTTTCCAAATGCCCCAAAGTCATTTATAGAAGCACGTAAAAATTTGTATGTATGGTGAATACATCTTTAACTTACTTGCATTTAAATCATATTTGAAAACTCGAACAATTATGTATGTAGTAATTTGCTAAGACTTAATCCACTACTTTCTTTCTACTATATACCAAACCTTTTGTAGTTATCTTTATATGATAATTAGTCCTATTGTAATCAACTATATTGCTACTACCTGCAGAAAAATTTATAAACAAAATTTTTTGTTACTAAATCAATTTGTCCATCATCTCCTGAGTTAATTGTGCAGATTTGCCAACACACATAACCAACTTATTTTCCTATGATTTTTGCTCTCGACATCTCATGTTCAACCTTATTAATCTTATGCAAAAGTCTATCGACATATTTTATTCTTTCACTCATTAGAGAATTATACCATCGAAATTATCCACAAGCTTGAAAGACTTATAGCCTCAAATATTATTGAAAATGTTACTAAAATGTGATTAGAGATGGAAATTAAGTTATGCTCGTACTTCATAATAATGGCATCCAAAAATTACGATAAAAAGATTCTGAATCCAAATATTTTTTAACAGCCATTCATCATAATAGTAAAAAAAATTACTACTTGCACATTGCCATTACTGAATGCTGAATTTAAGAATAAAAAATTATCATAGAGCTAGAACGTGTTTTAATTGATAAAAAATGAGTTTTTAAAATCAATTTGTTGGAACTAAGTTTAATAAAAAATAAATTAAATGTGAATTCAGTAAGTTCGTGAATTACTAAAATATAGAAAATGAGTTCGAATTTAAAATTTGATCATAAAAATAAGTTTAATGCAATTTGAACAAGCCTTAGTGACTGCAAATGTAATTTAGCTCGCAAATAAGAACCCAAAATGAGAAGGAAAAAAAAGATCACAAAGAATTTGGCCTAAACTAAGGGGTTAAAAGAATAATGCTTTTATTCTTAAAAATTGTTCCAAAAAGAAAAGAGAAAAAAAAAATAAACCTGGTCATGGGATCTGAAATTAAATCCTGTCTGAAGCAGACCCAAAACATGTCCCGACTCGTGAATCAAACCCCGGCCCAACAAACGCCAGATCAGCAAATTCACAATTCAAACGCTCCTCAAAATCTTCATCAATTCACTGCAGCATCTCTCTCTCGCATTCTTTTTCTTCTTCTTCTCGAGGGCTTCCAGTCCGCTACAACCGGTTGTGCTTCTTCCCCCATTCTCATAGACGGCCAAGATTTCTCCGGAGTTGTTGTTTCTCGCCGCTGCTTTTCTCAGGCACGGCTTCGACTTGGAGGTATCAATCACACACTAATCCCATTTTTACCACTGCTGATTTCAAAATTTTCGTACCCGTCTTTTATCGATCTTGATTTGAATATCTTCTTCTTGCTTCGGCTGCGAGATTTGGGCGGCAGTCATTCATTGGATTGTTTGCGTTTTTTTTTTCAGGAGCAGTTTGGGTGCTTTTCCCCGGTTGTTTATTTCTACTTTACTAGTGTTTTAATCCACTTTGATTTGGAGGTAATTATTAATACTACTGATTTCAAAGTTTTTGCTTCCATTTCTTCTTTGAAATTTGGTTACTCTGATGTGGATGTCAACATCTTCGCTGTGTTTGCAACGTAAATTGGTTCTGTAGGTTTTCCAGATCTACATGATTTTCTCCGTGCTCGGTTTAGTCCTGCCATGGATTGTTTGCTTTCTTCTTTATTTGCTCCATGTTATTTATTGTTGTTACTTCTAGCTTCAGATGTTATCTTTCATCTGTCCTTTTTTCCTTTCTTTTTTCTTTTTCTTGTAATGCGAGTGGGTTGGGTACCGATGTCATAGTCTGACCAATGTTTTTATCTATTTGATTTGGGTTGTGTGTTTGGTTCAGGTGCAAGGATTTGTTTAGGGACACTTTTGAGTTCACTTTCCTTTGCGTTTGTGTGCTCTGGTTTGTGTACTTGGCTTACTGACATTTTCAATAAACCTTCTTTTAGATTGTAAACTAAGAAAGAAGAATCTCAAGTTACCCCAAAACCTGGCTCTGTAATATTATATAGTTGTATGGTAATATAACTACTTCTAGTTATTAGGTGGAGACAACTAGGGTGGGTCAGCATACTCGAAAAGAATTCTAGTGAGTTTTCTTTGTCTACTGATAGTCAGCTTATTGGTTCGCAATTAATTTGTTGAAATCATACTAAGACAAAGAAGAAGCCTACTTCTAGTTTCTTCCATAAGCTTACAAATCAAGAGGAACTTTCAGATTCATTATAAAAGGCATCCACATCAGATGTTTGGTAGATGGAATGCAAAGCATATCTCCAGTTAGGAATTTACCATATGCAATCTGGCTTCCACTTTAACAATACAGAAAGTATGGCAGCTAGGTTCACGATGATTCTGGAGGAAGTGGCTTCAGATGGAAAAGCTTTCAAGATGGTCAATACTTAAAAATTCAGCTAATTTGTTTAACAAAGTGTTCATAGAAGACATTTTCTTGGCTCTAATGTCACAGTTTAGGTGGGATGCTTAGCTATTTTAAACCTGAGGTTGAAAAAGTGATAAGGTGGTCAAAACTTTGCAAGGTGAGCTTTTGAGTCTAAAATAATTCTGTAACACCGATTGTAGGAACTTTCCTGAGCCCTTTTGGTAGGGCCTCCATATTCTCATGTCTTTGCTATAGTAGGTGCTTGAGTCTCACTCAAGCAATTTGAAATTACCACGTGAGGGGTTGCAGGAAAGTTTCTGTAATCGGGTTGCACTAAACTGCTTCTTGTTTGAGCTTATGCTTTGAAATTATTGTAGACTGAAGTCTCCTCGCGAAGAATATGGTTTTTTGAGTCTGGCAGAAAGCGGGAAATTGTTAATAGAGTCCTATGGAGTTGCTAGGGTGGAGTTGCGTACGATTGTGCCCGTGGTTGATGTGGATGCTTGATCTTAATGAACATGATATGGTTTTGGATGAGATGGTTGAATTCACCTCTGGAATGTTTTACAACATACTTTGGTCAAGATTTGGAGATCATTATATGAGGGACTGTAGACAATTTTCTCAATAGATGCCAGCATTGATGGCGTTCTAAACTTTTCATGTAGCATTTGAAGATCCTTAAATGGTCGTTGTAGTTATTCCCTGTTTGTTTCCATGTACCTTTTGGTGTACTAGGTGCTTATATCTTCTTTTGGTGTAACTTTTGTTGGTAACGTATTCTACTTTCTTCCATCCTACATTTGTAGCCTAGGATCTCTGGAATTTTGTAGTTACTAAGATGTGTTGAGGGCACTCTGTTGTATTTATAAAGATTTGTACGATGCACATTTGCTAGTCTTCTGATATGTCTCTTTGTCATATACAGTGAGTATTTTTACATGACTCCTACAAGAAAGTCTAGAAATGTGAATAGGCGCTCTGCAAAGGAAACAGAAGAATTGCCTGATAAGGATGCAAGAACTGCAGACAAGTCTAAGGGACGGGTAAGTATTTTCTTTTAATTTATTCTCCATTTCTTTCTATTTGTATCATGTTTGTTTTTTTAGGACAAAATAATTAGACACATGGCTACCGTTATCTCCAAATATTGTCGAGCGCAAATCAGCTCTAAGAAGAGCTTACAACTCAAACTAACATGAACACAATAGTTATGATCTATTTGTATCACGCTCTTCATTCTCTTCAGCAGTATATGCAAGACTTAATTTAAGTTTGATATCAACCTGTTCAGAATCCACGACTTTATTGTTCAGATGTTCATTATAATACTTAGGGCCTGTTTGGACATGTACAGTATTCTGCAGAATATCATCAAGTAATACTTTGGATTCAAAATATCATGGTAAAAACATATTTGGCAATGCATTATATGGCGTTAAAATACAATTGTAATTCCTCAAACCCGTGGTCTTAGAAAACATAGGGTAAGGGGTTGGTTATCAAATTCCATACACTTTTACCATGGATATAACATATAATGCAAAACTAGCATGCATTATACTAAACTAATTTAGTAATGCTACATGGATATTTTCAACTGATTAACTCATTTGATGTTCTATAGTATTTTGACCAACACAGGCTAACACTTCAAGAATTAGCTATGATTTGTCAAAATTATACCATGTATGCCTTTTGTAATACTTTTGTTTTCTAAAACTACAGAAAAGTTTTTCCAAAGTGCCAAAGAGGCCGTTAGATTGTTATGCATGCAAATCTTAATTATAATGCTCTAGTGGCATCCTTCTACTCTTATTCGTCATTCACGTGCTTGATATCTGATCATTCTAATCTTATCAACATCTACCTTAGCCATTAAGCATGTTGCAACAATGCTCCCCCCTGATTCTCTGGACTTTTGTTTTTCCTGGCAGGATGCCTTTTCTAATTGCCACCATATTTTAGTGGTACGATCACAGCAATCATATCTTAGATTTTTCCCTGATTTTAATGCAAGCATTAGTTTTAGCACATCTTCATGGTAATATATTAAAGTAGATTTGTATTTTATGTAAATATGATGAACATCGAGCTTGTCTAGGTTTTACCAAATTGCAGTGATGCAGTTATGATGTGTATTTGTTATGTAAATATATGGTTTGTTTGTCTAGATGTGCATTATGGTTACTTTTATGGATTTAGTGTGTTTACAGCATTGTACCGTAACATATTAGCACTAGAACGAGAAAGAATATTAGAACATCTCAATGTTTCTGATATATGTAGCTTTGCTATATTCTCTTGTTATTCATCTTGCTGGTTTTGCTGTATTCTCTTGTTATTCGTCTTGCTGAACAACCATTATGAGCAAATTATTCCCTTTTTCTGCACATCCAGTGTTCAATCTTTAACAGTAACCCCATTAGGCCCACCTACTTTTTCTCATCGTTATTCTAACGGCAACCTATATGTGGATTCTCTGAAGTTGGACAAATTGCAAAGTCTAGATATCTGGATTCCAGATTGAATACTTTCAGTAGCAGTTATCTAGAAATCTTTCAACTTTTTTACATCATTGATTTAACCATAGAGTGATTAACTTTTTTATTTATGTACTGATTACAGGTTTTGCTATATAGCATTGTGTTAACTTTTAGCAAGCATCTTCATCTAGATTGTGTCACTCTTGCTTGTCCTTGGCTTATTTGGGAACTCCTCTTTGTGGCAATATAAATTTGTGTGCCTATCTATTATATATTTTGCATTGTCATATATATATATAAAATATAGGGGAGGGATAGGGGCACTTCCTTCTTAAGGACACTTTCGGGCACTCCTTTTTCGGTTTATGGCCGGGGTGACCTCCAAATCCAATCTTCACCATTGGATGTAAAGAATTATGAGTTAAAAACTTATCCATAAAATTTCAGCTCAATCGGAACACAAATTCACCTTCACCCGGTCACTTGATCCAGGTGACAGAAAGTAAAAAAACTTAAAAATATATATGTTGTATCATTTCCTCCATCTTGATCAAGTGATCGGATGGAGGTGAATTCATAGTCCTATTGAGCTGAAATTTTATGGGTAGGTTTCTAACTCATAATTATTCATATCCAACTGTGGAGATTGGATTTGCAGGTCACCCTGACCATAAACTGAGGAGGGAGTGTCCGGGAGTGCTCTTAATAAGAGTGCCCCTATCCCTCCCCATATATATATATATAGGGACAGGATATAGGCACTTCATGTGCTATATGCACTCCATCGGTTTCTCCGGTCATATTTGGCCGGATTGATCTCCAAATCCGATCTTCACTGTTACATATGTAAAACTATGCGTTAAAACATGCTTACCAAATTTCAGTTCAATCGGACTATGAATCGACCTTCATCCGGCCACTTGATCAAGATGATTAAAAAATTAAAAATACATATTTTGTCATCTTTTACTATTTGAGTCATTTTAATTAAATTGCCGGATGGAGGTCGATTCGTGGTCCGATTGAAGTGAAATTTTGTAAGTATGTTTACAACTTAATGTTCTACTTATCTAACAATGAAGATCGGATTTGGATATCTCTCCGGCCAAATATGACCGGAGAAACCGATGGAGTGCATATAGCACATGGAGTGCCTATATCCTATCCCATATATATATATATAATAAATATTGTAAAGTGAAGTTGGAAACTTGGACTTACTAACTATTTAATGCAGAAGAGGAAGCTATCTGATTTGCTGGGTTCTCAATGGAGCAAAGAAGAGCTTGAGCGCTTTTATGAAGCTTACAGAAAGTATGGGAAGGATTGGAAAAAGGTTAGTTTCCTCCTTTATTTTCCTCCCATGCAGTTGATGAATTAGCTTTATCGTGTTAGAGTGACTTCACTTTTGTTATTTTGGTTATAAGTGCCAGTGTTTGGATAATCTTTAGCATTTCATAGTAAGTTGAGGTTCATTTTTTGACGCCTTTGACATTAATTTTGTTATTTATAATTTTCGCTAGTCCTGTGTTCTTAAACTGGTGCATAAATCCTTTTGTTGATCTGGAGTTTTCAGGTTGCTAGCTCTCTGCGTAATAGATCTCCTGAAATGGTAGAGGCCCTGTACACGATGAACAAGGTGAGGACTGTTGATCAAGTTCTAATATGGCTAATACGTGATATTGTTCAGTATGGTTATCATGTTTTATCTGCTTCTTATGTGCTATCGGAATAATATAAGTTTTAATGTAATGATAGTCCATACACATGATCCTTAAGACTTAGTATTTTCCCTCTCTGGTTAGATAACTCACCCTGTTGAGTTATCTGTGTTAGGAGGAAATTTTAGTGATAAATTTTCTTTAAGTTTATGTAGTCATGCATGTTGACAAATATGCCCTCAGTATAGGTATGTCCATAGAGTAAAGGTTTTTTCTTTTTCAAAAAGAATAACAACTTGCCACATGTGCACATAAACATAGAATATGCTGTGCAATAGTTGGTCAAGCATTTTATACTTGCATTTGAAATTAAATCAGTCCATTCTGATCAAATAGCAAAAATTGCTAATTAGTGAGATGTTATAGCAGTCAAACCTTTAAAGTGATTTGAGCCTGTTTGGTTCTTGGATAACAATGTAAAGATACGAACTCTTGTCATGTTGATCTCGAGAATATAAAAAATAGCTTGTGACATGCATGAGGTTATGCTGCATAGAGACAGAGAAGCAAACATGAAATATTGCTCTGATTTCCTTTTTGTATGAGAAAAAGTCAATCCAAGAGCTGTAAATATTATTTCTCTTGTAGTTTCATATTTGCTTGTAGATATCCTTGGAAGTATCTGCTACTTGATGTGTAACTACTAATTGCTTATGTAAAAATGAGCTTATGTTAGTAAGAGCTGTCTCTTACAGCTTCTACGTCTTTTAATTTTTCCCAGAACTTTTTGAAACATTTCTCAATATAGAAAATTTAGATTTTCTTCTTTAGGTTGAGAAGAAGCTATTGCTGTTGTTGAGAGATATAAATTCCTAAATAATTTTTAAACCGCTTCAATGGAATTGAGCATGCAATATGACTTTTGAGATAAAGGAGCAATAGGGCGATATTACTTAAAAGGAAGATGAAATCAACTCATAAAGCACTTGTAAAACATATGTGATAAGTACTTCAAATGGCGTATTTACTGAGGAAGTAAAGATGCATTCCATGGGAATAGCAGTTTAGAATATTTCTACTACATACTGATGTCTGCATAAATATCAGAAAAAGTTTAGAAGTCTGTAAATATGGTTCGTCAACAATAAATTTATGCTAATTATGTTTGAACCTTTGAAGCTGGACATTAGGAGTGAGTTATCATTTCCCTAATTATATTGACATGGTAATTTCCTATGAGTTATCATTTCCTCATGAGTATAGATAAATTTTTGTTGAGCTTTTGAAAATTGTAATATTTTGACCGTTTGCTCCTTAAACAGCTGATATTTTCTATTATCCGTCCTATAAAGCTCTGAATGAAAAACATGCGAAAAACAAGATTTCTCTCTTTTTTTTGGTGATATTTTGCTGTACTTTTTGGTAAAAGTTCTTTTGTCTATTTTGAGTAAATTGGCACTATCAGGATTTGACTTGCCCCTGATTTGGATGGAAATGGTGGAATCCTTTTTTTTTATTTAATGTTTTTAGCATCGAATTTGGCTGTTTGGTAACGAGTTGAGTTTGCAGGCGTACTTGTCCCTGCCAGACGGGACAGCAACTGTAGCAGGATTGATTGCCATGATGATAGACCACTATAATATATTGGTAAGATGTAGTATACAGCATATTACTAGTATTCAGAATGCTGGAATATTTGTTCAAACTGAAGAATTAATTGATTTCTAGTTTGTCGAAGTCTCTTGCAATATACTTTGGTTATCACTTTGTAGTACGATATAATTGATTAGAGTGAAATATCACATGTGAACTTTAGTCAATATGGTTCTGCAGGACGTTAGTGAGAGTGATAAAGAAAGCAATGATACATCACGAGCCTCTCGCAAACCTGCAAAATGTGTTCGTGGACAGATTAGGGCCATGTCTAAAAGTCATAATGGGCCTTATGCTGAAATGACACCACATAAAGCAGCTTCTTCTAATTATGGTTGTCTGTCATTGTTGAAGAAGAAGCAATCTGGAGGTACCGAATTAACTGGCTGTCAATATCTTTATTCAGTAGAACTCTTTAATTGTGATTGCAACCAGGTGTAGTGCGTCTCTATTACATACATTTTTTCCGTCCCAGAATCATCAAAATTTGTCTAGATTATATTGACCTAATAAACTTTTCATACTTTCAAAAAAGTAAAATATTGTCAATTACTGAGAAAAATCAGTATGGAAATTATTATTATTAACCAAACCCACATTGTATACAATTTGGAAAGAGCTTTAGAGTCGATGCGAACCAAATTCCCATGTAACCAACCTTTCTTGCAAAAACAAAATAAGTATGCAATTAAGAAAGTTATCATATTGTAAGTGGTAGTAATTAATTAGTAATATATGTGAACATGTCTCCACATGTAGAACTAACCTGACTGTGAGTCTCTTTATTTAACTGTTGTTCACAACTTTGTGTTAACATGTATTAACACATCTACTTGGCATGTCAAACACAGAATAAACTTCTCAAATGCAAGGAATTTGGTATTTTTTAGTCTAGCAATGAAACATTTAGAGAGTTATGTACCTCCTTGCAATGTTTCATGATAATTTAGAGAGCGCAGGACCTATTGATCATATATTTGGAACAACATAAGCCATGGAATCCTTTTTCAGAGGAAACATACAATTTTGCTGTAAGAGTAGAAACCTGACCTGCACTGTTGGACGGATTAATCCTGTGGGATATGGTTCTTTTAACTTGTTTTCTATGTTATATTGCTTTTAGTACGTTAAACAGTGAAAATTTTGAAGACCTTTGTTTGGTGTTCTTTTGTCAAAAAGATTTGAAAGGTTTTTTCAAGCAGCTCCAACCTAATTTTTTGTTATCCTATAATAAAACATTTCTGTAAGTACTTAAATAATAATTAATTTTTGACTATTTCTAAGATTAAAAAGTATAAAGAAGCAACCATTTGTTATAAGATGAAAAGTTTAAAGAAGTGACCATTTGTAAAGCATGTGATACAATAGCTTTGAGCATGTGGTTCAATAGCTACCTAAAAAGGATAAAAAGGAGAGATGGACATTAAAAGAATATTCTTATGTCTTGGATGGTTTTGATAGTTATGCAGGCCAATGACAAAGTTTTTATACCTAAACCTATCTGAATGACTGCATCTTTAGGAAAATTTTCAAAATATATTATCTAATGTTCTTCCTCAATAGTAAAATAATCATGCCATGTATTGAACTGAGACATGAAGGTTGGCCATTTTTAGCACATATATGATGACTGTGTATGATAATCAATTCATTCACATATTCAAGTAATACTTTCCGAATGCTTGCAAATGAATGCTGCTTGGCGAAGTGTGCCGCAGTTTTCTGTTTTAACATGAGTGCATATAGAATGAAGAACTAAATATCATCATAAATGATTGTTTTTCGACATATGATCTGCACTTGTGCTGTTGTTGTTAGTATTCCAGATTGCAATAACTGCATATAAGAGAAAGTTATTAAGAGCATGCCATACCTGCAGTGCCACCTAGCAATTCTATAGGAAGATTTTGTGAGGCATTTGTTACTTAGAGGTCGCAGCAAATTCTTCTAAGCGAACTCAAAATTTTTCTATGCACTATTTAAATTTCTTTGCCACCTATCTATTATAAACAATTTTTGTGTTACTTTTGATATGTAAAATTCCCTAATAGAAGAGTAAATTAAAGTTATCCCTTGAAGTTTTGCCAGATATACTCGCTAGCAGTGGACGTCATGCTGTTGGCAAAAGAACACCTCGAATACCCATTCCTTGTTCATTCGGCAGAGAAGACAGGAGAAGTATGATCTCACCTATTAAGCAAGTTCTTCGTTCACAAGTCAGCTCTGGTGATGATGATGGCCTCCATGTTGCAGCATTAGCATTAGCAGAGGCTTATCAGAGAGGAGGCTCCCCACAGGTTTCCCGAACTCCTCGCAGAACAATGAATCGTACGAGATCTTCACCAACTGGAAGCCGTGAAAGGAAGGTAAAGCACTGCAATATATCAATTGTATAGAATTTCCACTTTGCCGATATCTTTAGTTTAATTTCTTGTTTGTTTCTATTATTGTAGAATGCAGATTCTGATGTGGGTTACTCCAAGTTTGCAAGTCCTGCAGCTAATGGGGACCATGTTGAAGGCAGTATTGGAAGTAGGGAAGCTGATAATGCAGAGTTGGCTAGAGATATTAGCCATAATATGGATGCTGAAAGTGTTGCAATAGTTGAAACTCAGCAGAAAGTTAAGAGGTATCAGAAAAAGGGAAAGAAGCCTGCAGAACGTAGGCATGGTGAGTTTCATGATGAGAGGGAGGCTTGCAGTGGCACCGAAGAAGGGCCTTCTACTAGAAAATCTAGAGATAAAAGTGCCACAGAAGTAAGTGATGAAAAGGGTGAGCATACTTCAAAGGTCTTCATAAAGAGAGCCCGCCAACTATGTTTTGGAGGTATTCTTTTTTATCTTCAAAGGTCTTCATCATTTTAAATCAGGTAGCTAGACTTCTCCATTATGGTCTAGGATTCCCCCTCCTATACTATTCAGGGTTTTCTCTCTAGTGTTTCCTTTCTTCACTTCTACTTTCTTTTTCGCTTAAACATTTCTTTTTTTTTGTTTCCATCAAACCAAACATGGTCTTAATACCAAACATGGCCCCAAGTTCAATGGCATACCTAGCTACTTATTTGAAGTGACTCTTGGCCCACTTGATTTTGGGCTTGTTACCATTTCATCTGACTCTGTTGAATCTGTTCGATATTTTCGTAAGTTCTTTTCTCTTTTTTTTTTTCTTTTTTTTTTCTACTATGTTATATGCAAATGCTATGCTAATGGGGAGACGGATGCTTGCTGTTTGTCATCAACACCGCTTATGGCATGATGTATGATGATGAATTCTTCAGTGAGCATACCTGAGAGTACCTTCACAGTCCTATAAAAATTGCAATAGCCTGTTGACTTTAAAAGTAGACATATAATTTATTGAATGAGAGAGCAGTGCTTGAATTAAAGTCTTGAACACCAAACAATAGAAGAAGAAAAGATGTGCTTAATTTCGTTCTTCGTTCCTGTCTTATTGTTCATGAGAGCGATACTTGTCAATGTATCCCACATTCGCCAGGTTCTGTTGTTAAACTTTGTTCTTGGTCGTATATGTCCTTTAAGTTTTTGTCTTTTACTATTTGTGAGACGTGATGGTTTTGTTACTATCTTGCTTACTCCTAGGTAATATAACCATATCTATCACTTCAGCAATTTACCTAACATTTAGGAAATTTCAACTGTTTTAGATGAAAGCTCAGGGTTCGATGCTCTGCAGACATTGGCTGACTTATCCCTAAATATACTATTACCAGCGTGCACTGCCGAATCAGGTATAATCAATATCCTTCTTTTACAGTTTATTACTTTTTGCTATATTTTTATGACAAGTCATTGAAACTTCATTTCTTTGAAATTGTTCTTTCATTTTCTACCCTTTTTTTCATGTAGAAGTTTCTTTTGAATGGAACCTTAAATGACTTGTTATTAGCAGCCTTTCTAGTAGAGAGATACAACATCTTCATAATTTGGCCTATTTTATAGACCTATTATATACCATCTTTAGCCATATACTCATCTTGACATGTTACACTAGCGCCAAACATAGGCATGTGTACAAGGATCATCTATGGCTCAGAACAAACTTATTTTAGTTTGGAAGCTGCTCACACTTTAACATGAATTGAGTTCTTCTTGATTGGAAAACTGTTTGGCCTGTCTCCTCAGTTTGTTTCCAAAGTTGAGAAGTTAACTTAGTTTGAGGCTTGTGTTGCATGAGCTAAAGTGAGATTTTATTTGTCTGTATGTATATGATCATGAATCGACCTCCATCCAGTCACTTGATTAAGATGACATAAATAGTCAAAATTGACAAAAAATATATTTTTTTTTTTTGAGTCATCTTGATCAAGTGGCTGTATAGAGATTGATTCGTAATTCGATTAAGTTGAAATTTTGTCAGTATATTTTTTATTTATCCTTCTTCATATCTAACGATGAAGATCGGATTTGGAGGTCTCGCAGGCAAAAATAGCCGGGGAGTGCCTATGAGCGCTTATAGTGGTGTGAGTGCATATATCCTATCCCATATATTATATATGATACGTTCTTTACTATTTAGTATGTAAATTAAAATTAAAAATGAATAAAAAATAAAATTTATTTAAATTAAAAAAATAACAACTTGCACAGTCAATTCACAGAGGATAATTATGGTGCTTACTGACTATGTTAACATATAGTAATAGCTTAGTTAACTGAGTTTTTAGGGATAAGGTAAATTTTAGGTCAAGGGCACTATGTGACCTTACTTGTTTTTGCCTTGTGTTTATGCATGCTTGCAAGCATGCTTGTTGTTTGTGATTACAGACTGGTGGAGCACGTCACCTGAGCATTGTATGAAATAAATAATTTTTCTTCAATTGTTCCACCAAGTTATTACGTTTGCAGAGTCTTCAGTTCAGGTTAAGGATGATAAGGAAAATGTTGATGCCAAACCCAACTTGACTGAGTCCTTGTCAGCAAATGATCAGAAGGATACGTATAATATTTTTGGGAAAAAAAAGAAAGGAAATTCTTCAGCCACTGGGGTTGATGGCGGTGGGAAAAAAGCTAGATCTTCTAAAAGTATATTGCATGATAATAAGTCAGAATCTGGAGTAAAACCGCAAAATGAGATAAGTAATCTTGGGAAGCGGAAGCGAAAGCCTTCATTAACCAAGGTAAAATATAGAAATTAGCTTCACTAACATTAACTCTTGTTTTCGAAGTGATGATATATTATTGCTCAGTTTTGGGTGCTGAATTGAAACTCTCTTCTGTTATGCAACTGCAGATTTCTATATCCAAATCCAATGGAGATGCCAATTTAAGTGAATCTCAGAAAAAAGAGGTATCATTTTATCCATAAACATCTTAAAGTTTCATTCTTTTATGAGTTTCTGCTAGTGCAAATATCGTGGTATGTTTGTTTCTTCTGGTCCTTTATCGCTTTAGGGTGGAATGTACTACCGAGTATTTCCTGCTCCTATTCAGTATGTCAGCAGTTTGTTTCAAGATCAGCAAGTTTTGCTTTTATGATGAAGCTATACTGCTTATCATATGATGGTTCTTTAACCTTTTGTCAATATGTTAAGATGATTTGCATCTGATGTTTTGTTTTTCCATTATTGCTTTGGTATGTGCTTTACCATTATTAATATACTGTTCCTTTCTTTTCTATCATAAGTAGTTTCATTATAGGTTGTTGAATTTTCCCATGTGCATATACATAGATGTGTATATGTATATATACGTATGTGTGTATATATGTATATGTATATGTATATCTACATATATATGGGTGATGATATGGCATATCTCCCTTTATACACACATCCGCACACATCAAGCTCATCATTATGGTCCCACTGGTACAAAGTTCCAAACGACGATCTCCACCGTTGGATATGGATTATGAGTTGAGAACATGCTGAAAAAATTTCAGGTCAGTTGGACTACAAATCGATATCCATCTGGTCACTTGATCAAGATAACAGAAAGAAGAGAATATGTATATTTTAGAGTTTTTTTCGTCATCTTCATCAAGAATTTTGAAGGCTTATTCGTTGTCCAATTGAGTTGAAATTTTGTTAGCATGTTTCCAACTTATAGTTTTTCATATCTACAGTAGAGATCGAATTTAGAGTTTTCTACTGATGGTACTGCACTGATATGTATAATTATGTATACACAAACACATTGTGTTGTAGTAACACATTTTGATCTGCATGTTGTAGGTCTCAGTTGAAGAAGGAAAAAGGCTTACTAACAAAAGCAAACGTGTCACACAAGCCACTCCTTTGAAAGAAGGAAAATTAGTCAAATCACAAGAGCACACTTCTTCAAGTACTAACCTAGATAGATTGGCCACAGAATCTGTTGAGAAAAATGCTCAGGTTACTCCAATCGAGAAAAATGATTTACAAAAAAGAAGTGTAAATAGGCGTAAATTAAATTTGAAGATATCACTTTCTCGAAAGGATTTGAAGTGCAAGGAGAATGTTTCAGATGGCAGTTCTGATATACGCCTGCAATTAGCACAGAGCAAGGTGGTTGTCCTTATGGTTAAAAGCTGTCTTCTTTGCTGGTCTTGCTTTTTTGCTTGTTATGAATCTTGGATTCACTTTTAATTACAGGAAATGCTTTCTTGCTGTTTATCATCTCGTCTTCTACGAAGATGGTGTGTATTTGAGTGGTTCTACAGTGCAATTGATTATCCATGGTTTGCACAAAGTGAATTTGTGGAATATCTAAACCACGTAAGATTGGGACACATACCAAGGTTGACTCGAGATGAGTGGGGGATTATTAGAAGGTACTTATTATTGGAGAGGTTAGATACTTGCTAAGAGGAATCATTTAGTTACCGATGTTCATTATTCTACTTTTTCATCTGCAGTTCTCTTGGTAAGCCACGTAGGTTATCTACACAGTTTTTGCAGGAAGAAAGGGAGAAGCTTGAGCAGTACCGTGATTCTGTTCGATCTCATTATACTGAATTGCGAGCTGGTCTTCGTGAAGGACTTCCTACAGATCTTGCTCATCCTTTATCAGTTGGACAACGGGTGATTGCCTGTCATCCCAAAACAAGGGAACTTCACGATGGGAGTATATTAACTGTAGATCGCAATCGCTGCAGGGTTCAATTTGATCGTCCGGAATTGGGTGTTGCATTTGTGATGGTAATTACCTATGTTATGAGCGCTACTCCTTGTCTAATTTGTACTGCAGTTATGGTATGTTCATAGAATTATATGGTGACTATTTTATATTAGAGAAACTGACAAGTTCTCAGGTATTTTAGAAGAGTATAGATCAAGTTCGTTGGTCTTTATATCCTTACAGAAGTTTGTAGTGTTATTTTAGTTCAGTATTAAAGAATATGAAATTCTTTCTCTCTCTTACACATATGCACGCCCGCATACGCAAAAGTCATCCCTGTTTATGTGTTCACATCAAGTTATCTGAGTTGGTAATGTCTTTTCAGTAGAGATTTATGTAACCTTTCAAACGGCTTTTCCACAAGATAATATCAAATGATAACATATGTTTCATCTTGCTTGTATCATGGAATGAATTTTGAATATTTTCTCAGGATATTGACTGCATGCCCGTGTACCCTTCTGAAAATATGCCTGAAGCTCTTAGAAGAAGCAATACAGCTTATAGATTCTGCAACAATCTCTCTGATGTAAAGTTGGAGGGCCAGATTGATTGGAATTTTGGGAGCTCATTTAGTCCCTCTCCAAGTGTTCTTTCTGATATTACAAATGGAAACTCCAATACTATTAATACTTTATTGATGCAGGCAAAGGTTTCATCATTTTTATTCTAGACATTTCCTTTAGGTTTTACATTCAATCCTTTGAAGTAAAGTGGTGCTTTGTCAGGGGGACACGATCGATGCTATCACCCAAGCTAAAGCTACAGCAAATGAAGCAGCTGTTTCTGCACAACAAGCAATATATAGTCAGCCTTGCACGTTGGCTCAGCTACAAGCAAGGGAAGCTGATATAAGAGCACTTGTTGAGTTGGCACGTGCGCTTGATAAGAAGGTTAGTCGATAATTGTTGCTGAATCCTCTTACGGTTCAGAAAATAATTGAAGAAGTTGACCAGCGAGGTTATATAATGCAAAATTAAATGGTACCATTGCTTGTTAACTTCACCCTAGGAGCTATGAGGGTATCCCAATGAAAACAATGTGAATGTTATGTCTTAGATAATGACTGTCTTGCTGTATTCACTGCTTTTTGAGTGTGGGGAGAGTCGGGGTGACATTCCCACTTCCAAAACGTACCCTCATGAAGTTTTATTAACCTTTCTTTGGGTAGCAGGCACTAACTTTATCAATATCGTTAGCCGTAAAAGAGTTGAACAATGGAATAAGAAAGATACAGTCGAAAGGTCCAACAGTTCACATGGAACTTGTAGTAACCGTAAGCAACATGTCACTATCTCCCCCGACCCCTTCCTTCTGCTAGTCATAAGGATCAACATAACACCAACCTCACCCGAGAGACATTTATACAAAACATCAAGTCAATCTATGACGTACTTGTACAAATCCACCTCCGTCTGGTCCCATACATGCAATGAGAATAACCAACACCTGATAATGGCTCAGTTCGAGCTAAGGTAGTTGTCACCAATAACACTAGCATTGTCTAGTTGCTGTAGTGTATCAACATTGTTGTTCATTCGTAAGCTGAGGCCTACGTATTGCCTAGAGAAGACAAACCATCTTCCACCATAATCATCGGGTGTACGCAGTTTTGAAATTTTTTTGCAGGAAGCATTGCTGGTCGAATTAAGGCACATGAATGAAGAGGTTTCTTCAAAACTAAAAGATGGTGACCCTGTTAAGGATATGGAACATTTCAGGAAACAGTATGCAATGGTGCTGTTACAGATGAGGGATGTCAATGATCATGTATGTTGGTTTATGAAAGTATACTGATATCTGCTACTACATCCTCCTGCACTGATCTCTGAGATTTAAGTTTTATGGTTTAATCAGGTTTCTTCTGCTCTGATCTATTTGCGGCAACGTAACACTTACCATGGAAGCTCAAGATCTCCTTGGTCTAGTCAACTGGAATATTCATCGGGTCCTGGAATCTCTGGCTCTCTGAATTCAGTTGCATTATTATCACATGATCCTGGTTCCTGTGTGATGGAAATTGTTGAGAGTTCTAGGCAGAAATCAAGTTCAATGGTTGCTAACTCCTTGCAAGTAATTTCCTCATTCTTTATGGAGGTTCAGAATTATGATTTCAGCATGCAGTTTCAAATTTCTTGCTAATTTATCATTTGAATTTGTTTTCAAATGCTTAAATTTTTGTGCCAGTTCTTCAGGATGAATCTGTTTTCTCAAGACATTTATTTTAAAATCTCCTATTTGAGAATCTGAGCAATTGAATGGTAGGTGAAGCTGATACTTATGGATCAACATACGCAATTGCTTAGTTATATAATTCATGAATTTTCATACTTGGGACCTTCAGTTGCAACTGTCTTTGATTAAGGTCAATGTTTTCAACAACATTTGTCATTGATTAGGGCAGGGGACCTATAATATCCTATACTCAAGTGTCCTTTTCAAGTAGGTTAGTGATTCATAGGTCGCATATTTTATGGGCTCCTTCTACAGTAATTTGTTAAAGAAACAGTAAAGTATTCAGCGTATCTTGACCTTTACTGCACAACAGACAGAGCATGAGGAAGGTATTCCTTATACTTGTTTCTTTTGTAATTAGGAAAGAACTTAATCTCCTAATGAAGGAAAGGATGATGATGGGTAAAGTAGTGTAGAAGCATATTCGAGCGGATTAACTGCCACTTTGAAAAGCTAAAGGCGGTTTTGCCAAAAGAAAAATCAAAGATCTTAGTGAAGTGAAAATTTATTGCTTTTCTTAACAAACCAACCTAGTATTGAATGCTTTTTCCATCGTCTCTAATGGATGCGGACTAAAGTCTATGACCCTAGGGACTTAAATTCATTTTCTATTTTAATTCTGGAGTTCATGTATACAAACTTACAATTGTGTTCTAGATTTAATTCTAATGTATATTTCTAGCGTCCTTTAGGTGAACCGGCAAATTGAGTTTACTTCAAACTTGAGGCTGGCATGTTCTGGGCACGACTTTTGTATCATGGAAACTTCTATGCTGTATATCATTTTGTGTTTAAATAATTATATGATTTAACAGGCAATTCGTTCTTTGAAGGTAGGAGAAGATGCTTTATCTAGGATAAGTGATGCTTTAGTTTCTACAAACAAGCAGAACTCTGGAGCTAGTTCTGGTTTGATGTCACCACGGCACGATCCTGTTGCTGCAAATAGGGATTTGTCTAATCAGGAGCACACATCTTCATGTACTTCTGAGATAGCAGTTAATTCTCACCACCACCAGTCTTCTGATTCGAAAGAGTGTCCGATCCCCTCGGAACTAATCTCATCTTGTGTGGCTACTCTACTAATGATCCAGGTTAGGCTAAACTGTTACAATTTAATGCCTAATTATTGTTTATTTCTTTTCGAAATGTAGCTTAATGCATGAGATCATGTGTTATAGCATGCTCATCCCTCTTAATTACTTTGTAAGGATTTTAGTATAACTGTGCAAATTTGAGGTGTTCCTAGAACTGAGTGAAGATGATAAGTCCCTAGTGTGTAGAAGTTATATGCTCCTAGTCAAAGGAAGTAAATTTTATGTCTTTATTAATTGGTTTATATATTTTTCGAAATTCTATGCTCCAACATATTGAAATATGCTTCCTTAATATTTGAAGTTTAATCTGCAACCTGTTCTACATGCCATATAATCAAATCAACATATGAAACAATATATTTTGCATTTATACACTCCTATTCATTCTAACATATTAAAATTTTGTCATTAAGCTGCATTGATGTTCATTCCATCTTTCATTCGTTTTGTTTTTCATGTTTATTAGTAAATGAATTTCCCTGGAGATTGAAATGGCAAAGGTAGTGAGGATTAGATTTTTGAGGCAGGCAACTAGATCCTAAATGCTATGAAGCAAGTAAAAATCTGCGACAAAAGGTTTGAGGATTCTTTTTTCTGTAGGTATTTCTAATTCACAAACTCAATTTGATATATAATGTAAAAGGGTGATGATGCATTACGAAGGTAGACATAGCACATCAACTTGATGTAATTTTTGGTCCATGGAGAGTCCTAAAGTAGCTTTTTTATATTTTATATTTATAATTTATAATTTATATTTTTTAAAAGATGATGTTGCGCTGCAGCTTGGTGAGGATGTGTATTGTTTGTTCTTTTCAATTCCTACCTTTTTGTTGCTAGCATTCTGCATCAGCATTCAAAACAGGAATGTTGTAGTGCAGTTCCTTGCGAATGGCTAATTTTGTTACCTTGTTTCATAAGCAATTGAATAGCAGCGGATGAGCATGCTAGTTTAATTTTCTCCGCAAGTAATTTTCTCTGCAGCCATTTTGATACTACGGATGTATATCATGCATAAAAAAGGTTGCCTTCACAAGTCTACAGTTCTACAATGCAGTTGGTTGGGTATTTACCTAAATGCCTGAAGGCCCAGATGTAGTACAATATCATATTAGTAGTATGCTTTGTTAGATTGGTTGGGATAACATCACCACAACAATAAAAAAATTTCAATTTTCATGACACATGAACAGCAAAGTGGTAGCTGCCTAACCATTTTGAATTCTTAGTTGTTTACAGAAGTCGGCTTGATTTGTTTTCATATCAGAAGATAATATTATAACAGATCTATAAGTCCTTGATGTTACTATATTCTGCCGCCTCTTGTACTTCTTTCTTTATAATTATTGAATTTACAATGTAATTCTGACATTCCGCGTGCTTTAATTGATAAGCAGAGTTGCTCGGCAAGGCAATATCCACCTGCAGAAGTTGCTCAGATTCTTGATATCGCCGTTACAAGCTTGCAGCCATGCTGCCAGCAAAATCTTCCAATATACAGAGAGATCGAGACTTGCATGGGTATCATCAAGAATCAAATGTTGGCTTTGATACCTACGCCAGTACCTCCTTATTCAGACTCGACGGTGTAAGAAGCAATCACACAGTAATTGGAATTTAAACTTGTATTGAAGTTCTACCAAAAGGATGCCCGTGTATGTTCAGAGTGAGCAGAATGTTGGGCCTTGTACAGAAGCAGCTATATTTTTTTATTTCGATGTGCAATTCTCTACCAGTTTATGATAACTGGAAGAGATAAAGGGTGTCAAAGTATAGTTGAGTACAATGTCTTATAGCACACGCTTTCATCCTCTACATGATGTATTTAAATGTTACTCAAAGAATCTACGTTGTACAGTTGGTCAAACTGTTTTTGTCATCATCTCTTTTGTCTTCAGGAGCTGGCAAACGTTCAACATTCCTGATGGCTTTATGATTCTTATACTGCGCAATGAATTACTTGCTCCAAGCTTTTCAGCTGCACAGAAGGCTCGTATATTTTTGTGAAGATGGTTCAAGGAAAGTTTCGCAATCCCGTTAGATAGTGCGACGAAATTTTTTTGAAGGTACGTTATGATTCTTTTCTAAATTAGTGGTTCTTCACATAATTATAAGAATTAGACTGGATATCGAATCGAAAATTTGTTCGGTCACGATTCTCGGATTAATTTGTCGGATTAACTGGTTGAACCATCGGGTCAATAATATTAAATTATTTTTTATCAATAATAATAACAATTACAGTGAGAAATTTACTACTATCATAGCATTACTAATAATAATATCAGCGATAATTACAATAAAAAATTAGAGTATTTTTATTATGATATTATTATCATCGACAACAACAACAACAATAACAGCGAAAATTAAAATACTATAGTATTATTACCACCAACAACAATAATAATAACAAAAATTTATAATAAAAAATATTTAAATAAATTAAGATATCAGAAGAAAATAACATCATAAAATAGATAAATTATGAAAAAAATATAAATAATTTTTTTGTGTATATATATTTGAGTATGAATATTTTACAATCACTAACAATTGATATTACAAATGAGACATAATCAATTGTATTTTCGCATTATCACATCCAAATGTCAAAATTTAAACTACATATTATTTTTTAATATAAAATTATTAATAATTTTTTGTATTAAATATATTATTAATTTAAAATTTTTAATTAATTTTTAAAAAATTTTATTTAATCCGGTTTGATCCGAACGGACTGGTCGATCGGATTAAAGCAGATCGAAATGGATCAATTATACAAATAGTTTTTTTATAAATTCGGATCGATTTATTGTCTGATTACTAATTTTTGAATCGATTTATATGATTCAGCTCGAATCTGACAACTATAGTTTTTCGTACTGGATTTGACACTTCCAAATTTGATGTAAAGAATATTATGAACGGTAAATTTCTTTTTCTTTATATACAACACTTGGAGATAATAGCTCCTTTAATTCTATTAACTTGGTTTTTTTTCATTCTTATTAGCTTTGGGATCGTAATTGTTCAGAGTTCAGAGTCGAACACCAATATTCTAGAAACGTTTGCTAAAGCAGGGACCTAGATTTAGTTGGGAGAGCTTAATATTTATTTTTTTAAAAAAATATCGTAAAATTTTAATATTACTTATTTTTTATTTTTTTAAAGTATAAAATTGGATTTATTTTAAAAAATTTTAAAATACACTATCTTTTCAAAAGTTTTTTTAATAAATATTTTCAAACATTCTATTAGTTTTGCAGTGTATTTTGAAAATTTTCATTTAGAAAATTTTATTTTATATTTTAAAATATTTTAAGAATTTATATATAACTTATTATTATTAATTATTTTATATTTTGAATAGAAATAAAATTGATTTTATAAATATTTTCAAATATCGTTCTTTCAGAGCATCTTCACATTTTCTAAGAAAAAGGGAAATATTATCCTCCTGCTACATTATTTGTAAGTTACAGTAACAGTTTTTGTAATTAATAATTTAATAGGGAATGCAACTACCTACAACCATTATAAAAAAAAGAAGAAGAAGCAATCTTATCAATATACGTGTGGGAGTGGGACACTTTACAGAACAAGACAATTTTTACTTGCTGCAAGATCTTTATATAACTCTATTACGCAATTTTTTTTGTTTTTTGTCATAGCCAATTACATTTCAAGTATTTTTCTTTTTCTTAAGAGAGGAAAGAAAAGAGAGATCTTTATGAAAAGCTTCAACGTTAGCTAAACAAACCCCGCTAAAACCTCATCCCTCTTCTGACCCTTAAACAATCTCCATAGCCCAATGAAACACTGCCACTTCATGTCTCAAATCCCATGCTCCCCTTCTCCCCACTCGTTCACGGACGCCTAGATATCCCCAAAACAAAACAAAACAAAACAATTTCTTTGTTGAAGTGTTTTGATTGAATGAATATGTAAGGTTTTTTTTTGTGTTTACTTTTGTTGTTATTGTTGTTGTTTCAGGTCCACGTTTTCAGTTTCTAAGTTTCTGGTTGTTATTCGATTTCAGTACTGCCACAAGAAGCTATAACATTTGCCTCGAGCACTGTTTGTTTTAGCTTAACTTCAAGAAAAAAGAGGAGCAATAAGCTTCTCAAGCTAACACTTTTCATTCTATTGAAACTTTTTTTTCCTCTGAAATTTCAACTGATTCAGTGAAGTTTATTCTCAGAGCTTGCTGTTATCGACAATGGCGTCGTTAACTTCTACAACGTTCTCTCTTCTCAACTCCAGGCAGGAGAATTTTTCGTCACTCTCCCAGAAGAAAGTTTTCCTCCATTCTTTTCTTCCTAAGAGGAACAACAACAGCAACCCTCAGAGTAAACAAGGAGTTCGGGCAGTGATGGGAAATGGACTCTTCACCCAGACAAAGCCTGAAGTCCGGCGTATCGTGCCAGACTCCAGCAACCAAAATCTTCCTCGTGTCAAGATCGTCTATGTTGTTTTAGAAGCACAGTACCAATCTTCGCTCTCTGCTGCTGTCCGTGCCCTTAACACTGATTGCCGTTATGCTTCATTTGAAGTTGTCGGTTATCTTGTGGAGGAGTTGCGAGACGATGAGACTTACAAAACATTTTGCAAGGATCTTGAAGATGCTAACATCTTTATCGGCTCGCTTATATTCGTGGAAGAGCTTGCTCTGAAAGTGAAGGCGGCGGTCGAGAAGGAACGCGACCGGATGGACGCTGTTTTGGTTTTTCCGTCCATGCCGGAAGTCATGCGCCTTAACAAGCTTGGATCTTTCAGCATGTCGCAGCTCGGACAATCAAAGAGTCCCTTCTTCCAACTATTCAAGAGAAAGAAGCAGTCGGCTGGGTTCGCCGAGAGCATGCTGAAGCTTGTTAGGACACTGCCTAAGGTACTCAAGTACCTCCCCAGTGACAAGGCACAAGACGCAAGACTCTATATTTTGAGTCTGCAGTTCTGGCTAGGCGGGTCGCCGGATAATTTACAGAATTTCGTCAAGATGATTTCCGGCTCTTATGTTCCAGCACTGAAGGAAATGAAGATTCAGTACAACGATCCGGTCTTGTTCTTGGATACTGGAATCTGGCATCCTCTGGCACCGACCATGTATGATGATGTTAAGGAGTACTTGAACTGGTACGGGACAAGGAAAGATGCTAATGAGAAGTTGAAGGATCCGAATGCACCAGTGATTGGGTTGATCTTGCAGAGGAGCCACATTGTGACGGGCGACGAGAGCCATTACGTCGCAGTGATCATGGAGTTGGAAGCTAGAGGGGCAAAGGTGATTCCTATCTTTTCAGGAGGGCTAGATTTTTCAGGTGCGACAGAGAAGTACTTGGTTGATAAGATCACCGGAAAGCCTTTCGTGCATGCGGTCATGTCACTGACGGGATTCGCACTTGTCGGAGGTCCAGCAAGGCAGGATCACCCTAGGGCAATTGAGGCATTGAAAAAGCTTGATGTGCCTTACATTGTGGCCTTGCCTTTAGTATTCCAGACAACTGAGGAGTGGCTCAACAGCACACTGGGACTGCATCCTATTCAGGTAGCTCTTCAGGTAGCACTTCCAGAGCTCGATGGAGGTATGGAGCCAATTGTGTTCGCAGGCCGTGACCCGAGAACAGGCAAGAATCTAGCTCTGGCCTCTTTAAATTTGACGTATTTCTTCTTATGCAAAGTTGAATTAATGTGCTCCATGTCATGGTTTCAGGTAAATCCCACGCCCTGCACAAGAGAGTGGAGCAGCTGTGCACAAGAGCAATTAGATGGGCAGAACTGAAGAGGAAAACAAAGGTCTCCTGATATTTTCTTGTCAACTGAATTTACCTTCAATCAATTTGCTCTATAAAACAGTTGGTAAAGATTAGAATTACGTTTACATAATCGTGAAGAACAAAGCATGAAATGAACATCTTTTACTCGGCTCATTGAGTTTGCAGGAGCAAGATTCTGAAATATTCATATGTACTCATTCATGAATTGTACAATAGCAGGAGGAGAAGAAGCTGGCAATCACAGTATTCAGCTTCCCACCTGACAAAGGCAATGTTGGAACTGCGGCGTACCTTAATGTGTTCTCCTCAATCTACTCTGTCCTCCGCAACCTCAAGAGGGATGGCTACAACGTAGACGGTCTCCCTGACACGCCTGAAGGCCTTATCGAAGAAGTCATCCACGACAAGGAGGCTAAATTCAGCAGTCCTAATCTCAACGTTGCTTACAAGATGAATGTCCGCGAGTATCAGACTCTCACTCCGTACGCCTCTGCATTGGAAGAAAGCTGGGGGAAACCACCGGGCAATCTCAACTCTGATGGTGAGAATCTTCTCGTCTATGGAAAGCAGTACGGCAATGTCTTCATAGGTGTTCAGCCGACGTTTGGTTATGAAGGCGATCCTATGCGCCTGCTGTTTTCCAAATCGGCTAGCCCCCACCATGGCTTCGCTGCATACTACTCATTTGTTGAGAAGATCTTCAAAGCGGATGCTGTGCTTCATTTCGGAACTCATGGTTCTTTGGAGTTCATGCCCGGGAAGCAAGTCGGCATGAGTGATGTCTGCTACCCTGATAGTCTGATCGGGAACATCCCCAACATTTACTACTATGCAGCGAACAATCCGTCTGAAGCAACCATTGCTAAGCGCCGTAGCTATGCGAACACCATCAGTTATTTGACACCGCCAGCAGAAAATGCAGGCTTATACAAAGGTCTCAAGCAGCTATCTGAACTCATTTCCTCTTACCAATCTCTGAAGGACACCGGCCGTGGCCCTCAGATCGTGAACTCAATCATCAGCACTGCAAGGCAATGCAACCTTGACAAAGATGTCGTGCTTCCTGAAGAAGGCCTGGAGCTTCCCCCGAAGGAAAGGGACCTTGTTGTCGGAAAGGTCTACTCCAAGATTATGGAGATCGAATCTCGTCTGCTGCCATGCGGTCTTCATGTGATCGGAGAGCCTCCTTCCGCAATGGAAGCAGTGGCGACATTGGTGAACATTGCAGCGCTTGATCGCCCTGAGGAAGGAATTTATTCACTTCCTGGCATTTTAGCTGAGACAGTAGGCAGGGGCATTGAAGATGTTTACAGAGGGAATGACATTGGTATTCTATCTGACGTAGAGCTCTTGCGCCAGATAACGGAGGCATCACGTGGCTCAATCACCGCCTTCGTGGAGCAAACGACCAACAAGAAAGGGCAAGTTGTCGATGTAGCTGAAAAACTGAGTTCCATTCTCGGATTCGGCATCGAGGAGCCCTGGGTGCAGTACCTTTCCAAGACCAAGTTCATCAGGGCCAACAGGGAGAAGCTGAGAACTCTATTCGAGTTCTTAGGAGAATGCTTGAAGCTTGTGGTAGCGGACAACGAGCTAGGAAGCTTGAAGCGGGCACTGGAAGGGAATTATGTCGAGCCAGGTCCTGGCGGAGACCCGATAAGGAACCCAAAGGTGTTGCCTACAGGAAAGAACATCCACGCATTGGACCCGCAAGCTATTCCTACTGCCGCAGCAATGCAGAGCGCTAAGGTTGTCGTGGACCGGTTGCTTGAGCGCCAGAAGGCGGACAACGGTGGGAACTACCCAGAGACAGTGGCCCTTGTGCTTTGGGGCACAGACAACATTAAAACATACGGCGAGTCTCTTGCTCAGGTTCTGTGGATGATCGGTGTTCGTCCTGTGGCTGACACGTTCGGGCGCGTCAACAGAGTAGAACCTGTGAGCCTCGAAGAGCTCGGGAGGCCGAGGATCGACGTTGTAGTCAACTGCTCTGGTGTCTTCAGAGATCTTTTCATCAATCAGGTAATTCAAAAACATCTTCTTATATATATCCTCTCCAAGACTTTCTTGAACTTGAAGGGACAGTAATTCTAATGCGATGCTTGTTTTTTCAGATGAACCTTTTGGACAGAGCAGTGAAAATGGTTGCAGATCTCGACGAGCCCGAGGAAATGAACTACGTGAAGAAGCATGCAGTGCAACAGGCACAAGAACTCGGTGTTTCCGTTCGCGAGGCAGCCACGCGTGTTTTCTCCAACGCTTCCGGCTCCTACTCATCCAACATCAACCTGGCAGTCGAGAACTCGTCGTGGAACGACGAGAAGCAGTTGCAGGACATGTACCTCAGCCGGAAATCCTTCGCATTCGACTGCGACGCTCCAGGAGCTGGAATGACCGAAAAACGGAAGGTGTTCGAGATGGCGCTCTCTACAGCAGACGCGACGTTCCAGAACCTCGATTCGTCTGAGATTTCCTTAACTGATGTGAGCCACTACTTCGATAGTGATCCGACAAAACTCGTCGGTTCACTTCGTAAAGACGGCAAGAAACCTTCTGCATACGTAGCTGATACCACTACCGCAAACGCTCAGGTCAGGACGCTTTCAGAGACCGTAAGACTCGACGCAAGAACGAAGCTGCTGAACCCGAAATGGTACGAAGGAATGTTATCCAGCGGTTACGAAGGCGTTCGAGAAATCGAGAAACGACTTACGAACACCGTTGGATGGAGCGCAACGTCCGGGCAGGTAGATAACTGGGTCTATGAAGAAGCTAATGAAACGTTCGTCAAAGACGAAGACATGCTGAAACGGTTGATGAACACGAACCCGAACTCGTTCAGAAAGCTTGTGCAGACGTTCTTGGAAGCCAGCGGGAGAGGCTACTGGGAGACGTCCGAGGAAAACCTTGATAGGCTTCGCCAACTTTACTCTGAAGTGGAAGACAAGATTGAAGGCATTGAACGGTGACGAACTTTGTCTTGGATTGCTGTTGATGGATTCCTTAGCGTTGTAAGATTATAGTGACTTTAATTAATCTGTAAATGTTTAATTCGAAGCCATTGTTGATTGAACTTTCATTTGATCTGTTGTGAGCGTTGAAAATGTCAGAGCGTTTTTTTCTACATCTACAATTTCAATTGGGGTTTGAGACATTTAACATGTGTCAAGGTGTTCGATGAAATGCCAGAATCACCATAGAGAACAAAGCAAGAAATGAGCTGGGACTGGACTTCCTTTCTAAGCTTTTAGGCCGATATCCTTTCTAAGCTTGATCCATGGAAGTGAGCCCCAAATAGACAAGCTCAAATGCCAGTAGGCAGGTGATCCATGAGAAACACACCAAGGGCATGAATCATTTACTATCGTGGTAACTCTACTTTCTACACTACAATTTGAGCATGGTACTTCATGTGTTTCAATTACTATTTCGAACTCTACTTCTATTTCTATACAAAATTTTACTTTAAATTCACTTCACATGTTATAATTTTCTCTCCGAACTCTATTTTTATAGAATTCTACTTTTAATAAACTTACTTCTATAGAACTCTTTTCATGTGATTGAAGCACACCCTAAATGCCACAAGCATTGCACCTAATTGTGGCGTGAAAGTATGAATTTTCCTTCAACTTCTTCATTTGTCTTGGTTTTTCTTGTAGGCACGTCAATTTGTACATAAATGAGGTTTTTAAAAGTTAATTTATGAAAAATGAGTTTTAAAAAGTTAGTTATAATTATTTGAAAGTAATTTTTTGATGTTGGGCATCCAAGTTACACTAAGTCCAAATTAGTAGCGTGTAGGGCTTAATGGGCTTGAATGAAAGACGGACTAACTTGGTGAGATAGATCGGAATTAGTAACGTAGGAGTCTGGATGGTACCTAAATAAAAAACGAATTAGTTAACTGAGAGATTGGACAGCAACTCGCTATAAGTTGGGCCAAATAGACTCTAACTTTGTGGGTTTAATAGTCAACACTTTTTAATAGTCACACGTTGACGGGGTATTGGAATGAGCATGTGCTATAAGTAGGAGATGCTAATTCATAAAAAATTGACCAATTTTTTTAGTATGAAAATTCGATTCTACATTGACGAAGAAAATATCTTTTGAAACAAAGTAAACTTGTCTTAGACAATGGATAGATTTTTTAGACTAGAGGTGACAAAATAGATTACTGGGTCAGTTTTAAATCGATCTATTTAATAACCGGATTAGATTTATTCAATCCTAACTTATTTTATAAATTTATACAGATCAAAATTATCAAATTCAGATTAATCAAATTAATAATCAAAATTATTAGTTTTATTTTACACTTTTACTTTCTGCTATCCATATTAAAAAAAATATTTCTTGAAATATATAAGAAGTTAGTAGTAAGTAGTAAAAGTAAAACATAACCACATAGCTTTGGGAAATATACTGAACTCACTTGTGAATCTATTTTTGCTTTAAAAAGAAGTAAAAGCTTGCCCGATTGTGGATATAAAGAAAAGCCATATTATTAAAATTGACCAAACATATATCAACAGTTTAACACTAATTATTACTTACATTACGCTGTGAGGAGATCAAGTTCCTTTCATTCTTCTTACGATCACAATAGATACATCTTATAATTTCATAGCATTCTTTTTCTAATAAGTAGAGCATAATTCATAGTAGAGAACTTGTATGCAAGCATTCAATTCTCTTATGAAGTGCACGAATGAAGTAGAATGAAAGAAGTTTTTGCTGAAATTTATTCATCTATCTAGTGCACGTACATTACTCTATAATTTTTTATATTAACAAATATCTAATAGACAACTAGTAATAATGTCTTTTATTCCTATCAGAAAAAATAATATATATATATATATATATATGTAAAATTGTTTGAAACAAATGTTTGAAAGATTGCTTCACATGCATGACCTTGGTACAACACAATCAACTGCATATGTTATATTCCAAGTTCCCTACAAAACAAAAAGAACTAGCAATCGTATGAACATGTTATATTCCAAGTTTCCAAAAAAACCTTGTTATTGTTACAAGAATCATATTGGCCTTCACTCCATTCACTGCTCACCAATACCTTCACGGATTGCATGTCCTCCCTTTCCTACAACATGATCGACTGACTGCTGCCACTTGTTCCTCTGCCTATCTGTTCTCCCTTCAAATAAGGCAATCTATCAAGTAGGAGATACATTTTACAATGCAATTACAGAATACAAGATTACATGAAATCACTACAAAAAATACACAACATATAATAGATCAGTATACTCTATTCATTGAATTATTAACTGCAAATAAATTTTTTTAACATCGATTAGAAGACAAAGTAAAATTTCTTAACATTTAAAAGGTATTACATGACAGTGCTATACATAAATGAAGTTAGAATCTACTAGGAGACCAAGTGATATGCTAGTGTTGTACATAAATTTTTTTAGCATCCACTTAGAACAAGAACATATTGCTCATCCATGATGAAGAGATTTCAACTGGCCAGGAAGAAAGAGACGAATTCGACGAGTGGCGGAAAAGAATAATAGATCTTGCAAAGAAGAAGATTCGGAAGAGTATATCTAAAAATTTGATTTCTGAAAGAAGTTATCGGCGGACTTGAAGAGTACATTTAGATCTGTAGATTAAGCTTTAAGAACACCGAATAGAAAAGGAAGAATAATTCTAAAAAACTAGCTAACATAAATATCTACCGATTATTCGAATTAGTTGAGTCAAGTTTAGGTTGATCAGAAATTGACCAAACTCATTTATTCAATTTCGAAATCAACTCGATCCATTTAAGCTTAAATTTGAACCCGATTTCAGCAGATAAATTTTTAATCTGATTTTTAGATCGAATTATATATTGTCAGTCATACCTTAAACAATAGAGAGATAAATAAAATGCATCGTTCAGTATCAGCGTTCGAAAATAACAGCGTGCCTATAAGTTTACATGCAGTCGGGTTATAGTATACTATCATTTGAACTTTTAGTTGACTAAGGGTGTGTTTATTATCACACAAAATTTTATTTTTTTCAAACTCACTTTTAATATAAAATAAATAAAATTAAAAATAAATTTTTTTATCAAAAAATTATTTAAATTTAATTTAAAAACTTATTTTGTTAAATATTTTTAATTTTTAATTTATTTTTTAAAAACTCAAATTTATCAAGTTTACTCCGTAGGCGTCTAAATTGATAAACTTTTGAAACTGTTTCGATATGCTACTCTCGTCTGCCTACAATTTAATAGTCAGTCAAATAAGTAGAATAGACAATTACACAATAAATAGCATTTGGCTGTACTTACTAATGTTTATTTTATCTCTATTTAATTTTTTCGTATCTTAAAATTTCCTATAATATTCTTAATAAATTATATATCATATAATTATATATATAATTTTATTATTTTTTTTAAACTAAAAAACAAACTCCTTTTGCAAAAAATTTAATAAAAAGCTTATTTTAAAAAATATTTTATTTTAAATATTTCCAAACGATCCAAAATTATCTCCATATAATACTTATGCTACGAAAGTGTGTACTTCACCTTAAGTAACTCCGAAGTAATTATTTTACTTCGGAATAACTTTGTATATTATTTTTTATGATTATATTTTAAAAACTTATTATCTAATAATTTATTTTTTAATTATTTATTAAAAATTTAAAACTTTTTAAAACTTAACTTTTCAAATATATAAGGTGCGTTTGAAATTATTTATGAAATAAAAATTTTTAAATAAAATATATATTTTTTAAAAAACGAGCTTTATTTTTTTCTTTTAAAAAAATACAAATATGTAATAAAAATTTTATTATGTAAAATTTTTCTATATTATTTAAATTTTTAAATAAATTTTTTAAATAGTTATAAAATATATATTAAAAAATATATAATAAAAAAACTAAAAAATAATTTTTAATATGCATTACCAAAAGCAACCATAAACAGATTAATATCACCGTTGACGTCTATGAATAAAAAAAACTCTCCGGTCTATAAAGACCATAACATGTTATCACTATTTTTAAAAAACTTATTTTAGTTTCTTTTTAATAATTTATAATTTCATTTAAATATTATTTTAATCTAGAAATATAAATAATTCATAAATTATAAAATTTTTATAAATTTATTAAAAAATTCTTATTTTAACATTTCAAAAGCTTAACTTCATTCGTTCAGTTTTTTAATATTGACACCAATTATTAGAATCCCAATGCAACCCCTTGCCTTCTCTTTCTCCATGTGAAACCAATCCCTTCCTCTCTCTATACGTTTTTACTTCACAACAAAGTGACAAACTACTACTTCACTTGAATCAACATCTCCTTTTCTCTTGCTATGATCATTGAAAATGGCGGTGGTTGATTGCAGAAACCTTCATCAACCATCTTCATCTTCGTCTTCAGATTTTGAGTTCACTGTTTCAGTCTCACCGACAACAGGCCGTCCTTCATCTTCCCAACTGTGTCCTGCCGACGAGTTGTTCTACAAAGGCCAGCTGTTACCTCTCCATCTCTCCCCACGCATCTCAATGGTCCGTACTCTTCTCCTCGCATCCTCCTCTTCAACTTCTTCTGATTCCACTGGCACTACTGCTTCTCGCGATTCCAACGGTAGCAGCTCTTCCTCTTCGTTCTCCGCCGCAGATCTTAATAATCTTCTTCTCCCTTCCGTTTCTGCTGAGTGTGATTCTTCCCGACCGAGCTCTGTAACCGACGACGAGTTTGTTAAGGTTGTTTCGAGTAACAAGAGACTGTCATCGTCATCGGCAGCTGGTGTTCCGATTAAGTATTTGTCTACTTTTGCAACAAGATTCTCTTCGGTCTTTCTTCACCGTGGAGGAAGCAAGAAAGATTCATCGGCGGAGATTTCAGAGCTCGTAGATAGCTCTCTGCACCAGCAGTGTTCTAAGCGATCCGCGAATTCTCCGTTGGCGAAAGAAGTCATCAAGAAATGTGTCAAGAAAGTTAAGCCTTTGTACGAGAAGCTTTCTTCACTGCAGCAGATCAAGAATAATAGCAGTAACAACTATTCGAATTCAGTTCAGCAGCAGCAGCAGAAGAAGAAGACGTTCTCGTTCTCGATCCGGCGAGAAAGGGAAGCTTCAGGAAGCTGCATACTGCCTGCTATCATCACCAGTAGGCCTCGGAAAAAGACAACCGATGAATTAGAAGAGCAGCCGCAATGCTTCAGTGGATCCACAAAGGGTTCTTCAAATAATTACTCTAATTCATTTTCCGGTAATCTTAAATATCCCCGGCGAAAACGTGCGGCGGCAAGTTGTCCTTCATCGATGAGATCGTCCCCAAGTCATTCTGGGCTTCTTCGTGTCGGCGGAAAATTACCAGAAACAACTACCTCATCCATGGAGGAATTGCATAGCGCTATACAAGGCGCTATTGCTCATTGCAAGAGTTCAATGGTGATCCAAACTAATCAGCAGCAGCAGCTGATCAAGAGTTGCAGCAGTGTCAAGGATGATGGTTAGTTAGTTCTCTTTGTTCCATGGTTAGTGATTTGGTTTACTTAACTAGTCTTGACATGTTATGTGTTTGAAGCAAGATGTTAATTTCAATATGTTCGACTGATGTGAGAGTGTTATTTTTGGATCTTTTGTTACTTTGTAGTATCGGCAATGGATCTGGATCTACTAATGGCATGTTTTAATCAAAGTTATCTCGATTTAAATTTTAAAATTTTACGATTTTACTTCAGATCAAAATGATCATATTTTAATTAAATTTTTTTGAATAAAATCATTGAAATTTAGATTGAAATTTTAAATCTGTAAAATTTCGATTTTTTTAAAATTTTATACGATTTTACTTTTAAATTTTTTTATAATTAACTAAAAATTGAAGAATTTTTTTATAAAATTTTATCGAATTTTTTATAAAATTTATGAAGGTTTTTTGAAAAAATATATGATTTTCTATAAAATATAGAGAGGTTTTTTTTATAAAATTTAAAAGTTTTTTTATAAATTTGTAAATATTTTTTAAATATTAAAAACTTTTTAATAAAAGTTTCTTAATAGTATTAAAAACATTTATTATTTATCATTATATAAAATTTTGATTTTATGTTCCTATTCAAACAGTACGATTTTATCTAAAATTTTGATTTTGATAATTTTAAATTTAGTATATATTGTGAAACTAAGTTCGACAAAATTTAAATTAGAAATAAATTTGGTAAGTTTAAAATAAACTGAAAATAAAATAAGTTAATTTTGTGCAAGTAAAATAAACCCTAATTTTGAGATGGGACCATGAGAAGTCAATGCAATTTGATTGCTGTGGTTTTTGTTTGTGTTTCAGAAAATTTAATGAGATTAGCTTGTGGGTTGTTGGTTTTTCTTGTTTGCCTTTGCTTGGATGGCACTTATTTAAATGCTCCAATACTGAACCCATGTGGAGTTGTTTTCCGGTGAAGGAAATTAAAGTTCGGTGAGAATTAAAATTAATAAAAATAGAGTTTAAAATAATAATTAAAATTTTTAAATTAAAATTTAAAGTTAAATTTTGATAAAAATAAAATTTATTTAAATAATAAAACTAAAATATGAATGATAATTAAACTATATAAAATTTAGAATTTGAAGAAAAAATTGAAATTTTTTGCAACGAAAATATGCCCGAACTCTAAAGGTGCCGATTCGAATTTTTGGATCGATTTTGGATCGATACATATAATAATTGGATCAAAATTATTCAATTTTAATCCGATCTATTTATTTATGTGGATCAAAATTGTCAATCCTAATCCAACCTAATTATAACCGGATCAAATTCAGATCAATTCATTTAATAATTAAAATTATTAAAAATTTATAAATATTAATTTTTAATAATAATATATAAAAATTATTAATTACGATATATTTAAAAAGAAAAATATTAATTTTGACAAAATTTATAAATTAAATAAAAATTAGTTAAATTAAGATAAATTAAAAATATCTATATACAAATTAAATTCAAATTTTTTGTTATTATTTTCTAATTATTAAGTAATATATACTATATAAATAGTTATACGGATTAAACGGATAAAGTTCGGTCAACCTGAACCCGACTAAAACTTTTAAAATTTTCGAATCGATTTTGTCCGACTAAAGCTTGACCCAAACTCAACTTTTTCGGATCGATTTCGGATCGGGTCAAAATTTATTATTATATATTTATAATCATAAAATTTCAGCTTTAAACAAATATTTTAAAAAAATAAAAAAATAAAATTTTTTTTTTGGATATTTTAAGGACCGATGAAGATACTAAATAATGCACATTTTGACGGGCATTCACTATATCTCGTCATTAAAAACATCGTGCATTTTTATTATAACTGATCTTATAATTTTACTGAATTTTTAAAATATAGAATTAAAATTTAATAATTTTAATTATTAAATATGTTGATCCGAATTTGACCTAATTATTAATAGGTTGGGTTAGAATTAGACAATTTTGACTCGTATAAATTTATAGGTTAGATTAAGGTTGAACGAATTTAACCCGATTATTAAATAGATCGATCCGAAACAGACTCACGAATCCAACTTGCCACTCCAATATTTCCTGCATATTTGCTTTATTTTTCTATTTATTTTCATTCCAATTTTTTATTTTTAATAAATATTTTATATTTTATAAAATTTAATTAAAAATTTAAAAGTATAAAAAAGTTTTATGTTTTAAAATTTATTATTAATTGTATTTATTATTATTTTATGATAAAAATCTAATTTTTTAAAAAATAAAAATATTTTTCATTCTGAATCTTATCTTCAAAACTAAACTTTTTTTTGAAAAATATTTTTAATTTTAGAAAAGCTCTTTCGTTTCAAAAAAAATTTCATTTCATTTCAAATAAAACTTTTATAATATTTTAAAATTTTGTTAAAATTAAAAAAGTACATATAAATTACAATCATAAATTGTATATATATATATATATATATATAGATAAAAAATTAAATTATTTTTTGAAATAATTTTTTGAAAAACTTTTTATTTTAATTACTTTCAAATATCCCCAAATTTGAGGATTATGGATATGAAATGATGTGGTGTGATACCTAGTAATTGAAAAGAAAATTTGTTAATATTATGTGCTTTGATTGAGATGGAACTTAGCTGTCAATAGAAAAAAAAAAAAAAAAAAAGAAATTCAATTTGCAGCTTCTGTTCTCTGTTATTTTAATATGCAAGGAAGGGAATCTTGGTTGCAATATCGATGATCTGAAATATTAGCTACTAGCCAAAATTCATTGTACAAGAACGATCACAAAGTACAGCTAATCTATAGATATTATGATATTTAAGAATGTTTTTAAAAAAGAATTTTTTAAAACAAAAAATATAAGCTCTATTTTTATTATCTAAAAAATAATAAAATATTATGATGTAAAATTTTTTTATATTTTATAAAATTTTTATTTTAATTAACCCTATAATTTTTATTTTAAAATAAACTTATTTTGAAAAAAGACAAAAATTCTTTTAAAAAGAAAACATCTTATTTTAAGTAAACCTAAACGTTCTCTTTAGATGGATGCTTTATTGTGAACACCATTGCTTATAAGATAAATTACTTCAATTTGATAACATTGCTTGTAATTTTGATGCCAATATGAGCAAGTAAAAGTTGAGACCGATTTCTCTAAAAAATCAATTTTTTATTTAAATATTATTTTTTTATTTATTTATAAATTTATTTATTTAATAATTTACTTTTAAAATTGTAGCAAGTAAACATGCTCTATATAATTTGGTTGGATGCGTGGCACTACGTTCTCACCTAATTCTCCGTTTTATTTTAATTTTTAAAATAAATTATTTACAATATTTTATTTTTAAAAAAAATTAGAAATATATATAAATTTTATGTCATGCCATTGCCTATATGTGAGCAAATAGAAATGGAAGATTTTATTTCTACATGCAAAGTTTTGCAGTGAAAACTTCACCTTGATAAGGCCGAGAGGCGGCATAATTTCCTTGATCTCCTGGTTCATTCTTGGTCCAATAGCTAGAGGAAGGAAGGAACAAGGATTTGTGTTCTTCGTTAGAGTATCCATTCTATCCAGGTAATGTCGTCTAGGATGATCCGAAAACATGATGACAAAAGAAAATCATATATGTATGTATATACATAGGACAGGAGGATTATAAAAACTGCCGACTCTATAAAAACCTTTCAATCGCTTGACTCAATTTTTAGGGCCCCCTTTTTAAAAGATTTATAAAAAATTTAAATCTAATCTATACCGTTGGATGTGAAAAATTATAAGTTATAAATAAAGTGATAAATTTTTAACTCAATTGGACTACGAATCGATCTCCATCAAATCTCTTTATCAAAATGACATAAAAAGTAAAAATATATTTTATTAAATTTTATTATTTATATCGTTTGATCAAGAGCCGGATGGAGGTTGATTTGTATATTAATTTAGTTAAAATTCTGTCAACATATTTTTGATTAATAATTTTTCATATCTAACGGTGGAGATTGAATTTAGTTAAAAATGAGACGTTTCTATACCCATCATATAATATATATATATATATATTAAGAAAGTTTATTTGAAATCCGATTGAGTTATAATTTTGTCAACATATATTTAATTCATAATTTTTCATATCTAATAGTGAAAATCACTTTCGAAATTCTATGCCGATAGAACTAAACTGATATGGACTGACGTGCGCCTAAAAATTAATATACTCCTATTTTCATCCATATATATATATGTACAGTATTGAGTTTGGCCCAATTAATTTCGTAAAGATTTTCATAATGATCAATACATAATCAAAACCTGTTAATTACAGCCGTAATCAAAGGCTTAAATATTTATGTACTACGTCAACGTTCTATTTAGCGTTTATCTCGGTGACGGTTTACATCCATACATTCAACAAAGATAGAGCATAAGCTAGTATAGCATAGTGGAAGACACATTGAAACAATCATGGATGAAAATTATGATGGAGTTTAGACCTATCCTTATGTACACAAGAAAAACAAACTCATGAAACACGATCCAATCAAATACAAACTTGAACAACAAGTATTACAAATGCAGAAACTGGAACAATGTTTGCTCATTATGAGTGGCAAGTGTTTTTTTTTTTTTTTTTTTTTTTTTTTTTTTGAGGTAAACTGGTAAAGTGTTCTCGGCTCATAAAAACTCTTTGAAGATCTCGTACTTTCTCGCCAAGGATTTAGAGATGGAGAGGAAATCGCCTGCAGCTCTGACCGGGTAAAGCTTGTTATCTGCTTGCCATTTGTTTGAATAAGATATCCATTCTTGATTCCAACTCTCTAACGGAAATTGTATGTTCTCCCTCAAGCTTCTTAACATATAATTAAAATAGGACGACGCTCTTGGCAAGTAATAATCCTTCAGTAACCCGCTCCAGTATTTATTTGCTGAACAGTGCACAGATGGACATCATAAATGCAAGGTATCAAAACAAAAGAACAACTTTGACTAAAAATTGACAACGTTCAGATTACTTAACTAGAAAGTAGGAAGTGATATTTACCATAATCATGAAGTTTACTCTGATTTACACTTGTGCTGTCGTACCACATCGTCACTTGAGTTCTTGCATTCCATTCATACTGAACAGTAGTAAACCAAAGTAGTATCAGATACAGATATGCCTTATCATCTAATATTTTATTTGTTTCTTTAAATAAAAAAGAAGAAATGTAACTGACCGGCTTTTTTTCTTTCTCTGTTCTAGCAAGGCCTTTTGCACTTTCCAACCAGGTTCCTAACAGAAAATTGTCATCTGATGCTAGAAGAGTGTCTAGATCATTAATGATATTAATGAACTTTTCACTGTAAATGATTAATCTGTTGATCTCATTTGTTTGGTAGGCAGCCATGATATCAAGATAAACCCGGTTAGCTAACTTCGCTAGTACTTGCCTTGTAAGGTCAACCAAGTCATATCTAGTGGAAGATTCTAGAGTTAGGAGGTGAAGAAGCAACTTAAATTATATCTGACAATGACACAAGAAGCATGTACCTATATGTAAGACTTCCTGCAAGATCATTTCCTGCATCAATGAATAACTTCAGAGCTTCCTTGACTTGTTCAGTTGAATACCAAAGATGCGGCTGTGGAACATCAGAGCTCGTCTCTCTAAAAGAGAACCTGCGGTTCCTCTTCTGTGAGGGCAGCATATGGCTGCCTGAAATCTGGTAACTCACAGAGAAAGGGCTGATATCCGGAAATTTCACCATGTAGTCTTTGTTATGATCCTGTTCCATCAAAGAACTGTTTTAAATCAAGAAATCCGACAAAGACATGCTAATATAAACTGATGTTATATCTCGCATAATTTGATGTACTCTGCAAATGATATGGATGAATATAGCTAAAAGATGAGAAATAAGCTGTTATAAGGCATGTTTTTCATGCAAGTGTATGAAGAGCTCAGAAGCTCCATAACAGCGGATTAAAATTAATGCAACAGATATAGGTCAGAAATAAGGCACAGCTTAGTATGGTGAAAGCATATCTGTTGGGAAGTTCATACAGCATTTTCAGGATGCAAGCACCTAAAAGTATCAAAGTAAAGGATGCGTGATATTTTATGCATAAACGCATTTTTCTATGACCCTCAAGAAGAACCACATTTAGGCTTGTAATGCAATTAACTGATCCTCTGTAACTGGAGGCAGCTTAAGGTGTAGTTCTGTCCATAAAGCTAAGAGTCCAGCCTTCACGAGTCCTAGACTCACTGAGTCTTGACAAACAGGACTTCTCCTTTCTCAATATAAGGAGCCCACGTTGATATTCATGCTGTTTGACTGCAGCTCAGCATATCCCCAATTACGTTTCCTTTTTGCATCATAAATTGTCCAAAATTGAGAAAAAAGTCTCACAATTCAGCAATGAATAAATATTCGAAGAAGATGTATCTATCTCAAACATAATAATTCTTTTACCCAAACTGCAAGACACGCACGATTAAGTAGAAGTGCAAAGTTAAGGACACAGGATTTTTTGGAGAGTTAAAGACTATAGGATTTTAACTCAACAAGAGAAGATACCTCTATTCCATCTGTGCAATTGTAGATAGTACGATACAGAATCTTCCATGCAGCTTCAATTTTAGGAATTCGACAACCATAACGTCTAAAAGAGTAGCTTTCTAACCATTCCTATGACAGTCATAAGAGAATAGTTAGAAGAACAGATATAAAAGAAAGTTGTCCTCAAAGAGTTAACTCAAACTTGAAAATCTGCTTTCCCAATTATTACCTAGTGCGCTTGTGAGAAATGAGGTTTTTGAGAAAGCTGGAAGTATGGAGGAATTGGCAATTCTTTGTTTTCTTTTTCTATAGCAGTTTTTAAGGTCTAGAGCTGTAGACATGCAGGGAAGGCTGACAAGTGTGTGGACCCTTCTCATCTCCTTAATCACACAGAAAAGGTCAAGAGGCAAAATGATAGACACGATGTTGGATATCGGTTTGCGGCAAGTAATGCAGATGTATCTGAATGCTGAGATGAGATATGGCAATATGGTCGTACAAATGCAGCTACATAGTTATACTACAACATTTCCAGGATAAGAAAAGTTTAAGAGAGCAGAATCTACAAGCAAAAGTTTGAGTTAGAGCAGGTACATGCGTTTTCATAAAGATTTATTGAGACAAGCCTCCATTTCAAATCATGTCATACCTCCATTTGAACTTTTTGAGCTCGAAAAGCCATTTCAGACATCAACTCATAGACAACTGGATTTTGTTCAATCCCCTCCATGCACATACCAACACCAACCTGAAACAATGAATTGTTGCAAATTTATAGGTAACAAGCAATTTATTTACAGAAACTGTTGTAACTTGAAGCTAAGCACATACAAAATGATGCCCAATAGCTTAATTAAATATAAGTATTTGAAAATTGACCTAGCTATTGCATGATTCATCACATCCTTCACAAAATAAAGGATGCAAAAACTGGCATGCTTTTGCGCCATAATTAATCCGTTCAAAGCTGTCTCTTTCCTTCATATAATGCCAAGAAAAATGCATGAAGACTTCACAGTGGAAGAAAACTAACACGTACCATTGTGGAATTTTTGCTTGTACGAGCATCAATGGGACCGGAAGAAACAACATCTAGTATGCCATACATTTCAAGGTTCCCACCAAAGTTGTGCAGCATGCACCTGGCAATATTTTAAAACTGAGTAACGTAATTAATGTGCATCACATCTTTAAGAAAGCTAAAGTAAACTAGATAATGCAACGTCTTCCTTTTTTAGTGTTTTGTGTATGTGTGTGTGTGTGTTTTGGTAGGAACAATAATGTGCAATCAGAAAAAAGATAACATAGTGTCATCAAAATGTATTTGATAGCTTCCGGGTAAAAATCATATACCATACATAGGGAACACCATAGAATTGTGAAGATTTCTTCCAAATAGGCTTGACTTCGGCATATAGATCAAGAACAATCATTTTCCCGATAGGAACTGAATGTAAAAGTGCCTGAATGCAAGAAATTGCCAGCTAATAATGCAAATATCATTTGGAAGAGAACATTGAGACCTAAAACTTGTGTAAGAAACAAACAAATACTAACATGCAGAAATTGATGAAAACATCAATAACTTTCAATCATGATAGGAATTGATTTATAAGTTATTTGAAGGCATTCTTGTGCAAGTAATTAGACTGATACACAGAGCATTTGCTTTGTAATCCTACTCCATTGGCACACAAGCTTTATCTTTAAGCTAATACTTAAACTAGATACATATTCAGATGCAGATTTGAAGAGGCCCGTTGTGCACATGCATTCATGTTAAGTTGAAAAAACAGGCATACCTGTTCAACAAATTATCTGCATCTTTTACACAACCAAGCCGCAATAAAATATTTGATAGCAATAATGTGAAGTTAAATTAACTGACACAAAACATAGCATATAGGACATGACATACTTTCATTTGGGGAGGCTTCCAAAAGTCTGCATCTGATGAAAACAACCAGCCCTGTAATGCACAAGAAAATGATTGTGCAATGAAGCATTACGAAATTAATGGTTAAGCATGATTCTCAAATAGTCAAACACGAAACACATACAGAGGGATCACAAGTGATAGGACAAACATTTCATTATTACAAAGTGGTCAGTACCTATGATGTGCTTAGAAACATTTCGCGTGACCTATGCTAGTGCTTGCAAAGTGCAATGATCCTAGGGAAATGATGCCGGCAACTTTCTGTGGCTTGTAACAAAACAACATTGAATCAAAGATTTTTTTCCATCACAAACGCATGAACAAAATTGATGACTTAAAACTGATGTCTTAGAGAATGTTTTATCTGAGTTTTCTCAATGTCTGTTGACTGGGAAACGCAATAGTCCTCAAACTCATTAAGAGCCAGATCCATAATGATGACTCATCTTGACAACTATTTAGGAGGCAAAGGCATGTTACTATCCTGACTAATGAAGTTCAAAAGAAAGCAAGATCAGCATGGTATGGTTTAGAGTTAAAGGTTCAGTAGCAACCTTCTTAACAAGCTCAAACATTTTTTTAAATATATTTCTCTTTCTCACTATTAGATACTATGAACTACTTTTCCATAGTCATTACTCATTATATCATCAACATTAAAAGATGACAATATGGAGCAACGATAGAAATGCAACTTTGAAATGTATCTCAAAAGTGATATTGGCAAGTAGTATTTTGTTCAAAGACAAGGTTGTCCAGTACCTGCATTAACCAGACGGCATTTTTGTTACCTCTCAACATAGCCTTGTAAACAGCTGCACCAAGTGAGGAGATATAAGCTGAATCACTTGTGGGTGGTGTATTTTCGTTGAATGTGTCACTGCTCAGGAAGATACATTACGATGCTACCCACATTTAGCTAAACAATTTATTGAAACATTTTTATGATTTTTTTCGTCAAATAATAACATAAATACTAATAAAAGAATTGTACCAGTTGTAGATGTCAGTTATATCTCCATATTCTGCAATTCAACAACCGAGACAAAAATTAGCATAAATGAAACAAGAAGCACATATTAACCTAAATTGCACCAGATAACTAGCAGCATCAAAGTTCAAGCGTATTGGTAGCTATGTATAATCTAACATAGTGAAAACTGGGAGCTAAGATTTTAAGAGTTCTAAAAAACTACATTCCCATGTATGCTATCAAATTTTCTAGCTTCTGATCATTTCATTTCATACTGTGCAATCTAGCATAGGCTTCAGTTGATCAAGTTGTGATGCTAGTTAGTAATAAATACAAAGGTTTTATTAAAACATCCCACATATAGACATATAACCATGTAGGACCAGCTTCCTATAACTGAAAGAAGTTGCCGGTTTTTATCCAGTATGAATTACAGAACAAAATGCAGCATCCTGTTGTTATAATTGTTTTTGGGTAAAAAAAAAATCCAAGAAATCTGATGTGATCAATTAACCCATGGGGAGTCTCCGTACTGGCTAATGCTGGTTTGCAAATTATGTGAAAGTCATGTCCAGCATGCATCCTAATGTTGGATGATGTAATACATACACCAAAGGTCGAAATACAAATTTTGTTGATATTTAGCATGCAAAAACCTCCAAAATATTCCAAATTACCGCATAATTTGAGGCTCGATCACCAAACAACAAATCCCAAGCACAAAATGGTGTCAACATCTGTCTTCATTCATTTCTTATTTTTCCAAGAATTTAAATATTGATCAGACTTAAACATCTTCCTTTAGTCCAAACCGCCCATATGATTGACATCTCTATCACTCTTATATGCACACACTTTTCTCTTGAGGATCATCCCTCAATATTAAGCAAGGTGAGCTTAAGTTTCAGCAAGTATCTGGCGATTGACATTGTTCCCTAACTGTTGCTGTCACTTCAGCTAAAGGTGTCATAAATCAGAATTATGTTGAGATTAAGATACAAATGCATTACATTTTAAGAGTTACCTATTAATGAATATTAAGACATGAAAGATCTCTGAAATGACCATATGATCTTTGGCATGCCCCTTAGATATAATGGATATATGCAATTTCAGGATTCAATAAACAATGATAAAAAAGAACAATACACACGCTTAGTTTGTTGCTTGATAAAAGCTTCTCCTACTTCAATAAATAATTGATCTGATGGATCTAGAAGATAAGTACAACACCAACGATCATCACCATTCACAGTGTTCCTGTACAGGCAAGCAGATAATTTAGCTCACAAATGGTTGAAATATATGAAAGCAATAAACTCAACTTTTCCTACTTTCTGGACAAAAAACTTCCATACAAATAGGCAGAAAATTCTTCTTAAAACTACATTATTATACCGGTAAGTCCCAAGTTTTTAAATTAGCATTTAGCTAAAGTTACAATTAAACTACATCTCCAGCATTGCCCATTGAATGAGAGTCTTACAAATTTGCGTGCAGACAATTATGGCATTAAAGCATAGAACGGTTTCAAACATAGCACATCTTCTAGAAATTAAATCAACAATCTCTGCACGTCTATACATTAGCAACATATGTTATCCTAAGGCAGTTAACATTTACAAAATACTTAGTGGACACTTCTATTTGAAATAGACACAAAAGCATACAATAAGCATTGTTCTTTATGACATAAACAACAATGACATAGTCGTGCTTCAGGAAGTTTGCAGTTAGCCTTGTTTTCCCATCCCAAACGAAGCAACATGGCCCCAAACCATAAAAGCATTCAGTCTAGACACTAGGTAACCTTCTGCTAGTCATCTGTGATTTGCCTCTCAGCTATAGGACTTCCACTGCTGTCAACACAAATTCTCAATTTCCATGTCCCTCCTGGTCTAACAGTGACGCTCTTTTGTAAACACAGACGACACATACCACCCTTGACCATCACAAAATGCAATATTGCCACTCTTTGTTGGAAACTGGGTAGAACATTCGGACTAACTCAATCCATAGCCATTCATGGGCCTAACATTGATTAAAAAGAGTATGAGCTCCCAAGAATCAGAAGAAAGAAGAAAGTGCCTAGTCCCTATTGAAATAAATTGGAATTTAGTAAATCATTTAATTTCAGCGTACATTTAGCTTATTCGTGTAGTTTGCAGTATCTAAGCTTGATAAACATCCTACATAAGTAAAACTAATGTAGTGAAATGAATGCCAAGCTCTTACAATCGTGCTACAATGTAGAAGCGTCTTGGATGTTGTCCAAAGAATATGCATACTTACACTTCAAAGCCAATAGAATTAAAAGAATTGCCATTAAAACTATCGAACTCGTAATAACAGGAGAACAATACCAGTTACCAAGTCTAGTAATATTAGCAGATGGGAATATCTTTCTGAATGCAGCCGGGACATTTCCAGAAAAGGATGGAAGCACTGAGGCATAAAAAGAGATACTAACTGATGTTCATAAAGATAAGCTTATACTAGAAGCATAGAAATGTTGTGAACCCACTAAAAGAACATTCCATAATGGGAAGAAAAGATAGTACCAGGAGTCATTCCAAACTCTATCATGCGAGTCAAAATCTGTTTTTGTAAATTCAATTGATCCTCCAGCCAGTTTCCTGAAAGTGGCCCACCCCACCTACAATATGGTAGCATTAGGAAGAGATATAAAGTAATAACGAAAGGTACAAATCAAACTGTAAGGGACTGGTATCAAGTCAAAATTCATCAAGATAACTGCTTGATGCTTCATGATGATACTTTGATGGTTAATCCAACTCTATGAAAAACAGACGTTTCAAAACAACTATGGAAAATATAAGATTAGCAAGAGATGAGGTATCCAGAAAACAATGAGAGAGCACAAGCAAAGTGAGACAGAAAGAATCTTTTCTAAATATCAACCCATAAATTGTAATCTGTTCTGGAAGCAGAATTCATCTACTTTTAGAGTTTGTTGTTCTACTGCAAACAATGTCTGAAACAATGTCATTGCAATGAGAAAAGGGAAAGCACCAGAAACAAACAACCACTCTGCTTTCTTCAGATGATAGATGTCAAGCCTACCCATGTAAGTTCCCCATACGAGCCCAAGCGAGAAATGCTGGTCCACCAAAAAAGTTTTCCAGATCTTCTACGCTTACACCGAAAGCCTGATATATCAAACCATGGAAGAACATCATATAAATTAGTTACAATTACAATAGTAATGAATAAGTCATGTTTTCTCTAGTTTAAATATAACAATCATTTCCAAAAACAAGGCGTCAACATTTGGCATTACTGTGTGTCTCAACAAAGCCTCATCCTTCTGTTCATGCTTCTTGTAATTGTACAAGACTAGATCAATAGGTCTACCAATACAACCCATGTATGAAATAGTGAAACTTCACGAAAAAATTTTGTGCCACTTAACAGGTGTTCCTGCCATAAGTTAAAGCGAGAATCTTTCAACTGCACTAATAACTTGGTTTTAGAAAAGAAACCTAGCTCAAAACTACTTTGTTGACATAGCCTATCTCATAATTGTTAATAAGCTTCCTCAAAATAATTATATCTTTACAAATATCAATTAATTAAGTTGAATTAACTTGGTTCCGACCAATAAAGATGGCGAGAGTTGCAGTTCCAATCTTAACAGCAGAAAGCATTTTCTCTGTCAACTGTTGCAAACTTATAACATGGGTATGTGAACCTGGACTAGCTCATGCGAAGGCATATGGGGAGGCTTTGCAAAAACTTCACCTTGAAAACCTTGTGCCAGATGGCCTCTTGCCCAGTAAATGCCAAAGGCAAATTAATTCCTTGGAGAGCCATCCAGTCAATTTCTTTCTCCCATCGTTTCCAATCCCACCAGGCAAAAGAATCTGAAGACCGTGCAGGAAGCAGCTATCTTGAAAGTGCGCAAAGCTTTAACTGAATTAAATTAGTAATTACATGCACCTATTTAAGACGATAACATACTTCACTATGATAAGAATGAGTTTGTTATGTATCGATCAAAATGAAACAAAAAAGAGAAGGCAAAAAACCGTCATGCTTATTACAAAAAGATGCTTATCATAGAAAAAGAAAGCCGAAAAGAAACAGGTGGTTGCGAATTAGGGAAATGTTCACCATGCTTCAGCTCTTGCAAGACATTAGTCCATCACAGCACACCACAGGGTAAATACTGATGAATGCACTAACCATATATAGTGTAGTTCATAGACCACTGACTCCACTGCCAGAATCATGTGCTAATACAAGAGTACCTATTAAGTGCAACTATGCTTCAGCATCCCATACCCAAGAGTTTACTCCCATAATTTTAAGGGATTAACTCTTATTAGTGCTAGAAGGTATTCATATTCCACAGAAGGTTGAGGTAGCCAAATCTTGACAGTTGGAGTTATCTGAAAAATAAAATTCTCTTATTGGTGTGAGAAGTCAGATCAAACCTATTTAATTGATTCTGGATGAGCGCAGGGTCTTGTCCAATGTACATAGATAGAAATTAAGTCTACTCCATTTCTTTTTCTTTTCTAGATTCTTTGGACTTTTTTGTATCCGTCACTTGTTCTGGAGTTCTAGTTAGGCTCGGTCTGGAGACTAAATTAACTCACCTTCCAATACATGCTCCCAAAACAATACCATTACTGATATATCTAGGTTAAGTATTCCTAAAAAGTTATAAACAATGAATTAAAGCTTTTAGTTGAGCTTGCCTAAAACCTGTCTCATGTTCTAAGCCTAAGGATATACCAACAATCAATGACTTAGAGATGCTAACATCCCATTGTTCCATCAGTTCCTCCGATTACTTTCTTCGATTGGATTTAAAGTTTTAACCAACATTGATAATATGAGTTTGTCTCCTTGATATCAATGATTAACAAGTACTATCTGAATAATTGGACCTTAATGAATAACAACAGTTAAAACAAGCCTCTAAGGCCTATGGATGTATGTAAGCACTTACAACTAGAAGTGACAACATTTTGATAGTAGTTCCAGGGAACTGGGCGTTCGATCTTAACTCCGCCTTCCTCCACATGTGGAAGTGACTTCGGTAAAGGAACTGAGGCCAGTTGAGCTCCTCCAGTTTTGTCCCATGAAATATGAGCACCACACCAATATTTCAAGTACCAATGCAAGCCTGATGACAGTTCAACTGCTGTAGTGCCTTGAATCCTAAGGACGGAGAAACATAAGTATCACAGTAAGAACAAAAAAATGATGTTAAAGACGGTTTGAAACTTTAACTAGAATTTCACTTGTAAGTGGCGCAATGCCTCGCTGGTTAGTCATCTATACTAAGTTATGAGGACTTCACCATGCTGGTTATCAACAGGAAGTATCATGTCCACTAGTAATCTATATCATGATGAATGAGAGAGCTAATACCTGCAAGGAACCGCTATTAGAAAGTAAAGAAGAGGGTTCATTTTAAGAGATTTAAGAATTGTTAGGAAACTAAAAATGAAAGGAAGTTAAGATGGAGATCACAACATATCAAAAGTGCTTTACAAAAGTGATGTGGGATCCTTCCATTCTAGAGATAAGGACATACTGAATTTTGGGCCCATCATTGCTTGAATCATTGTAATTACTTATGTGGAAGCAACTATATCCTTCGCAAACACCCTGTGAAGAAGCCCATGCTAGTAAAAGGAAAGTAAATGGCATCAAATAGCATTTGCACTAACTACATTGAAAAAAAATAAAATATATATCTAATTTTATATCCAAAATTATTTAGAAAGTGCATATACTTCAAATCAAAATTCTCGCTAATGATCATAAATTGCTTATGTCAACATAACAGATTGAAAATACATACTGAATTAAAGTTGGGGTTAAGCATATTGATGTGCCATCAAAGTATTGAATAAATCAAATAAAATTCTACAAGTATCGCTCAAGTATCATTTGCCTGTCTTACGGTGTATGCATTCTTGGTTTGTGCTTCCACCACTGCACCACGCGAGATCTCCAAACAACTCGCGTAGCATTTCCTAAACTTAGAAACTTGGCCTTGACCTATTGGCTATCATCCTGTCCCAGAAGTAACCATATCTTCATTTTACTCTTATCGATCATCCTTCATCTAGTTTAGTAATGCTTCTGTATCTGACTGAAATTCAACTCAACAGTCTCAACTCTCAAGATTCAAATTCAAATCCAGACGTGATTAGCTAGTATGTTCTTAACTCGCTTAAAGCATTACAGTCTTACTACCATGTTTTTCCTTAGTTGCAAGTAAACATTAGTAATTGAAAAAAAGGGAAAATGCTAAAACTCAAAAAATTACCAGAAGAGACTTAAATAATCGATTTTCTTACATATAGTTCTAACCAATCAACATTATTAACAGTAACGCAGAAAGTTACCATAAGAGAGAAAACAAACTAAACAACGAAAATTCCTCGTAGAAAACAACTAATAATAAGATTTTTTTTAAAGAACAAAACCTTGGGGGCAATCTTGAATCGAAAGCTAGACACATGCGATGGAAGCAAACGTTGCAGAAGCCCGCGGGCGGTGGCTTCCTGTACGGCTTCCAGTGATTGCCTGAGCTCCGCTCGCCGGATCAATTCATCTATGCCGGCGATCGTTTCAATCTCTCCAGAAGACGATTGAGATGCTCGTGACTGATTCAACAGCAGAAGAAGAAGAAGAAGAACCAGAGAGAGCTGGAGTAGAGTACCTTGACTGAACATCGCGAGATTCCAGAGTAACACCAAATGATTGAAGATGTACAATAGATTTATTATAGGAAAATAACAGAAGTAAAGGATCTTGATTCTCAAAATATCTTTTATAGGATCTAATTTATGCGAAAGTTAGTTTTTGAGGCTGATTTCCAAATGAAGTGTTCACTCGTGGAGCCCTACTTTTACAAAAGTGATATTGGAGACTGAGTTTGCAAATTATGCGTTCACACGTGCAATTTCAGTACAATTATTAAGTCGCAGTAAATTATCTCTATTTTCATTACTTTGCAGTAATTAATTAATACTGTGAGGGCAGTGTTACTTTATTTATTATGTTTTTTTGAGAAAAAAGTAAATAAATTGTTAATTTATTTATATACCATTTTTATTGACTAAAATAAATAACTATCATAGTGTAGCAATGAAATTTGGTATTCTCTTACATGAGTATTCACGATAAAGGATCATGATTTGCGAATGATAAAAACTAAGATCCTAGCTTTAAACTGAAATTAAAACTCCTCACTGTGCAAACTGCTGTTGCTTTAATATATACGTGGCCCGAGAAAAAAACATAATAATTATTTATTAATTAAGGGCTTTTTTACCATAATAAGGTTACTTTTTTTATTAATTACTTTTGTACCATTTCTGTTGGAACTAAAGTCTCTCTAAAGTTCATTTTCTTGCAGGCAACTGATAGCGATCAAATAGAAAAAAACGAAAACAAGTAATAAAGGGAAAAAAAACAGCCATAGACCAAAACATCATACCCCTCTTTTTCTTCCCACAAAAACAAATCTCTCCAGCCATCAGCTGCTGCCGCCGAGAACTTCCAACTTCAAACACTACCAGCAGCACCACCAGCTCTTCTTCAAAATTCAAGTTCAATCCCTCGATCTCTTATTCCAATTAAGTTTTCCTTAGATCTGTGTTAATTCTCCACTCCAAAAAAAATTTTCCCCAATTTGAAATTGAAGTCGAATTGTTTCTAGAGAGAGAGAAGAAGATTAAGAGGAGGAAGAAGAAGAAATGAAGGTTCCTTGTTGTTCAGTTTGTCAAAGCCGCTACGACGAAGAAGAACGTGTTCCTTTACTGCTTGACTGCGGGCACGGGTTTTGCCGATCATGTCTTTCTACAATGTTCTCTGCTTCACCGGACACGAAACTGCTCTGCCCTCGTTGTCGGCATCCTACTGCCGTCGGCAACAGCGTTAACGCGCTCCGTAAAAATTTTCCGGTTCTAGCCTTGCTATCGCCTTCTTTGCCTTCGTTCGAATGCGATTTTACGGATGATGAAGAGGAAGATGGTGATTCTGAAGATGATGATGAAGATTTTTTTGGAGCTAATCGAGGGCGGAGGAGACGGAGCAGGAGTAATGATTGTTGTTCAGTTTCGGGAGGTTCGGCTATTGATCTTATTTCACACCATGATCTTAAGTTTGTTAGGCTTTTGGGAAAAGGTCGGCGACCAGGACACGAAACATGGTCTGCAGTTTTGTACGGGAGCAGTAGTAGTAGCAGTAGTAGTAATAGTTCTTCTGCAGCAGCAGCAGCAGCGGGGGTGAGAGGGAGGTGTCGGCATGAGGTGGCAGTTAAGAAGGTTCCGGTGACAGAGGAAATGGATGTGGTTTTGGTGCAGAGTCAGCTTGAAAGTTTACGGCGGGCGACAATGTGGTGTAGGAATGTTTGTACCTTTCATGGGGTGATTCGGATGGATGGTAATCTTTGTCTTGTAATGGACAGATATAGCAGTTCCATACAGACTGAGATGCAGCAGAACAAGGGCCGACTCACCTTAGAACAGATACTCAGGTTCTGTTTAACTCCCTGTGCTACATGTTGGATCTAATTCATAAAAGTTTCTTACTTTGTGCTAAGTCTTTAGTTGAATCCTCTTCATCTGAGACTGAGTCCAGTTTTGGTTTGTTTCTCATTGGGTTATTCATTATCTCACTTGATATGATCACTACAGCAGCTGTCTGTAGGTCAGTTGGGCTAGGCACCATTGGTAGCTTCTCGACATTTGCTTGTAGTGTTGCAAGTTCCTTACTTTATGATAGAGTTGGATTTACCCAGACCATGACAAGCTTGATGTTTCTTGGCACAAACAGTATTTTTTAAATTAAAAGGCTGCTTCGCACTTTTTCTCTCAATTATGTATCTTATGTTGATTAAATGCATGGCATGGCAGATGTAAGATGAAAGGGCGTCCATAGCTATTTCTGTTAGAATAGGAAGAATTTTGTTTAGTCTTGTAACAAGACATTGATATAGCTTTAGAAAGGACATACAGAGACTGTATTTGCTTTTTGTATTGTGATCTTTCTGCCATACTTATCTTGTTTAGTTTTTTGCTGCTTTTGTACACTCTTTTGTGATTTCACTTTGAAACGGAGTCATAGGTAGTATCTCAATGGAAAATTTGTGTTTCCTTCTGATATTTTTACTTCCTGATTGTTGAGGCTGGAGCATTTTGATCTGTATTTAGAAGAGGTCTGCATTAGGCTGACTTAGAAGAGGGTTGTCAGTTTTCCAAATCCTATCTAGCATGGTGTTACGAGGTATAAAGGACAATGCTTTTGTGTAAGACCTGAGTTTGGGGTTTCTTCCTAATAATCAAAGTCCTTTACTTGAATCTTCTAGATATGCATCTAAGATATGTCACGTGTAGCGTCACATACTTTTTTGTCTAAATATATATATATTTTTAAATCTTTAGAAAGGCATTAAAGTTCTTCATCTATTGTTCATACTAACAGCTGTTGCAGTGGTTTATCGATGAAGTTTTAGATGTTTTAGTGTTATGCCTTTTTCTTCCTGCTTCCAGTGAATCATTAAATGTAAATGACGTTTGTGAAGATAGTTTCCATAGTTTGATGTGAACATTTTCTTTTATTTGGATATTCAGAATTTCTTTTGTTTTTTTTATTTTGTCGTTTGTAGAATGACCTAGTTGTACACTTAATGGACCTAGTTACGCTATTAGCAGATATGGTGCAGACATTGCTCGTGGTGTAGCCGAACTCCATGCTGCTGGTGTTGTTTGTATGAATCTTAAGCCGTCAAATCTTCTTTTGGATGAAAATGGTCGTGCAGTGGTTTCAGATTATGGTCTCCCAGACATTTTGAGGAAATATTCATGCCATAGAGCTAGAGCAAACCCTGAGGAAAACTCTGCGAGGTTGCATTCATGTATGGATTGTACAATGCTGAGCCCCTATTACACTGCTCCAGAGGCATGGGAGCCTCTTAAAAAGTCATTAAATATATTCTGGGATGGTGCAATTAGTACATCTGTAGAATCGGACGCCTGGAGTTTTGGGTGCACTCTTGTGGAAATGTGTACTGGTTCTATCCCGTAAGTCAACTAATTTTCTCTTACATTTCTATGCATTCTTCTTTTTTATTTTCTTTTTTTAAACATAGGCGTAAGTTGTTATTGCTATTTTTGCAGGTGGGCTGGATTAAGCTCAGAGGAAATATACCGAGCTGTTGTCAAGTCGAAGAAGTTACCCCCTCAGTATGCAAGCGTAGTGGGTGTTGGTATTCCAAGGGATTTGTGGAAGATGATTGGTGATTGTCTGGAGTTTAAAGCAACAAAGAGGCCAACATTTCACGCGATGCTTGCGATATTCCTTCGTCATTTACAAGAGATACCTCGGAGTCCTCCTGCAAGCCCTGAAAAGTAATTTATTTAGTTTGTTCTAGATCTTCATTTGTTATTGAAAAATGATGTCGCTTGAAGGAAGTGATTCTTTTTTGTTTGATTATATTCTCTGGCAGTGAGATACTTATTCTTTCAATTACAAGAGGTATTCAAAGGTCAAGATTTGTTTTAGCTACCTTTTCTTATATATTGCATCTGGTGGAGATAGCCTAGATGGGTTTGATGGTGGAATGATCAAATTGAAGGAGAAGAAATAATTCTTAAGAGTGTAGCAGTTGCTGGAAAGAATAATATCTATGCCGTAGGAGCTTGTGACAACTAACAAGAAATTATAGGAGCCTGTCTCTTTTGTATTCATCTATTGTCTGTCTTATGTGTGTCTCAACTGTTCATGCAAGTTACACCTATATAAAAAACTTCCATGCATTATTTCTTTATTTGATTACCATTTCTTGTGTCTTCCCTAGGCCAATAGCTATCTAATTAATATGGTAACTCTACCTGATCAATGCAGTGATTACGTGAAAACTTCTTCGGTTGATACCATAGAACCATCACCACCATCAATGTTAGAGGTTTTGGAAGAGAGCCCTATTGTGCTGAATCGTTTTGTATTTGAAGGAAATGTAAATGGTGTTAGGTACCATCATTTGAATTGATTTTCTTTCCCATATAATGATCTAGGTTTGAAACCTATGTTATTATATGATGTTTGATGTTATATATGCAGAGAGCTGCTTGATAGGGCTGCATCAGAGAGAAACTATAGCTCAATTCGTTCTCTCCTGGAAGCACAAAATGCTGATGGGCAAAGTGCATTGCATTTAGCATGCAAACGAGGCTCTGCAGAACTTGTTGAAACACTTTTAGAATACAAGGAAGCTGATGTGAACATATTAGACAAAGATGGAGATCCACCAATTCTTTTTGCTTTGGCTGCTGGTGCACCTGAGTGTGCTCGTGCCCTTATAAGACATTCTGCTAATGTTAATGTTAAAACAAGAGGTGGAGATGGTCCATCTATTGCTCATGCTTGTGCTTTTCATGGCCATCCTGAATGCATGCGTGTAAGTCCAACTCTATCTGCTGTCTTACACCTTCTTTGTTCATCCGATTTATGTTGATCTGTCTGTATGTTCAAACTTTATTAGGAGTTATTACTGGCTGGTGCTGACCCCAATGCAATAGATGATGAGGGGGAAACTTTGCTTCATAGAGCTGTAGCAAGAAAGTACACGGATTGTGCTATCGTAGTTTTGGAACATGGAGGCTGCAAGTCAATGGGTATTCTGGATTCACAGAGAAAGACGTGAGACAGTATCTCATTTATTGTTAATATTATTATGAAAGTTGTTCTACTTTCATTGTAGATGCGCATTAATACTTTGCATGCTAGGCCTGAGAAGAATCTCTGATCTTCTCTCTAAATGACATATATCTTGGATCTGTGCTTATTTTGTTCACCATTCTTTCTGCCTTATCTTTCTCATGCTTAGTTTTTTTTTTTTTTTTTTTTTTTTTTTTTTTAGCACCTAAGATGTTTGCCTTATCTACATATTTAATGGAATTGTATGGATTTGGATTTTGTATAAGATGAATGAGGTCTTTGATGATATGATTTATGATGCCAATTATTTTTATATTCCCGTAAAGAAGTATTATCTGATTATGTGGTTATTGGCTTCCTCAAAATGATTTCTGATATAAGTTAAAAGCATATCAAGATCCAAAACACTATTGCAACTTCTACTGTCAATTCAATGATACAATTAACTTAAAGAAACAACATTTCTGTGTTAAATACTTCTGAATCCTTCATATCTTTTCAATCAAGGATAGATTTGCTTAAAGTATTTTCCTCAATCAGAACCCAAAAAGTCTTTCTTGTATGAGCAGATCTTTATTACACATAGCCTATCGACACACACAAACTGGACTGTACAAAGCGATAGACATGCATAGGGCTTGATATCACAAGAGGGGGTCCTTATGTTAAACATGATAAGTTGGGTCTTACTGCCCAAGGTTTCCACTTTGTGTGTATGTAACCTAGCTCATATGTTTAAAGCTTCACTTGACTGTTTTAATTTACTGGAACTATGATCTTTGAGTTGTTGCTAGGCCTTTGCACTTGAGCGTCGAAACATGGAATGTGTCAGTTGTCAAAAGATGGATGGAGATTGCATCTCAGAATGAAATCAGAGATGCAATTGACATTCAAGGTCCAGCTGGAACAGCACTATGTATGGCTGCTGTTCTCAAGAAAGATCATGAAACTGGTATAGTCCATCTCTAGTCAGTACGGTGACTGTTATTTCTCTGCCTGACTACTATGACTTCGTTTTTTTCTTTTTGTTTCCTACTTGTTTACTCTATTCTTTACTTCCTCTAAAATAGATTGCTCCTCTCCTGAATCTTTGGCTAATTATCTTGTAATATTTTAACAGAAGGTCGAGAATTGGTGAGGATGTTGTTGGCAGCTGGTGCAGATCCGGCAGTGCAAGATGAGCATTGTCGCACGGTTTTGCATACAGCATCAATGGTTAATGATGCAGAATTACTGCAGGTAGGATGCTGTCCCTAAATATTATTCATACTTCTTATGTATCACTTCCTCTTACCATAGTCTTGTTGATGGTCAGTACATAGTTAGTTTATTTGTGTACTGCTCAATCTTTTGAATAAATATGACACCTGTTTCTTGTCAGCTCTCATGTTGCATATAAACACCTATCCAATGGACTTCAGCGATTATGATCTTAACTTGGTGTATCTTGCTATCTTCTTTCCTAATGATATATCATTGAATTTCATTAGATAATTTTGGATGCCGGAGTTGATGTCAACATAAGAAATGCACAATACACAACGCCTCTTCATGTTGCTTTAAACAGAGGTGCAAACTTTTGTGTCGGATTGCTTTTGTCTTCTGGTGCAAATTGTAATTTACAGGTATTCTCCAGATTCTTTCTGCTGATTTTTAGTAATGGTGATTGATTAAATGATTTCATGGATTTGGCAAATATGCTCAAAATTTTAATCTCAGTTTGTTTCGTATGATTTTGGTACTTAATAACATAGAAGCTACTCTAGAGATTTCTCTTGAATTTTTCCTGATCATCCAAATCGTCTAAGTAGATCCAGTTGCCTCTTTCAAGCTCCCAGCTTTAAGTTTTCATATAGCAAGTTCTGAATATATATTTTGCATTCACTCTGGGACAGGTGAAGTATCTGAATGATAGCTCATGTCATGTGTAAAGAAATATTACATTGAGGTTTTGTACGATGTTGATGCTATGAATTAAAAAAGCTAAATTGCGGTGCATTGTAGTACTAGATGTTTGGGACCTCTCCACGACATTGCATACCATATGCATGACACTTTGCTTTAGAGGTAGAAGATAGAATTATCATACTGACATACTGATCGTGATTACATAGATGGTAAAAATGATCCAAAGATATTGGTAGCATAGTAGTATCAAGATATTTCCTTGGATCGCCTTGGTTGGATGTATATCTTACAAAAGATTTTGAAGGACATCTAGTTGCTTTAAGGGGTCCTCCATAATATTTCTAGGGCTTGAGAAAATCAAGACGCGAAAGAAGTGATTTGATACAACAAAAAAGGAAAGAAGATGCCTCAAAGAGTTATACCGAATTGAGAGGCAACTATCGAAACTGAAATCTATTCAAAATATAAAAGAATTTCTGTGGTAGAAGTGGGGATTGAATTTTAAATCTAAGATCTCTGAATGCTTTTCTAGTTTTCGGAAGTGCAATGCTAGTAAAGCTATAACCTCTAATTGAGAAATTCAATGTTTCTCAAATTTAAGGATGTTTGGAAGTGCTTATTGAAAAGGAGCTTTTCTGAAACGAAGAGTATTTTTGGAATTTTTGAATAACGAGCTCTATTATTTTGACCCTAAAAAAAATAAAGTAAGTAATAATAAGATCTAACGAAGTAGAATTTTTCAGAAGAATCTATTCGGACATTCTTGTTTCTCTAGTGGTTGAATCTTATTGTACCATGGAATAAACTTTTACATTTTAAGTTCCCCTTCTCTATTCAGACTATAAGTTTAGCATTTCTTTTGTTTGTCAGGATGATGATGGTGATAATGCATTTCACATAGCAGCTGATGCCGCAAAGATGATACGTGAAAATCTTAACTGGATTGTTCTTATGTTGCAATATCCCAACCCTGCTGTTGAAGTTAGAAATCATAGGTAAGTGTTCAGAATGAGTGGATATTCGATTATCTTCCGGAGTTTAATCCAAGAAAATAATTCAATTTTGAAACATGCATTCCATATTAATGGCAGACTATGATATGTTTGAAGACAATTGTAGCAGTATATGATTAAATCTGAATTTGTCTTCTAGTTGTCAGGAAATTCCTGAAAACAAATGAACGGCCTCTGACCTCTATTTAATTTTAGGGGTTGGGCATTGCGTGACTATCTGGAAGCCCTTCCAAGAGAATGGATCTCAGAGGAATTGATGGACGCTCTTGCTGTGAATGGAGTTTATTTGTCTCCAACTATGTAGGGTTCCTTCTTCCATTTCTTTGAGTTTAACATGTTTAATATTTCTATTAATTTGGAACATTATGTAATTTGGTTTGTCGTGAACAGATATGAAGTTGGTGACTGGGTCAAATTTCGGAAAAGTGTGGAGACTCCTGCATATGGTTGGCAAGGTGCAACACATAAGAGCATAGGTTTCGTTCAAACTGTGTTAGAAGATGAGCATATGATGGTGTCATTTTGTACTGGAGAGGCTCAAGTTCTGACAAATGAGGTTATTAAAGTTATCCCTCTAAACAGGGGACAACATGTACAGCTAAAACCAGATGTTCAAGAGCCAAGGTATGACTGTCAACTTAGTGAACACTATATTTAATCTGACCATTATTTTGTAATCTGCTATTCTGTCCTTTTGGAGGTTTCATATGCATAATGATACTGGTTCATGATCATGAATAATATTATTCCATCTGCACTGTCTGACTTCTACAATTGAATGTAGGGGAAGTCACAAGTCTTTATTAAATTGACTACTGAGATTTTTGGTGCCCCCCTTGGGTATCATATAGGAGAATCATGTGATGATCTGTAATGGTGCTCTTTTTTTTTTTTATATATTAGAAAAATCCTTATGTATTCACTGTATCCAATCCTTCAATGACTTCGGTCTGTGGCATCCACGTGCTTCTTAGGCAACCATGAGACTTTTTTCTTTAAAAAGTTTAGAAGGCAACTAATTTTGAAAGTATCATTTGACATCACATGTGTTGCACATGCAAGTGAAAATGCCATTTTAAAAGTGATTGCATGAATATCACTGATGAATAGGAAGGTATTGCGTTATATTAATCATATATTGGCTCTTTTTATTGCTGGCAAACGTCATATAAAATAAACTAGTGTCGCGTCATTGCTTGTACTTGGTGATTGTTTTAACTTATACTAATTCTTGGTCCTCCAGTACAAGGTTGACGAAGACCAATATACAGATTGGTAAAGTTAAAGAAAATGAAATGATTATAATAGAAAATAGGCATTTATTATTATTATTATTATTATTATTATTATAATTAGGCACCTTGGTTTGTCATAGACCAAGCTTGTTTGCAGTAAAAGTAGTGAAGCTCTAATAGATAAATTTAACAATAAGGGATGTTGCTGGTGATATAAAAGTAATTGGAATAACTCCAATATTATGTTGATTCTAAGAAAAAGGCTTCTAAGTGCTCTGTTGATCTTGCAGAATACTAAAACAATTAGGCATCAGAGTTTGTTACCGTGGGAATAAAGAGAGAAAACTTCTCAAGTTTATTCAAATGGAATCTCCTCTTATCACTAGGCTTACAAGCGTATAAATAGACTCATGACCTTTTAAGTTCCTAAAAGAACATAACGTCAAACTTTAAATAATTTTAACTTTCATAAAACGATAGAACCTATTATGACTGAGACTTTTAATATGACTAAAACTCTATAGCAGCTCCACATGTGCTGCATCAGAAATGAAGTTTTGTGAAACCACACAAATCTTTATTTATGATAAAAGGAGTTCTTGATTTATCAGATTACTCTCTGTGAAGATTTAGTGATGCAGACAGATAAGAATTGTCTTATATGTTCATTGATCTTCCATAAATACCTTTTGGCTTGGACATTGAACCGGATGCATTAGGAAAAGTATGTTAGTGGAGCATCTGGTTTAGATACTGTTATGATCTTGTATTTCTTGTCATTTTGAAATTGAAAGAATTGAGAACTTTGACATGAATGTATTGAAAACTTCGACATGAATTATCTTTTGATTGCTGGTATTGAATCTGAGAGTTTTCCTTTTCTTGTGTGATTATTTCTATCAGGTTTGGATGGCGTGGTCAATCACGTGATAGCATAGGAACTGTGCTCTGTGTGGATGATGATGGAATTCTGCGAGTTGGTTTTCCTGGTGCATCAAGGGGTTGGAGAGCTGATCCTGCTGAAATGGAAAGAGTTGAAGAGTTCAAAGTTGGCGACTGGGTCAGAGTACGTCCTTCTTTAACAACTGCTGTACATGGCATGGAATCTGTAACACCTGGAAGCATCGGGATTGTTTGCTCAATCAGACCTGATAGTAGTCTTTTGCTTGGTCTTTGCTATCTGCCTGTTCCATGGCATTGTGAACCTGAAGAAGTTGAACCTGTTGAACCATTTAGGGTAAGCTAATTTCTGAATTATATTCTGTATTTTCTTTTGTTTTCATAGTATCCATATTTTACTGATTTATGCTAGTGACCATTTACTCATCTAGATTGGTGATCACGTTTGTGTCAAGAGATCTGTTGCTGAGCCTAGATATGGCTGGGGTGGGGAGACACATCATAGTGTCGGAAAAATAGTTGAAATTGAGAGTGATACCCTTCTTATTTTGGAAATCCCAAATAGGTCAAGTCCATGGCAAGCCGATCCATCTGACATGGAAAAAGTGGAAATTTTTAAGGTAACCTCATGGCAAATGAACATTCAATAATCACTGCATACCAATTTTGTGGCTAAAAACTACATTTGGCAGGTCAGGGATTTGGTCAGAGTCAAAGCATCAGTGCCATCTCCAAAATATGGTTGGGAAGATGTAACGAAGAACAGTATTGGAGTGATTCACAGCTTGGACGATGATGGTGATATGGGGGTGGGATTTTGCTTTAGAAGTAAACCTTTTAGTTGCTCTGTTGCTGATATGGAAAAGGTGCATCCTTTTGAAGTAGGGCAGAAGATACATGTGACTCCCTCAATTTCGCAGCCACGACTTGGATGGTCCAATGAAACAGCAGCAACTATTGGGAAGATTTCAAGGATCGACATGGATGGTACATTGAATGTGAGTTTCTTTCTGATGTTATTATAATTTATTCAATAATTTTGCTTCATTTTCTTGTGCTCTTCCTGAGCTACCTTTCTCTCTTTAATTTGGGTTTCATATAACTGCATTCGTGGGCAGGTGAGGGTGGCTGGTAGAAGTAGCTTGTGGAAAGTTGCACCAGGAGATGCTGAGCGACTTTCAGGGTATGAAGTTGGAGACTGGGTCCGCCTAAAGCAGAACACTGGGACCAGGCTAACATATGACTGGAGCAGTTCTGGAAGAGAGAGTGTAGCCGTAGTTCATAGCATACAGGATTCGGGATATCTAGAGTTAGCCGGATGTTTTAGGAAAGGAAAGTGGATGGCCCACCAAATGGATGTTGAAAAAGTTCCATGTTTCAAAATTGGGCAACATGTACGTTTTCGCATTGGACTAAGTGAGCCTAGATGGGGATGGAGAGATGCTCGCCCTGATTCTAGAGGCATTATTGCAGGTATCCATGCTGATGGCGAAGTGAGGGTGGCATTTTTTGGTATCCCAGGTCTTTGGCGGGGAGATCCAGCTGATCTTGAGGAAGAAGAGATGTTCAGCGTTGGAGAATGGGTGAGGCTGAAAGCTGACGCCAATAGCTGGAAGTCAATTAGACCTGGTAGCATTGGCATAGTGCATGGGCTAGAATATGAGGGTGAGATATGGGATGGAAGAGTGCACGTTGCTTTCTGTGGAGAACAGGAAAAATGGATGGGCCCTACAAGGCACCTTGAGAGTGTAAATAAGCTTGTAGTGGGACAAAAGGTTAGGATAAAGAAATCAGTTAAGCAGCCAAGATTTGGATGGTCTGGGCACAGTCATGTGAGCATTGGAACAGTATCGTCCATCGATGCAGATGGAAAGCTAAGGATATATACACCAGCAGGATCAAAGTCATGGATGATGGACCCTGCAGAAGTTGAGACGGTGGAAGAAGAGGAATTGCAGGTTGGGGACTGGGTTAGGGTGAGGTCTAACATAACAATTCCCACATATCAATGGGGAGATGTAAACCATGCAAGTATTGGGGTTGTACACAGAACAGAAGATGGAGAGCTATGGGTTGCGTTTTGTTTCACTGATAGGCTATGGATTTGCAAAGAATGGGAAGTGGAGAAGGTAAGAGCATTTAAGGTGGGTGATAAGGTAAGGATAAAGCCAGGCTTGGTTATGCCAAGATGGGGATGGGGAATGGAGACCCTTGCTAGTAGAGGTGAGATTATGGGAGTGGATGCGAATGGGAAGCTAAGGATCAGGTTTAAGTGGAGAGACGGAATATGGATAGGAGATCCAGCAGATGTTGTACTTGATGATACTGACGAGAACAAAGAAGGGGACTTGTAGCCTTGTAGGCGTACTTGTATTAAATTGTGTTTTATTAGTTAGTTTGTATGTCGTTAGTTATTCGATTCTTGCATCTTCTTGTCATTGGTTTTTGTCATATGATTCTAGGTCAAAGTATATATATAAGTATCCAGTTCCCAAGATGCCATGTGTATATTAGTATAGCTTCTTACACATATTGAGCTTTTGATTTATTATGTTGTACATGTTCAGGTACATCTATTCTTGTTAGTCATGATATATTTTCACTGTAATGTGTGTCATAATATTCGATAGCAGTTGCCTAATTGTTGTAGAGGTTTTTGTTTCCTGTTTAATTCATGTTTAGCTGTGCTTTTAGGTAATTTATTTTAACTTCTTTTTTATTTTTGTTTTTCAAAATTATTTTGTAGTATTAAAAAATTTAGTTTCAAAATATAAATTAAATTATACGTCATAAAATTTTATACATATGCTTTTTATTATTTTTTAAGCTAAAAAAATATTTATTTAAAAAAAAATCACTAAAAGCAGCTTTTAACAAAAGCACTTTACTAGTGATCATGTTGTATTTAGAATACGCTTCTTACTAAATTTCACTACAAACTTAGGTTCAATTGTCTGAAATTTCAGTTTCACCTGACAGAATTAAAATTCTACAAAATTTATATATTTTATTTACACAAAAATTAAAAATTTTAATTTTAAATACGAAATTTTTGTTCTAATTTTTTTATTTACACACCTCTCAATAATTATATTTTTTAATTTTTAATTTATTTCTAAAAATAATTAAAATAAAAAATTAAAATTTATTTTCAATCTATTTTTTGAAAAACTTTATTTTTTATGTTTTACTAACTGAGACATTTGAAACGAGCTGCAAGACTTTAGTGTGATCTATCGAGACATGTTACTTCGATCCTAAGAGATGTCTTAAAAGCTCAGCAATACAAAAACAACCTAAAAAAATAAAAAATAAAAATCAACTGGCTACTTATTCAAGAGAATAATGACATAAAAAAATAGAGAAGAAGACTACAAACTAAAGGTTAAAATCGACAGGTTCCAATTACAAGCTACACTGGTAACTTACAAGTGCTAAATGGAGACCTAAAATTGAAAACAGTATCACCATCACAATGTTGCGATAACCAACTCGGCAGCAGCTCCCATGGCTCCTGGTCCACCTCTTTCCAGTAAAGCCAAGGCAAGTTCCTCTTCATTCCACTGCCTCAGGCCCTTTGTCAACCTCTTAAGCACACCTGATTCCATCTCTGCAAGCCAGCATGGGGCACACTGAATAATCAAACCCAAGAAACGAGATACATAAGCACGCCACAGGTCAGAATTACAGCCAAGTGAAATCTTTCCATCCAATGCACTAGCTAGGAACTCCAGGTGCACGGATATTAACCTTGGCCTTCGCTTTGTCACCGGAGAAGCACTGATTCCCCACGCAAACATTGCACACAGCATAGTGAAGTATGCCAGTGCGTGTCCGCTTAATGTGTACACCATCCCTCCACTGCCTCCTCCAACATCAAGTTCATTCCCTGATAAAAACCAAGATGGGAGTGTTGATTGAATCACTGACTGAACCAGACCTGAACCTCCTGACAGCCACAAAAATGTTGCTCCAAGTTCAGCTGCAACTTTCACCTGAGTCATTGCAGTAGCAAAAGAAGTTTGACCATATCTTGTACCACATTTGGCATTCTTGAGTTTCTCAAGCATATCCTTCTGGTGAATGCTTTCTGCTATCTCCTTCACAGATAGCATCAGGAGGGAGAGTATCTGATCAGACAACAAGATGACGTCCTTGATGCATCTGTAAACTCGCAAGTACAATATCCCAGGGGCAACAGGTGAGAGACCTCCAGAAAAGTGTGAGCCAAAGCCATGACCAAGAAGATCTCCAACACCACCACTACTGGATAATGAGTTTGCTGATAAGCCTAATGTAGCAGAGAAGCAACTACGAAGGAGCTGACATACTGCATCATTGTTGTGATGGAAGACCGTCTTCGATGCAGAAAAGATAAGGAAATCGGTCCATCTCTTCACCTTTTGAGTCCACAATGCTGCAACAATTGGCATACTTGGCCATGGGCAACTAACTGCAAGGCTCTCCAAAGCTGGTCCCGCAAGGTTCAGAAAACGCTCGGATGCCTTATCAAGTTTGTAAGTTATGGTGAGGCTAACAAAGGCAGCCAAGGGTAAGGGAAGTGCAGCAGGGGAACTTCCTCCTGCATCACAACAGTTGAATGTTTAAGTACCATCATCAACATTATATGCATAAGCTTTCAAAACTGAATTCACAAATACAATAAACTTATATTAGAACATAGAAGCAGCAATAGCCAACAAAAATGGGGTAATGAGGAATTAATCACATTTCATTAGGTTGAGCAATAGCACTGAAGTATCGAGATTAATTTCCAAAAACAAGCGATCGAGAAACCATTTCCAGTATTAAGGGATTCTCTAGAATAAAGTGAACAACTTGAAGCAGCCGTAAAAAACAGTTTGGATATAGGCAATACCAATGTGAGAAACAAAGCAGAGAGAATTACAATTTCAGAAAAGCAAAATGGTGGCTTGACTGGCACCCATTTAATTACCCTCTAGTAAATGCTTTTGGTTAGTAATATTCCTACTGATGAAGCTAAAACCAGAAAATACAAGAATACATCGATCTTGTTGTATATCAAAACCATTGAATTAACAAGTTATAGCAAAAACATGGAAGATATCAAAATGATAGGACTGTATTACAGTAGACCCATACAAGTAAAGATTTATATTTAACAACAACGCAGGAAACTTTTGATAATACCCTTCTAAATATATTTGTTAAAGCCTACATCCAAACCACTAATCAAAATCCTACCAACACCTAAAGATGTTTGTGATCAAGAAGTGCTAAGCTGCATATATTTTTTGTGGTAAACCTGCATACTAAGCTGTTAGAGAGAATGTTTACAATGTACTTCGTCCTTTTCTAAAGCATTTTCACAAAGAAAGCATGAACACCAATCTCAAATTGTGTGATAAAAATTAGCAATTGTCAAGCATAAGTCCCTTAACTCCTTTTGTTAGGTTCATCTAAATGGTGCCCAAGATAATCACACCATGTGAAACGCCAATACTGGTTTAGACTACAACATAAAATCAGTAAACTGCTTTGTCATAGTTTCAAAAGTTCACGCTGTCTTACCTAATGCAAGTATTCCTAGATTTGACCTCAAATAAATAAATAAATAAAAATAAAAATAAGCTGTCAAGTTAGATGATGCAGGGATAACAAGATTCATACAAACAAAGGACAGTAATTTACCCACTACAAGACTCGGGACATCAACTCCAGTTGCAGCGACAATTTTCTTTATTAGTTCCTCAACAGTAGACAAATTTGCAGCTGGGCTTGGCCAGTCAGTACCATTCATATAAGCAGGTTTCCAAACCCCACGAGTAACTTCAGCAGAAAAGTAGCTCACAATGGTTGCCAGTGATGCAGGCAAGAAGTCAGCCAGATCTTTGAGCCCTAACATGAAACATGAGTTGCATATAATTAAGTCCAAGTGTGAGAAGTTTACCTTAAAAGAATTCAGCCTATGAGCATAAAATTAATTGCTAGCACAATCGAGATTTAGGATGATTTACAGTTTCCTACACCCTTTGCTTTGTTTTAGTTTTCAGTGCTTTTAGTTAGCATAGCAACTTAGAAGTTCATTTAGAGGATGATGCCAGAGCTAGGACGCATAGTTTCTTTGCTCTTTTTGTCAGTGCATTTACAGAGTTGGACACCAGGAGCTTCTTTAGAGGATAATGCCAGGGAGAGATAGGATAAGTATGGCAATAATCATTGAAAAATCCATAAAAAAATAAAATCACAAATACACCAAACAATTAGACAAACTTATCAAACATGACAGTGCACTCCAAGACTAACATGAGACTGTCACGAATATGACAAAAAGGCAAATCTACATTATTTGGGTAGTCAAAACATCTCTCAGTTATTCGGAACAAATAATTTAAAAGCTCCACAATGATGTGAACGGACTAAACCAAAGTTATGGAGGAAAATAATTGTTTTTTAGGAATCAGTTTGGCCTAAGAGTCAGAGGGCACTCTCCTGGATCACTTAGATGTCACAAATATACCAGGCCAACCTAATCACACAATGTGGAAATGTATAAAGCCAAGTTGTAGAAGCTCATATATAGAGATGGCCTTTAGGTTCACCATTTATTTTCTAAAGAACTAAAGCTTCCTAGGATGAACCCTCGCTAAACTGTTACATAAACTGTACTACCTGTTCACATCATGCTATAGCGGCTTGTGCATGGAGGACGCTTTACAGATATGCATCAAAATTTCAAATCCCAACCCGTATAGTGTAGATTTTGATATTGAAAGGATATCAAAGCTCCTAGAACGATTCAAGTAAGGGATGGCAATACGAGTTAACAGGTTGGTTCGAATAAACCCGTATAATAATCGAGTTAAATTCGCTCAACCCTAACCCGACCGTATATTAATATGGATCATAATTATCAACCCTAATCCAACCCATTTAATAAATTCGCTCAATTCATGCTCAAGAAACAGTGCCAAAAAATGGACACTCTAGAATGTTCCTACCATTACATTGCAAACACAACTACTAGCATAAATCCCTCATAATGCGCAACAAACCTGAGTATAACTTTATTACAGTGCTGTGCGGCCATGCAGCAAACTAACATAGCAAGCGGCAGGAAGCAACAAGACTCTTGGCAGCATATCGGTCTTTATTAGTATTAAGTAATAACTGAAGGGTATAATATGTAATATGATTTCCCTGTGCCCTTGAAAGCACTATTTCAAAGTGTATTAGTAGCACACGAGAGTAAGCAAGTACTTTAAAGCAACAATTACTTACCTGTAGCTAGCTCACGAGGGTATAATCTTCCATGCGCGCAGGCAGTAAGTGCAGCATCAACGACAAAAGGAACAGCTTCCATTATATCCCATGCAGGTAGTTTTGGCCTCACAACATTATCCTCACTTCCCTGGCCAGAAGAACTGCTCAGACTGCTACTACCAGATGTTCCAGGTCCTGACTGGTTACGCCCTTTGTTTATTTTCCTAAACATCATGCTGAGAAGGCAATCCACATTTTGATGAACTGTTCCAGGAACCAGACCTGAAAGTGTTGAAGCCAAACACGCTTGATGTTGTCGATACCATACTTTTAACTTTGGGAATAAATCAACAAAAATGGGATCAATGCAGCCTCCGTAAGTAGCCATCGTTCTACGGGAACTTCTACTTTCAGTCATATTGCTGTTTAATGATAGCCTTGCATTACGCAATAAGAGAAGATATTCAGGAGTTAGTTGGGAACCCACTGGAGACCCGTCTCCCATAACACAATATTCTAGAGGTGGATGGTTAAATTTCCATAGTCTAAGAAGAAGAATAAAAGCATTTGAAAAAACGGTGTGAGCAGAAATTTCTTCCCCTGTCACAATCCATGTGGCTTCAGGAACACAAGAACCAAAGACTTCACATATTGCCATAAGAGCAGCAGCAAGCTCTGGAACCTAGAGGTCAAGAACAACATATACAATAAAATAAGAAAAAGGTAAAACTAAATAACAGTTAAAAGACTGATGCATATAGTTGAAATCACCAATCAACATTAAAGTTGAACCTACCAGGCCATGATACGAGAAGACTTGCACACAATCAACAGAAGATATTCCAGTGAGAATAACATTCAGCAATGGAGCATGAATTATCAAGTTGCTGTCACTCCCTAGGTGATCAATAGGTACAGGAGGAGAAAGCAACTTCACAACAAAGCGTGCAGTGTGCTCCTACAGCAATGTAGCATATAACAAGTAAAGAACTGAAGGTCAACTCTGAGCACCGCGAATAAGTAAAAAGGGTATTAGTAAATATAAGAACGACATAAAGTCTTAACGCTCAGCTTCTATAGTAACTAACCTGTATATTCCAGCCACGAATAAGAGAAGCTCCGCAAAGAACAATAGCAGCTGATATTTTGTCTTCATCTGATCCATTCTTTGTAATTTCAAATATCTTCTCAAGCTCTGCTAAGCTTCCATCAAATATGAGAATGAAATCAGTGACTTACCACCACTACACAATGAGTTTAACAAAAATAATTAAAATGGGAGACAGTTTTGAAAAAGCAAGAATCTTATAGTAGCGATGAGAACATGCAATAAAGTATTCATATGCAACAGTAACTCAAAGAGCTTATCATGCATAATTAGCAGTTAATAATATGGGAAAAGCAAGCCCATTAAACAACAAAACTTCACTTAAAATCTGAAGATGAGCTTTCATTATACTTTTCCAAATTGTACCATTATAATGTAACGTAGAGGCAATAAAAGTTGTTATGGAAAAATGACTTATCTTAGTTAAGCCAAATGTTCAAACCTTGATGCTGGAGTGTTCTCCAAAGCACTGACCATAGATGCATTCAAAGGGGCACCCTTCATAAACGAGGACCAGCTGGGCATTTGATTAGGTATAGAGTGAGGAATTTGATTGATCCGTCCATTGACATATCCAGGCCAAGAATATGCTGATGTGTCTAACAAATTCCTTGAGATGCAGGCCTCAACAATCAAATGCCGCATATTGCCAGCTGCATTGAACCCAGAGTTTACAGGAGAACTTTGTACAAATTCTTTAAACAAAATCATCCTGAGTGATAGACTTGGTTGAAAATCATAAAAAGCAACTTAACAGTAAGAAATCTTAAGCAACATCCACATTCTCAAAAAGCAATGCATTGAACAGGGAATATTGAACAGTAAATAATGGTAATTATCTTTTGAAAAGCTACTTACTGCAGTTTAAGATCTTTTCATTCAAATTAATAACATCCAAATATCCATTTCCAACTGCGCGTCCAGAAATGAACATCAAGGCCTTCGCAGCGGCTTGATTCGCTGCAAAAATGACAGGTGGTGGAGGAACCAACAGGCTCTCATAATCACCCAACATTTGCAAACTAGAAACTAAATCTCTTCGGCATGATGCACCTTTGGATTTTTCTTTCCAGTGGCTATGCTCTCCCCTTTCAGAAGGAGCTTCTTCTTCCTCAATGATGTTACAAATTGACAAAGTAGTAATTGAGAGCAGCATGCACAATCTTGAGTCAAGGCGTGGGACAGGACCTTCTATTGGATCTCTTTCCTATGCAAAGGAATTACGTTAGCATGAGCATATTCGATACAGTAATGATGATTCTAGGAGGAAAAGAAAAGTACTTGCCCTTTGCACAAGGCGAAGAGAGGCCATCCACAGACCCAAGAAAGCATCATGCCAGGTTGTGCCATTAAGAGCATGTAAGGCCCTGACTAACCCTGTAATTAGATAGTTCATCAAGTTGTCAGTAGATAATTGACACATTATGGTGCAAGCACAGTCACAGAATTCATGAAGATGTTCAGATGACTTGGTAGATTCAGTACATACCACTAAGGATTTCAATTGCATTTGTAGCAGCAACAGACCCATCAATGCAATCTTCAAGATAAAGATCCAAAGGAATCCACAATGAAGAACAAGTGACTCCATGTGAGTAACTGCCCCTGGAGAACGAAGATCTGGAAGTAAGTACAGCACAGTAATCTCTCCTGGGAGAAGGTTTACGTTCCTTTCTAAAATTTCGACGGTCATAGGGAGCCCATTGGAGCAACGTCTCTGGAACTACTGTTGAACTTCGTAAGGTGGGTGATTTCATGGCAATCAAGTGTATGCGATGAAGAAAACCTTCCCAGTGTGATGACCTACAGACCAAGCAAGCATAGTTTGAGTGGGATGCGTATTTAAAATAGTTATTTCTCTTAAAGAACCAAAACGAGATGCTGAAGTCATTCTAGACATCCAAGAAAACCTATCACTAAGCGCAGGTTATTCAAACTACATCACTAAAATCAAAGGTTGCTAAACAAATAGCTCCATAGGTGCAGGTAAAGGAATACTGGGATATTTGCACAGACATAAGACATCAGGCTGTAACATAGAAATCTTAGAACCGCTACTAATATCAGCCACCGCTTAACCAATAATTCTTAAAGGACTAAAGTATAAGAAAGCCAAATCTTTCAAACTTTGTTCTTACACTGGAACACTTTAGGGTCCAATATATAACCCAAGCTCTAGGATCCAAGCTGAAAATCTTTCAAAATAATGACTTAAAAACAAAAAGATTACTTGTATGGATGAAATAAGATGTACTTTGAGCTAATATTTCCAAAACTAAGACGTCGGTAACAAATCTATGAGATTGGAGCTAGTAAAAGCCATTTCTTCGGTTCACATCAATAGCAACAATAAACAAAACTTTTATTACATAGGTGCATCGCAAGATGATTCAGTAGAGAACGTACATGTATTCTCGAACCAAGTATAGAAGCCTCGAGATAACTTGGCGATGTAAGAGATCGGATACGAGTTCGATGGCCAATCTTACATTTTCTTTATGCATTTTATCTGTGAATTCAGATCGTTTCAAAAAGTGGGTTTCTCCATCCATCTCCATATCCTGCCGCCAAGTTGCCCAAAAAGACTTCTTCTCTGACATTAACTCTTGTAATCCTTCATCCTCTACTATTGCATCAAGTAATTTCCACACTATGCAAAATACAAACCCTACAATCACAACTCCTGGTTCAGATGGCTGAATACTAAATACATGTGATAGATGAAGTGCATCATCAACACACGCCATAGTCCTGCATCACATTGAGAAAGTTAACAAGAGTTGGGGTTTTCCAAAGTTTTGTAATATAAATAACAGAACTCAGTAAAACATGAAACACATAAATATCAAAAGATTCACTTCCAAAGAAAAGAATATCATCGATTAGAAAATTCTCCTGTAGAAAGCTTCAACTTTCTACAACATACCATAATTGGTTGAAATTAAAAAAAGAAAAGAACTTCACATGACTGTCTTTCATAAATATAAAATTACCAGTTAGAGTGCATTAATCCATACCATCCTAATCTCTGCTATACTCATATTATACCTGCCAAGCAATTTGCTATATGAAGCATATTCTTATTGCAAATAGCAATTTTCCTTTGACATTTTGGTTAGACAAAGTTGCTCTAATTGCAGAATTCCATTTAAGAAATCTTTCGCACTGAATCCTCATATCTCTCTGCATGAGAAATGCGACGTTACACAGGCATACACCAGCATAGCAAGAGAAAATACCAAAAAGGTGACATCATTTACTCTCCAGGGACCCATTATTTAGTCCTTACTATCTCTTTACTATTAATTGCTAGATCAACATTATCGATACACTTTTTTACAATCTGCTTTTACAGAAAACACTTGCATTCTAATATTTCATTTGACAAGCCAAGTTTGTATTAGCTTTCAAATTAGCTTCAAGGGAAAAACAACATCATCAACATAAGCATATATTCCAGTACCTACCACATACTTCCTGTAAACAGAATAAGGAACAAGGATTGGATTACTGAAGTCTGTAGTAAGACAATAATAAGTATTGACTTTTTTGAATGCTTTTGCAAAAATTGTTAGGGGAAGTCAAAGTAGAATGTCATCCGATACTATGCAAACCTGCAGCAGCAAAAACACAACAAAATTCCTACATGTGGCTTTTAATGATTGCGCAATGATGTATCTCTCAGCAACCTAGCATCATAGTACATCTTGATCAAGCCTTGCCTTCAGCTCCCATTAAATTAACTATGTCAAGCTCGTCCTTCAAATTACCAATATAATTCAAACTCTTGGCTCTTGATGTTATCAACTCAATCTTATCCTACAAAGTAGTGCTGACTGCATGATCCTTCCACAAATAACCACGATAATATTTGACAGGATTTTCATTGAAAGAAAATGAAAAGAAAAATCTGACAGTGTTTTACTTGTTACCAACCGAACCAACCCTCTTCCTTTCCCACCAAATTTGAACTCTGCTATGTGGAAGTATCCACACTAGCGGAGATGGCTATTGATATGTACATCATTTTCTATGTAGACATACAAGAGCAACTAAATATCATCTTTTCTAGTAAACCAACTCAGCAAGGATTAGAACACCCTTACCTTCCCTTTTGGGAGTGGGTGCCTTAGTTACCAGACCATTGGTGCTTCATTGAATAACATGTTACTTAACATCAATCCTTAACAAGTCTTTGTGGAGTCATTTTCAAACTTTTTCAAATAACAAATTTCATTTTATATCTCATGTTTTTTATTGATTAACTCATAAATAAGAGAAATGCTACTCGATTTCCAATGTAGAATTATAGTGGTGATCAAACTATAATGTGAAATGGTCATAAAACGTCCTTGAAACATGTCATGGTTCATGGAGATATAGAAACCATGGGCATGTAGGCTGCACTAGAATTATAAACTCATAGCTTCAAAGAAAAACATTACTAAATTACAAAGAATTTCACTAAATTTTAAGTAAGAATGTATGTAAGAAACAGCTACATACTTTATAATAATAAATGGTCCACTTCTAATATAAATTAAACTGCCTCTTTACAGCGGTCATAAGATCTTTCTGATTTCACCAACTCTCATTTAGATCAAGGGATTGAATTGTGCTTACTTTTGAAAGCATATTTCTCTAATCTCTGATGTAAATTTGAGCATGTGCCTCCGTATTAGTTCCATGTAGAGCCTAAATGCCACCGGTCTAGAATGCCGACTTGGTAGTACCCTGCAGAACAGTGGGAAAAACATCTTACAACGTCACCTGACATGATAGCATCACGCCTAGTGTGGGTGATTAAATAACAATGATAATTTGACTTGTGCAAAAACATACGAGTTGGAAAAGTGGATTGGCATTTTACCAAAACTTTCAACAAGCAAGGCTTCTTTTTATCACATTCCATTACTTATTTTTTTCTTTTTAAAAAACTATGTTTCTGCCTGGTGTTTACGTGTTCAGATACTCACCTACTTAGACGTCTCTAGATTCTTGTCTTAAGGGTAAAAAACTTGTTTACAAGCATTGCCCTTTCCATAGGCTCAAGTTATCTTGCAGCTCCCACTTTCGTATTGACATTATTAGCCTCAGACATCTCAGACACAAAACCTCATCATTCCGAAACTTTTGTAGTCAGTTTTCTTTTGTAGTAATTCAAAGACAGTTTGCAAAATCTTGAGATAGTGAAAGAATCTTAACTCTAAAGTTCGCTATATCATCAACATTACTCTAGCTTCATAATTTTCCCAAATCAATGGCTCTTAATCCTTTTGGAACATGTAAATCTGGCGCCTACCAGATACATTTCATCAAAGCAATCAGCAAGTAAGCTCTACTTTTGCCTTACTCGCAAGATGCTTAACACAATCCATATCAACCATGAACAAATCAAATCTTCAAGAACTCACGGCAAGTTCAAAAGAAAGAGTGCAGTGCTCGAGAGAAAATTCCACAATATCAAGCTTGATTCAGCTTTAGTTACGCATTACTCCAAAGATTCTTAACAAAATCCAAGCCCAAATCAGTCGCCAACAAATCTCAGGAGACAAAATAAGGCAAAACTAACCTACCTAATTCCATCATCAACAAATTCAAGGAGCAAAAACAAGCACAGATCCAACCCAGTTCAATCAAAATGAAATATGAAGAGATTAAAAAACTATTAAAATTTTATTTTTAAAAAGAACACGACAACTAATAAGCACCAAAACCTGATCGAGAGCAAGGCGAGTACGAGCGGAGCAGGAGCGAGACGAGCAGTGATCGCCTTCTCGATATACTTCCAAGCAAGCGGAACATTCTCGCTCCCCCAACAAACGTTCGCCACGAGAACGTCCGCGAGCTCCGTCGACGGCAGCTGTGCTCCAGCAGCAGCGACCGCCGAGGATAGTTGTAGGGCCCACGTTTCCGTGTCGCAACCTTTCTCCGCCGCTAACTTCGTGTACTCCACAGCCGATTCCCACACCGCCTCCGCTACCAACGGCCCGGCCGTCATGCTATTCATCGATTGAATTCGATCTCAATTTTAGATTCGATTCAATTATTCAGCGCATTGTCTCTTTAAAGAGATCAAATCAAATATTTCGGAAAATTTTTGACAGAGAGAGAGTAAGTGAGATTTGAATCGTGAAGAATTCTTTCCTACTCGCCTTCTTTTTTAGAAGTTAGAAGCTAAAACGTTAGAAATAAAAAAAAAATGAATATATTCATACCTGAAAATCTGAAAATTCATCTCTCTAAGCTTTGATATTCTAATAATTAAAAGATTTTGGAGAAATTGCACAACTAGAAATTAGATTCAACACTCAAATTATAATCAACCATTTTTCTTTGTATTACTTTTTAACAAAATCTTGAATCGAAAATCGAATTTAACGGTTTCGTCCTCACTCACAACAGAAATATATTTATTAAATTTATTAATAAATACTTAATCAAATTTTAATGATGTCAATCGTCATCTTTGTAAGACGAAACAAAACAGTAATCAATAATAATAAACAATCAATTATATTTACATAATCTAAAGGTAGACTCTGTGGATGTTCAGAGAAAGCTTAAAAAAAATTTTATTTCAATTTTTCATATAAAAATATAAAAAAATATTTATGTGGATGTTCGGAAAGAGCTTAAATTTATTTCAAAGTTTAAGAATATAAAAAATTTTCTATCATAAGAATTTAATATTAGTTATTTTTATTTGTTAAAAAAATAAAGCTTAATTTCAAAAAATAATAGAAATATTTTTATTTTGAAATTTTTTTTTAAAGTACTCCCAAATCGTCTCTTATATTGTTTTTAAATTTTACTAGAATCATTTGTTCTGTGATGCCACCAAACGCTACAGAGTATCAAACTTTAGACATTTAGGAATACTTATAAAAATATTTTTATTTTATTTTAAAAAATTAACTTCTATTTTTTTAGTTCAAAAAATAATAAAGATAATAATAATAATAATATCTATACTTTTTAATTTCTAATAAATTATATAAAATATTATAAAAATTTTATTAAAAAATGTAAAATTAAAATATTGAAAAGTGATTCATAAAATTTTAGTTCAATTTATCCAATTTCATCGAAATTTTTGATCAAAATAATATTAAAAATTAAATTTGATAAAAGTTATATTTTTTATTTTTATTCACTTTAATTAAGAGTTTCGTGAAGGTCGGTTCGTATTTCGATTGAGCTAAAATTTTATCAACATGTTCTCAACTTATTAGTTCTTCGTATTCAACGGTATATTTGGAGATCTCGCCGACTATTTTTGATCGGCATGTACACATATATACTTCTAAGATTATATATATATATATATGGGGAATAGAGGCACTCTTTTTTTAGGGACACTTTCGGACACTTTCTGTCCGATTTATGATCGGGGTGATCTCTAAATTTAATCTCCACCGTTGGATATGAAGAACTATGAATTAGAAACATAACTATAAAATTTCAGCTCAATTGGATTACGAATTCATATTCATCCGATCACTTGATCAAAATGACAGAAAGTAAAAAAAATTAAAAATATTATATATATATATATATTGTCTCTTATCTTTTTTATATGGTATGATTTTCAATCACTATCTAACATTTATTCGTGTCTATCGTCAGTTAATTTCAAATGTTAGTATTTGTTTGTATTATAAAATAAGATATACTTTGAAAATGATCCTCTTCATAACTAATAATTATAACTCCACTAAAAAATCATATCATTTGGGGCATCTAAAAAGTACGTTTTAATTATAAAAAAAATTATTTTTTTCAAAATTTTGAGTTCTATTATTTTATATATATTAATAATTATTCTGATTTTCACTTTTATTTTTATTAAAATTTAATTTTTACTTCACATATCTTAACTATCACTTCAAACTCTATATATATCAATTTTTATTTTCTCTGAATTTTATTTTTACGATACTCAATTTTATATAATTGAAATACGCCATAAATCTAAGAGATAGGCTACTCACAGGGAAAATAAATGGATAATGAAAGCTGGGTTTTGCAAATTAAGCGATAAGTATTTGTAAAGCAAATAATTGTTTGCTAAGTCTTCAACCAACCATGTTTTTTGTGGTTGTAGAGGGGAGTGGGTATAGTGTGTCGTTTGAAAAAACATTTTCCAAACACTAATTTTTATTTTTTTTATTATGTTTTTTAATATATTTTTTATAAGTATATAAAAAATTTATTTAAAAATTTTTAAAATATAAAAATTTTATGTAAAAGGTTTTATTATTATTTATTTTTATTATTTTTTTAGATAAAAAATAAAACATATATTTTATAAAAAATAAAAATATTTTTTATTTTAGAAAATTTTCACTTCATAACTACTTCCAAACGCCTCCATAATAAAATTTAAAGAAAAATATAGATGTTGTTTGGATTGATCGGTAGGTGAATGAAGATCCCCTACTTTCTTGCTACGGCTGTTATGTTATCTTTGAGACCGCTTAAAATAAAAATAAAATATTATAAAAAACTTATTTTAGAAATAAGTTTGAATTTTTTTTATTTTAAAAAGTAAGTATATATATATATATTAAAATTTTTTTAATATTATAAAAAATTTATTAAAAAATAATAATTTGAAAGTAAGTGATAAGTACCGGCAGACAGGCATACTGCTAGTTTGTTACATACTTATGTGGATGGAGTGGGCGTTTCAAACTATTTATGAAATAGAATTTTTTTAAAATAGAAAATATTTTTTTTTTAAAAATATGTTTTATTTTTTTATTTTTAAAAAAATAATAAAAATTTATAATAAAAAAATCTCATTTCATAAAATTTCTTTTATATTTTGAAATTTTTAAATAAATTTTTTATATATTTATAAAATATATATTAAAAAATATAAAATTAAAAAAAATTAGAAAATAGCTTTTAAAAAGCTAAACCAAACGCGATCTAATTATTCTATTTTCTGTTTACTTTGAAGTAGCACATAATTACCAATAGATCATACTATATTATTATTATTATTATTATTATTATTATTATTATTATAGTGTTTGAGTTATGTGCTATTATTATTATTATTATTATTCTCTGTTTACTTTGAAGTAGCACATAATTACCAATAGGTCATGCACATAATTACCAAACGCGCTCTTTTTTAAATTTTAATTTTATATTTTTTAATATATATTTTATAAATATTGAGAAAATTTATTTTTGAATTTAGAAAATATAAAAAAATTCTAATTAATAAGATTTTTTTATTGTATATTTTATTATTTTTTAAAATGAATAAAAATATCTTCTATTTTAAAAAAAATTATTTATAAATACTTCCAGCTCTATAGTATGGCATGTTTTCATGTTTTTTATGTTATTTTTTAGATTTTGATTTATCACTACAAGTAATAATTATTATTTTGAATTTCTATTTTCACATGAAAAGTTATTTTTATTAAAATTTTATTTTAAACTCTATTTTATAGATTTTTATTATTATTTTAAATTCTATTTCAATTAAATTTTATCTTTTATCGAATTTTACTTTATAAATTTATTTGTGTGACATTTTGATGCGGTTGAAACACGCCTGCAGTCATGCTAGACTATAGGATGAATGAAAATATCCAGTTGCTGTAAAAATCTATCGGGTGCGTTTGTTTTTACTTTTTCTCAAAGAAATTTTTTAATTTTTTATTTTACATTTTCTAATATATATTTTATAAATATTTATAGAATTTATTTAAAAATTTAGAAAGTGTAGAAAAATTCTATGTAATGAGATCTTTTTATTACATATTTTTATTATTTTTTTGAAAGTAAAAAAAATAAAACTTATTTTTTAAAAAAGATAAAAATATTTTCTATTTTAAAAAAATTCTATTTTATAAGCAATTCTAAAAGCATCTACATCAGTTGGCATAGTATGCAGAGGATCCAGAAAGAAATAAATGAAGGTCAAAAACTTTGATAGTGCTTTTAGAATTGCTTATGAAATAAAATTTTTTTAAAATAAAAAATATTTTTATTTTTTTTAAAAATTAAGTTCTATTTTTTTTATTTTTAAAAAAATAATAAAAATATGCAATAAAAAGATCTCATTATATAAAATTTTTTTACACTTTTTAAATTTTTAAATATTTATAAAATATATATTAAAAAATATGAAATAAAAATTAAAAAATTTTATTAGAGAAAAACTAAAACAAACGCACCTTTGAGACAGAAGAAAGAATTTAATGGGAGGAGCAGACATGATATCTTAGGATTCCTCTTGGTCTCCCCCTTGGTACACTTGTCTTTTGGAACCTTGGGATCAGTAAATATTTGCTTGGAGTTGTATTTGTTTTTTGAACCTTGTTTCAGTTTCACTAAACTTATTTTTTTCAATCAAATTTTAAATTCAAATTTATTTTTATATTTTAATTTATTCCGAACTCATCTGCTTATCGAACTCAATTTCGCATAACTTATTTTTACAAACTAAAATATGACTTTAGTTATAAACTAAAAATAAATTAGAAATGACTTTTTAGTAAAAAAAAAGTGACTTTCAGTATGCATCCTTTTGCATACTGAAGTTACTTCTCTTTTACTAAAAAAATCACTTCTAATTTATTTTTTATTATAAAAAGAATACAAAAAATTACTTCAACTCATTTTTCAATAAAAAAAATATATCACTTTCAATAATATTATTTCAAATAACTCACTTTTGAAAACTCATTTCTAAAAACTTACTTCTAAAATCAAAAGAACACACCTTATTAGCCTGAGAATTTTCACATAAAAATTGATCAGAAGTTTTTCATGACTAGTTACAACTACTTGATCAATTGTTGTAGGTTGCGTTCTTTTTTGTCTGAATTATCAAAATAACAGTTAATTTTAAATTTTTTCCTAATGCTTCACAAATATTGTGACTATAATCTCTTACTTATGTCGAGAAATTCTATACATCTATCGAACTGTATCTATGCAAGCTACACAAGTACACAGCAATAACAAACTAAGTCTTTATCCTGCTGGTCAGTTCTATGAATCAGATTTTTCTATTCTGTTCGGTTATATACCAGCGAAAGTTATACAAGTACGTATGAAAAATGTATCTACACATATATACACACACTATAGGTCTTCAATCGGACTTGTGAAGGTTGTTAAGAATGTATAATGAAGCGGAGGAGAGGAAGATGCAGAAGGCGTAACTGAGAAGATCCATTCCTGTAGAGATTGCCACCATTTTGCTCCTTTCGAACATCTTTACCAGAAGGATCATAACAATGACATGGCCAACCTTCGTCTTTAATTCGTCGAGCGAAGTGATTTTCATCCATTTAGGTCTCTCCTGTTCATGTAAAAGTAAACATATCATTATTTTTCAAGCTTTGAGATGAAATTGATTGTAGTCAGTTATGTTGACACACGGAACAGTACTGAGCTTTGAAATGCTGCTGTGAGTATTCAGGAATATATACTAGACAACTAAGCAGATGCAGGCATGCAGTTGAAGAAATGTCCAAACTGAAACATGCGCCTAAACAAACCAGGAGGAAAATGAAGCTCAAATGAAAATTATGACAACTCGAGCCCCTTCACTGAGATAGAAAACAGAAAGCTTTCTATATAATTTTGAAATTGCTATAATTTAATCACTTCGTATTTAATCTTGTCTACAATGTTTTTTCTCAATCACCGCACTGACCCAAGTACTTGTATTGAACCAAGATTGATGATTTCATAGCAGTAGCTAGTCTACGGTGAAAGTGATGGAAAGGGAATTGATAATTATAAGAAAATGTACAAGCATGATTCTACCATAAGGTTAATTCTTGAAAGAATTCATCGTTTCTCTAACGCCTAATCTTTGAAAACATTATTGTTGGAATGTCTACCACGCAGTTGGATATTGATTCACAGTACATTACTTGTCCGTCTACCAGCATCATGAAAGGCATCAAATTTATTTATACATAATTGCGTAACTAGAGAGAATTTGGCAACTTCAAATAAAACAAACGAAACACTAATCTGAAATGGGCAGAAGATGACTTGTCATTTGAGAGTGCAGCTAACCTTCAAAGCGAACATTCCAAATAGAGAGGAACCCTTGAGAGCACGGTCTATGCTAGAAGGGACTCCAGGTGGTGCATTGCTGATGAATAATCCATACAAGCCCATTCCAAATATTAACATGACAGTTCCAGCGAGGTAGACATCTGATAAGATGGTAAATAATGTTTAAATATCAGAAAGATTTGCTGATACATAAGAACTCTTGAAAATGGTAAAATAAATAAATTCAAGATTTTCATCCCGGAACTATAGATGATAAGTAAAAATAAAATAATATTAGCCATTGCAAGAAATATATGGGGCTAGGATGACTCTACATAATAAATATTTGCGGAAGCTAAAGACCCTCACAAAGGATTTACTCACCAATAGCTTCTACCAAACGGAGGACCATTTTTCCGGTATGAACACCTCTGATGCAACATGTCCAATAAACCTTGTAGGCGTCAAAAATGTAAACACAGCCCTGCTCACCAAAGATGCAACCACTTGAAACAATAACTGAGTAGACAAACTACCATCGCGGCACAAGTATTTTGTTATCATCAAATGGTGATGCAAAAGAAAGAAACAAAATAGCCTTGATTATTAGAAAGTGAATAGACTCATTAGGAAGAAATTTGAATTAAGAAAAGTAGAGATGCCCAGCAAAAGCAACATGTTTTAGCAAACTTCTTCCTCAAAGCACGGGTTAAATTACTAAGAAGATTCCCTGTTTTGCTTGGGGGGTGAGAGCTAAGAAGATATCCCTGCTTTACTTACATTTAGAAAGCACAACAGGGAACCGGCCAGAGAACCTCCTACAGCCAAAAGTGCCAAGAAGCGAAAATCAAATATAACCTGGGAGAAAAACAACAAATAACCATTAGACCATAAAGATCAATTCTTATACATAAAACTATACTACAAACTTTTGCTTCATAACAGTGACAAAAAGAGAACGTGTACACTAAATTGGATTAAGAAGGGGTATACACAGTGACAAAATGGCAGAGGAGATGATGAGATATGAGTGTCCCAGTGGCAACAGGTCCTTCCATCCTTCCTATCTTTTGAGACAATAATGAAACTTCTGGACTTCAATTATTTCTATAATGTTCAATTTTACAACGTAAGAATTTAAGAACTGCGTAAATGTTAGCTGACACTACACACTTGGCACTGGATTTGCATTATGTGCAACTACACAAAATCCATAGTCTCTTGTTTTGGCCGCTGTTATTTAATGTGCTGATTGGAGTTTAGCTAGTATGTCTAATCATGAGTTGTGATTTCTAAATAGTCAAGAAGCAACTTACAGGAACTAGATACAAAGATGAATAAATTTGTCAAGATTTTGCATATTTCAAAAAAGTTCAGAGACTGCTCTTCTGAACTACCTGCCACCTTAGCTAGCTATGTTAAACCCAAAAAGGCAACTTCTAAAATCCAACGTTACTTCAGACGCACAAACTCCATGAAGGGAATGTGAATTTCAAAACAGAGTCCTGCTGGCCACACTAACTTGTGTTTTTTCTGCACTCTTGTAAAGGTAGAAATGAGTATGGTTTCATATTTCTATTCAAACCTTGGTGTGGGACACAAAGCTCAGATGCTTGTAATAATTTTCACTCAGTGAAGTAACAAGAGCATGGTTCCTCCTTTTTCACATGCTAATTTAACAGCCAAAATTAGTAATATGTAGATGTTAAGTTGTAACTAGCATTGTCAACTTGCAATATATAAAATGGAAAGTTAATCGCAGTAGTTGCAAGCTGCAAGCGCGCAATAATCTCATCCTATTACAAAATTCATCTTGAACTATGGTACCTTCCTGACTATTCTAATCCTATGTGCTAGACAAGAACTTTTTAACAACCTCTTACTGAGACATTCACACAAAGACTACCCATACTAGAATTGCCTTCACTACATCCTATCACAATAATCCACTTAAATATTCCCATCTTGCTTCCATTAGAACTCACTAAGGCATCTTGGCACAAAAACTTGATTATCATATAAATAAATTCATAGGTCAACTTCTCAAACGAAAATTTTAAAACCACATCAAATTAATTCAGATAAAAAAAGAAACCTAATTAACCTTCTCAATCACAGTCTCAGTAGGCCTGCTAGCACCTCTGTGACCGGCAACAGCTGCAAGTTCATAACCAAGCTCAATATCATCAGCTGGAGCCAACACCGAGCTGCTTCCGGCAGCAGCAGCTGCAGCAGCGGCCGCGGGGATGGGACTCGAAGAAACAGATTTAACAACAACACCATCACCGCCACCGGCAGCGCCGGCGCCGACGCCGGTGTTGGAGGACTTCACCGGCGAATTCAAGCAAGAAAAGGTACGGCGGCTAGTGCGGCTGACGTTTGTTGATGGTGATGGATTTGAGAAGATTGAGTGCCTCGGGATCGGGAGAAGAAGCAGAGCAGCCATTGCTGCTGCTGAAGCTCTGCAGAGAATAATAAAAAACTGAACAGTTAAAAGAAAAGTTAAAAATTAATAAAATTTAACCAAATCTTCTGAAATTAGAGATAACATCTGCTAGGTGTTGAATTGATATGTGTGGTTATTGTGTTTTTGTTAATTTTGTGGTTAATATTTTCTTAAAATTTTTAACTTTTTTTTGGAATATGATTGATTAATTATTTTAACATGAAATGTATATAAAGTGAAATATTTTTTCTTGTTTCTCTTAATATTCAATCGTATCTGTGTACGTAAAGCCTAAATAAATTACAATAAAATTATTTAAAAAGACATATTAGTTTATTAAAATTATCTATTTAATTTTTAAAACTTTGCTAATTCTGTTTCATGGGATTATTGAAAATGAAATTAGGAAAAAAATAAATTAAACATTCTTTTGAAATTATGACTCAAAAAACAAGTAAACACTCATTTGAGGTCACGGATGAATATAAGACAAGTAAAACATTCTTAACACCATAAAGAGTTAAGAAAGATAAGATACCAAAAAGATTTATTTCATACACTAACAGATTTAATCCAATCCAAAAACTTAAATAAATAAGTTATAAAATTTTGTAATATGTTAACTTTTCTTATATTATCTTTATCAATGTTAGCTAATTCACTCATCTTTCAACTCAAAAATCACCACTCCATAGTTAAATCTATATAATTTTTTCTCGTTCTAGTATTCTATCAAGCACTAAACACATTGATCCCTCAAAATTCCAGCTATGCTTAGCTTAGATCAATGTCACGGAATCTTGCGAGTCATACTGCTCTAATCTACTCATCGCAATATAGTTAGAGAGATAATAGTGTCAGTCGCTGTATTTACGCACCGTTCTTACACAGTTCTAAATTTTCACTCATTATGCAGAAGTTAATATGAGTCACACTGTTCTTAATCTGCTCACCTATTATTAGCGAGCTACTTTTGTCATTTGAGTATCGTATCACACATCAAGTACATCAACACCTAAAAATAATCAAATTTTGCTCCGAGCATAATTACTGTATACCAAAACCTATATTTAGATCTCAATTTATTTTAAATTCTAGATCGCAATGTGAAAGTTGCAAGTCATGCACTATTGGCTAAAGTTATAACATGTGTCATTCGTTTTATCGATGCAACAATTTCTATGCAACTAAAAGCTAGACATACTCACTATGCGGAAGCTTATATGAGTCACACTGTTCTTAACTTGCTCCCTTACTGTAAGCGAGAATTATAATGTTGATTGGTTGCTCTATTCAGCCAAATCATATGCTTTGATACTAGTTGAGGAGATCTAATAGAGAAGTTAACCAAAATAAGGCACATTAAGGATCCTCCATACATTATACATTACAATCCAATTCAAAAGTTTAAGTAATGGGTACGGAACTCTTTAGTATATTAATTCTATTTTTTATTTAATATGAGACTAAGCTACTCAATATTATTCCAATAATGAGTACCACAAATCCATACTAAAAATTAAATAAAAAATTATTAAGAGAGTTTTATTTAATGTAATGATAATATCATTATTCAAAAATAAATATTACTTCAATTATATTAAAGGGTGTATCAGTTTGATAGGAATTCATTTTCTTTTGCCCAAAAATTCACTTCTACATGCACTTTGAAATACGACAAATATAAAAAATTGGTTTCCAACTCAATTTCAATTACAATCAAACACAAAATTTCTACCGCTTCCAAATATCAATGTGAACTAAATTCACTCATTTTTCAACTCAAAAATCTCCACTCCATAGTTAAATCCATATAATTTTTTCTCGTTCTAGCATTTTATTGCGCACTAAATACATCGATCACTCAAAATTCCAGCTGAGCTTAGCTCATATCACCTTCACGGAATCTTGGGAGTCATGCTGCTCTAACCTCCTTATCGCAATATCAGCTAGAATGATAATGTCAGTCGCTGCATCTACGCATCATTCCTACGCATCTCTAAATTCCCACTCATTATGCAGAAGTCAATGTGAGTCACACTGTTTTTAATCTGCTCACTTATTGTTAGCAAACTATTTTCTCATTTGAGCATCGTATCACACACCAAGTACGTCAAAGTCTCAAAATCTCAGTCAAATTTAGCTCCGAGCATCATTATTGTATACCAAAACCTAGCATTTAGATCTCAATTTATTTTAACTTTTAGATCGCGATGTGAAAGTTAGCGAGTCACACTGCTTTTTAACTTGCTCCCTAATAAGCAAAAATTATAATGTGTATCGGTTGCTCTATTCAGCCAAATGATATGCTTTGATACTAGTTGATGAGATCTAATAGAGAAGTTAATCAAAATAAGGCACATTAAGGATCCTCCATACATTAGAAATTTCAATCCAATTCAAAAGTTTCATTAATGGGTACAGAATTCTTTCTTATGTTAAATAGTTTTTTATTTGATATAAGATTAATCTACTCACTATTGTCCTAACAATTAGTACCACAAATTCATATAAAAAATTAAATAAAAATTCATTAAGAGACTTTTATTTAATATAATGATTAATATCATTATTCAAAAGTAACTATTACATTAAATTATATTATAGGGTGTATCAGTTTGATTGGAATTCATTTTTTTGGCCCAAAAATTCACCTATAAACGCACTTCGAAATACGACCAAATATAAAAAATTAGTTTTAAACTCAATTTCAATTGCAATCAAACACAAAATTTCTACCGCTTCCAAACTCACTTATCAAATAACTCATTTCTTAAAAACTCATTTCACTGCAACTAATATATGCCCTTAAAATGACTTTACACTAATTGAATATGAAGATTTATACAAATACTCAAAAAAAAGGGGATAAATAATAATAACTAAACACAATAACTAGGTAAATAAGTAATGTATAGAAAATTGCTGATAATTAGAATATAAATCTGTTGTTTGTTTTATAAGCTAATGCTAAGAATATAAACATTGGTTGGAACTTGGAAGAACCCACGCATGGTCTAGGTTGGCATTAGTAGATAAATAATAAATAATTAAATACAATGACTAAAGCAAAGCTAAGCAAAGCAAAGCTGAACTTCTTTTTCGTTTCTAAGTTAGGTACAATTTATATTATTTTAAAAGAAAAAAGAAACAAAAAACAAACTAGTTGATCAAGCTACAATGAAAGTGTGGTGAACATAAAATTAAGAACTTTTTGTCTTAATAAAAAGTTTATTTTGAAGCTTTTAAAAGAACGAGCTTAATTTTTTTATCTAAAAAAATTTATATTACATAAAAATTTTCTAACCTATAATTTATCTATATAGTCTAAATTTTAAAAAATAAGTTTAGAATAAATATTTTTTAGATCTGGGATGATTCTTTATAGTTATTTATATATATTTTTTCACAAAATTAAATTTTCAATAACATATATTTTTTAAAACTTAGGGATAGTTTGAAATTGCTTAAAATAATATGCTATTTAGGAAAAAGCTTTTCTAATTTTTTAGAAGACAAATTTATCTTCTTAGCTTAAAAATAAAAATTACACATATAAAAATTCTATATCACATAACTCACTTTTACTTTTTAATTTTAAATTTTATAAATATTATAGAAGATCTTCTAAAAAATAAAAATTAAAACATAGTATAAAAAAAAAAACCTGAAAAACACTCTCAAACAAGCGCTTACTTTTAAATCATTTTCTGATAGATAAATAACCCTCTTATAAGCTAGCTAGAGGAGTTGACATATCAAAATATTCTAAGAAAACATATCTAAAATTTATATTTCTCAATTTAAAAAAAATTATCAACTTTTCGTTTCATTAATTTCATCATCATTACCTGCTAATTCTGTAACTCTTTCATTCCAATGATCATCAACAGAAAAAAACAATAATGTCCCATCTTCAACACAGGCCAAAACTTCTCTCCAACTCCAAACAAACATTTCTGTTTGATCAGAAACAACAACACTACTGCAAACAGTTTCAGCTTTCTTCTCTACTTCGAATTCTCTGCTTACTGATTTTAGTTCTCTGTGCTGCAAATTCAGTTCTCAAGTTCTCTTCTTCTTCTTCTTCGTTTTCTTCAGCAGAATTTTCTAACTCATCATGTACGTATTGCATGCATGCAGCAACGCGTCTGTTCAAAATTATTTTCCTGGTTAATCTTATATGATGATTTTCCCTCTTTAATTTTACTTATTTGCAGCTTCTGTGGAAGATAATCGAGAATCAAACAACCATTATCTTTCATCGAGCAAGCAGATCAATGATCAGATTCAAGAAAAATCAGAAGCAATAAGGTCGACGGTTTCATCATGTAATGCTCTCATCGATGGTCGTAGTTCACTGACACCGGCAACAGATGAGGAGGAGAAGAATGAAGGGTTCCTTTGCTGTGATCGGAGTCAGTACAGAACCGACGTGTGTTACATGAACGGCGATATCCGAACGGATTCCGGTTCCTCATCTATACTGATTTACGGTGACAACTTCAACTCACCGGCACCGGAAAAAACACGTCCATATACTAGAAAATGGGAACAAAGCATCATGCAAACAATCGACGAACTCACTCTCCAGCCAGTTGTTGCAAATTCTGGTAGTAATAAATCCTGCGACGTTGTGCATCATGGCGTGCCCGGAATAGTATTCTCGACGGGAGGGTACACCGGAAATGTTTATCATGAGTTCAACGACGGGCTGATACCGTTGTACATAACGGCGCGGAGGTTTAACGGAGAAGTGGTGCTTGTTGTGTTAGATTACCACCCCTGGTGGTTGGCGAGATATCAGAAAGTTATTGAGAAGTTGAGTAATTATAAGGTGGTCAATTTTTCCGGTGACCGGAGAGTACATTGTTTCTCGGAGATGATCGTTGGGTTGAACATCCACGGCGAACTCACCGTCGATCGACAACTCATGCTGAATGGTACGTACGAGAAATTAAACTTTACATTCTTTTAATATCAAGGAGACTTTTTAAATAATTATCATTTCAAATAATTAATTTGTAATTTTTAATAAACTTTTTATAATATCTTATAATTTTCTAAAAACTTAAATATTATATATTATAAATATTTTATATGTATAATTTATATTTTTAGATTAAACTAATTTTTTTAAAATATCGTTTATTATAGAAAAAATTTATTTTTCATAAGTACCTCAAACATCACTTAAATAGCAATTTCGTATTGCTTATTTTAATTTTTTTTTCAATATTTAGATGTTTCAAAAAAGTTTCCACAGTACTAAAACTATTATTATTTAAAACGTATTAAATAACTCATTTTTATAATTTAATTTAAAAACATTACTTTCACTTAAATAAATGCAATTTAATAATATTGTTTGCCTCGTAAGTTCCAGCTGGTATTAAGAGTTTTCTTATACGCAACTAAAACAACAAGATGGGTCTTCCTTATGATGTTGAACAATTTAATATTTAATTTTTTTAAAAAATCTGCAGCTAACGATATGGACAGTTACGAAAATTTCCAGGAAATGCAATTTTTAGTTATATATTATAACTAATTTTTAATACAGACATATTTCAAAAGTTTGTAATTTTATTATTATTTGTCAGATTTCGAATTCTGAACAATTTATATATTTCAATTATATAAAAAATTTAAAAAATTCTATTTTCACATACGAAATTTTAGTTCTAATTTTATTATTTGTACACTTTTAATACAATTATATATTTTAATTTTTACCATATTTTTAAAAATTATTAAAATATAAATACTGAACTTTACTTTCACTTTATTTTTTTTAAAAATTCTACTTCTTACTTTTTATTTTTACAAAATTTAATTACAAATATTTGAAATATGTCATAAATATCTATGACAGTTATATCTTAACCAATTGAATTATTAAAAAACACTAATAATTAATATTTGGTTGAAAAATATTATACTCTTTTTTAATTTTTAATGCATATTACAGAGTTAATTAGCTGGCCATGCATGATGTATATTGCTAGCTGTTTCTTTCACCAAATTCGCGAATCGTTTGAAGTTACTTAAAATAAATTATTTTTATTAAAAAAATATTTAGAACTTTTAGAAAATTAATTTGTTCTTTTCAGCCTCAAAATATATATATATATGTATTTTGATCTATAATTTATTTTTACAATTTTAAAGAATTTTAAAAGAAATTGTAGAAAATTTTGAGAAATAAAAATTTAAAATGAAGATAAAAATGAAGTTAACAACCACTTAAAACTTTTTACAAAAGTTTTAGAGATAATGAATTTCAACTCTAATAAAATTGAAGTTTAAATTTTAGTTTTATCAATTTTTATTTTTACCAAATTTTACTAAAAATTTATTTTCATAAAAATCGCTCTAAATTATTAGATTGCGTTGTTGTTTTTTTAATTAACTTTTTATTTGAAGAAATAAATCTTAAAAAATATAAAAAATAAGTTATTATAAAATAAATTACTTTGAAAATAATTTTTGAAACGGTTGCAAAAAATCACACCCTTAAAATGGTAGGTCAGATAAGGTCTATCTAATAATTTGTGAAAACTTAAACTTGATGTTGATGTGCTAACTAATGTTTCTTAAAATAATAAACAATGATTGTGCAACTAACATGTTAGTTAATTCCTTCAATAACATTTTTCAAAATATCTGAGAATTTTCTGTGTGTTTGTTTCATTTTCAAAGTAATTTTTATCAAAAATTATATATTCAAATAATTTTTTATTCTTTTGCAATAATTTATTCATACGAATTTATATTTCTAAAACTTATCTTTTAAAAGAAGAAAATATGTAACAATATTTATGAATAAATTTTTTTTAAATAAAATATATTTTAAAAATTTTATAGAAATTGAGTTTAATCTCTTTACGTATATATATATAAATTGTACGATATATAATTTTTTATATTTTTTATTTTAAAAGAATTTATAAAATATTAAAGATAATTTATAAAAATATGAGATATTTTTTTGAAAATTCCAAATAGCACTAAAGTCATTCCATAGAAAAAAAAACAACATCTTTTGAAGTTTGAACATAAACAAAGCCTATCAAATTTTCAGGTGAAGGAATTTTGGAGTTCCAAAAACTTCTTGCTGAAGGCTTGAGCGGTAACAGCACTGCACCCCTTTCACCACTACATCTTCCTGTGATGCTAAAGAAAGCCAAGCCTAAGATGGCAATTTTCATCCGTAACACATCAAGAGTACTACTCAACCTTAAAGAGATCATCAAGTTATGCCACCGTATCGGCTTCGATGTTAGTATCCTAAACCCGAAACGAAAGACACCCGTCACCGATATCTATTCAGTTATGGCTCGTGCAGACGCAATGCTAGCCGTGCACGGCGCAGCCGTCACGCACTTCTTGTTCATGCGCCCAGGCACGGTTTTGGTACAAATTATACCGTTAGGACTTGATTGGGCTGCTGATACGTACTACGGTGAGCCCGCGCGGAAATCAGGGTTAAAATATTTTGCGTATAAGGTTTCGCCGGAAGAAAGCTCGTTGATTAGGGTTTATAATCGGAGCGATCCGATCATTATTGATCCGGCAAGTGTGACCAAGAAAGGGTGGTGGGAGACTAAGAAGGTGTACCTTGATAAGCAAAATGTGAAGGTAAATGTTAGAAGGTTTGGTATGGTCTTGGAGAGGGCACATAGAAATGTTGTAAGATCATCAAGAGCAAGCATGTAGATTAATGTATAGGTTATTTATTCAATTTATAAATACATGGAAATTGTTAGCATTGTTTTTTGTATTTAGAATTGGTGGAAAATTCTTTAAAGAGCAAAATTATTTTTTAGATTACTTTGTGCTTTAATTTATCTTAGAGTATTTTTGTCAAATGGAAACTTTTACTAACGCTTCATACCACTAAGCTACTCACAATTTAATGACTTTTCATATTTGATCACGGTATAAGTTTGGATTTCAAACTCAAAACTTTAAAGTAATTGTTCAAGATATTTAGAATTTATAAATAGTCCAAACAAATGTAGGCTAAGCAACGTGAGACTAAGTTCTTTTAAAACTCACCCTAACGTTAAAACTGTTACGTGTATTTGACAAGCCTTGTGGGCTGAATTTATAATTTTATATATATATTATTATATTAAGTGTATAAAAAGTTTATCTGAACTTTTGAATTCTGATACTATGTTAAAAAGTTAAATTTTTAACAAGTTTTTCGGAATATAAATAACCAAAATGAATGCATGTTGAACAATATAGAACTAAAATCTTCTCAACATATCAGAGACTTATTAGATACAACTATCTATATTTTAGATGATCTTGGTATTGTATTTAGCATGTTCTTATAAGAAAATGACAAAAATGCCTTGTCCAAATCCTGGGCCTTTTTAAAGGTTCTATATATTTCATTGGCCCATATAGAATGTTTGGAAATATTTATTGAAACAAAATTTTTAAAATATAAATTCTATCTTTTAATATCAAGAAAATATTAAAAATAATTAATAATAAGATCACACGATTTGAAATGTTTTTATATTTTTTAAATTTCAAAATAATTTTATAAAATATTTCAAAAAGTTTATTAAAAACTAAAAAATAAAAAATTAAAATAAAAGAAGATGATAAAATTTTCCAAATATCCACGTAGTCACGTCTACAAACAATTATTTCCGAGAAAATATCAGCGTTTGGTTTATATGGGGGCGTTTAGACTTACTTATAAAAAAATAAAAAATATTTTTATTTTTTTTAAAAATAATTTTTTTATTTTTAAAAAATAATAAAATATATAATAAAAAATAAAAATATGTAAAAAAATATTTTATTACGTAAAATTTTTCTAAATTTTAAATTTTTAAATAAATTTTTTATATAATTATAAAATATGTATTAAAACATATAAAATAAAAAATTGAAAAAGAATTCATTGCGTTTATCCACTGCGTTTCTCTGGCTGGCACTATATTCTTCGGTTGTTCACTACACGACAAAACCAACGTTTAACACGCAGCGCCTCGTAAGCCTTCGCTATAAAATCCACAAACGGAACCTCTCACTCATTTTCTCTCACTCACTCTTTTCAGTTCTTCTTCTTCGTTAGAAAGAGATTGAGAGCAAATAATGGTGGAGATGGTGGTTTCTGGAACGGGGAAGACAATGATAGATTCCGGATGGATAGCCGCGAGATCGACGGAGGTAGAATTCAGTGGAGTTCAATTGACTACTACACAACCCCCCACGGGTCCAACTTCGCCCTGGATGGAAGCTGCTGTTCCCGGAACGTGAGTCTCTCTACTGATTTTTTGCTTGAATGAGATTTTAGAATGGTGAGATTTTGGAGTATCAAATGCTAAAAGAATTAATGACTACATAAACTTCGGTGTCGACGATTTAATCTGTTGCGATTCTGATTTACTAATGCTGTGTGAGTTGTTCCTTTTTTTTTTATACTATTTTTGGTGTAAGAAATCTGCTGTCCTTGTTGTTGAGGAGTCGAAATTAGAAAATTGTGCGAGTTTCTGTCAACTCTATTTTGTCGAAGAGAGATTTGGAGTGCTTGTTATTCCATATTTCTATTTTGGGATTTATTGTAGATTCTGATTCTTGTGTATCTTATGTACCTAAAGATGTTGTGTCTGTCTTGAATAGTTTGAAGTAGAAATTTGTGTAGTTCTGTAGGAACAAGATAGGTCAGTTGATGTAGAATATACAACCCAATTAACATGCCGTAGTTAACATATATTTTTTGAACTCTGATATTTTCTTGCAATGTTCAAGGATTCAAATTTTTTGTTTTTGATATATCGATATCATTAATGCAGTGTATTAGGAACGCTTGTGAAGAACAAGGTCGTGCCAGATCCTTTCTATGGATTGAACAATGAATTGATAATAGATATTGCTGATTCCGGGAGGGAGTACTACACGTTTTGGTTTTTCACAACATTTGAGTGTAAATTGGTAAGTCTTATTGTAATTTCTGTCATGAGTTGGAGAGATCAAGCAGTCTTTTTTAATTCTTTAGATAAGATTTCTTGATTAAGTTTAAAAATACATGATTGGTATTCGTGCTTGTACTCATGGAGTTCTTTGTCTTTGAAGTATGATACTATGTACAAGTGAAGAACAGTTCATAGTTTTCATGAATGTGCTATTTCTTTGTCTTGATGAAGTGGTTAAATCTGATGACAAACTAAAATGACCACTAAAATGAAGTGGTTAAATCTAATGACAAACAAAATGTCCAAAGTCAGTTATCAACAAAGTGGAACTCACTCTATATTTTCTCCCATGATTATAAAATTAACCAAAATAGATATTATTCAATAGCCAAATTGCAAATATTTGAAAATTGCTTCTATGTTATATTTTCAGTACTGATAATTTACATGGTCTTTCTATTAGCAATTGGATGGTATTGTAAAGGTCCATTTATCCCATTCTTTAGTCAGGAAACGAGCATGTCAGTCTCAACTTCCGAGCAATAAACTACTCTGGGGAAGTTTATTTAAATGGCCACCGGAAAGATCTTCCCAAGGGAATGTTTCGTAGGCATTTTCTTGATGTAACTGATATTCTTAATCCTGATGGGAAAAATTTGCTTGCTGTTCTAATTTATCCTCCTGACCACCCGGGTAGGATTCCTCCTGATGGTGGACAAGGTGGTGATCATGAGGTACATCTTCTTGCTATTGCATTTGTGTGCTAGCTTCTTATTCTCAATCGTTACCTTTAGGTAAAAATATCACCAATCTATTTCTTTCTGGTGACAATTTTAGCGAGCTTGTTAGTTTAAACTGTTTTTGCAAGATTGTTTGTATCGATACTCCTATATTGCTAGGAACACTTCCATGAGATATGTTTCCTAGATATAGTCATTGGCTTCATATTGCTTTAATGGAACTTGTTTAATCTGCTCTCACTAGCTGCAGCTAAGTGGTCCAGGCAGTTGCTTTTGAAGAACTACTCCAAAAGTCAGCAAATTTTTTAAATTTAACTAAAGTTTTGTACATATTACAATGTGATTTCTTATTTCTGAATAAGAGTGAGGAAAGATTACATAGTACTAATTGCTAGAAGGCAGCTAGTAAAAAGTATTTGCTTGAAAACCTGCCCTTCCCTATTCCCTAGTGCTGCATTGTCATTGTAAATACGCCAACATATATTCCTGTTCATTTTCTTCGATAAAGCAGTTCTACTTTGTCATAAGGTATTCTCTAGAAGAATATTGCTATGTGGAGTGGTTCAGCTGTTAGTTCCGATGCATAGCTAAGTTCTACATCAAAAGCTACATGTTGTCTATTTGGATCTGATTGAACTGTTTTACTGCATTCTTTTCATGTTTTTTGGCATTAAAAGTCAAGTGTAGCAACATTTACATTTGCAACTTACAACTGCTTATTATTAATACTCAGCTTTGATTCTTGTGCAAAACAAGTTTGTTTAGGCTGAAACTATAAGCTCTTTATTGAATTTTAGGCATTGCAAGGTATATGCTTTGTGAAAGTGGACTTCTTTTTCATGTTTACGTGTTGTGTTGTCTATACTCCATCATTTATCAAAGTCATCCATCAGAACAAGTAATCTGCAAGCACTTCCTCTTTCCAAGCTACAAAAAAGCAAAGATAGATAAGCCTTGCTAGGCATATGTCTCTCCTATATGTTTACTTACACTGACCTCTTTTTAGATTGGAAAAGATGTTGCTACTCAATATGTCGAAGGTTGGGATTGGATGTGTCCTATAAGGTAACTTAAGCATTTAAATCTCCTGTCCAATCCCCATAGCGTTATAGTTATGATTAACATTTAGACATGAATAGTATGTATGCATTTATTATAAACTAACTTCTGCTGCAAACATGGTATGTACTTCCATTATATCATATTTGGATGTGGACATGAAAATAAGATCTCACAAAGTTCAGACAAATGACACATCAATATATGCTATAAAGATCTAACTGGTAACTAAATGAGCGTGATAGTCGAACACAGAAAGCTTATTGAGAAATGATTATAAATTTCTTCTTTCTGCTGAAAATTGACTGTTTTATCGCACTATAGGGATAGGAATACTGGAATCTGGGATGAGGTGTCGCTCTTAATTACTGGGGTATGCCTGAAACTGAGCCTTTGAACAACAATTTATTTTTATAATGTTTCATTTCTTGTGTAGATGTCCCTCTGTCTATGCTGTATTATAGCATAAATTATCAGATTGCATCACACTATATCATGCTATATTATAGTTTTATAATGTTATGAACAGTTGTTTTGATCTTAATTGCATTGTTTTTGAGAATCACTTTTGTGTAGACTATTAACTCCAATGAAGTTCATATTTGGTTGGTTTAACCCACAAAAACCATGATAAAAGTATGCCTAATCCCTAGGAAATTTCTTATTTATTCCAACTACAGTTGTACTTGTCATGATTCTAGCTTCTACTTGAAACGCATGCCCTAATGATTAGCATGATAACAATCCACACTGTTGCTTTGTTTAATGCATCTAGAATGAATTTATAGACGACCTTGGAGCTAAGAAGGACATGCTTGAAATATTTTTGACAAGCGTGCATGCAGCTTGTTACAATCAACTGCTTTAACTTTGTGAAGTGCTAAAGTATTGTGTGTTATGTTTGAGATAATAGCGGTTGTCATTCACATTCTTCTTATAAGTTAATGATGTTTTTTCCGTTCATGTAGCCCGTCAAAATCACCGATCCTCACTTGGTTTCATCATTCTTTGATGACTTCAAGAGGGTATATCTGCACTGTACTCTGGAATTAGAAAACAAAAGTTCATTGACCGCTGAATGTACACTGACTCTCCAAGTTACAAATGAACTGGAAGGTAATATTTGCTTAGTTGAGCATCTTCACACAGAAGAGTTGTCAGTCCCTCCGGGACAAGTACTTCAACATACGCTTTCACCGGTGAGTACTATTTCTTGTATCTTTAGTCAGGAAAAGGTGTTATGTTATTTTATTTTTAATTTTACTCAAGTCCTTAGATTGATAAGTTATACAGATCGGTACATTTCACAGTCTACACCAAAGTTTAAGTAGATATTCTACCTGTTCTAGTGATTGACCCACCGATAAGGTATCCTTGAGTTGGATCCGATGTAATAATTTATAAGTCTATCAAATAAATAACTTAAAACATCTAAGACACTGTATGAAGTACCTTGTTTTTAATAACCAAGGCTTTCTTTTGTGCCTACATTGACAAATTGCAGCCATTTATAGGCATTTTCTTGAGAAATTACACATATATGTACCATTTCCTTGTGCAAAATAAATTAGATCTTTATTAACTAACTGATTTCTGAATGAGACTCTAGCAACTCCTCTTTCACTACCTAATTGTTGATGCTCTATAATTGTGAAACCTCGATTTTAAAGCTGAAAATTTCCATTAAGCAGTTACTCAAACGGCTGAAAGGCTAGTTTGAAGTTACTTTGGGTAGTATTTAGTCTATTTTTCATTTTAAAGCCATATATGATGTTAAGTTGGTGAAATCTGTGCCAAGGTAGCAATATATGGATGCATAAACATGTGCAAGGTTAAACGCTAGATTGCAACATTGGGTGCAGTTATTATTTGCCTAAAAACTTACTTTATATGCTTACTAGCAATTCAGGCCCACACAATTGTTTGTATATAATATTTGATCATACCCTGGCCTGTTGTCAATTATGTGTTTAATGCTGTGCATAAAGTTTACTTACATTAGTAATTGTCATTCGTATGATTATGTAGCTCTTCTTCTATAAACCCAAGCTATGGTGGCCAAATGGTATGGGTGAACAGTGCCTTTATAATGTGATAATAACTGTTGATGTCAAAGGCTTTGGGGAATCTGATACTTGGAGCCATCAGTTTGGATTCAGGAAAATCGAGAGCACAATAGATAGTGCTACTGGTGGAAGGTACACAGATTTGTGCGAATTTCTATTTTATTTGTTCATGTCTGAAAATCTGAATGTGATTAGTTTACCTTCTGCAGGTTGTTTAAAGTGAATGGGGAAAAGGTTTTTATACGTGGAGGCAATTGGACGCCATCGGATGGGCTTCTTCGCCTTTCGAAAAAAAGGTACATGTCAGATATCAAATTTCATGCTGACATGAACTTCAACATGATTCGTTGCTGGGGTGGTGGCTTACAAGAGAGGCCGGAGTTCTATCATTTTTGTGATCTATATGGAATAATGGTGAGTTCCATCGTGATTGTTTTGTCTATTTCATGACCCTTCCTCAATCACGCAACTATTAATTAGAGAGATATGTGTTTCCAGTAGTGGGAATGCCTAGCTGGTTTATGATATAGTTTCAACTTTCAGAATGGAAGTTGTTGTTTAGTGCAAGTGTTGTAGTCCTAACAATAGTAAGAGTCTCTTCATTATATGAAACTAGTTATATATTGAGCTTTTTGGAAGTTAGGACATGGTGATACCACTTTCAGAATTGATGCACAGAAACTATGATACATGCATACATTTCATTGGATGGACCAGAATAGGTTTTGATCACCAACTCAGCAGCTAGAAAGAGTCAATTAAAATAGCAGTTGGGTGGTCAAAAAACCATTACTGCCGTACAAATTGTGGTTTAGCAGTAATTGCACCGGCAACACTACCATGCGATTGTACATGGCCAAAGGAGTAGCCTAAAGGCACTTACATTTTCTAATTAGGAAGTTCTCCTTTTAACCTTGCAGGAATTTTTAATTTTGCAGGTGTGGCAGGACTTTTGCATAACAGGAGATTGTGATGGTCGTGGTGATCCAGTTTCAAATCCAAATGGACCTTTGGATCATGATCTTTTTTTGCTTTGTACCATAGACACAGTTAAGCTCCTAAGAAATCATGCTAGTCTTGCTATATGGGTAGGCGGCAACGAGCAAACACCACCACAAGACATTAACACAACCCTCAAGAAATATTTGAAGCTTCATCCTCTGTTCCAGTGCAAAAGTGAGCTTAGCTACTCAGAGGAGCATATCATTGAAGAAGCTAAAGATCCAAGTCAATATCTTGATGGAACACGTTCTTATGTACAAGGGTCAATGTGGGATGGATTTGCAAACGGTAAAGGTGACTTTACTGATGGCCCCTACGAAATCCAGAACCCAGTAGATTTTTTTAAAGAAGACTACTATACGTATGGCTTCAACCCAGAGGTGGGATCTGTAGGGATACCTGTAGCAGCTACCATAAGAGCCACAATGCCTCCAGAAGGATGGAAGCTCCCACTGTTTAAAAAGTTGGATAATGGCATCATAGAGGAAGTTGCTAATCCCATATGGGTTTACCATAAGTACACTGCATACTCAGACCCCAAGAAGCAAGTTCAAGATCAAATTTTACCTTATGGATACCCTAAGGACCTGGATGATTTTTGTGAGAAGGTGATGATCAGTATGTAGTTCAATTAACAGATCCATTTTATTTCCTAATAGCACTTCACTGTTGGCTTTGTATTTCAGGCTCAACTTGTCAACTACGTTCAGTATAGAGCCCTTTTAGAGGGATATACAAGTAAAATGTGGTCGAAGCACACTGGTGTTCTGATATGGAAAAATCAAAATCCTTGGACAGCTCTTCGTGGTCAGTTTTATGATCATCTGCATGATCAGACAGCAGGTTTCTATGGATGCCGCAGTGCTGCAGAGCCTGTCCATGTTCAGCTTAATCTGGAGAAGTATATGGTAGAGGTAAGACACAGAGATACAGACCAGTTCAATTTTTGTTTTAATGTGGCAAGTAATTAAGGATTTCACTGGACAGGTGGTAAATACACTACCAAATGACCTTAAAGGTTTAGCTGTTGAAATATCTGCTTGGGATTTAGAAGGGGGGTGCCCATACTACAAGGTCACAGATGAGATCTCTATTCCACCAAAGAAAATACTTCAAGTCATTGAGATGGATTATCCAAATTCAAAGGATGCAAAGCCAGTTTATTTCCTTCTCTTGAAGCTTTTCAAATTATCAGATAAGAGCATTTTGTCAAGAAACTTCTACTGGTTACATCTACCTGGTGGTGATTACAAGCTTTTGGAGCAATATAGAACAAAGAAGGTACCATTGAAGATAACATCCCAATCGTCAGTAGAGGGTGCCTCTTACAAAATCAAAGTGCACATTCAGAACATGTCCAAGAAGTCATTACCTGTAATTCTTGACTGCAAAAGGGTTCCAGCTGATGGTGGTAGCAGTAAGGAGTTAGTTCCTTTACAACCGCATAGTAGCATGATTAAGAAGCTGCTTGGAACTTTACCATTCTCGTTATCAAGTAATTGCTCTAAGGTTGTGGAGATGAATGGATCCGATTCTGGGGTTGCTTTCTTTCTTCGCTTTTCTGTCCATGCTGTAAAGAAAGAAGTAGGAAATGACGAAGACACCCGCATCCTTCCAGTTCATTATTCCGACAACTATTTCTCTCTAGTTCCAGGTGAACAGACAGTTATAGATATATCCTTTGATGTTCCCGATGGTGTTACTCCACGTGTTTCTCTCAGTGGGTGGAACTATCAGAAGCAGCATCACGTGTTGTGAGGTGTGAATGAGTATTACGATTTCCGAGGCAAATATTTCTTCCTTTCTCACAGTAGCAGCAAAAGTATGAAGATTTAATATATTGGGAATAAGGCAGGGGATCCTCCACATTTCTACCCATCTTAATGGAAAAGCTTGAAAATAAATGCAATCACTGGTTACAGATATCTGGGATGTACTGGATAGTAGAGATACTGCTGTGGTTCTTTATGCAGATGTGCATAATTGTGTTATCATACTATCTTCAAAACGAACGGTGACGCTATTATGCATGTGCAGAAGTTCTTCTGCCAATAATGCTGCCACATTCACACAGAATTCAAGATACTCCAGCCGGATGCATTCACCACTACGTGATGTTTTGATCTTGTATCAACCAGGTAATCCATCGAACAAACAAAAATGTGTACCGTATGTAGAGGCCATCACCATAGCATCCCAAGTTATAATGTGCGTATGAAGTCAACTTCTTTATGCTTTTGTAACTGCTGTAGAGTTCTTAGTTGGCAGCTCCAAATTGTTAAAATTAATCTACGGGACCTTGAGTTTGATTTATCCTAAATTTGTATCCAATTTCAAAGGATTACACTTTGAGTTTGAGTCTTGCTAATTGTTTGGCAGCTCTCTTGCTTACCTCCACACCTTGCATTGAATCCTTCTACTGTTATCATACTTCCCCCATATTTCACCTCCACCTCCATGGTCATTGTACCAATCAACTGCTCTGCCTCTTCAAAGAAACCTGCTCGACCAAGTAGGTCAATTATACACCTGTAGAGCTTGGTAGATGGCTCAATCTTATGCGTTCTTCGCATTTTGTCCAAGTAGCGCTTTTCTGTTTTAACAAAACCAGCATGTCTGCATGCGGTCAATATAGTCGAGTTGGATGTAACAGAGGTCGATCATTGTGTTCCAAGAAACCACGTCTGTTTCAGGAACCTCTCAAACAAATTCTTCACAGAATCCACCAGACTTGCCTTAGCATACACACTCAACATCGCGTTCCAAGTAACAATATTCTTCTCCGGCATTGCATTGAAAGCCGTTTCCGTCTCCTTCAACCTGGAAGGCACTGCACATAAATGGACAAGTTCGTTGAAACAAGAACACGATTATCAATCCAGTACTTTACTTCCAACCTTTGAACCACCCTCCCAAGCAAAATGTCGAACAGCTGAGAGCAACTCGCAAACATGATCTCCTTAGGTGCCACGTCAACGGCCATCATGTCCCGGAACAGCACTATCGAATCTCCAGGTCATTCTGAGCAAGGCCCATCATAGCAGTGAAAGACGAACTATCTCTCTCAAGCATTTCATCAAACTACCTACGGGCATCTTCAAGACATTCCTGCTTAACTTTCATCGCAAGCATAATGCTAGATGCAGTAACGCGAACCGAACTACCCTTAAACATATCATCAGTGGCGTCAGTGAGTCCTGATTTAGCATAAAGATTGATGATCGAATTACAAATGAAGATATTGAAGACAGCGACGCCTGACTTGACAGCAAGGGCATGCGATTGCTTGCTGGAGCTCATGAGCGTTGCCGATTAATCAGGAATTCAATCAGAAAAAATTCAAGCGGCAGAATTTCTCCAAGTTATGAGAACTTCCTGTTGTTGGAAATTTTGGAGAAGAAAAGTTTTCGAATTCTGAAGACGAACAGAGAGCGCGGCAAATCACAACATTTCAAAATGTGGAGCATTACAAGTTCCTAATTGCTGGTGCACCAACAACTGGGTAAAATTCTTTTCTCATAAAAGAATTCATTCGTAACTAAATCATGCATGTAGCATGAAAACACTCAGGAATTGATGAAAAGTTCTTGGTTTTAATACAAATTCAATCTTCTGTATGATTTCTTTGTTCCGAGACATTAAATGAATTATCTAGCAACAGCATACAGATCGAACAGCGCCATGGTAGACTAGTCACTATCTTTTTGTACAAACAAATTATTGTATAGTAGCGGCAACCAAGGACTCTGGAAATGTGTCGTTGTCCTCAGGTACCCCATCCATTTTCTTGCAGACGTAGATGTAGTGAGATTCTGGATCTTCAAGAACAAAACTTGCAGGAAGGACACTGTTCTCGGTAAGTGGAACTGGTTCAAATGGAGACCTTGTGCTGCTACTGCTAGCTGTGCTTACGAACCCAGGTCTTGCTGCAAAATGTAAACACCATCGGACAGTTCTTAATAGACAGCACATCAATTAAGAATTTTTAATAAAACTTGGTGCAAAGACTTCAATTTTGAATAAAATGTGGTGCAAAGCATAGAGTAAGTGTGTGGATATCAGAAGTATAGGATTTGTGCCTACACTAAAATGGTGAGGCTGCATGCTAATCTAGGCAACTTGAAGGTGGAGTAAGTTTTACTCTCATCAAGCAACTGAGATGGTGATCAGCGGAGTAACAGACATGATATGTTACAAACAAAAACAGAGTCTCATTTCAGATGAAAAATAAAACCAGAGAAGTTGGCATACAGACGTATTATGTACAATATGATTTTCCAACTGCATCCTTCTTGGTGCAAATGAGGAATGCGAGCTGAAGGACCACCATAGCTTATCTGCAGACGATTCATAAACATGATGTCTGCAATTTTGATCAGTTAAATGGAACAGGAGGCTAGAAGAAAGCTTGACGTACCAGCATATAAATTCCTCCAGGTTTAAGAACCCTACAATCAGGAGGGTCGGGTATATCTGATGTTACAGATGATTTTGTAAAATGACAATAAATTTGTGAATACATTACCTGTTCACTTCTTCCACCATCTGAGAAGCGCTGAGCGGGGCATCAGTGCCACACTAGATCCAAATGCAAAACTGCACAGTCAAAAATGCCTAAATCAAGGAGTAAGGTCTGATATGAAACTTTGAGATAAAACTTACCATTAAAGAATCCAGTGTTCCTACATATAAATCAACCCAGGAAGTTCAGCAAGAAGATGCTTTCAAATGTTAAAGAACGCAAAAAACAGAAGTTATATTACCTTTATCGATGACAGAATCAAATATTCCATCTGGAAAGAAGCTCATGTCTCTTACATCCATTTGCATGTCTATCATGTATATGGTTGTTAAAGAAAATATTAAACTGAATCATGAGAAAGAGTAAAAGGCCAATTGACAAGGATACATTTCAGTTGTGGCATTAGTGCATATTTTTTTCTCATTATTTCAATTGCAACAGCTGAGATGTCTATGTTTATTATCTCTTTGTAACCGTCTTTCACCATGTCCTCTGATATAACTGTAGAACAGAACAAGCAAATATGTTCACAACAATCAATTACCAATGAAAGCACAAAACTAGTAAACAGGAGATTGTTTAGTTGTATGTATTACAATGTGTAACTGAATGCACGTAAACAAATCTAAGGTAGCCTAATTCAAGCAGTCTAGGAAAAAAAACTCTCAAGTAAAAGCAAAAGTAACTACCAGTAGCAGTACTACGATAGGGTTATGATCAATTCCAGTTCTTGAAAAGATTGCTCACATGACAGGTCTAGGGAAAAGTACCATTCAGAGCATGCTTAATAAGATGAGAAGAAACTTGACATGCATCATAGTTTAGCGCCATAGTGTACGCTTTTGTTTAGATCACCATTGAGCTCGAAATACATTCTAAAGCATTTATACAGAAAGGTCTCAGAACACCATACTCTTAGCCAAACCTCGATGTACGTATCAAGTCCAACACCGTCACTCGTAAGAAGCAAGATACTCTCCTTAGAAATCTAACGGGTTTGTAGTAAAATATTCACATAACCTTGAAAAACATTAGTACAAGGATCAATTGATACTCTTCTCATTTTCTGATCTGCATTTCTTATAATATTCCAAGGTTTCACTCCATGCTAAGAAATGCAATATGAGAGCTTCCCGTTCAGCATAACAGCATCTCAAGGCTACAACTTTTGGCGTCCACTTCTTCACAATAGTTGCTGTTCCATAATTAAGTTCCAGCATGTTATCATCCATATGCTTCTATTAACATAATCTGGAAGGCATTCTAACATATGCAAACTCTAGAAAGATTCTCTGTACATTGCCAAAAAGTTGTGGAGCAGTTCTTGCAGCAAATTGTGTTCCATATCTCTCAATCATGTAATTCTAAATTTAACTTTTCAAAAAAGAAAGGCCAATGGTCACATACTACTGCTAGGTTCTGGTAGTCTGCTTTTCCTCAACTCCTAGCAATCCTTTTTTCACTCCTCAACTCAAATCACCATATGGGTACCATTACTCAAGCTTCTGCTTGATAGCTTGTGTAAACCATATAAAGTATTTATAACTTTTAGAAGGCAGCTAGATCCTGAACTTGACCAGAATTATTATCTAAAGGACTAACAGCTAGAAAGCCAATCCAGTGCAAGATGGCTGTCACCAAGAATCTTGACAAGAACAAACTTGACTTTTGAAGTAGTTTAACTGATGCTTATCTATATGATTATTTCTCTGCAAGAAATATGAGATGTAAGTTTGATAGCAAGTTGGCAATCATCACATATCCGAAGGTTCTTGATAAATCCTAATGGTGGTACCACCAGCGGTATCATGATATCAAACGCCACAGCCAGCTTCTCACTATGAAATCTAAGTGCATACTCCCTCTCATCCTCTTCTAGCTCATGCAACACATACTCTGTTTTTGGCTTGTGTCTCGCTTTCCTTATTCATTGAATCAGTTGTTCTATATAACCCTATATCTGTATGGTTTATGGGTGAGACTTATCAACCATGTGAAACATATGCCCAGTACCATTAATCTCTATCAAGTTGTAGCCTGTCTTCTTCCTCAAAGACTTTCTGATAATCACAGTTGTATTTTTCTCACCGGTCCATCCTTATACATAATGCATAAATGACACTAACACATAATGGGAAGTATTATCAGGCTCAACAGCCAAATCCAGTTCAGCTACTTCCACAACAAGATCGAAATCCTTGTGCATCCTGCAGACACTAAGCATTACTGTGAAAATAGCTGCTCCTGGTTTGCCCGGTATGTGATCCCTCATAAATTCCATTGCTTAATTGAGAAAGCCAGTCCGTCCAAGCATATCCACCACACAAACATGGCGCTCAAATTAAGGAACAATACCATAATCTTTCTTCATCTAAAAAATGCTTCACGGTCTTCCTTCACCATACCAGAGGCAGAGTATGCACATGCAGCGAGCACCACCAGAAAGGTTACATCATCTGAAGAGATTCCCCTGTATCTCATCCTACAGAACAAATCAACATCTTCCTTCCCCTAACCATGCATGGCATACCCCAGAATTTATCACCAGAGGCAGAGTATGCACATGCAGTGAGCACCACCAGAAAGGTTACATCATCTGAAGAGATTCCCCTGTATCTCATCCTACAGAACAAATCAACATCTTCCTTCCCCTAACCATGCATGGCATACCCCAGAATTTATCACTGTCCAAGCAACGGCATTATTCTCCTGCATCCTCCCAAACACTTCCCGAGCCTTATCCACACAGCCAAGTTCCAAAACAGCACCAACGCTCGTTTATAACCCACCAACTGTCCCAACAATAAATCACGTATATGTGAGCAAGCAGAAAGCAACCCAATAAACGCAGCAGAGTCCGGATAAACCCCCCTCATCCTGCATCATCCTATCAATAGCCTCGTCTACAAAGCCGTTCTGCTGATACCCAGAAATCATAGCATTCCGAGAGCAACGACACTCCTCTTAAGCACTCCATCCTTTCGCGCAACAACCAACTTTCGACATTTCGTATAGAACACAACCAACACAGTCTGCACATAGCAATCAACACCAAACCCAGTAACAACAACAAGCGCATGAACCAAGTTCCCACCTTTTCTTCTCCGATACATTGGCTCAAGCCTTAGGAACAGCAGTGAATGTGAAACTTCAATATTTAAAACCTTCATAAATCATACATTTTGTAGCAATGGACAGAAAAATTTTGCAGGAAAGATTTAGAGCAAGATTGAATGAGACAGTTATAGAATCAGGTTCGGGTAGTAGAGGAACGAGTTGGGCCGCATGGGCCGGGTAATCCGAAGAATAGAAGTGTTACAGTTCGGTGAACAGAGAATGGTGGTGATAGAGTTGACCGGAGATTGTTAAGTGCTCTTGGGCTTGACGTATACACAAGACGGTGACGTGGACAGGCGGTGAGTAGTAAAGCGTACGCCGGTGAGTGTACCACAACAACTGGTGACATAAGCGCTTCTGTCACGCGATCAACACTTAAAATAGTAACATAAAAACTAAAAGCAAACTTACAGGGACGTTTTTCCATATATCAATTTGTTCAGGGACCAATTTTTACCAAAACCTTAGCGCATGTTTTAATAGTAAAAACTTTAACTTTATCATTTCAGTTCCGTCACCACTTCACACGAAATTCTACTTTCAGGAAATAAAAAAGATGCCGTTTTAGTTTAACGAAGCAACAAATGTCTAAAAATGCAATTGCATGCCTAGGTCCTCTAAATTAAAAATACTTGCATAGGGACCTGAATTAGCGAAAACAATTCACTTCGATCATTTTTGAAAAGTTCAATGTGTAGAGGACTTGAATTTGCTAGGGAAAAAAAAAATGGGGAATTTCAAAATAGGGCATATATGCTCACCGGCGTTACCGCAGCCGGCCATGAGGATGGACGAATTGGTAGGAAGGAAGTATCGAATAAACGGGCGTAGAGCGGAGTACCGCTGGTACCAATCGAACGAAGATTCATCTCCGTCTTCTCTGTACCGCTCGTCCCAGTAAACCGCGTCGCTGTAGTTGTGCGTCTTCCACGAAGAAGCTGCTGCATCCCTGCCACCGCCGTGCATCTTCTCTCTGTCTGCTGATCTCAAGCTTGGAAAACAGAAGCTGGAAGCTTTCTAAGTAAGTGGATTGCTTGTTAAATACGCTACAGTTAGTATTAGGTGTGATCGATTAGAGATGGAAGAAAGAAAAGATTTGAGTTTTTATAAATTATGTGGTTTGAATTGATTGAGAGCGACTAAACATCAGCCTTCAAAATTTGGGCGGTTGGTTACTCCGGTAGCAGGACCAAATTAAGATACTATTGTTTAAAATCTGCACATTTAAAAGCCATGATGTCAGAGTTTGGCAAAAATAGGAATCCGCTAGCTTTTGCAAACTTGGAATTAAAAAAGTATTCTTTTTGAATTGAAATAAATCACTAAACATAAATTATTACAAGTAAGATTTAGTGAGACAAAATAAATAAAACAATAAATTACTAAAAATAAAGTAAGTTTTAGTGAGAAAAAACTGAGTTGAAGTGAAAAAAAATAATTGCCACATGCTTTCTAGTCTAAAAAAATTATATATATATATTGCTATTTTAGACGCACATTAGTTCATATAAGGTACGTAAAAAATTCAAAATCCAATCTACATCATTAAATATGAAGAATTCCGAATCATAAATATGCCTACAAAATTTTTAACTTAATTAGATTCTCAATCGACTTCCATTCATACTTTTAATTAAAATGACAAGAAAAAAAACAAAAATTGCAAAATATTAAAAAAAGTTTTTGTAATTTTGATCAGAAGATCTGATTAGGATCTATTTATGATCCGATTGAATGAAACTTTATCAGCATATTTACAACTCATAGTTATTCATATCTAACCGTGAATATTAAATTTTGATCTTATTAAACACTTTATATAAGACAATGTGCATCAATATGCGCCTAAAAGAGCAATGTGTATATATCTTCACCTATATATGAGTCGTAAACACTATTAGACTACTTCGATGGAAATGTTTCAATTGCGTATATAGCAGTCAATAGATCAAATTACCTAGGTTCTTGAATTAGGTTATTCTGTCTAAATCTAGCAAACCTAATGCGAAAATGGATCTATAAGTAGAAAAAATAAGCTTAAATTGCATTCCGAGTCCCAAAAGTATGGTGGTTGATAATAACTGAATTGGACTTGCTCAGGAATTCAACAAAGTTACAAAACCATAACCAAAATTGAAACAAAAAAAAAGAAAATTTAAATAGTTATCGAATTAAGGGATGATAGTATACAAGGGCTAATGTAGGGTTATGCAAAGCCCACTCATCCCTCATCAAGGCAAACTTTTTGAACAACACACCTAAATTTTGGAAACGTAATAAAACTTTTAGGAGAGTTCATATTAAGAAAATATGATTGGTAGTGAAGCAACATAAGGACAACAATATGAGCAATTAATAGAACTTTATCTTCAAGTTCCACCATCGCATTTTCAATCACAGGCTTAAATTTATCTGAAAGAGAGAATCTATTAGAACCCGATAATAGCTCCTCACCCCTTCAGTATTACTAGAACTACTATATGTTTTAGCTTGACAGGTATCTATAGATGATTTTCAAGGCATGTTACCATTCCAGCATAATGTTATTAGTAGCATATTTTCTAACTATCCAACTTGTTTCATCTCTATTGGCTATCAACATTAGAAGAAAACACAAAACTTAGAGAGTATAATACCATGTCTCCTCTCAACATCCATTAGGAAGGTCAATGTGGAGCCTCCAAAAGTATATTTATCAACCCGGGAACCAAGTTTGCCAACCTGTAGAACACTAAAAAATTAGGTTCAATATCCAGCCATACTTGCTAGTTATGATTCCTGTACAGGGTACGCACACATGCACAATGCAGGCATGGGTCTTGCGAGTAACAAAACATTTGCTAGGTTCAATTGAAACAATATTACTTTGTATATAGAAAGCATGAACACAAGTATATTACTCCACAAAGCATTCGGAAGCTTCAAAAACACAAAAGATACCGTGTAAAACATAATTGTATGAAGATGCATGTTGTATCAAATATAAAGTATATTGTTCAAGATCAGAAAATATACAGATGAAATAAGTATATTTTTCTTTCAAGGATTTGCATCTACGTTTGATAAAAGGAAGTCACACAGTATGATACAAATGCACATTTTTGAGATATTAGCTTGTAATCAACAAACAATCACAGCATCGATGATTGTAATCACTTTGTGCATTAAAAATTGACAATTGCAAAACTAAATTTTACAATTTGTTGAATTCATTCATCTTGATCCATTAAAAAATAATCAGATGACGTATATGAAACTTACAATTTCAGAATCATTAAGCAACCACAAAAATATCATAATTAATTTAAAACTAACACTTACGAGATAAATCAAAATTTATAATTCCAAATGTAACCACGTATTTTCGTATTTGTTTAGCCAAAAAGTGAGATCTTTTAATTCGAGTTTTGCTATCTTTTAGTGATTCCCATCCAGAGTAGCAATAGCATTGTCGAGATTAAAGAGCTTCACCGCTTTCTGAGTCTGAATAGGAGTACTCTGTCCTGTGTGATGTTCTGACAGTCCTTACCAACACAAAGATGCTACAGATGCATCATACAAAAGCTTCGCAATAACCACCGCAATATGAGAACAAACACAGTGAGTCAACTTTACTATTTAGTTTTCATCGAGACATCAATTCAAAGTATCAGCTAGAATGTACTCTTACCCATTCCATAGTTGTGAAACGTCAACATAGATTATTATCCAACTACCGCTTTTAGAGCAATTGTATTTTTCCAAAACTGGAGAAAGACCTCATACCAAAAATTGAACCATCTTTTCAATTTAAAATCTATTTCAGTTTATGAATTTTGCCGCAAAGAATGAGTCGTCGACCAATCACTTGACATCGGACGCTCCTACTTAGATAATTCTTTTCGCAGCCAGCACATAGCCTCATCCACATGCTACAGGATGAGACAAGTACATATATAAATACTATAAACATTGTTTAAAAGTTTGTATGTCCACATTTTTATAATAGAAATGTTACCTCCCTCATAATTCACATCTCTAGAGTTACAAAACGTGTGAATAACCACCAACTGTGAGAATCATATCTAAGTTTTGTTTTAGTTTCATTGTTCTTAATCTGGTACCTGCACCACTGTTTGAGACGGGTGACATCTTCTTCTGATAACAACGCATCTGAATTATATGGCTACATAATCGTCAGCTCCTTCTTCGCTATCTTGTGCATTGGATCCGTGTAAGGACTTCTCAAGACATCATTCCTTTTGATTATCCTTTGCACTCACTATTAAGATCTTTTCCGCATACAATATCTCTCTTGCATCTTTCTCTTCGAGGAGTTTCACTTTCTTCCATGATATATAATCTATTCATAGAGTAATTTCTAATTTAGATGTAATAAATATTTTAAAAGGTATCCAAAACATAATTATTGCTAATAACTTAATTAATAGTTTATCTATTTCTTTTTTTTGTTATATCCATCGCTAGCTTGTCATGCATCTCTTTCATATAGCATTGCTCATGACACTTGCAAAATAATTCCTTATAATCATTGTGAAATTCTAGCCAAATTTGTTAAAAGACTAAATGAGTGTAATAATATCCTAACCAAAAAAAATAACAATTTACTTCAGAAGATTGCAGATCTTGAGAAGGAGTTGATTGAGGTAAGGTTAACGTATATAATTCAGACAAAGATAAAGAAAGAGCTGTCGATCCTGTTGAGGGTAAAAAAAAACGGTAAGATGAGTGTGTATTCCTCTTTGAATATTAGAGGCTAGTCCGGCTCAAACGGTTGCCGGTAAAAGCTCATAAAGTCCGTTATCTAGCATTTCGAAAAAAAATTATATAAAAAAGTACTCACAACACTATAGTAGCAGAGTCTAGCTGGCAGAAAGAAACACTATAGTGTAAGCTAGCTCATCTTAATAGCAACAGCGAATCTGGAATAAATCAAAGAAAGATAATTAGACGTGAAATAGACAGTACATTAAGAAAGTACTTCAAAGATATAAAAAAAGACAAGATAACTCCTAAAGAAACAATTTCTAGTGAAAGCATAAAAAGCCGTCTGAATAATCCACATACTCCAGCTTTTAGAAGAAGCATCTCCTTTTCAAATCACACCGACTAAAAGAAAAGAATAGCATCTATTTTTCGGATTTCAGGAATTTAGAGTCTGCTACCTCGGCCGTCATTCTCCTATAAAAATAATAGTAATTTTTCTTAGTTCAGAGTAGAAAAATGTGTGAGCAAACTCCTCTTTAAAATCCATTCTTTGTAAACATCTTTCTTATAGTAATCTAAGTTTCAAATTGTAGGCTGCATAGCTATGTACTCTTTTAAGATTTAATAAATTATATTAAGGATTTTGCATCATTAAAGTGTTTCACTCTCATGCTTTCTTCATTTTGCTAACCGAAGATTTCTTTGACGAAATTTTCATATACCCCCCTCTCGGTTGGTTGAACAATTTATATAATTAAATAAAAAAGACCAAACTCAATCAAATCCATACACAATTAACTCAAAAGACAAATTAGATTAACAATATCGAAAGAACATTTTAGGAATAGCTTCGTAACCTACTTGCCACTAACTATAATTCGGAGAACCGAATGAAAAACAACGAATAATCAATCAACAATAACGATGATCTATATAAAAACCTGGATTGCCGGCAGCAGAATTGGGGAAACCATCAACTATCTTGAAGTGATTCTTAAGAACAGAAGGCAGTGATAGTGGGTGATTAAACTGACTCGTTTGAACTTCACTATACACCACCGCTAATTTAAGGTACGGGTTAGTGTGATTATGTGAGAAATTTGAGGTAGGGGTTTGACGGATATGATTGATTACGATTTGATCGGATGATTGGCATATGAGAATATTTTTCTTGTGAGTTGTTTTTGTTTTGGGTGTCTATTGTAATGTGTATTAAATTAATTTAATTAAATAAATATTTGTGGTTTAAACTAGCATGATTTAAAATTTTTTATATAATAGTAGTGTTTTTTATCATTAAGTGCATCTGTAATAATGCATGCACTAGTAATAACTTTCATTCATAGTTGGCAGACCCGAACTGTCTGGGTTGATCCGAACACTGTTGATTCGAAATCAAAATCGATCAAGGTCTGCAAATGGACTGTTCATGGATGTGACCAGTTTTTTATCCGGATTGACCTGACGGGTTTATAAAAAAATTGTCTATCTTGAGCGGGTTGACCCGGGTATGTTAAAAAAATTAGTATTTAAAAATATTGTCTGACTTCTAATACCTGCAGATTTGATACAGCAAAAATATTTCATACTGATACTTACTCGAAAATCTAATTGCTTAGGTACCGAAATCTAAAATGAATCTCTATACTCTTTTTGAACGAAAAATTGAATTAAGTACACACATCCATAAACATAAGCATAGCAAAGAAAAAACCAACCAATAGTCCCGACATAGTTTCCAACTTCAAGCTCAGCCATGGCTTTTCTCTCTATTTGAATAGAATCAATGTGAGCCGCCAAAATAGATGCGAGTGGCGATCTCCTTATTTGGCAAAGATCTCAATAACGTAATTCAATCAAATCACTGAAATCTGCAGGCAGTAAAACGGTGGTGAAGATTGCGGATAGAATTAGAAATGATAGCGATCAAAATGCTCCTCTAATTACGTGGATCTTACGACCATAATCTAACTGAAGCATTGAAATATTCGGACGGTGAACGGTGATGAAGAACACCTGTAATGATGTATGTCGCCGGCAGCGCTCAACTCTGCAGCATTTATGATCCCACTCAATCGAATCATATTTAGAGCAATCGGAGTTGGTAAAAAAAGGGGTAGAGGAGAGCCAATGAAGTCAATGGGAGGAGGGAGGGTGATGTGATGTAGAGTTTAACCGTGATGATGATGTTAACCGTCGATCCTGACAATTTTTCAAATCGACGATATCCAATTTGGTTCTGATAACTATGCTTTCATTTCATAAAATAATTAAATGTTGACGATTTGGTGTTTGTTATTTAACATCGAAATTGAGTTGGTAGATGAAATAGTTGTGCTTAGAGTTGGGTCCAATTTTAGGTTATTGGATAATTTTAACTTTAACAGAAATTTTCAGGCCTAATATGAAAGTCCATTAGGTTTACAAAAAGTCCAATAGATGGGCTTACAGATAGCCCAACAAAAGTAGTGCCAGCCTAAGAAAATTCAATCATCAGCTGCTCATCTTTTACGAAGTGATTTCTAAAAAGTCAATTATTAGAGGAGTTTAGTTGTAATATTTAATTATAATTGGAAGTGAACTCTGATTCTGTGCAGAAAGTAACTTGCAACGGAAGTGACTTCTTAATAGGGCGTTTTGGAAATGTTTATTAACAAAATTTTCAAAAAAAAACTTTTAAATATATTATTTTATAAATATTTCAAAAATAAAAAATATACAATTAATCATTTCATAATTTACGATTCATTTATATTTTTCAATTAAAAAAACTTTTTTTTGAAAAAATTTGTATAAATTTTTTTTGAATTGAAAGAAAAACTTTTTAAAATTGATAAGCAGTTTCAAACGCGCCGGTGAGTATTTACGTTTCACATAACTCATTTTTCCTATCAGAATTTGTATTAGGCTTTTGAGGAACATGTATACTTGTAGATTCTTTCTCCATGCCATCCATTTGTTTTAAAGAAGAAAAACTTTGAAGAAAATATTTGGGTACATCTAGAATGAGCATAAGTCAAAGTTACAGGGATGGATTCTTTTTCACAATATCCTCCATACATTTGATTGATGGTGAAAGAAAATATTCTCCACTCTTTCAGTGCACTAAAAAATGAAAGTTAGCACTAAAATGGTCAAAAACACTGAAACATAAACTCCTTAGTTAATTTCATCTTTATTGAAGTTTTTTTATTGGAAGGCTAAATTAAAAAAATATAAATTTATTTCTTTTATAAAGGATGTTTTAAAATATTTATGAAATAGAATTTTCTAAAATAATTTTTTTTAAAATAAACTCTATTATTTTATCTAAAAATAATAAAAATAAGTAGTAATAAAATTTTTGAAACTGAGATCTAGCCCTTCTGTGGAATTGGTAACTCGATCGCTAGCGTGCTACTCTTCCTTTATGAGCGAAATTATATGATATAAAATTTTTTATATTTTAAAAAAATTTTAAAACAAATTAATAAATTATTATAAAAAATTTATTCAGAAATATGAAATAAAATATTTAAATAAAAAATAGTTAAAATTACTGCCAAACGGTGCTATAAGCATAGTTGGCAGACCCGAACCGACCCGTCCGGGTTTGTAAAAAGATCGGATTAATTTTTTTTAAAAATTAATTTAAAAAATTCTTTAAAATTAATTAAAAAATTTTAAATTGATGATATATTTAATATAAAAATAATTATTAATAATTCTATGTTGAAAAATGATATGTAGTTTAAACTTTGTATTTGGATGTGATAATGCAAAAATATAATTGCTTATGTCTTATTTGTAAATATCAATTATTAGTGATTTTTAAATTTTTATATTGTAAAATATTTAGAATCAAATATGTATACCTAAAAAAATTTGTTATATCTCTTTTATGATTTTTCTATTTTATGATTTTATTTTTTTCTAATCTCCTAATTTATTTAAATATTTCTTATTATAAATTTTAGTTATTATTATTGTTATTGGTGGTGGCAATACTTCAATTTTCGCTGTGATTATTATTGCTGTTGTTGTTGATAATAATGCTATAATAAAAATATTTTAATTTTTTGCTATGATTACTATTGCTATTATTATTGGTAGTATCATTGGCAATAGATTCTTACTGTAATTATTGTTATTATTAATTAAAAATGATTTAATATTATTGACCCGACGGTTTGACCCAAGAACCGTGACTCAGACAATTTTTCGGTTCGATGTCCGGTCCGATTCTTACAATTATAGCTATAAGTGGAAAAAGAAAGCCCTAGTTTTAATTTATCACTGCAAAAGCTATAAAATTTAAGAGCATATTTTGACAATATTTATCACTGCATATTAAAATTTTTATTTCATTTTTAAAAATTTGTTAAATTTTTTAAAATATGAAAAGTGCAGATGATTTGTATATTATAAAATTTTTATATGTATAATTTTATTATTTGTTTAGGTAAAAAATATTAAGTTTGTTTTTCTAAAAATTTCAAAATAAATTTCTTTTAAAAAAACTTTTATTTAAGCACCCCAAACGTTTCCTAAATTGTAACGCACTTTTAGCATAATTTTTTTAGATTTATTAAAATTTAAAAATTTAAAAATATTGATTAAATTGTAATTATGAAACAATTATAAGCATAAATTTTTTTAAAAATTACTAAAAAATTTCTATTTTGTTTTCTAAATATTATTATTTCAGCCATTTTAAATATGACTTTGATATTCATAAAGAAATTATTTAATTACAAAAGACCCAAAGAAAAAAAATATACTAGTTTAATCAAACTGTGGAGTATCAAAAAATTAAAAATAAAAACTTATAATTTTTAAACTAAAATTTTTTCCAACATCTTTATGAGAGAACTTTAAAGCTCATGATGACCTAATAATAGTTCAATTAACTTATTCCTAGTCTAAAAGAGATTAAAATATAGGTTAATTAACTCGTAATGGTAATTAACTCATAACACGTGTGCTTTCCTTTAGAAGGAAAAGTAATTTGAACTAACTAACTAGGGAAAAGAATAAGGCAAAGAATAATTAGGGGGTTAATTAAGTAATCAACTTAGTGGGATTACTTACTTTGCACTAACATAAGTTAAGTACTTAGTTAATAATTCTTTATTTTATTTTAATAAGTGGACCATGATAAACAACTTTAGCAATTTTACGTCCTTCAAATTTGGGAGTACTTAATAGAATGAATTTTCAAAAATTAGCTTACTTTGAGGCATTTGATAAAAAAGTATTCATCTTTTATCTAAAAATAATAATAAATTATATATTTATATAAATTTTATAACATATAATGTTTATGTATTTTTTTAATTTAAAAAATACTGTAAAAATTTACTAAAAATAAAAAATAAAATGAAATAAAATGGAGCGACAAATAATTCCTTATGTGTGCGTTTAGGAGCATAGTTGTAAGAATCGGATCGACGTCGAACCGAAAAACTGTTCGGATCACGGTTCTCAAATTGACCCACTGGGTCAACCGATCGAACCGTCGGATCAATAATATTAAAATATTTTCGACCAATAATAACAACAATTATAGTGAAAAATTTACTGTCATTATGACACTATCAATAATAATAGCAGTAACAATCACAGTAAAAAGTTAGAGTATTTCTACTTAGCATTACTGTCAATATTAAAGTAACAAAATTCACAGTAAAAATTGAAATATTATCACTGGCATTACCACTACCGATAACAATAATAACAGCGAAAATTTATAATGAGAAATATTTAAATAATTAAACGATTAGAAGAGCATAAAATTATAAAATAGATAAATCATAAAGGAGACATAACCAACTTTTCTAGATATAAATATTTGAGTCTGAATATTTTACAATATGCAAATTTAAAAATCACTAATAATTGATATTTACAAATGAGACATTATCAATTGAATTTTTGCATTATCACATCTAAATGCAAAATCTAACTACATATTATTTTTCAACAAGACTATTAATAATTATTTTTGTATTAAATATATCATTAATCTAATTTTTTTAATTAATTTTTTAAAATTTTATTCAACACGATTTGACCTAGGCGGACGAATCGATCGGGTCGAAACAGATCAATTATATATACAATTTTTTTGCAAATTCGGACTGGTCTACCGTTTGGGTTGACGATTTTCGGATTGACCTGGATGGTTCGATCCGGATCTGAAAATTATGTTTTGGAGTGCTTATCACTCCAAAAAAATTCATTTCTAATTTCCAAAAATTATACATAATTTTTTAAAAGTTTTTTAAATTTAAAAAATATAGATAAATTGTAGGGTATTCATAAAATAAAATATCTAAGGCTTCTTTTTGCGAAAAGCCTTGAAAATGTACTTGTCACGAAGCATTACATATTTGGGACACAAAATTACGTTGTAGCAAATTGAGGGGTCTAAATCATTTCTTCTCTTAATTGGAACAAAAACAACTTGTGTGCAAGTTCCCACCAATAATCATATTTGTTGTCGTTGATTTTTTTTTTTTTTTTTATATTAATATTGGACTTATTAATTATTATTTATAGTACCAAAGGAATAAAGCTGACAACAAACAAACAAAGCAAATAAAAGGTGGTCCCCTTTTGCAAAAAGAGTTAATTTATATGTGTTTACCAACTTTACTTGATTAATTTCTTTCCTAGTGTTGTTTTCAAAATTTTATTTGACAATATTTACCAAAAATTTGCGAAAACAGGCTTACTTACCAAAAATTTACCAGAGTTCTTCCTCTAATTTATAAGATATTCATTTTATCAAAATTTTTCAATATTCAACAAATTTAGTAAAAATTTTATTTCGTAAACATTTTCAAACTTCCATTGTATATCAATCGCACATTTATCTATAAGAACATGGATGGTTAACATATATAACGGTTACACCAAATATCTAACTACCAATTTTATAAATGGAATCTTAACTACGCACTCTCCGTTTCAACTCCATTTTAATTTTTTACAGTATTTAAAAAATTTTAAAGTTCGAAAAATATAAATGAATTTTACGGTCATTAAATTTTTATACATATAAAATTATTATTTTTTAAGCTTAAAAACAATAAGCTCATTCTCGAAAATTCTAAAAAAAAAACTCTATAAAAATATATATATTATTTGAAGCAAGCTCCAACTTATGGAATAAAGCTACATACATTTTTTTTACTCTCTAAGAATTATAATTTACAAGCTGACACAAGCCTTCCTCTATATAAACACTTATATGTTCTAGCTAGCTACATCTTCATTACCTTCTTCTTCTTTTCCTCTGTTTCATGTATTGAATTTCAAACTGATCAAAAAAATCCATAAAAGTTTACCTATCAAATTAAAAATGTCTTCAGCTTCAGTTTGCCAAACAATCCAACCATGTTTAGAGCAGCAGCAGCAGCAACAACAACAGCAGCAGCAGCATTTCTTTCAGTTGCTGAAGCCCTCACAGGTCAACATCAGTTGGGTTCTGCAATCATCTCCATACGTGAAGCAGTCGACAGATTCTAAAATCAGCATTACTTCAAGCAGAAACTCATCCAGTAATCAAAATCTTTTGCTGAAACTGGAGAAGAAGAACTTGGAGTTGTGCACTGAGACGCTAGGCTGCGAAAATGGTGCTGCTTATACTGTTCCAGAGCTGATCTATAACAACGAAATGGCAGACAGAACACTTAACCGCAAATGCAGCAGCTGCAGAGTTGGTAATAGTGCAAAAACTTGGAGTTTTCCTCCACCACTGACGACTCTGTCCGGCGGCGAAGGCCGTGTTAAAATGGTTAGCAGCAGACAAGACGGTCGGCTTCGTTTGATTCCGACAAGAGTGAACGTGTTACAAGCAGAGAGAGAAGATGGTAGGCTTCGGATTCGAATTCTTCCATGCAAAGCTTTTGCAGAACCGAATAACCAGAAGGACGACATTGATCATGAAGAAGACGAGATGAAGAGTTGCAGTACTGAAGGGTTTGTGAGACAGAGTGCACCTATAGCCGCAGGGTGTAAAGAAGCAGAGGCTTCTGTTGCTTCTGCAGCTTCTGCTTCTGCTGCTGCTGCTGCTGCTGCTGCTGCCGCCGCCATGATTGTTTGGTGGCAAGCTTTCTTAGTAGCAAGCTCTTAAGAGACGTTAAGTTACTTAGTTTTTCTTCTAATTTTTAGTTCTAATTAAGTTGCTCTGTTTTTGTTTCTGTTTTCTTTTTGTTTTTAAAGCTAATATATATATATGTAGATGCTTATTATAAGTTTCATCTGTGTTAGATTGTGTTAACTATTAATGAAGAATATTAACACCTTACTACATTAAATCTAATTCTAGATACTCCAAGTTCAAACACTAAGGGCTCTTAACTCATTTTTTTTATAAAAAAATTACTTTAATACAAAATAAATAAATATTTTAAACTCGTTTTTAAAAAAGTGAATTCAGCTCAAAATAACACGCCTAAAAGAAATTCTCTGTTGAATATCTTTGGTTTTATGTTAATCACATAATGAGATTTTAATCAAATTTCTTACACTCAGCTTTATTTTCTTTTATTATTCTAATATTAAATACTATTAGATAGGTTATGGGTAGAACTGCACTCGTAAAATCTAGTTTACGTAAGAGTGTATTTCAATTACACAAAAAATTCATTTTTTTGGTTAAATTTTAAATTTGAACTTATTTTTTATATTTCAAATTATGCTGAACTCACCAAACTCAAACTTAATTCAGTTCTTATCATATTAAGTTCAACCGAACTTAATATTATATAGAATTGACTTTTTACCAATTAAAACACACCATAAAAAAGTGTCCACGTCTATATAAAGAACAATGTGAGACTAAATCTACCGAAAAAATACGAAACATAAAAACAACTATTGAATTCAATTCCTGCTATTTTTCATGAACATTCATCAATAATTCATACGTAGGATCTTCTCCACTACAATTGAAATCCAAGTAGGTACTTTATAGGATGAAAAGGTTTTGTATTAGAATGTGGGTGGGGGTATCACTGAGAGATCTTCAAAGTTTTGGTAAAGCACATGCAAATGTTTTCATTTGCTTCACTTATTACACAACATAATAGACAAAAGATTAAAAAATAACTCAAGTTTGTTGGCCTTCTTTAAATGAATCGAAGGACCCCAATATGGTTTGTGAGAAGTGTCATATCTCTAAAACTTTAAAGAAGGACTTGTTTACTTGTCAGAAAGGAAAGTTATTAAAATTTTAATTTAAATATTAAAATTTTATGATTTTATAATTTTACTTTATTAAAATGATCATATTTTAAGTAAATTATTTTTTGAGTAAAATTCTATCCGAATCTCGATTTAAATTTTAATATCGGTAAGATTTTGATCTTTTTATGACATTATACGATTTTAATTTTGAAGGACTATTTATAATTAACTAAATTTGAAGAAATTTTTTGTAAAATTTTACAGAGTTTTTTATAAAATTTAAGATTTTGAGAATAATTTTGAGTAGGGGTGGCAATATATGACCCGATCCGAAAATTCAATCCGAAACCGACCTATTTAATCAGGGTTATGGTTGAAAATTTTGACCCGTATAAATATATGGGTTGGATTAGAGTTGAACGAATTTGACCCGGTTATTAAATGGGTCGATCCGGGTTAACCCGAAATTGACCCACCAACTCGAAATATCAGCTTTTGAAGGAATAATTCTTGATTTTTTCTTACCATATAATAAAATATTGGCAATAAAAATAATCGATAATAGTTATTTACAAACTATTAAATTATATTGTATTTATAATTAATTCTTTATTTTTATACCTTAGTTTTTTTAAAATAGTGTCAGATGAAAATTATAATATTATCGAAAGTATTACTATGTAGGTATTTATTGACGAATTTAGATTTCGTATAAAAATTTTTATAAAAATTTTGTTAGATAGATATATTTATAAAAAAATTTATCAAAATTATTAATATGTATTTATAATCATAAATTTCAGCTGTTATCATGTATTTTTAAAAAATAAAAATAATATATTTTTTATATTGTAAGGACCGATGAAGACATTAAGAAATACATATTTTGTCGGACATAATTATATTTCGTCAGTAAAAATATCGTCCACTTTCATTCGAACTGATCTTATAATTTCACTGAAGCTTAAAATATAAAATTAATAATTAATAATTTTAATTATTAAATGGGTCGATCCGAATTTGACCCGGTTATTAGTAGGTTGGGTTAGGGTTGACAATTTTGACCCGTATAAATTCATGGGTTGGATTAGGATTGAACGAATTTGACCCGATTATTAAATGGATCGACTCGAAACCGACCCACCAACCCATATTGCCACCCCTAATTTTGAGAGATTTTTTATAAAATATTGAGAGGTTATTCTATAAAATATTAAAAAAATTTAAATTTTGCAAATATACTAAAACTTTTTAAAAAAATACTAGAAAAACTTTTATAAAAGATCCTAAATGGTAATTAAAAATTTTTTTATAAAATTTATCAGTATGTAGAATCTTACGATCTTAATTTAAAATTCCGATTTTACGATCATACTCAAGCGGATTGATCCTATCTAAGATTCCGATTTTGACAATCTTGTCACAAAGTGAATCGAAAATGAGTTTTTAGAAAGTGAACCTATTCGGAACTCAATTTTGGGTTCAGAAAATAAATAACGAGTAAAAAAGAACGCATCGGAATTGTCCTCGACTTGTCATTGTCTCAATGCGAGACATGAGCAAAACCATGTTTTGCTTGGGCTTTTGAAGCTAGAAGAGGAGAAGTGCCAAATATTTTTTGGTTGGTTTTAACACAAGGGGACCAATCAATCCTTCAAAACCAAAAATGTGTTGGCGATTTCTAGGAAAGTTTTGTGCTTTTTCTATACCTAATTGATTGTTTTCATAACTGGAAGGCCAACCAGAAAGGTAATAATTTGTTAAAAAATAACGTAAAATAATAAATATCCACAAGAATATGCATACTTTGTTTCCATAGCTCATCAACTAAGTACAACTGAAACTTGAATGAAAAAATTCAATATTAATAAATAAAAAGTTATAAATGTGATTTCAACACTTACATATCGGTTGCTAATTAAACATATAACCGTCAAAAAATCACTTCCGAATGATTTGGTCATTACTTTCACAAATTTACTTTCAGTAACTCGCACTCTAAAAACTTTCTTTATAAAAATTCATTTTCGAATCACTTACGGATAAATAAAACACGCCCTTAAGCGACAACTCGGAAATTTTGCCTAGGTCTATTAATAAGCTTTGTGGAGATTGATGATTCTTATCCTATGTGAGTTATTTGTTCTTACCATGAGTTCATTGATAAAAATCTTTATTGGTTCTTGTGCTATGTGTATCACTCTTCATAACCACGTTCTTCACAATAAGTGAGAATCTTACCATATCACAAGTTTGCAAAGTGAAGACAAAGAAAATGACTGTTGGATTCATTGGTGATATGTTGGATGATTATTGGAACCTTAAGCCTAAGCCCATGAATGAAAGACACCTTGCTCTATGAAACCTCATGAAATAACCCTTCTGCTAGATTTGGCATATATTTCATAGCCAGTACTTTTCAGAGCCTATTTGGCATTGTCTAAAACTAGGGACAGTTAGTGTGTGTTCTTTTACACCGGAAACAAAAATCACTTCCGTACAATTTTCTATATTTTTATAGTAATTTATATTTTTAACTCATTTTTTGAAAATGCGACTAAATACTTGTTGATGGTGGTTGCGATTTTCAGAAAATTAATAATAATAATAATAATAATAATTTATAACGCTAAAAAAAATTTATTTTTTAAATTTTAAAAAATTTTGTATAATATATATAAATTTTATTAAAAATAAAAAATAAAAATAATAATAAGCACCGTCAAACACAGACTAAAGCTCATTGCCAAAGGATTCAAAGTTGAATGGAGTCCGTGATGGAGAAACCTATTTGCAACCATTTTCTCATGGTTTTGTCTACAAACTTGAAAGGCAACTAGGTACGACCATGCTATTGGGAATTAGGGCGTGTTTAGGGGTGGAAGTGGAGTTTTGAGGGAAGTGGAGTTTTTAGGAAATAAATTTAAAAAATAAAATAAAAAATAAAAAATATTTAATAAAAAATAAAATTTTATATTAATTATATATTTTTAGTAAGTTTTAAATTTGAATTTTTTAAAAAATTTTATTGATAAAAAAATTTATTTTAATTTTTATAAGTATTTATGTGAAACTTGAGTTTAAAGGAAGTGGAGTTTAGAGGTGTTAGTAAACACGCCCTTAGTATACTTATGAGTCTCGTGCATTATTCAATAATAAAAACCAAAAAAAAAATGTGGAACTTTCTTGTTCAAGGATATATTCCGACAACGATGGTTCGCAAAAGAAAGAGATACTGTGTTTTTTTCTCCTCTTGTGATAAGCCCCTGCTTTGAAGAAGACTCTGATGCCCTGATGAGTTTGAACCATTGAGAAGCTCTATCAAAAGGGACGTTTGGCTGAACGTTTTCTCAACATTCATTTTTTATTTTATATTTTTTAGTACATATTTTATAAATATTTAAAAATTTTATTTAAAAATTTTATATAATAAAATTTTTTTATTATATATTATTATTTTTATTTTAAAAATAAAAAAAATAAGAATTATTTTTTAAAAAAATAAAAATATTTTTTATTTTAAAAAAACTTTATTTCATAAGACACTGTTATCGGCGGTGCTTTTTCAAAATTTCTTATTTTAACTTTTGATTTTATATTTTGTAATAAAACTTTTTTATAATATTTTTAAATTTTATTGAAAAATTACAAAAAATATAGAAATATTGTCATAAAATTAGTATTGCTTTTTTAATAAAAATATATAACTTATTCTTTAAAATATCTTTCATTTAAAAAATATTGGATCAGAAGGGTTTGAACTTTGAAGGAACCGTCAGAAGGCAAAAAACCAAAGGCATTTAACTTCCACCAATTAAAGATTTCAAATGTCAGTGACCGTGTGGAGATGAAACACTTGGAACAGATGAAAAGTAAGAGTTCAGAATCATACAGAGACAGAGATCGAGCAGCAGCCACGGCAGGTGTGAATGTGATTCACTGCCGATCCAAGTTATCGAAAATTTTGAAAGGCATCCATAGAATCTAATGTGCCCAGTAGACCAAACCTCAAGCAGAAAAGAAAGTTGACAGGTTAAAGATAGCACTATCCATGTAATACATATTCATTTATCAAAATGGGAAATAACATCTATGATAAAAGTCTCACTTGGAAAGAACAATCTCCAAATGGACAAATATAACATTGCCTAGTGTTTAATCAACGCATACTTTTCATCTGCCTATTTCATTCATGAATATCGCAGGACAAAGGCGAGAAAGAAGATTCGTCGAAGTCAAAACTTAGCCTCAAAGCATATAGGCAAATGACTATACATCATGCTACCACAGGTTATTACTTAATCACCTAGGATAAACCCGACCCATAAATAAAAAGAGTATCCATCCATGTTCCCTAGTGAAATTGTACCCATCCCACAAAAAGCAGTCCAGACTACTAGCAGCACAACGGTAAAGGAAGCTCCTGTGCTTATCTCTTAGCCTTTGGCTTCTTAGGGTTTAAATAAATGGATCTGTACATTGTCGAAGTCCATAAGACCCAAAGCTAAATCTTAAGAACAAGGCTAAAAATCAAAAACTCCTTAAGCCAGCATTTTGAAGAGTGGAGTACCCAGTCACTGCAACACAGAAAGATGCTTAACTGGAGGAGTTTTTCCTTGAAGCATAGACACGGTATGCTGCCAACCCTACAACTGCTACAGCAGCTCCAACTGTTTCAAGAAGAATAACAATGAAGAGTTTGACAAAAGAATACCATGTACAGATAATATGCAAAGAAAACAAAGGGTAACTACAAACAAAAAAATATTTACCAAAAAGGACGTAAAAGTAACATGAATCTCAATATCATAGAACATACAGCAACAACATAATAAGACAAACCACAACAATCTAATTCATAGAGCTAGAAATGGCTTCATTATATTATCAAACCATAGGCACTCTAAAGAAAAAAAAGGACTTCTGATGTAATGCAAATGGACTGAAATAGGGGCAGCTACAGTCATGACACAAGCAAGCGAAACTTGATCATCCACCACATAGCATTCGATACATTTTCTGATAATTTAAGGAAGTATGTCACCATACCATGCACAAACAACCTATTATAAGACATTTTTCTACTATAGGGTGCTCAACTTAAGGTTGGATGAGATGATGCAACCTTAGAACTATATCAAAACTGGCCTTCTTCAGCTGTTTTTTTTCTCGACTGTAAGAGTTTTGTCTCCAAATAACAAAACAGCAAATCTGCTTAACTTGAAGTACGCCACAAATGAACCATTTAATGTATATAAGAACAGTTATCTGATCATGTTTTTACCAAGCAAATAATATATTTACGCAAACCAAACTAATTAAGTAAATAACGAAATGAAACAAGTTATTTAGGTGGAATTTAATCAGAGAGAACAGCAAGTCTAGTACTACATACAGCTAGTCAATTAATGAAGATATATAACAAACCTGACACAAACATCAGCGAACGATTGACAAGTCTACGGTATTGCTTGCGACTTCTCCCTGCTTCAGTTTCAGGAATGCTCAGATGGGGATGTTGTGCAGCAGTTACAATTCTTTTAAAAACATTGTTGAAGTCCCTCAGCTTCATGCTAACTGGTATGGGAGTTTCAATTCCCATGTCCTGGCTTACCTGAAGAGTGAGAGATTGAGGTCAAAAGAAAACAAGTGAAACTCTATGAAAGCACACACTGGCAGAAACATTCAAATAGAAACACTAGAATAATGGCGACGGCAATGATGATACAAAAGCATATATCCAGCAGCCTATGTGCAGTGAAAATTAGCATTACCCTTGTTGAATCTTGTATCGCAAGTGGATAGGGATCAAGGTCATCCTTCGCAGAAATGATAAGACAAGGAACCTCATAACCACTATTCTCTCCATGAGTTGCAACCTGGACAAGAAGCTCAGTTGCTTTCCTCCAAGAATTTTCATCAGAACTGCATGTTTAGCTACTAGTTTTAATATTCTTGCTCTACATACTAGTAAAAAGTAAGCCATAGTAAAAAGAAAATAAAATAAGTGACAAAATAGCTTGCAAAGTCATTTAGTGAGACAAAGTGGAACTTATACAGCTATTACATTTTTTAGTCAATCTAGATAGTGGGGAGACATCAACACCCAGGCACAATTATCCAGAATCTAAATAACCCTACAACCATGAATTCTATTTCAGCGGCCCTAAACATGCTTGTAACTCCCATTCAATGCACTTTTAGGATTTTCACAGCTTACAAAGACATCAAAACATTGCATCCAACTTCTCTGATCTTATCAAGACAAGCCTAAGGTGGTCTATGTGACACTCCACTAGATATTACCACATGTATATTTAGATGGAGTATGCCACAGTATACTAGCAGCCTTAAAAACACAAATCAAAGATCATGCACCTAACTGCCAATATACCTACCTAAAACTAAAGATTTAAGCCTAAGAAGCAGAAAAATCGTTCGACAGACCGAGATCTAATTACTTATACCAAAACAAAAAATATTTCAAATTTGAAGTAACGAGAAACCTATTAACTGAAATGTGATCATGAAAACTAAGAAAAGCACCACAGTGCCACGCAGCATGTATAAAATCACTAGGTTCACCAACCTGTCATGAACAAATACTGCTATATCACAGGGTGCTAAAGACTCTTTATCAGAAAGAACTGACTTCACTTTATCTTCTGGCACCTCTCGCATGACTAGAGTCTTTTTCATATCCTGTTGAAATCAACGGAATACAACTGAGCATAGAATACAAATAAACATAAGCATAAGAAAATCAACATTATAATATTTGATACTGATCTCTACTACTTACTCATAACATAAAATAAACAAAAAGGAACATCCAGACCTCCATGGTTGGTTCAGATGTTCAAATTTTCAAATAAATAAGGCATTCAATCTACTAAGCACTTAAATTATCAAATTTCTATATCAACAAAGGCTGATCAAGCGTTTTCTGAGAGATATGTTAGCACTTTCCAGAAACTGAGCCTTCCTCTTCTCTAATGGAGCTATCTCCTACTTGCAGTCACACCATTGTGCTTCCAATCTCTATCACTTACAAAAATTTATTGACATCCTCCAAGAAACCCTGGCCCACCACCCATTACAACTAGCTCCAAGAACTCAGAAAAAATACTTCCTGGAGGTCATAAGTCGTTTTACCTATAAAAATCACCTTTACTCCCAGATTAGCTCATGCATGTTAGTTTAGCGACATTTACTTCCATATGGTTATATCAATGTCTATCACTTACAAAAATTTATTTACATCCTCCAAGAAACCCTGGCCCACCACCCATTACAACTAGCTCCAAGAACTCAGAAAAAATACTTCCTGGAGGTCACAAGTCGTTTTACCTATAAAAATCACCTTTACTCCCAGATTAGCTCATGCATGTTAGTTTAGCTACATTTACTTCCATATGGTTATATCAATGTCTCACAGTTATTTGATACCATATCAAACTCAGATTATAATCCAGCTCTATCACATCTTGACCAAGCTCAAATAGTACTATATGCATCACATTATTACCCTTAACTTGCAAAATGTCATCAGCTTCTTAACCTTGTTCATGGTTGAGTCCGTGCATTCATCAGTTACCTTGGCCACCACTAATTAGCGAGATTAAATGTTTCCTGCCTAGTATCCGTGGGAAAAATTGGTCGTATGCCGCTAACAACCCTAAGAATTTAACCGAAAATTGCATTCAATTTCTATAATAAGAAGAAAGATGACAGTGGGCGAACCTTCTAATTGAGAATTAGAACCTTCAAGAAAAGTTGTTGTGATCAAGCTTAAACTAGCATAAGTGAAACATATAACAAAGCAATGTACTCTTCCATCAATGTGAAAAACTGCTTTTCCTCTATCAACCCATACTTACTCCTGTATCAACAACATTTGCAGCAAACCGCTCACTGATTGTTGGAATGTATTTGTCGTAGAAAGTCCTACATTGAAGATTGAAAATGAAAAGGTCAAACAGACACAATTTATAGAAAGCTAACCCAATGAATGGAATATATATAGACCACACACACTCACACACACATTCTAACCTTCCAATTAACGCATTTAATAAAGCTGATTTTCCAGCGTTCTTAGGACCAAACACGAAACACTGGTAAACATTTCTTTGAGACTGTTGCTTTTTACGATCTAACCGCCTTTTTCTTGTAATTGTGAATGCCGAGAGAGGGTCGCTTGTGTATCCAATGTATATAAGATTAGCCAAGCTCTTTACAGGGTCCAAAAGAGTCATCATCGCCCACTGAAAGAATGTAAATACAGTTAAATCAAGACAACTAGGCCACTAAAAATTTGTTAATCCTCCAAGGAAGTGCTTAGCTATTGTAATGAAAATCTACTTGAACTTCAGCAACTACCATATCGAAGAAGACACAAAATGAGGGGCAGTAAGAAAAAACAATCACAATGAACGAGTTAAAAGGAGAAACTCTGCGAAATGGAATTTAATATGCCAAGACACCAAAGCATGAAAAGGATACTGAAACATCATCTGTACCAACAATAAACTAATAGCTTACTGGACCTTAAGAACAAGATACGGCTAAAGTGCTAAACCCCAAAAAACAAACAAAGAACAAAAGTTAAAGAGCACAGAGACAACTAAGTATAAGGGATCAAAACATTTCATAAGAAAAATGTTAGCATAACAGGATATTCAAGGGTAAAAGACTCTGATAGAACAGAGCAGATTGCAAATAGAACATAATCATAACAAACCAGACAAACAATCACAACTGAGAATATAACAGAAGTAATTACAGGTAATAACTCACTTCTGAGAGAAAACCTTCAAGTGACACTCCTCCCAATACATTCTTCTCAGCAGCATCCTTGTAAGGCTCATCTGCCCAAGGGCTGAAGACAAAATGCCAAAGATTTAACCAATTCGCTAGGTAAAAGGCATTCACCAGAAGTAAACACTTTAAAAGTCACTTTTTAAAGGGCGTTATCAGTTTATCACTTTTTCAAAGACAAAAATACCCTTATGTAAAACCTTAAGGGCGTGTATCAGTTTATCCGAACTCATTTTTTCCAGCCAAAACTCACTTCCAGACTCACTTCGAAAGATAACCATACATAAAAAGTCACTTCTAGACCCACTTTCAAATACATTCAGACACAAAAGTCCCACTCACTTCTCAAACCCACTTCTTAATTCCTAAGAACTCACTTCACTGAAACTGAAGCACACTCTAACTCAAGGAAGTCAAGAGAGTAGCAGGTTTAGGCAAATTAAGATTCCAACTCACTTTTCAGGTGCAGTTGAGAAGAGATCTTCAACTTCAGCAGGTCGTAGAGCTCCATCCTGCAGGAAAAGCACCAGTGAACAGTGATATTAGACCCATTCTACCAATGTCATCTGAATAAAGGATGTACATAATGAATAAAAGCAAATTGTAAAACATAATGAAAGAAAAAAGACATTATTTAGTTCATAAGTAACAAACTTATGGGCAAACATTAAAAAGAAAATAGCAAACAAAGAAAAAAAAACAACCCCAATCTATGCTCTACTTGTTCATCTGTATGTCTACATCTAATATCACTCAGATTTTATACACAGGATCTCAAATGTCATCTGTTTTAATGATGGGTTAACTTGGGTGTGCCAAAAACAGTGCCACCCCAACAAGTGCACAGCAAAAATATCTAAAGCGTGCCCAGAGTCTTGCAAACTAGTAGAGCCAATTAAGAAATGGGGCAAAGTTAATCTCTGAGATCCAGAGAATTTACATGGAGAAAAGCTTGCCAAAACTCCACAGGTGACCACAGCGAAGATTTAACCAAGTAGCAGACATTACAACCTAGTCCATTTTAGGCATGAGTACCCAACTCTGCCAATGAAGTGACCGATCTCTCCTTACTTAGTGGTAATGAGAGAGAAGTAGCTATGAATAAGTTTAGCCTTTGCTAATTTGGCTATACCTATGAGGTAAGAGTAATGCCTTTGTATTTCTGCCTGCATGCTTATGCATTGCCTTCAATAGGCATATGCCTTAGCCCCCAAATGGCAACCCGTGAGCCTATGCCATTTCAGCTTGTGAGGGCTAGTGCATAGGCAAGCCAGGCTGTGAGGGCTATGCCTCAGCAGTCTGCCTATGAAGCCCAAGTGCTTAGGCATGCTGGCCCATGGGATCTATGCCACGGCATGTCCTTGAGCCTATGTTTAGCATGCCAACCCATGAGGCCTATACCACAGCATTCTGCCCCGAGAGACCTTGCTTAGGCATTCTAGCTTGTGAGCCTATGCAAGATGCTGCTTCACCCAACAAGCTGCCAAAAGCTCTTCCCATGAAGGCTCCTTGGTCTTACAGCCAAGAGCCGCATGAGCTTGGCAGCTTGCTCCTGTCTCTAGAAGCTTTGGAATTACACTGTCCAAGCAGTTGCATCACACTCCAAAGGCATTACCAAAATGGCTTTACTGCTACTTCCAACAATATGCTCGTCGACACATGATGTATGAAATAAGTAACGGGGAGGACAATGAGTCATGGGAAAGAATCCACACATTTAATTACAGGAAGAACACAACTACCATCAGTCGGCAAAGTTCAATTTACTTTCGCTATAGCTCTATCGCTATTATCTTCATAAAGAAATCTACAGCATGATTTACTTGACTGGATAGTTTAAGGTTATACTCTCATCCTCCAAGGCTCGCTCCTGAAGAATGGGAAGAGAAGTGAGGATCATTGCAGTACTACGTGCGAGGCAAACGATCAGTTATTCAGAAAAATAACTCAAATAAGAACAATAATGGTGTAAAATAAAAGTATATAGGCATATCGTTCATTACATTCCAGCTCAAAGTGGATACACAAAAAGTTTGGGGTGATGTCATGGTTATAACAGACCAGCACTGACCATTATCTTTAACAGGAGAAGACACTCTAATCATCATGTACAAAATTAATCGAGGATAACATGTTGGGTCAACCCAGAACTATTATCAAAACCAGCATCTTTGAGCTCACAAATTCCAAGAGAAGTCATAGCTACATGGGCTAAGTAAGATTGGAGGTAAAAGGTGGAAGAACCAATTCTTACATTATCAATGTCAAACATGACAAATGTTCCTTTCAGGAAATCCACAGCTTCATTTGTCAGCTCTATACTCTGCAAAAAGAAGTGGATGGCATAAGGGATTCAAAGAAAAATGTGTAAGATGAAAAATGCCAATCCTCACATCTAAACCACAGACATCCTAATAAATAATGAGTAACTGTTTAACAAATAATGGATGATGCTAAATATCAGCCATTCGAGTTGTCCAAGCATGAATCAATGCAAGGAATGAGATCCCCAAAACATCAGATCATAATATCTGACAAGTAACAGAAACTCAGTAATATGAAAAGTGAGAACTGTAATTGATATTGAGTTACTTTATCAAAAGATCCAACAAAACTAGCACTGAGCTCTTATGGAGGAAAACCTAATTTAATTAATAATAAGTAGTATGAAACGCCAATTATTCCTTTTTAAATTTCAACTAATAACCCCTAGGACCTTGGAAAAGGGCTCAGATTCAGTTTTAAGACCAGAGGTGCATGCTACACTAGTGAAATAACTAACGCATGAATACAAAGTTCAAACCACTGAAAAAGCTCCATAATAGAAACTATTTTGGTGATTATGATGTTCTACAAGATGAAATTTGGAAGACAATGGTGATTATTCCCAAAAAAACTATTTGCTAGACAAATAGGTCCAGTAAAAGTTCTATTAGAATGATCTAAAACCATGATGACAGATTTTTTAGAGGATGATCTGTTTGACAATTGTCACAAGACCATGCTAATACTACATAATCCACGATGCATATGCTCCTTTGCCATATTATTAGAACATGATGGAGTTTTACGAGCCACCCAAGGAAATCTGAACATGACTTGAACTGCTGAAAGACACAAGTAATCCCATGTCCAATTGCTCTATCAATTATCAGATTCAAAATAAGTGACCAGAATGGACTGACATCAATTACACAATACCAAACTCCAAACATATGTTATATAGAACCCAAAACTAGACATGAGAATTGGAGACCTGATCAGGAGCTCGCTTGAATGTTGTGGGAAGCAACTCATCCCTGAGTTTTATATCATTGTCGTACCCAAACTTTCTCAAAACTGTCCACGTTGTTTCAAGGCGACCCTTCTCTATGAAAAGAGCATGAAGAAAAAGAAAGCCGGTCAAGGTAAGACCATTTTCATTAACACCTTCAGGCATCTTTTCTTGCACAACTTTCTTGACGCCCACAATCTCACTAGGCTGAAGTGGAGCATTAAAGCACCTAACCTGTCACCATTGCCGAACATCAGTCAGTCAAGCTCCTTTTCTCCATGTGATAAGCGAAAGTACAAAGTTTCTATAAGAGATAGAGTATAAGAATAAGATCCCAACCCAAATGTTAAAGCTACAGAGACCTGAAAATCATTCAACTCCATATCACTGAGAGCACCATCTTTGTCATGGTCACAGAGAATAAAAATACGTTTCAGAGCCCTAACACACCGAGGCTTCAATGACTGCGTCTCCTGATCAAATAGTGGTGCAGTTGGATGAAGCACTGCTTTTTGAGCATAATAGAAGACCTCAGGAACCTACCAGAACCAGAGAAGGAAAAAATTATTAGAAGATTAAAAAACAAAATGTACAAATTACCTTACATTCATTCAGCTTCTAAATAGCTTGTGCAGTGAACTAAGAAAGACTAAGGAAGCACACACATCAAATTATTTAAGAAACTTGACGAAGAAAGACTCAAGCAACAATGCAGGAAATGTTTTGTGTTGCAGAAGAACGCTAGCTCAGGAAGAATTGAATTCTCAATGTTTTGTGCAAAATAATATTAATTGACCAGAAAAGATCCAAAGCCAACTTGTAGGAGCTACCAATGAATAATCTATAAACCCAATTAGATTCACATGTTGATTACCAAGATATTAGAATGGGACTGCATACGGACGTGCCTTACGTCAAAGAAACCACAGTAGTGAAGCAAACCTGGATTTGCCTGAGAGCAGAGCACTCTATGCACGTCTCAATCTCACGAAACTGCTGCATGATGGGTGACATGACTGTCTCCAGGCTAGCATGCTGCTCATCCCTCAAGTCCAGCTTACATCCAACTACTATTACTGGCACTTTCACCTGCCACGTCAAATATAAGTTGCCATCAGCAGTACCAGATAAACAAGGCCGTCAATAAACTGAAAGACAATAATGACTACAAACATCCATGCGACGGAGCTCAGGGAGCCAGTAAGTGCTTAGGCGTTCGAGGGTGGATGGTCGATCACAGGCATAAGTGAGCACGATAGCATCGGCCACCTGGCACTCAGCATTGAGCTTCCCCTTGTGCTCTGGGCTGCATGGTTCCAACATGAAGCAATGTTTAATACAGAAAGAATGCCACAAGTTTCTCCAGCAGCATAAACTAACAGGTGACAAAGATACTGCAAATCGGAAGTCAGAGCCCTTAACTTCTAATTTTAAAACTACGTATCGACTACCATATTGATTAGTCAGTGATCCAATATGACAAGATTAATTATTAAAAAAATATCAGCATGCAGAAATAATTCTAGTGCAAAGACTTGGTAAAGACTCTCTGACAATTACCAGGAACTGCAACCAAATCTGCCAAGAGCAGTACAAAATAAGCTTTTTATTATGACAAATCTCTGGATCTCCAACACATTTCAAAAAAGAATTTTCAGCATGTAACATAAAGAGGCTATCAGCCAGTATTGAGACTGTCAAGCAATCAAGCTACGTTTACAACATCTCCTGCAATACTCTCCAACAGCCACACCAACAATCTGAGTGATACAAGCTAAACACTTTATGTCAAAACGAGGAGTAAACTTCTCGCCCCAAAAGACAACATAGAGACAGAACAGAAAAGGCTAGAATTTTCCATCAACAAGTAATCAACAAAAAATGCCACAGATACTCCAGTTATCACACCAATACACTTCACAAATCAACCAATATCAACAAATAATAATAATAATTTCAACATTGCACAGAAGCATGAGGCTGATGTAGGATCAAATACCACAAGGGAAGCATGCCTATTGCTAACTACATTATAAGAACTCCGTTAAAGACCAAGCACATAAAGTAGCTGTCAAAGAATGTTTCTGTGAGCTTTGCTTGGACAATCAAAAGACATTGAGCTGTCAAATCGATAATGGGTAAGTCCCTTGCCGAAATCGAAACCATGATGACTAAGGTTTCCTCAAAGAAAGACATTTTTATCAGCAAGTAAGAACCTAGACATTAAATCAAAAATAGGGAATGAAACCCCAAATAATCTATATAAAACCAAAAGCACTCGCCTCCACAAAACAAAAAATAATAATAATAAAAGATTTCATTACTTTAAGAAAAAACAACAAAAGTTTTTCGACACGTCCAATTATTCCACTGTAAAATCAACTACATGCAATATCCGAAACAACCGATAAGAATCTCCAAACTACTCTACCAAATCTACACACAAACAAAAGAACAAACAAACTACCTAAAATTATTCAACACGAAACAATTGGAACTGTAAAATCGACAATGGAGAACACCACTTACCCAAACATACAACAAAGGCAAATAAATAAATAAATAAGAAAGCAAATAAATTTCTTCCAAAAGCAACAATTTTGAGCTGTAAAATAAACAATGAAAAGCACCACTCGCCCAATTATAACAAAAGAAAAGGCAAAATTTTCATTCAAAAGCAACAATTTTGAGCTGTAGAATCAAAAAATGGCGTTACCACTCCCTCAAATCTACCGAAACCTAAATAACTAAACAAATATTTCAACAAGCAACAATTCCGAGCAGTAAAATCAACAACGGAAACTAAGATTCGCGCAAATTTAACATGGGAAAAAAAGATTTTCTCAAAATTTTTGACAGACCTGGAGGAGGTATCGATGATGGTGATGGGAACACGATCAGGGTAGTAATCAGCAGGGAGTCTTGTCGGAGGAACAACACGTGGCACGCTCTCAGGGAATGATTCTGTCGCGATGGAAACAATCAAGCTGGATTTCCCTGTTCCTTGCTCACCAACAACAACGATCCGAACACTGCTCTTCCCCGCGTATCCCCCCGTCGCCATTTCCTCCAACACAAATCCGAAATCGAGACCAAAATCAATCGAAGAAGAAAATTTGAAGATTTTCAGATTTCGTTCTTCGATTTCTTGCGGGTTTTAAGAGAGAGAGAGAGAGAGAGAGCGGCGCTTGATGTGCTTGCAGAAGAAGCACAGCGAGAGAACGAGAGATCGCTGGAGTCGCACGTGTGAGAAAATGAGAATTTTCTTTTTCTTTTAGGGAAAAAAAAGGTGTTGATGATTTTTTTATATTTAAACAAAAAATTATTTTTTTTTCTATTTATTTATTTTTATTTTTGTTTTGTGTGTGTATATTAGAAATTTGAAGTGCCTATTTAGAAGAATTTTTAAAATAGATTAGCTTATGTAGAATTTCAAATTTAGGTATTATTTGTAAGTGCTAAAATTTTATTTCAATTTCTTATTTTTTCTTTGCAGTATTTTAAACAATTAAAATTTTTAAAAAGTATTGATGAATTGTATATCATAAAATTTTTATATTATAATAACTAATACTTTTAGGCATAAAAAAATTGAACTTATTTTTCGAATAAGCTTCATTTAAAGACAAAATCTTAAAATTTAAACACTCCCAAACTCCCTCAACAAAGAATGTTAAATATCTTTATATTGTTTCTGATTGTAAAAAAAAAGTTGTTTAAAAGTTGAGCAATTATTAGAAGCAATAAGCTAATTAGTAATCTGATTTTAGATTTTAACTCTTGATAGCATTTCTTTTTTTTTTTTCCTTGCTTTTTTTTTTCTTTTTTTTATAATTTTATGAGAGTAATAGATTAAAATTTGCAGGTATATCACATGATACTATATCTTTTTGTTAACAATACAAATTATTCAAATAAAAATTTGATTAAATTATTTGAATATAGAGTACAGCTGCTCTCAACAACAACAAAAACTAAATTTTATTTCGCTCGAAAAAAAATCAGCTACATAAATTCATTTTTTTATTCGGTTCGATTATAATCCAAAATTACAGCTGCTCTCATTCAAGAAAAAAGTTTTGATCTTCAATGATATACATTGTCTTTTCTTTTTCTCAGAAATCAGAATGTAAACAAACAATCTGCTCACAGAATTACATTTAGAGTAGCTATACAGAAAACACTTTCAGTTGATTTTGTTGCAACAAATAGAATGTGTAGCCTGACGAGTTAGAAAGTTTGAATCACTTGTTTGGTCTCGTTTGATCCATAGAAATGTTAACGTTCTGGATTTCAGCTTTCATAAGTTGTAGTTTCTGCTCAACTTCCATCAACTCGTCTTGGATTTCAGTCAGTTTACTTAACTTGCTCTCAGCTGCAACTTGGTAAGGTTTGCCCATGCTTTCCACAAAGAGCGTAAAGTTTTCCATACTCTCTGTAAGATCTTTCTCCATAGCTTCCTCTATGTCGCTCATTAAACAATCTGCCACTCTCTGCACTTTCTTGGTTGCTTCATTTCGACGTCCTGGAAATCTTGCTATAGCCAACAATCTGGTATAAAGGAAAATGATGCTTGTTTTAAGTAGATTCAAGGCCAAGTCAACTAAGTACCAGTTACAGGAAACTGCAAGAAAGAAAAAGGGAATAATATTGTAATGTTTACCCCCCAGCAGAACAAAGTGCAAGAGCGAGAAGATCCTCTATAGTGGTTGGTAAGACGGACGTTAGTAGAGAAGCAGAGAGACCAGCAGCACCCAATCCGCCGAATGTTCCAAGAACCTGAAAGACATTATGATTTAAATGCTAAGAGAGTTTTTACCTCCCACCACACGACAATAAAAAAGAGTAGTCCAGATCAATGAATTGAAAAACATTATTCAAATGGTAACGCAAGTTCATAAACAAACAGTTTAAGCAGGCAGGCAACATGTGAAGTAAATATTGCTTTGATTTAAGGACGCACCAAAGGAAGATGGCAGGTACAGAATGGTTAGGTTGTACTTACAACGAACATATAATTCCTTACAAATATGATGATGCAATGGGATCATATTCTTATATACGATAGATGCCTAATACATTCCCTGCAAAACAACTACAGACTTCAACTCCAAGTGATTTCACTTTGACAAAACAGGATGCAGTGGAGTCATACAACCACTTCTATAGGAGTCTCAGATAGAAAATCCCTTTCGACATCAGTAGGGGAAATTGGGATGTACTCAGAGGATACTAGTGGAGAGGATGATAGTGAAAAGAAGCTTTCCTCCTATTGAAGGTCACATTTATTTACTAATAACATCAGCTCCACTTCTAGATTTCTTTGAAAACCAACTTCACCTCTAACAAGAAGCATAAGTAAGAACATAGCAAGTCCTGAGTGGTACCCTGTAAGTAGGACTAAAAGCTTATATAAATGCCGGTTCCAACGAATCTAACTTTAGAAAGAAAAGAGTTGGTTTGTTACGATAGTGAGTAAACAGCCGCATTAGCCAAGCATCTTCAAATGCAATCATTCTATGCACCCATAGTGATACTAACTTAACTATCAATAGTTTATAAGAATGACGAAAGATCTTTAGAAGTTACTCACTGCTTCACGGATTTCCTGTTCAAATAGTCTTGCACTGGTACCAGGACTGAATTTCTTGACGGAATGCATGCTGAGACAATGTCTCTTGGAGAGAAGTGCAGAGGTATCTAGTGTCATTTTATCCCTTTCAACAGTAAGCAGATGCCCTCGTTTTTCAAAAGATTCAGCATAATTCTTTCCTTCACGAATATTGCAAGACTCTATCCACGAGGAATATTCCTCAATTAGTTTCTGAATACATTGACAACAGAAAGTCAAAAGTTGTCAAAACTGTCAAAGAAAATTGGAAACACGAGTTCAAATAAACACTACATACTTATGGCCTCATAAGTGTCTTCTTAGATCTTGAAGTTAGCAAAAGCAGAATATAGCCAACTGAATGGTGGAAAAGTAGGGAATTGGATGCAAATCCTTCAATCTACACATTTCAATATGTACCAACTCCACAACCATATTTTTGAGTAAAACAGCAGTGCGGGGATTTGACCCACACCACCTTGCTAGGCGGAAGCCCTTACTACCTAAGGAACATTGAACTGGAAACTATCATCACCTCTAGGTCATTTAATGGAATATGCAACGCTCCATGTTGCTTCGCTCTTTAGGGTTAATTCAATTACAATAAGAACATTTTAAGTTACATTGTTACTGCTAAGAAGAGGGAATGAATAGATGAAAAAGTACCTAGACAAGTTAAGTCACAAACAAGTACCTGGACATCAGAAAGAGCAGGAGAAAGTATTTCATGCTCGACTGCTGAAGTTACAGGAACAGAGCGTAATTCTTCACCTTTAAACGCATACGTCGTAATCAGATTTGCATTTGAAAGTTGCAGAATAGACTCAAGAAGCTTCAACACACGGGCTTTAGTCCTCTCAATCTGCGCTGCCGTTAAAATTAGTCATTAGCAACCACTGAGTCAAGGAAAAAACTAAAAGAGTTCCAGTAAGAAATGGCAAGTGTTCAATTAGAGAAGTCATATGTCAATGCTTAAAAACATTATACCTTAGAGGCTATCTGTTTCTTCCATGTCATGCTCTCATTCTCCATCCTCATAGCGTAATCCTTGGCGCTAGTAATAAGTTCCTTAACTAAAGCTAAATCCTCTTTAGCATTTTCATATTGTAGCTTCACAAGTTTCTGACATGAGACTAACAAACGATCTGCAATGTCTATAGGTGTTAAAAGCTTAATTCTCATTCTTTCTCGTCCAGCATCTGTTGAACCATCCAAAAAGCTGAAAAGAAATTTCTCAAAAGCATCAAATCCACTTGCTATCCAGCGAGGATCATTTAACAAAGATTCACTGGAGTGAAATGTCCCAGAGGATGATACAGAAACTTTTGCCTCCAGTGCAGACTGTGCAGATACAGGATATAATATCACTTCTTCTGCAGTGAGCAGCATTTTTGCATTCATCTTAATGAATGCAATTGCTTCCTCAAGCTAGACAAAAATCAAGTAAATTAAGAAATAAGTTACAGGAAAAAAAGGGAATCAAAACATGTAAGACAGTGGATAATAGACATATTCACCACTTATACCTCAGTAGCATTACGATAGAAATCCACTTTATTCAGAACAAACACCACTTTTTTCTTCCACTTTTGTACATACTGAACAAAAGCCACCTGAAAATTTGGGCATGTATGTTTTAAGATATGGCTGCTAGGAGTATTGCATATCAGCGACAAAACGAATTTTAAGAAATGAGTTAAATATGCTATAATGGAAATCAAGAAACAAGCATGAACATGATAAAAGACGGGTATAAGCAGACATTTCACAATCATTTAGCAGTACCTCACTTTCAGTCAACGGCCTATCAGAGGATATAACAAAGAGAATCAGATCTGCACGAGGCACAAATTCCTCGGTAAGCCGTTGTTGCCTTTGGAGAATGACATTTGTGCCTGGTGTATCAACGAAGTTCATCTGCTTTGTCATAAGGGGGAAACAAACATATCAAATAAACTTGTCATCTAGGAAGGACTATTGCTAAATGTAGCATTCTTCTAAGGAAAACCCAAATTATTTCACAATCACTTAGCTTTTACAAGGAGAATTTTCAAACCAAGTTGCGAAAAAAAATATATTATGAAAAGCCGTTATAGCTTCAACTAGAATAGAGTAACTACAATAATACTGCATATACTTAAAGAATACAAGGAGAGCAACAGAACTCATAATATGTTTTTTGGTATGGAAGCGTTAAAAAGTTGAAACAGATATAAAGTAACTAACCTCCTTAAGAATTGGTGCACTTAAGTAGCACATGAATTGGCCATCTGGATTTCTTTCACATCTTTCTTGCGCACTATAATCATTTTCGGAATAACATAGAACTGTTATTTCATTTGTTGTAGGAACCACTCCATATTTGAGGTACTTTCTCCCAAGAAGAGCATTAATAACAGTTGATTTTCCAGAGTTGAACTCACCCTAAAAGATTTAAACACGAAAAATAAGAAAATGGGTAAAAAGCATTTGAAAGAAAATATAAGTAACAATGGAGACAGATTTTGAAAGGCTTGAATCAGTTTCTTCTGTATAAATACACGGCTACCCTTGTAATCTATTAATAATTACAATTATATGCAAAATCTTATCATAACTATTAATTTCAAACTAATCTTCTAGAAATAAAGACAAATCTGAGAAAGAAACGAGTTAAATCAGCCATGTCAACATAATCTTAATAATCAGACTTAGTATGTTGGTGAATGACACACGAACAACAAAAAGAATCTTTCGTTCTACTAATACATGCCAAACCAGATAATACAACTAGCATTTCCATGTAGGGAGGTAAGCAAAACAAGAAAAGGGCATGGGTAACATCTTAGTAATGCACAACAGGAGCTTTTATGTGTAGAATTACTCTTTAACTTGAAAAGGTAATGTATTCAAGTGTTTGATAGCAATAACAAAGATACATTACCACAAAAACAAGCAAAAATGGCTCTGTCAGACGAGAAGCAGCATCCTCAAGAAGTGAAACTTCTTTCATCTGTCAACAATTGAAAATAACCTTACTCAAGCAGGCTGAAGAACTTATCAAAGAGGAAACAATCTGAAGGGAATCTTCAACTACCAAGCTCTAACACTAGAAGATCACCATTGGCGCAGATTTTCTAATAACTGAGATTGCTTCCTGCAGCAACGCATTTTCTGCTTCAATCAAATGTCTCTCTTTTTCTTTTGATTCTGTAAAACCAGCAAAACTTGTATCTCCATTGACTACTTTTCTGACATTATCTAATTCCATCTTAGTTGTAGAAAAACTCTCGCCTTTCTTGGTGCTACTTCCATATATCTTCTTCAGAAAATCATCACTAGCAAGCTTCATCTCATCTAAGGACATCACCAGCCCACATGCGCCAGACCGCAGTAAGCCAGATGCCACCTGAAATATTTGGCCTTCTCCAGACAGTTTAGCAATGTCAAAGAATACAGGGACCTTGACTTGCTTAGTAATAGAATCATCAAGTTTCTGGACATAGCTTTCTCCAGTGCTACCAACTATAAGAAAATCAGCACCCTCAGAAATAGATGCACTCAGTGCAGAATCAGCAGATTCAATTGTTCTTGCCACAATCGGGAGATACACAGAATCAGACCTTGACTTCATCATCATATTCCTTGCAACAATGGCAGGAATGCCTGCATATGCGAACACAAAAAGAACATACTTATCATAAAACACTTTTAGATGATCACTGTAAATTATTATGTTGCTTGAGATTATGCTTCCATTATGAAAGTTGACAAAAAGAGGACAAACGAATCGCATGAGATTGACAATTTAGGCTTGGTGATGTAAATAGATCCATTTGATGGATAGACTAGATCTTAACCATAAACTGTACAGCATTATCTTCCATGACGCTAAGAAAATTAGGGATGAACATTTTTTTACTGAGAGAGAGACAAACAGTACTAAATACTATTCATGCTACATAGGCATATGGACCAAGGGTTTTCTAATGTTGATTCCAACTACAATGTGCAAAGTCGAAAAGCCAAATGAATCTACCAATGACAGAAATGGCTACAAAACCCCAAAATTAGAAGGGGTTCAATGATGCCATTCCAAACTTCAGACTAATATCATTAAAAGCTCTAGATTTGTGTTGAGTATCAAACTGCACTCTAGGTCTTAAAATGTGTTACAGTGTGCTAGTGCCTTTTAATGTGTATGAGCTTAATCACAATCCTTTCGTTCATATCCTTCTGTAGTCAAGGTGGAATCTAAAACCCCTTTGGGATAGAGAAAATGCTTGTGAAGACATCAATGATTATAAGATCCCAAGGTAATGGGGCTTGCAATATAATGTTGTGTATCATTCGTAACTTTTGGTACTAGATTGATAAATGCAACTTCCATCACTCATATATGTCCATTAAATGTTACTCTGCGAGTTTGAAATTCCCTACTCCTCCTCCTGTAGCAATTCGAAGGGATTCAACATTCTTGTCTTCATTTGTCTAATTCACTTCCTTCACCTTCATTCTTTAACAAGTTGATAAAACAAAACAACCATTGATCCTATCCAATTCGGTAAATAAAACGAATGTCACCAAGAAATGTAACCTAAAAAAAATTACAGATTCCAATGGCGGTAACCACTACAACATGCGCTATATCTTTGAAACTAACAGATCAATGCACTGGAATTTCTTAATAAAACACATCTAAAAATTCCTAAATTAATATTTTAGGCAAAAGAATGGCAACCTTGATCAGAGAGCAAAACTCCACTAGCTCCTACAGAGGCAGCAACATCAACCCTCTCACCAATCAAAAGATAAGCCCTTTCCCCAACGACTTGCTTCAGAACAGAAGCCGCTTCATAAATCCGTCCACCACCAGTACTACCACATCCGCCATCAATCACAACAATCCCAATTCCTCTCAAAACCAACCTCTCGACCTCCGCAACCGAATCAGAACTCTGTAGAACTTGTTCGGCACTTACCCTCAGAACCAAAGTTGGAACTTTTATATCTGCTCTCTTGAATCCACCGGGAAACAGAGTGCGCAACTGCTCTTGTTGTTGCTGTTGATTTGAAGGTTGTTCTTGAGATGGGTTTGAAGAAGAGAAGGCATTGGTAATGGTGGTGACTGAAGAAGGGAAGAATCCTTGAGTTGGTTTCTTGTAGAAGAAACGTAGATAGAAGGGTTGAGAAGGGGAAGAAGGAAGACGATTGAGTTTTGGGAGATGAAGTGAAGCTGAGTAGTTGCAGGGGATTGAGAACATGGAGAACACCAGGAAGAAGAAACAAAAAATCCCAATAACAACAACAAGATCAACAAAAACAAGATCAAGAACAAGAAGATAAGAGCAACAAGAACAAGAAGGTTCTTTGTTGAATGTGGAGAGAGAGAGAGAGAGAGAGAGAGAGAAGGAAGAACTAAGGAATGAAGGTTGTGGATGCGGATAAGTTTGTGGATAAAATAAGGTTCATATTAGGAATGGGATGGACCATGGATTTAAAATATTTAATACATATATAAATAAGATAAAAATATACATTAGAGACACATCATACATATATCAGTCAAAAAATGATCGACGATATCAGATATAAAAAAATATGAATTGAAAATATATTACTAAAATTTTAGTTCAATTAAAATACGAATCGATCTTAATCAAAATTTTTGATCAAAATAATACCAAATTAAAATATATATATATTTCGATTTTAATATCTTGTATAATTTTGAGATTTTGATTGAACTAAAATTTTAATAACATATATACTTCGTGATTCGTTATATATAACTGTAGAGATTGAACTTAAAATCCTCGCTTCGAACGTGTTTACCTTATAGATAAAGTGATTAAAGTGAATTTTTTAAAAGTCAATTTAAAAAATAAAATTATAAATTATAAATATTTAATAAAAAATAAATTATATATTAATTTGATATTTATAGTAAGTTTTAAAAATAAATTTTTAAAAAATTTTTATTAATAAAAAAATTTTATTTTAATTTTTATATATATTTTATATTGAAAGTGAGTTTAGAGTGTTAGTAAACACGCCCTTCGAAATATGCATAGTACGTCTCTAAAATAATGTATATTTTTTTATATATATATATATATATATATATATATATATATATATATATAACATCTATCTAAATTTTAGAAAGTGTAGCCGGATTTTAATTTGTTTTTGGTAAAGCAATTAAATATGAGATCTATAAATGAAGTAACAAAGTAGAAGGTAAGGTATATAGTGAAATTATAAAAAAAAACAAAGAAACAATTGTTAGGCCCGGCAGCCTGTTAGGCCGGAAATTAAAACCCAACCAACAAAATCTAGACATGCCGTCCATCCATGTTAACAGGCCGGCCCGTTGAACGTGGCCCGTATTTGACATGTGATCCAAAGACATTCAAATTTTCATTTAATTGATGTTTGGTATTGTTTATTCCGTTTTTATATTTTACTTTTCACTCCAATTTTTTATTTGATATTTTTAATAAATTTTTTTAAATATTTTATATTTTAAAAAATATATAAAAATATAAAAAAATAATTGTGAAATATTATTATTATTATTTTTACTATATTTTTTATTTCAGAATTTTTTTTTTAATAAATACTACTAATAAGCATTCCCTTAATCTTTTGACGAAACTCCAAAGAAATTTAAAGACCTTCACATGCAAAAAAAGGAAAAACAAAAATAAAAAGAAATTGGTTCCCACCATTCATAAATGCAATTATTATGGTTCATTCTTGCAATATCCAGAAAACAAAAAACTAGCCGTTGCTTGCAATTTCCGTTAGCCGTTTGAATTCATTAACAACATCAACAAACAATTCAATTCAGTTCAATTCCATTCCATTCAAAACCTTCTAATTTCATCTTCAAATAAAAACAAATCTCAGAAAGAAGAAGAACAACAACAATGAGTCAGTGAGATAGATAGAGAGCTAAAATCGTAATCATGGTAGCGAAAACTCCGATCAAATCTTGTTCTTCCACTGCTGCTGCTATTGATCCAACTCTCCTCAGAGAAACACTACGAAAGGTAATTCCAATAATTGTTTTTCTTCCCGATCGAAGTGATCAGTTTTGTTTTGTTTGTTTGTTTGTTTTCTGATTGGTTTTTGATCGTTGAAGGTTGACAGATGTGTTGCTCGGCTTCAAGAACTACAGTACACCGTTGCCGATGGGAAGAAAGTTGTCGCCGGAGTTAGTCTTAGTCCGAGAAGCACTAGAGGGTATCTTAGCACAAGTCTGAGATGCAAACAAGAATCCATCAGGTCCTTTCAAAAAATAAATAAGAAATTGTATTGTTGTTATTTTCTTCATTTTGTTGATTTTTAAAATCGAAAAGTTTTCGATTTGTTGATACAGGATGAAGAATTCCACTGCTCGGAAATTACCGCCGGGGAAGTTACCGGCTGGAAATTCTAATGGTAACTTAAAATTCGGTTCATGTCTCTATCGTAGATTGATTCGAAAATTTTGAAAAATTTTGATTAATGGTTTGATTGAACAGGCGGCGAATGGCGGAGAATGTCGCTGCCGGCGATGCTTATTGAAGAGACAGTAAAGGAAATCATTCAAGCGAACGAATTCGCGAAAGAAATAATCGAGAACTCGTCGAAACCCAATCAAGTTTTTGATCCGAAAACGCCGGACTCTACCCGGAGAAAAAAAAGACCGGCAGCACAATCTGAGGACAAAAACACACAGCTCAGAATCCGGCGAACAAAAGAGAAACAACGACTCCGACGAACTCCAAACTTTGAATCCAACTCCAGCTCCAAATCCATCTCCCCTGTTCTTCATCGATCTCGAACACGGATCAACTTCAAGCCAAACAATTCACCGCCAATAAATCAGAACAATTTCAGGAAGCCGTCAGTGTCTGCGAACCGAGTTTCACCGAAGAACCGGCCATGGGCTAAAAAAACAGTTCTTTTTCCGAACCCTCTCTTCGTTCCTCAATCAACTACTACATCGCCGTTATCTCACAATCAGAGATTCTACAAAACGAGATCACCGGTCATCGTTTCAAGATCGAAGCAGAGAACTTCAGCTCCTCCTCACAAGTTCTTGATAAAAAAGGCTCCGAATCCTTCTCCGTTGAAAGCTCAGTTCGAATCCAAGAAGGCAGTACCTGCAATCGCTCCGGCGGCAACAACCGCAGTGAAACAGTCGCCTTTGAAGCTGCGGAGGTGCTCGTTTTCTCCGGCGAAATTAGCGAACAGATTGGTTTCACCATTGAAGAAACAAAAGAATCTGAGCATTGGTGGTAATAATGTTTTGGTGAGTGGGTTGAAACAAAGGCCAGTGAAACAAGGCATCAAATAGAAGGGAATGCATAACACAAGTTTTTAATATACAGGCAATTTTTACATGTATAGTAATGTAGAGATCATGAAGAATTATTTACTTATTTTGAAAGCAATAAAAAAAAAATTCAAACACTTGTTTTTTGACTAATTTTTTTTATTTCCATGGGAGTTTTAATCTCTAGTATCATTTTAAAGTAGTTTAGGATTGTTTATAAAATAGAATTTTTTTAAAATAGAAAATATTTTATCTATCTTGAAAAAATAAATTTTATTTTTTTATGTTAAAAAATAATAATAAAATCTCACTAAATAAAATTTTTTTATATTTTTTAAATTTTTAAATAAATTTTTAAAATATTTATAAAATATGTATTAAAAATATAAAATTAAAAAATTAAAAAATAGTGTTTCGAAAATGCAATCCAACACTCACTTCAGATTTGAACTATGGAGCTATTTGACATTGCGTTTTCATAAAGCTAACTTTTTAAATTTTTAATTTATATTTTTTAATAAATTTTTTATACTATTATATAAAATTTATTTAAAAAATATAAAAATTTTTATATAATAAGATATTATTATTATTTATTTATATTAAAATATTAAAATAAAAAAATAAAACTTATTTATCAAAATATAATAAAAATATTATCTATACTTAAAATATATTTTTTAAAAGTACTTTCAAACTGCGTCATATTTTACAATTGCAACACTGAGTTTACTTCTAAATTGAAATTGTATTTAGAACTTCACGTTTAAATGCAACTTTAAGCGCAACAATTGAAAGTTGCTTCCAATTTATTTTTTTTAGAACTCCAATTTTAAGTGCTCACTTGTTTTTTATTATTTTGTTTATTTAGAACTCATATTTCCAATATGGTTAAGTTGGGTTGGTAGGAGATGAGAGTTTTAATCTCTAGTAACCAGGTTAAGAGCACATTTTAGACTTTTAATTATCTGGAAATTATTTTTTTCATCATAGTTAAAATTCGGCATCATTTCACGTATTTTAGTTATCAATTCGAACTATACTCTAAACTTCACTTCTAAATTCAACTGAAATACAAAAAATGAAAATGAAGCATTACTTTGATTCAAACTAGACCATCTAACGAGGTCGGATGTTTGGATGAGCTTTTGAAGTACTTATCAAATAAATATTTTTTATTTTTTAATAAATTTTCATAATATTTTACAGAATTTTATGAAAAATCGAAAACTTCACAAAATTTGTATATCTAAAAAATTTTATATGTATCATTTTAATTATTTTTTAAGGTAAAAAAAAGTCAAATTTATTTTTCATAAATTCTAAAATATTTATTATTTTAGAAAATTTTATTAATAAGCAATCCCTAAGAAAACATTTGAAAATTTTTATGAAATAAAGCTCTTTTAATACGAAAAATATTTTGAAATGGTTTGGGAAAGAAGTTCGACTTTTTATCTTAAAAAATAATAATAAGTACACGTATAAAGAGTTTACGGTATAAAATTTTTGTGTATTTTTTGAATTAATTTTTTTTATAGAATACTATAGAAGGGTTATTGAGAAACACAAAGTGTTTATTTAAAATGATAATTACTTTAAGAGCTCAGCTCTTTAAAGGAGTTTTTTAAATTAAAAATATTTTCTATAAGTTTTTTAGCAAATAAGCTTGCCTATTTTTAGATCAAAAAATTTAACGTATAATAAATTGATAACCGATTTTAAAATTTTATTTCTTAAAAAAACTTATTTCATAAAAAATACTTTTTTTTAAAAAATTTATTTTACAAGCGATTCCAAACTGTTTCTAATTATTAGCTAACGCCACAAAAGCATTTCACGATAAGAACGTGACTGAAAAATATTTATTAATAAAGTTGGAGACTGATAAAGAAATATCACCAACTAATATGAAATAATTTCGCCAAATTTTGTTGAATTTAAGTAGCAGCCACTCAATCGTAGTCTTTAATTATTTTATAAACAATTAATTTTCTTCTACAATTTAGGATTGGCTTGCTTTGCAATGTAATTAGTCAATTATTAATTGATTAAATTTTGGATCATTAATTAATTATAAAATAATTATTGATGAAAATAATTAATTAAATGATGAAATTAAAAAAAAAAGAATTATTGTAAGCAATTCTAAAATAAAATTTATTTTTTGTTTCAAAAAAATTCTTTCAAAAGCAGAGTTAAATAGCCGCTTCAATGCATGCTGGGAATCAAAACATGTGAAAGGCCAAGACTGTTACGTATTATGTCATGAATTCTTTTTGACAATTGGGAAATCTGACATTTTTAAATTATTAGAATAGATTTTAATCAAACTCATTGGTTTAGCTTTTCAAAAACTGTTTTTTATTTTTTTTTTTTTTATTTATATTTTTTAGTGTAAAAAATTCTACTGAGATTTTTTTATTATATATTTTTATTATATTTTTTAAAAATAAAAAATAAAACTCATTTAAAAAAATAAAAAAAATAACTTTTATTTTAAAAAAATTTTATTTCATAATTACTCCGCAAACGTCCCTAAGTCTCTGCTACTTTTCCATAATATTAATAAAAAGAACTTAATAATCACAGACTCACAATATTTCTTGGTCAAGTTCTACGAGGGACTTGGAATTACTAAAACTTTATCTACAAGGACCAAACATTGCCATTTATTAAAATGTTCACAACAATCTTCAAACTCTTTTCATTTTCGATTATTTCAACAACAACCTTCTTCTTCTTCTTCTTCTTGTTTCTCAAACTCTTCTGCAATAATAGCTTGCAGAGCTCCAAGAGCTCTCCATCAATGGCGATCTCTCTCTCAAACATTTCTACACTTATTCCCAAACCTCTCTTTCTTCAAGTTAGAAAATCGTCAATGAATCTTACTCGAACACCATTGCTAAACCTTCATCAACATCGCTGTTTTCCTTCTGCACTAATCTGTCGCGCAACAGTTCGTGAAGAAGGACACCAATCTTCGTCGATGTCTTCACTAATCACCGAACTGCAACGCGAACAATCAGCACTCGGAGAAAAAGAAGAAGAAAAGTTCTTGGATCAGTTGGACAAGTTCAATACCGAGTTAGCAGACCGGTGGCAAGAACTCCACGGCCGCGACGACTGGGTTGGTTTGCTAGATCCGATGGACCGGTTACTCCGGTCGGAACTTATCCGGTACGGTGAGTTTGCTCAAGCCTGCTACGACGCATTCGACTTTGATCCTTTCTCGCGGTACTGCGGCAGCTCTAGATACAGCCGTCGAAGTTTTTTCAACAACCTCGATGTATCTAAAATCTCCGGTAGCGGTAGCGCCGGAGGAGGTGGGAGTTACGAAGTAACCCGGTTTGTCTACGCTACTTCAAATCTCAAAATCTCCAACTTCTTTACAAGATCACGGTGGCCGCGTGCATGGAGCGACAAAGCTAACTGGATCGGCTTCATTGCTGTCTCCGACGATGAAGCTACGAGAATCCTCGGACGACGAGATATAGTTATCGCTTGGCGAGGGACGGTAACGAAACTCGAATGGGTTGCAGATTTAATGGATTTCTTACGACCGGTTGCCGCCGAGGGGATAAACTGCCCTGACCCAGACGTCAAGGTTGAATCTGGTTTCGTAGATTACTACACAGACAAAGATCGTAGTTGCAGATTCTGCAAGTACTCAGCCAGGGAGCAGGTGCTCTCCGAAGTTAGTAAACTGGTGAAGCTGTACGCAAACGCCGGCGAGAACATTAGTATTTCCGTCACCGGCCATAGTCTTGGGAGTGCACTTGCTACTTTATCAGCGTACGATATAGTCGAGATGAAACTTAATGTAATCAAAAGTAAGAATATTCCGGTGACGGTGTTTTCGTTCTCCGGTCCAAGGGTAGGGAACAGGGCGTTCAAAGAAAGGTTTGAGAGTTTGGGGATCAAATGTTTGAGGGTCGTCAACGTTCATGATACGGTGCCGAAGATGCCGGGGTTGTTATTCAACGAGAGAATTCCGGCGTTCGTGCAGAGAATGGTTGAAGACTTGCCGTGGAGTTACTGTCACGTCGGGGTTGAGCTTGCTCTCGATCACCGGAGATCGCCGTTCTTGAAAGAGACCGGAGATCCGGCGTGCTTGCATAACTTGGAAGCACATCTTCACTTGCTTGATGGGTAAGTCTTACTTGCTATTATTATTTTCTAGATAAATTTAAACTTATGTTTTACATTTTTTAAAAATAGTTTTATTCTAAATTTTTTTATTTTATACATATTTTAAAATTTTTATGTTAAGAAAAGTTTATAAAAAATGTTTTATAAATTGAGATTGACCACGTGAACCTCGATGGAATTTGAATAGTTTATTTCATCACCGACTGATGCTTCTGGTCTTTCATTATTTATTATTTATGTTGGCCAACTACTTGAATATCTAAACAATTAATTAATGATATATGTAAGGTTTTAAATCCATAGATATTAAACTTTTAGGTTATCTACAATTGTTTTCAGTAGAAGTTTAGAAACACTTAAAATAAAAAATTCTTATAAAATAAAAAATTATTTAAATTTCTTAAAAATAAGCTTATTAAATACTTATATTTAAGTTTAAATATTATAAAAATTTATTGAACTTCTTATAAATAATAATAATAAGAATGTTTGCTTAGGTACCATGGGAGAGGCGAGAGGTTCAAGCTAGCAAGTGGAAGAGACCCAGCACTAGTGAACAAGGCATGCGACTTCCTTAAAGACCACCATATGGTTCCGCCCTTCTGGAGACAGGACCAAAATAAAGGCATGATTCGGAGCAACGACGGCAGGTGGATCGTTCCGGAACGCCAGAAGATCGACGATCACCCGCCCGACATGCACCAACATCTCACAGAACTCGGTTTCATATAACATATATATATATGAAGAAAAGATATAAGCACTTCATTTTTTAGGAAAACTTTCGCGCACTCCACGGCTAGTTTTGGTCGAGAAAACAATCAAATCTAATATATACCGTTAGATATGAAAAATTACGAGTCGATAATATCGCTGATAAAATTTTAATTTAATTGAATCACAAACGTCTTCCATCCAATCACTTGTCAGTAACACGCTTTGGCCAAATCAATGTCGATTTAAAATTTTATCAGCGTATTATCGATTTGTAGTTCTTCATATTTAATGATAGAAATTAAATTTGAAAATCTCATCGGTCAAAAATAGCCAGAGTGTACAAAAATATCCCAAAAAAATATAACCCTTATTTTATATATATAATTATATATAATGAGACCGGATTTGATATGCCTGTACAAGATAAAGAAGATAATAATTTCGAGAGCAATGTGTGAGCTTTGACTGAAATCAAATATTAGTATTGTAGATATAGACAATGTCCTTTCCTAATATAAGAAATCTTTGTGTAATGTGATGCGCACATACTATTTTGAAATGGATCGTCGAAGAAACGTTGAATGTTGAACAAGTTGAAGCGTGTTTTAATTGATAAAAAATGCATTTCATAAAATGAAGTTCGGAAAACTAAATTTAGTAAAAAGTAAATTAAAGATGAATTCGATAAATTTGAAGTAAACTTAAACACAAAAAATAAATTCAATTTAAAATTTGACAAAAAGAAATTCCGTCCAACCGAAACGCACTGTTGACTTCTTGTGCTACTTGGTTGGAAATAAATTTCTGAAATAAGTAAAAAATAAATTGCTAGAAAATAATTTTCTAAAAATAAATTTATAAAAGTAAATATAAAAGACCACTCAGAATTGACTCCCAATTACTTCTGAGCAAAGTAAGCAATCCATAAGACTCGAAACTCTTTGACAGATTCCTGTCTACTGCAACATGTTTTAATGCCGAGAGTTTGAGAGTCATACCAAGTTACTGCAACAGGCCATGAAAGAGAACTTTAGTTAAAAGCAAAACCAAGGCAGCCGTAGCTTAACACACTTCACAAACTACCTACACCACACCGCGAATCCACTGCAAAGTCTGACCTTCTTTGGAGTTTCGAAAACATGAGATGAACGGTTGTGTATATCTGTATCAACAGTCAGCGGTCCAGGCTCGATTAAATGTTGAGAAATCAGAATGACACCAGGGCACAGAGGCTCCAGTAGAGCTACACAGTAATCTTTTGCGTTCTCAAAATTGTGTCTAGATAAAGACGGTTTACAGTGCTAGACATTTGAAGAACAGAAATTGCTGCCGCTCGCAATTCTGTGGCCGTGGCATACCGCTGATAACAGAACAACTCGGCCTATACTTTGAGTGCAGCCTTGTGGACCATAGTCTCCTTGTGTATTTGGTGACAGCTCTTCTCCACAAGTTCCAGAAGCTTCTCTAGATTCATGGCCCATGAGTTGAGAATTTCATTGCTCTCTTTTGGAGCCTGGAACAAGACGATTCCCTTGGGCCTGTCAATCTTGGCAATAAGAGCCTTGGAGACCACCATCTCAGAGAGATGCTTCTCAGCTTCCTGCAAAAAGCAAAAATGTAAAGAAGATCTCAGCTTTCTTGACATTTAGAAAAAGGTTACGGTCAACTGACTAAGAAATAATGCATTTGGAGACTTAATCATTCTTAATAATAAACTCGAAGCACGGCATTCATGCAATAATGACATAGCGTGGAAGCTACAGATTGCTTGCTTTGCAAATGCATCACTCATTAACAATATACATTCAGAAGCTGAGACCTCACTTTCTCAAAACATAAGGTCAGAGAAGAATCTTTCAGATCTCTGTATAGAAGCTACTACCAAGTAATGAGGTCTAAAATTGCACTTGAAACAGTAAGGAGAAAAGCTCTTACAGACCACTTCTATTATCACTCCTAAAAGAAAAGAGACAATCATTAAGAACTTCTGTCTTCCTTTTGCTGCATAAACAATCATTTGAAAAGCAAATACAGATAGGTTTGTAATGATGGATCCAAGTGGTGTTACTTAAGTAATAGGAATCTGTCATAAGGTTCAAGTAGGTTTCAAATTGTCTTATAGTCATTGTGTTAAAGCTTAACACTTTTCTTATAAATTAAGTAAAATGCTACACGCACAGCTATGAGCTACATTCGTTCAATATGACAATATAGATGTGGCATTAAGTAAACTCGAGAGAAATCTTACAGTAGGTGTACAAAAAGCAATTACTGGCTTTTGACATTTTTCAAGGAAAGCATGCATAGATCAGATATCAAGCTAAACTGAGCAAGAATTTAACAATCCAATGAAGCTTTTAAGGGTAGATCTAGCAAGTTTAATTCACAAATGTGTGGCATTCAGTGATGAATTACACCCGCAAGAAACAAGACAATTATAGACGAATTTTGTTAAACAGGGACTAATACTTTTCCTTTTAGATAAGTATATCAGACTTGATCAAAAGAATACTAATATTGATAGAAAAATAACAATAAAAAACCTTTTAGTTATGGATGACAAACAATTATGCTAAACAATAAGTGTTTCAATTGTCCTAATAAGCACAAACCTGTAAACTGAGGCACAACAAATCTTCTAGCCTTGTCAAAGTGATCCTGGAAAAATACTTGGAAACCACCAAGATATTCTGAGAAAAAGAATTATGCAAGTCAATTCACACATTTACTTTGTATCAAATTTATTAACAATATCTATAGCATCTTCATACATACATGTTCAATGATCCTCAGTCGAAAATCTTCAGCTGCCTTTTCACCAAGGGAACCTCCAAGCATATTCTTCTCGTTGTCAAATTCATCCTTGTACATGTTCCATAGATCCGTCCATCGAATAACCTCTATGGTAACTAATTGCTTCAACAGTAACCTGATAAAATTATACTAAACTTCACAAAAGCAGATATTATCTCAGTAAGAAATGCCATAATTGGCATCCACAATGAGAACTAGAACGGAGATCCAACACGTACTGGAACTTGGGAATCTCTGAAAGATTTTTGTCCTCTAGAGTAGAATTGAGAAGACTTGACTGCATTGAGTCATGTGGAGACAATACCAAATACCAGCATATTTTCCTAAGAATCTACAATTGTCATCAATAAAAAATTTACAATGACAACTCCAAGAGAACTTCATAGATGCAAGGGGCATGGCAGAAACTTACAGGGATCCATTGAGATTGATCTTCCTTTACAGATGGAATGTCATATATCGCTAAGTAGCAACGGCAAATTTCAAGATAAGAATTGCTGTGGGAATGATACCTGCAACCACCAAGTATTGACTTAAGAGGCTGCCCTCTATGATCATCTCTAGAAAAAGATCGACTTTCACGTATTGTTCTATGCTTATAAAACTGAGCACTAAATTGTTCTATGCTTATATTAAGAAGACCTGACAGCGTTGAGTTCTTAATAAAGCCAAACTGGCTGAAACCTAGATTTTAGGGTTTGAGCAAATTTTATATGCCTAAATATGTAGTTGTCTTCAATTACCTCAAGTTACAACACAAAATTAATATATACTAATTTCTGCTGAGAGCTTTACGTTCGAAAACAAATACTCACAAGATTCAAGAACCAAATGTCATTTCAATGTTTTCTGCATACATCAACAGATATAGCATATCAACAACTACACCTACATAAAAACACAAGTACAAAGAAATAAAGGCTAATTGCTGAACAGAAAACAGTATCAGATCACATTCTGCAGCATCATAGAGATCTTAACTAATCATGATTATTCTGCTATACAAGCTATGCAAATATCCATAACTAATAATGTAAATAAGCAAGTAACATTTAATTCAGGAAATTACAACAGAGACCACACAGCAACTGGTATGAGAAGTAGAAGACAAAGACCTTCTGTTCAGAGATTAGTAAAACGAAGGCACCGTTTCATATAAAAGTACACATAACAAGCACTTTTCATAATAATAACGAAGTGCTCTATTGATATTTTGGTTTACTATAAAATTTGTTTAGTTTGGTAGAGGTTCTACTCTAACAGAATTTTAGCAGAAATTAGAGTATTGGTATTTCAAGAGAGAAGAGCATTTGTCAATAGAGGTTTATACAAGGGTTTGAATAACTTGGAGGAAAGTGCTTTAGAAGAGACGAGAACAAACACAGCAAACAGCACTTTCATAAGTAATTATCCTTTTAATAGAAAATACCTGAACAGCAAAAACTCTAATATTAAAAGTACTTCATAATTAAAATTTTATAGAGTACCTTTAATGAAAAGAATAGCCAGACCAAACGGTGTCTTAAGTCAACTTACCGAATCATTAGCTCATAATAAATGCGCTTCAATTCCAACAAAGAAGGTATCTCTGCAGGAGCCTCTTCTACGATATTATCACCCTCTTTTGGCTTTTTCTTATCCTTTGAAACATCTACAGCAAAGCCCCTTGGGTTTACTTTCCTGGATAAAATCTGAGCTCGCACATAATCTTCACGGTCTAAGCATAAGCGGACCTACAATTGCAGCGAAAGGGAAATGAGATACAATAAAGTGCAAGACTAATATGCTTAACCATGACAGAATATGGATGAAGCAATTGTACTTGTTCGAGGATAAATGCTATTTTTTCTGTTTTTGCCATTGCTCCAAATGTTTCCACCTGTAGAGGGCACAATTGTTATAGTTTCAGAACTGCAGTTTTAGTACAAAGTGAGCTGCAATTTTTGACCTAAAACATAAACTAGTACATACAGCAACTTCTTGCATTAGATCAGCAGCTTCAGCAAGAAGACCTTGCTCTTCTTTGATTTTAGCTAGCTTTTTGATCAGACGTGCCCTTTCTATTTCAACATATATCTGCAAAGCAATTGATCGATCTTATACTGCATACAACATTGAACTTGTTCTGCAAAGAACATGCAGACCTACTAACAAAATCAATTTATTAATTTACCTTGCCAGCAGATACAGTGTTCAGTGTTTGGATCAACTCTATGCGGGTATCAAGATCTGGTGTTTTATCAATATACTGCATCGCTTGTTGAACCATTGCAGTAACAGCCTGCAGATAAACAAACCAGAGTGTAATAAGTAGATGAATTAGAACATCAAAAGAAGCATCTTGAAAAGAATTGAATCCAAATTGCTTGACCAGATACATAAACCAAATGTGATCTGTCAGAAGAGCTATAGTATTAAATGAAGTACCAAAAGAAACATAATTTCTTGCAATGTGTATAACTGTTTTGTTACAGTACAACTACTGTCCAGAAACAAATTTGGCAACAACAACAAAGAAATGAATAAATAAACCTCCAACTTTCTCGTGGAATAAGCTACATAGTTGCTTCCGTCAACTACTTCAGCTATGATGCGAAGAAGAGAATAATGAAAACAAAAGCTACAAACTTGATCTAGCTAAGTTGATTCTAGTAATTCATTGTCTAATAGGATAACTAATCTACACACAGTTCCTCCTCTATAACCTTTTATCACATAATCTTCTAAGACAGCTTAGCTCCTATCTAGAACAATTACAATCTTGAAACAGCTACCCCAAATCCACTACTTGAACAACCTATTAATAAAACAGACTGAAAACTCCCTATTAGTTCACTTAGTAGCAAATACCAACAATTTTACCTGCTTGAGTTGACCCCTTCTCTTTGAAAGAAGAACAATCTGGTCATTGAGAGTTTTCCATGCGCCGGCGTTGTAGCATAGCTCCAATATCTCAGCAACAGCTTTCTTCGTTCCAGCGACATCTCCGGCCAACCGCATCTGCTTCTCCACATTGAGAAGACTATCGATCTTCGCGTCTAAGTTATCCTCCTGCAAACAAATTCAAACAACAATCACATCACCAGATCCATACTCCAAGCTACAAACCCTAATTCCAGACTACAAATTGCTAACTACAATCTATGGAAACAAATCTTCCACCAAATCCTAAATAATTTCTCACAACAGGAAAAATAGCAAAAATAATAAGAAAAAATTGGATGATAAACAACAATTGACAACAAAATCGAACAAAAACCATTAAATGGAAGAATTAGAGATTAAAATTTTGAGATAATTTGGAGAGCTCACCATTGTTGAGTTTTAGAGAAATCTTCTCTAGCTTGGAGAGAAGTGGGAAGAAAAATCGGCCAGATCTAAGCGGCTCAGTGATGGTTAGAACTGTTTAACATCAGGGCTAGAGGTTCAAATCATCCAAACGTAAAATACGTGGAGCAAATGTAAAGCAATATTTCTAAAGGCCCGGTACGGCAAACATCAATTGTTAGGGGCAAAGTAAGTGGTTGATATTGCAAAACAAGAGAGCTTATCCAGAATAATGTTCTTTTCCTGCAATCTCAATAAGTGGACTGTTATAGCAACTATCCGAATAAATGTAAGAATTAGTAAGTATTTCAGCGCCCGTAATTTTATTTTTTTCCATCAAATTTTAAATTTTGGAATAATTCATTCATATATTTTAATTACATAAAAATTCAAAATTTTATTTCTACATACAAAATTTTAGTTTTAACTTTTTTATTTGCGCACTTTTCAATACAATTATATTTTTCAATTTTTAACACACTTTCAAAACCTATTGAAACATAAATATTGAACTTCACTTCCACTTTATTTTTTAAGAAATTTCACTTCAAATTTTTCACTTTTACGAAATTCGAAACTCGTATTTGAAAAACACTCTTAAAAATAAAATAAAAAGGAACTCTATTCTCGAAACTATTATACAGTAGCTTGATATTGCGAAAAACAGATGTTGCAAAATAGAGTATCCGTTGAGCGGTTGCGCTGGTTCCGCAACCGTCCAATTATATTACTATATTCTACGGACTGATACTGCAACTGCAAATGGAGTCGCATCATCTAAACAATGTTTTATTGGTCTCAGATGAAAAATAAGTTTTCGATAAATTAAACCCTAATTAAACCTTTGTACCTTACACGTTCCCGCCGGCGAAATTCAGCTGGGAGCAATTCGTTTTTCGTTTTTCCCCAACGACGATGAAAAAGCACAGAATCAAGAAGAACGATCACTCAGAAATAAACAAACAGAAAATTCGAAATCCAAAATTGATCCATGAGGAATTCAATCATCAGAAGAAGAAACGAAAATTTGAGGAAGAAAATGAAATCGAAGAAGAAGAAGAATTGAATCAGGGGGCTCAAATTCAATGCGGATCGGACACAGACATATGCAAAGTTTTGATTTCGCGATACGGAAGATCGACTGCGCCTCACCACAGCCACCTTATTGCCTCCGCCGCTGCATTGCGGTCGATCATTTCAGAATCTGGAGTACCATTAACTCCCTCTGCTTACTTCGCCGCCGCAATTACCGCTCTCGCTGACACTGACGTCACTACCACGTCAGCGCTTGCTGCTTTGCTGGCAATTCTTCTACCGGGTTTACCCTCAGAAGCTGTTACGGATAGCAAAGCTCGGGAAGCAGCTTCTGTCATTGATTCGGTGTTGAGGAACGTTCTGAAAGGAAATATGGATATGGCAACTGGAACAGTGAGGTCGATGGTGAAGTCGCTTGGTTTGGTCATGATCTGTGGGGACTTGGAGGATTGGAGTGCAGTCGAGAAGCCGCTTGACACGCTTCTGAAGTTCTCAATTGATCGTAGGCCTAAGGTGCGGATGCATAGCCAATTGATACAAAACTTTGTCATTCAAGCACATAAAATAAAATTGTAACATCATACGAAAGGTCCTTTCAGTTATGTTCCACTGTGAACCTCCATTTCAGTCGTTTATGCCATAATGGTTTCTTCTATATTTAGTCACTGCTTCGAGATTAATCTTGCAGGTACGCAAATGTGCCCAAATATGTGTAGCTGATATTTTTAAATTGCTGAGTTCCACTATTACTGAGAAGGCAAGCGACATTGTACTTCGTATCTTTGGAAAGTACATTCTGTTTGATGAAGATCTCAAACAGTATGTAACTTCAGATGTATCTTCAGTTACTGTGCTGTCAAAACCTGAAAACACTCTAACTCCTCATATCCTTACTGTCTTGAAAGTTCTCACCCCACAGCTCTCAGTGAAAGTGAATGTGACGATCCTGTCATGTTCTTGCAAACTCTTGACCAGTGACTTCTCTTTGTTCACCCGACAAGTCATTGACCTTATTGGGGCAATTGTGGAGCACTCAAAAATCGAAGTTCTTCCTTCTGAATCAGAGACAATCTTGCAAGTTCTTACCTCTTACTTGTCACTAGAAGAAAACATTCCTGGTGATGTCATCGTTTCTACGTCTATACTGTTAAAAAGTTTCTTTAACAAAATTCTTAGTGCACAACCGATGATATATATAGAGAAGTTGCCCATCGTATTCTCATCATTAGCAGGTAATGATGCATTTCTTTCTGTTATTGTTATTAGTATTCTCATTAATTATTTTATTTTTTTGTCTGTCGTTTGTTAAGTCCAGCTTAATGTGAATGCTTTTATTATTATTAGGTTTTTTTTTGTAATCATCTTCTAATTCAATTTGTTAAGTTCTTTTATACCAAAATGGGACTTTAACTGAATGATGCTATATCCTTGTTCTTAGTTTAAACTTCCTTTTTATAACTTTACATTTTAATACAGAGACTTAATGTGCTATTGTAGCAGGAAATGGGAATGAGATCTGGCTGTAGCTTTTGTGTTGCTGTAGAAGTGATGTCTTGAAATTATTATTGAATGATTTGTTGTTTGTATTGAGTTTTAAGCACGTTTTGATAACAGCTTGTATTGACTACTATAAACTGAAAATTGTTGCAGTTATTTGTTTTTAAGCATGCCTAGATGTCTATATGTTCCCATTATGCGTGATTCTGTAAGTCAGTTTATCAGAGAGTTGCTTCTGTAACTAATTTGTTTGCGCTAACGTTTCTCTTATGAACATAGGGCATCTCCTTGGTGATGATGATATTAGTAATCCTGTGGCAGATATCTTGAAGGATATTATTATCTCCATTGATGACAAAATTTTCAATTGCCAATCGGGAAACGATGGAGAGAAGAATACCAATTTTACTGGAGCCATGGATTCTATATGTGCTGTATTAAATAATATGCTTGGCACCTGCGATTTTCCTAGTGAGCATATTTTAAAAGTCATATCAATTTTGTTCCTCAAACTTGGTAAGCTCACTTGTAGAGTTATTGAAAGATCATCATAGGATGTTATACTTTATTCTAAATTTCTCTCAGTTTGTCTGTAAAAAATTAATGTTCTTATTTGAAACTGATGCTTCTGGTATTGGTATTATAAATTAAAATTGGCCTAAAGCTCAGGGAATTCCTTGCATTTTGTCCTTTGTAAGAAGTTCAGAAAAATGAATTTGATGAAATATATAATTGAACTAGAGTGGCTATACCTACTGATGGTTTGATTGTTTCTTAAGATATTTGTGCCAATCTGAATAAGTGTGCTCATCTTGTTGTGCCAATTTATTTCCCTCAGATTTTCATAACTAATGTTTTATCATGTTTCTCTTTGTTGCTTGGTAATGTTTTGCCTTGGTTTGCTTTTGTTATTCTAAATGATTGCTATGTGATGTGGAAAGCATATGTAATCTCAGAAGTTACTTTAAAATTCATGTGCAGGTGATACCTCATATGTTTTTATGAAGGAAATGTTGCTCAAGATTTCCAAGTGGGCAGGACAAGAAGTCGGTGAACTTCCTAGTAAGAATCATGTATGCTGCATCTATTAATTATTAGTACATCTTAAAGTTAATAGTTGAGCTTTCATGCAAAGTACTTCTTTCAATTTTACCAAAATTTTGCAGGTTTCTCATTCTCTTAGAAAGGTATGGTAGTTTATCCGTTTAAGACGATATGACCAGAATTTGAAGACTAGATTTCTTGTTATCATTTTTTAATTATAATGACTAGGATTTAATAGCTACATGAATGCTTCTATAAGGAAAGCTTCCATTTTATGTTTATATTCTTACTACCAGCACTTGATTGACTAATTTTGTGCAAATTTCACTTCTTTCTCAATAATATTCAACTTAAATGTTACACGTTCTAGTGCAGTTTATATGGAGTTACTGGAAAAATCTTTGAAGTGTTTCTTAGAATTAATGAGCTATATCCTACACTTTCAATTTCATTGTGCAATGACATGTAGCCAACTTTGGTTAGAGCACTAAAATTGCACATCATGGTCCAGTTCATGGGTGAAACCTGCGTACAAACCTTTTGAAAGATTAACATGCTGGTGTTCTTTGTAATATGCAAAAACAGCTTTGAAGCTTAATTCTAGTTGTTAGGTTGTATGCGCGATGCTTCATGCAGAATTTTGTCAAAATGATATTTCATGTTTGTTCATGGGTAAACTTTCTATTCAGTTGATTATTGTAGTTGTAGGTATGAGATAATGTCCTTCAGATGGCCATAGAATCTTGAACAATTCATAGGATCCAAAGATTTTAGTGAATATGTACAGCCTTTATTCTGTTTTGTGTTGCCTTACCAACTTGGATGCCAGTATGAATGTCCATATTCATTCCTTAATTCATTTATTTGTATGCTTATGTGTGTTTTGATATTCTTTGCAGATACAGATTTGTCTAGGTGCAGCTGTAATAGCTTTGGGCCCAAGGAAGATTCTTTCAGTAGCTCCTTTGTCCTTTAATGTGGAAAATTTCACTTGTTCAAATACTTGGTTAATGCCTATTCTTAAGAAATATGTATATGGCGCAAAACTAAAAGATTTTATGGATTGCGTTATGCCTGTCGCGGATTCTATCCAAAAAGCATGTGATGGAGGTATCATTGTAGCCTAGTAGCAGTTAGTAAGTATTTATGAAGCATGACGGTTTTTTAATATTGTGATATTTTCTCAGTTGAAGAAGCAAGCACACGAGACAATCTGGAATGCTGTTTGTATAAGCTCTGGGATTTGCTGCCTTCCTTTTGCCGGTGTCCAACTGATATGTCTCAAAAATTTGTGAAATTCAATGAGAAGTTAATGGAAGTTCTGAAGGAAAACCCCTCTTTAAATGAAGTCATAACGACAGCTTTGCAGGTTCATTATAATTGTCGAATTCCTTTATTGTTTCAACTCCTTAATAATATTACAATCTTAGAGGCAATTCTTGTAGGAGCTTGTAAATGGGAATACACGTATACTTAAGGGTGATCAAATTTTGAAAGATTCGACAGATTTTGGAAGTAACTTCACAAAGGATTTTGGTATTGATCCCACATGTCTGCTCCACACTTACTCATCTAAAGCTGCTTCAAAGAACATAAAGGTGTTAGCCTCTACTTCTATGGATATCTTGAAGAGTCTTTCCAATTTATTCTTTAATTCCGCTTCTGAGAAGCGCAGCATACTTAAGGTAGGTTTTTTCTCCTTGATTATTTGATTTCTTATTAATTTGGTCCTGTTATTGCTAGTAAACGTTTTTCCTCTATCTCTCTCTCTCCCCCTCTATATAAAATGCTTCATAATTGGATAAGGATCCTTGATTATTTTATTTCTTATTAATTTGGTCCTGTTACTGCTAGTAAACGTTTTCTCTCTCTCTCTCTCTCTCTCTCTCCCCTCTATATAAAATGCTTCAGAATTGGCTAAGGATCCTATCAAGTTTACTTTAATTCGTTGTCATAGATTAGAAATTTAGAATTATGTATTCAAAATGAAGTGGGAGTAAAATAGAGGTGGCAGATTGAATCTTGTTACAGCAATTCAATGATTCCTCACCTCCCTCAGCCTGGTTATTCACCTTGATGGTTTTTATGGCTGCAGTCATGTAGGTGGGCACTCTAGTTAAGATAGTGGTCTTACAACTTAATGGTATGGCTGCAGTTTAGGGTGCTAATGCATGAATTTGCCTGAAAGCACCTTAGGAATTGGAATTGCCAAGAATTATGTACTAATGCATGGCCCGAGATCAAAGTCTTTGAATTTTTAGAATATGCACTAAGAGCTGTATTCTGAGCAATTTTTTCTAAGTGTCTGTGCATATTCTTTAATTGAAATGAGAACATCAATGCATCTGTATGTTTGAATTTGGTATGCCGAGTAAATCTTTCTTCTTAGGTAGGTGTCTTATTAGATCTGAAATGTTCTACATCAGTAGCTAACATTATTGTACTTTCGGAAGAAAGCATGACACTCAAGCAGTAATATTCTATCAAAGTGATGAATGTAGAAGCCTGCTAGATAACAAATTCTGTATATGGCCCAAAAACCTAAGCAACTGATATAGAGAGGTATCAGACTAGTTGTAAGTGCTTAGTCCTAACGTATGAAATGTGGTGAGAAAGATCTTTTTGTTTTCATGCAAGAGATTGTAATTTATGCAATTTACACTCTGGTCACCAATTGGAATTTTGTATGCTATGAATCTGTTTTAGTGCTCTTAATGAGCCATTTCCTCCTGGGAGCTTCTTCTGCCCTTCTTTTTCTTTTATTTTGGGTAAATGTCTACCTAAATGCATAATGATGGTTACATATGACTATCATTTAAAGTAGGATTCTAGGGAAATTATCAATTTGATGTATTATTTACCATCATTTTGTGCTCTCTGTTTTATAGGAAACTATCAGATGTTTATCTTCTATTGTTGATACTGCAAACCACAAGAAGTTTTTCGTATCAATATTGGAGGACTTTGAAAAGGCAAATCCTTGTACACCTAGGGACGATGAGGATCATATGCAACCAGTTGATAAGGTAGGAGATGCCAAAGGACAGATCCGAGAAGAGAAATGTCAACAAAAGAGGTAGTTGACATGATTCTAAATCCTTGCAATTTTGCAACTAACAACTTATAGTATTGAAATATAGTTGTCAACTGTCAAAGCTTATGATATAATTATTTATCAGTATGTGTAAAGAGAAGTGCATTGAAATGGTTTTTATGTCTTGAGCCAGATTTATCGGCATCAGTAGAAAGCATTTTGTGAAGAAAGTCTAACTGCATCTATTATATAGTTATTTTTCAAGTGGCACTGCTAAGACGACAGAATGTAATTGCTATCTAATTTTGCAAATATATAATTTAATAAATACTTGATTATAATTTTGCTTACTGCAGGTGTTTGATAATTGAACTTGCATCTGCGCTTGTCAAAAATGCAGACAAGGATCTTGTCACCTTGATTTTCGGCTACATTAAGTCTGCCTTAATGGTATCTCCATTTTAATATGATTATTATGTACCTCTAGAACTTTATAAGTTTTAGTTTTGTGGTTCCATAAGCTAAATAGTGCCTTTTGTGTTTCCTTTATAGGGTACTGATCCAACCTGCATTAGCGAGTCCTACAATACTTTGAGTTGTATCTTGAAGGTCGAGTGCATGTTGGCTTCATTTTCATTGTACTTCCAATTTTTATGATTTTCAAGAAGCTTTAAAGTGCTTTCAAGCTGAATATAGTGCTTTCGGGTGCTTTACAGGAGCACAAGTGGTTCTTCTTATCCCATGTCGATGAAATTATGGATCTGCTCCTCAGTACTGATTCGACAAGTGACAGTGCCATCTTGAAGAATCGTCTGTCATGTTTCCATCACCTGTTGGTTCATATGCTAAAGGTGATACTTTACTTTTGTTGAACACTACCTTTTACCTAAGTGCCCCTCTTCTTCTTTTCAGAAATTTAGCTTTAGCTTTGTCAGGAGAGCCTATGTTATTTGTGTTTTATTTAGGGTACACCATTTGGTCACCAAGAATTAACTGCAAGGTCGAAACTTTGCATTGGACCATATGTATCTCAGAACGAATCTCTCTTGGTTTTAATTTGCTTTATTATCTCTAACAGTCGTTCTTTCCCCCGTTTTAACTGTCAGTTTGTGCTTTTATTTGTGATGAAAAGGTTTATTTAGTTTTTCACATATTAGTATAGCACATTGACCATGTTCAACTGTGACCTTATACATAACCCTTTTACTAGCTTTGCACCGTGCCATCATGGGCTTGTGTGGGGTTTATATGTTCCACACTATGTTAATCTTTTCTGACTGTATATTCTTGATCCTAGTTACCAATGTTCTCCTTCTCCACAGCCACACAATATGTTTCTAAGGAGTTCTTTTCTTTCGTCATTTATCTAACAGTTTTGTCTGTTTGTTTTACAGTGCAATGAAGAAGCAATGGACAACAAAGGATTTTTAATCCTTAATGAGATAATACTTGCTCTAAAGGTTATTGTCTTTCTGGATTTGTTTGTTGTCGTAGTTATTCAGTTTTCACTTCTTTTAGAGCAGAAAATTCCAATTACTTATGAAATTCGAAATAGGATGTATGTAAAATTTTGGAAAATATGCTTCACATACTGTCATGACCAGTGAGTAAATTGGGAGGAGAGAACTTACGGTTAGGATGGAAAAGATTAACCTTTCATTAGCATGGGAGGATTCAATTACGCTACTGGTTTTCCTAATTGTTAGAAGTGATTTTGCTGCAAGAGTTCCATGCACACATCTCCAGTTGCTTGGATTGTTGAAAGTTTGTTACTTAATGAATATGAAGTGGGGAATCTCAACAGTCTCTTAATTAGGTCTGAAGTTAAAAATGCAAACTGTTGTAACACTTTTCCATTATTTATATAGAAAAACCTTTTCTTCTCATTGGAGCTTTTCCAAATTAAAAAAATTATGTAACATGAGGAAGACATCCTAATCATCTTCGTCATCCCATATTGACTACGTGTAAGATTTTACATTTTGCTTAAGCATACCTGGTCCATGTATCCTCTTTTTGTGGATAGCTGGTCTGAGTTGGTTGGTTTATTTTGATTTATCAACTATCTTGTTTTTATGTATATTGCTTTTGACATCCTAGACACGTAATGAACCTTGAGAAACAAGTCAACTAATTTTTGTTGATTCACAAATTTTCTTCTGGCAGAGTTTGGGTCAAAGCATAATCACATAGTTGGCTGTTTTTGTATTATTTGCAAGCAAGATTACTATATGATGCTACCACCATGATACACTACCGTGGATCATAGGATTGGTTGTTTTGATTTTGAAACAACTGCTAGTCATTATACGTCTCCTCAATCATGCATGGAACATGGTGCCTATCGCCATAATGCATAGTACTGTTCACTTGCAAATAGGATATAGCAGGTAACGGGTAGGATTTTGCCTAAGCTCACCACTACTAATTTTTGAGTATCTTTGTCTCGCAAGTCATAATATCATGTAGTCAAATACATAGTAGAGAACCCTGAAATTTAGACAAAGCTTTTAGTATTTGATGATTATATATATAGTCACTTTTGCTTCTTACTTTTCTGCTACCAGGCTTGTAGTGTACCAAGAAAACAGTTCCTATGATCTTTAGGGGTGTCGGACTGAGATGAAATTTTCATATATGCAATTAGTAATAGTTTATCTGTTTAAAATTTTAAATCCAACTGTTTGCAGATAGTGTTCTGCTCATCCATTAGTTCTTTTCGGGAATATATGATTCAATGTTGCATCAGTCTTTTCACCCTTTACAACTCTTTCATATGCAGTCAAAAAAAGACAGTAGAAAGCTGGCTTATGATGTGCTTCTGCTTATATGCAATGGATTAAAAGATTCTCACAGTGTGCATGAAGATTCGGATCTTCAGCGGTTACTTACTATGGTAAGTGAAAGTACTGTGCTTCAATGGTCTGAAAGAGCCTACACTAGCTATGCACATACTCCTTTACTTCATCTATTTGGTGAACTATGCTTCTGAGAATTTGCAATCAGATAGGTTTTGCACTTTGCTTTACTTGAAACTTTCTTGTAGCTCTGGAATGGAAATGGAGAACATTGTGCAATTGAATTGAGTTAGCATGCATTGCATTGCATTTCTCAACTACATCACATGTATGTTTCTTGATAATTGATTGGTACACTTCTTAGGTTGTAAATTAGGTTGTAAACCACTGATGACTGCAAGTTTTTCATACCTCTAATGGCTGCAAGTTTTTCATGATGAGGCGAGATGATTAGTGATTTGTTTTGTTATATGAGCTTTAGTTAAATTCCTTTTTACAAGCATGTGATTGTTTTCCTTTACATTTTGCCAGCAAAACTACAATAGTAATGTTTGTATGTTCAAGTATGCAAATATTTGAAGTATGGTAACTTTCTTGTCATTTGCTAACTAATTGTTTTTACATTTTTAGGTAATGGGCTATCTTTCTAGTCCATCTCCTCACATAATGAGTGGAGCAATTTCAGCACTTTCATTGCTTATTTATAAGAATGCAGCCATTTGTCTTGCCGTCCCAAATTTGATACCATCTGTTTTGGAGTTACTTCAGAACAAAGCAAATGAAGTCATTAAAGTGAGTCAGTGCACCATTTTGTCCAACGGTTTGGTTAATGGCATTGTTTATTTTGTATCTGCTACAATTAATTTTATTTGTGGGATGGTCTGACACAGGCAGCATTGGGCTTCGTTAAAGTGCTGGCAGATTCCTTGAATCCTGATGACTTGACTAATATTCTACCTGATGTTGTCAAGGGTATATTGCCATGGTCATCTGTCTCGAAGCATCATTTCAGGTCAAAGGTATGGGCTAGACTGTTTCGTTTGTCAACTTTAGTGACCTTTACCTATTTGTGTAGTCATCTGAAGATATCATAGATATTGATGTAACGGTTTCTATGAATATGGCAGGTAGCAATTATTCTTGAAATTTTGCTAAGGAAGTGTGGATTTGATGCTATTGATGCAGTGACACGAAATGAATATAAAAAATTTGTCAAATCTGTTGCAGAGGTGAGGTGTCGTGATGTTGCATCTGAGAAATTGAATTTCTTCACTGCTTTTAACAAAAATCTTGAATCAGCACATCAGTAGATGTTTGGAGAAATTATAGCTCATTTTTCTTATGGTTTTTCGCTCTTCAACTCTTGACGGTGATACATTGCTTTAACTTCATGTCATACTTGTAACTTGCACTTTGTTTCTTGGACGGGCGAACTTGGTGTCAACTTGAAACGCCTGAGGCTTGTCTTCTGAAATTCGTAATGCCTTTAGCTACTGCTGATCTCTTTTCTCTGCAGTCACGCAAAAGTATGAAAACTGGGGGAGGACAGGATCTAAGTGCAAAAACTGGCCAAGAACAGGATCTTTCCAATGCAAGACTTCAATCATCTGAGAATAAAGTTGCTAAAAGGTGGACTCTCTTTCCAGTTTTTTGTTTGTCTGAAAGATTTCTTGATTCTTATGGCTTATGAAATATGAGATTTTTCTTACATTTTTCAGAGGGAAGAAACGATTGGCAGAAAATGCAATGAGCTCAAAGAAAAATCTCCATGATATTTCTGATATTCAAAAACAAAAAAGAAGCAAGAAAACAAGTTATGGAGGTTTGAAGGCTAATGACAAGGCTAAACCTTCAGTAAGACCAACAAGTTCAGATAAGAAACATAAGCAGCTCCAGCAGGACGAGAAACTGAGTGGTGGCAACAAAAAGAATGCTAGAAACCAAAAGACTACAAATAACTACGCAAAAAGAAGAGCTTCTCGTGCTGTAGCTGCATCTCACAAATACAGGAAGCCAAAGAAGTAAGGTGTTCATGGCTTCGTTGTGAAACACCTGATGTTAGGCCACAGAAAAATTGCAAATTTTGCAACGGCATGCCCTCATAACAAGGAAAACCTGAGATGTTCTCGTAAGCTGTACATACTTACAGCACAATGCCACAGCCCATAGAAGAGGACCAAGTTATCCAGTGCTGGTGGAGTGAAAGCAGAGATCTACTAAAGATGCAGCAGCTTTGTTACCTTGATAATTTTGGCAAGTACTGTCAAGAAGTAACGCAGGCGTACTTGTGATATTATTAGATATATAAAGCTGAGGTCCTTTGGCAGCTAGAATACCACCCTGAAACGCTGCTTTTTTAAGTATTGTGAATTACTCGAGGTGTATTTGTATCTCCGGTAGCTCCAGCATGTATATGTAAATTAATTGTTGTATTTCTGTTCCTTGTTCTTCTTTTAATTTTTAACTCGTTTTTAAACTAAAATAAAATATAAAATTTAAACTAAATATTTTTAGTCAAAAAATTATTTTTGAATTTAAATTTTAAAACAAAATTTAACTTACAAATTTATTTTTTAATACAAAATAAATAAAATTGTTTTTTATTAAACTCAATTTTTAATTCTGAATTTACTTTTTATAAACTCATTTTAAAAAAATGAGTTTAATACTAAAATAAATACACCCTTTAACAAAGCAAATCCAGTGGCAGAGTATAGTTGAATTGAATTAATTAAAATAATCTCAAGATTTCAGTACTGAGCCAACTCTGTTGACACTAAATTATGTACAAACATAAAAAACTATAATGAAGTTTGAATATAACAACGCAATGATCTCACTGAATTTTCTCCTGGGTACACAAATTGTAACGTACATATACAATTCCTATAAATACTAAATTACACCTGAAATGCAAAACCTAGATCGTTGTAGAAATAATGATTGACACCTGACGTCAATTAACAAACAACAGACCAAACTCATCAGAATTTGAAGAGAATAAACTAGACGCTTTCTAAGGGGCATCCATACAAGAGGGACTTAAATGCTTTAGAGATCATACAACCAACACAATCACAATTTCTGGCAATTAAAACAGTCGGGCATCCTCCAACGCCATCTTTATTCGCATTCCCCCATTATTCTAAAGCTTAGATAATTTAGCAAAACTTTGACATGTTCGTGTACCTTGTTTATCAATACATATGTTGAATGAAATACCATCTGGAGCTCGATAGCAACTTCCTCTGAATCATCCAATCATGTCGATCTTTAATCCATCTTGCGAATTCTAGTGACTTAGGATCTCAGACACTCGTTGTTGTGCATCAGGAGGGACCTCTCTGCCTGGAACCTTAACCTTCAAAAGGCTCAAATACCTGTCATTTTAAATTGAATTACTTTAGATCTCAACCTATAGAGAAAAACATATTTTAACAGAATCCTGATCTAAAAGAGAACTGAAATCAAAGTTGTCGTCTAAGCATCGTACTCTGCGGATGTGAACAGATTCTCATGCTCGGTGATGAAAGCAAGCAAGGCCTGCATCCAATTAGAAAGAGTGAATCATTCAATTTTTGGGAATACTGAAAATTTAAATCTCGACCAAGTACAAGAACGTGCCTCGAATGGCAAATTTAGAAGCTCATAGTAAGTTCTAACTCGGTTGAGTCTCTGTTGAACTGCTTCATTGTCTATTGGTAAGGCAGCCAAAGCCTGCAAACAGCACTTCGTTAGACTGTTAAAATACTAACACAGCACCTGGTGCCTTATATTTCTTTGGTAAGGACCCAACATCAATTAAGATGCTCATAAGGCCCATTTTCATTAGCCAGACTGGCTGAATGCATGTTTAAACGTATTTCTATGTTATTTTGTCTGGTCACATATTCACATATTTGTTGGATATTTGAGTGACAGCTGAAGACAATAGTTTTCTGGACCTAGAGATAATACATTTACTCATTCAAATGTCTATCAACTGAAAAGCAGAACATGTTTCACTTTCCAGACTTTATAACATTGCATTCAGAAACTTCTCAAATAAACTCAATATAAATGTCAGATGATTACCTGTTCCAATGCGACAGTATTTCTGGATATTTGCTGGACACCCAATAAGTTTATGGAATTCATTTCAGAAAGGACCTGGTTAGAGAAGATTGCCATATAACTGCTTAAAAAGGAGTAACATTATGTATAGAGAAAGAAAAACAGTAGCAGCAACCTCTACATGCACCCGCCCACTAGGTGGGGTCAACTATTTGGACACTCACAAGCCGTCATGTCTTTGAAGACCATAACAATAAAATACCTTGATCAAGGTGTTTGCTGCAACACTGGATATACCACCAAATATATAGTTTCTTTTGGTCTCTGCCACAAATGGTGCCATTTCCTCATCCCGGTGCATTATCTGGGAGTCAAAGTATTTCCAGTACATTATGCAAATAAATACCAGAAATGATTGCCACTTCAGTTGGTAGATACAGAAGAAGACAAATTTTCACAAAGTTTCCATTCCGAAATTCAATTTTTCCTTGGTATAACCAAGAAACCGACAGGACATATATGGAGATGGACAAATGGCGTTTAACTGCTTTGATGTAAACAATTATAACATCAACTCGCTGGAAAAGTGAGTGAGAACATGATAAATGCATGATCTATGTATAGATTGTTTGTGAGTGTTAATCATGATATGATATGACAGAGTGCAAGATAATTCATCTATGCTCAAAGAAATTTTAATATATTGAAGGTCTAAGCAAAAGAATTAAAGTTAATGCAAAAGATGAAAAGGGAAAGAAAGCTTGAATTTTAAGTTGAGAATAAGGGGCACCCATGCACCCACCATTCTCACAGTACTATACCATTATACTTTCTGCACCATGCACAGAGAACAGAATCATTCGTCAAGCGTAAGATATAAGAGTGAAGATCATCTAATTTGACAGTGTTCAATTTCATTATAACAGATGAAAAGGCCTATTCACTTCTACGCAAATAATCCTTGCGAAATAAGATAAACAACAAACAAAAAGGAAAAAAGGAATCATAACAGCTCAAAGTTAACCTGTGTTGTAAGTGAAATGACAAAATCATCAGCCTCCTCTGAATCAATATCATCCAAATATTCCCTGTTTGACATTTCCTGGAAAGCACATACTTTTCAGTCTCCATCGCATAGTGCTGCAATCTTAGTGCATAAGTTAAGATCTCCTTGCAAACCTGCAAGTGGTAAATTGTTTCGAGTTGCATTTCAACCCGTAGAACCTTGAGGCAATCAATTCCAAGTCTTCTATATTCTTCAGCAAGAGCAGTAAGATTTTTAGTAAATGTACTTTTACTACGTGTATGGTGAACTTGATGAGAATGATTCTGATCTTGGGTGGGTTTTCTGACCAGGAACTCAAGCAAGCTGATTACAAAAACAGAGGAGAAAAACAGAGTAAGCACTAGCCTCGAACGAATGTACATCTTAAACGTAAGGGCTGAACTTTCAATGTAACAATGCATGCTTCTGCCCTGTGCATAATGCTATTAAGGGTACCTGTTTTGAAAGGTATTCAGTTAAAAATGAGCTATCATTTTCAAAAATGACAAATACAGCATATTTTTCTGTTGTCTTCTTTTTATAATTTTTTTCCATTTTTTATGAGGTATCTAAAATTGAAATGAGGCAGTTATCTGGTCATACACCATCTTCTCCCTATTTGCTCCTGGCATGAACCTTAGAACTGAACAAACAGATCACGGCATGGTTATTCAGTGTAGCAATCTACACATTTTCTTCTGATTCAGACGAATTGCTCAGTTTATGGCAGAGAATTAGCTAATTAAGCTCGGATCTCATTGTGAACCACTTTACTGCATAAAGTTGTTGAGTGAAATAACACTATCATCACATACAGAAACAGTAGACCAGCATTGTGGGAGTAACATCTTCTCAACATAGCAGAACTATGGCTGAGAGATGAATCTTACCTTTCAATGGAATCTGCCAGATATTCCAAAGAATCATTGAGTGACGCCAATAAAATAAGTTTCTGATCATCACGGATCAGATTCTCCTGCATTCAGCAAAGCACAAACACCAAACAGTAAGCTTTTATGACTTGCAGCAAACATCTTGAATGAAATTGTGATTGTAGCCTTTTAAGGTTTAGATTATATATCATGTTGGATGTACATGTCTCTAATTGCCAGAAAAGTACAAAATTGCAATAAGTAAACATCAAAAAATAATTTCACCACATCAAGAGTCTCTCAAAACTTGCACGACAGAAATCCTATGAATGTTACATTCCATACGAACTCATAGGTATATATTTTAATCATCTACAACAGAATAATTCTTGAACCAGGCTATAGTTTTACTCACTGCAAACTAGTGAAGTTTTCAAACTTTCTCAGTACCCATGAACGTAAGCTATAGGGAAACCAAATAACATGCTAAACTCATTTTTACGTACAGTATATCATATTTCAACTCATGGTACTCAAATGATGAGACAAGACCAAAGTTACCTGTTTGATAGGACGTAAACCAAGCAACAAATCGCTCATCTCTCTTTCAACTTCAATTGCTTCAGCATGTGATGTGTTGTTTTCCATAATCGGCTGCAATGAATTTCTTAAGCATGCATTGGCTGGGTCAAGTCGCATCAAGCTTTCCACATCATTCCTTCCTATAAGCATGTAACTTTGTTTCTCCAGAACAGCCTGATGCAAACAAAACATTTCAATAATAGACAGCTAATAAGAGAATATAATTTATTGGCAGTTAATGTAATAGGAAAAAGAAAGGTAGTACGTATTTACAAAAATGGAGGGAAACAAATCTATGTTATATAAATGACGTAACTACTTGCAATTGCCACCTAGCTTAGGTGTAAGGCACCCCACTATCACCAAAGTGGTATGGGTATAAATCCCAGCAGTGCCGCATATCTCCAAAAATAATGCAAACATTCAAGTCATTTATTACAGTATATTTGTGCAAGAAAAAAGGATCGCACTACACTTCTGTTGAAAAACTTGCTGGATTCTTCACGATAACAAGTAGTATACTGGTTACATCATTCACAAGAGCACACTCCTATTGATTAGACCTTATTCTTTTATCAAGTTTCAAATAATTCTAACTGTTCATACTTGTTAATGACTTCATAATAGAAACGGTACACAAAATAATTTCAAGGGTGGGGGTGATGCCTTAAATAACCCACCATGGGGGCTTCTATATGTTTTGGTTTGTCACAGAGCCAATAAATAGACATTATATGAAAAACATATAGCATTTGTTGATCTTGTGATGAAGAGCATAACTCAAAAGAAAACGACCTTATCATGTTTCTGGATTCCACTAATGTTTTACATGTTAACAACTCGGAGTTTTAATTTGAAATTAGAAGTGCAAAATCTGCTTAGTAGGTTGTTGTACTTTGTCCACATGAGTGGAGCTCAATCTACATCTGTAATTTGTCCACTTGAGTGGACCTCAATCTACATCCACTCCTAAAAGCAAATAGTATCAAACGCTTATTCTCGAGAGTCAAATGTGAATGACAAGTATATCCCTAACATGTATCTCACTTGCTTGATTTGAAGCTAGGAGTCATATGGCATACTCTCAAATCACTTTGGACTATTTTTGCCAATACAAAAGAAATTCAGCTATCATATTTCTACTCTCAGTTTTTATCACTGTATCTAATCCTATTAAAACCAATAAATAAAAATATAAAAAATAAAATAAAAAGAGGTTGCAGTGTCCTGTTAGTTTGGAAACAACAGAAACATTTACTTTAAAGCAAGTTAACCTAACAAGAACTGTAAGCCTTTTCTTGAGAAGTCAGACAATAATCATGAACATAAACCTCACAACTTAAACTAAGACTGAATAAGATAAGATTTATGTTACTCAAACTCGTCACAGGTGTAGGACACGCAAATACAGCTAAAAGTTACAGATTTGGGATTTTTTCCTGCTAAAATTCAAAAATTGCGGGCCCAGTTTGCTAAAAGTTTAAAGTTAAGGTAATTTTACTAGAGATCAAACTAAGGACCTCATATTGCTAAAGCTACTAATAATGAACCTATAACCACTAAAATACTAGTTGTTTCTGCATAAATCTTTGTCACCTTCTTCTCTCTTGTTAGATCTCTTGTTGTTCCTTTTCGGTCTAATTCATATTAGTTGCTGTCACTACTTTCCTACTTTCATATCCGCTGCTGTTTGGGAGAGCTTATGGGGTGTTTTTCGTTCCAGAAAAGTATCTTGTGATTTCCAATAAATCATCTATAATATTCTACCGAATTATTTAAAAATTTTGGACGGAAAAATGATGTCGTACAATCTTTATATGTATAATTATAATGATTTTTTAGTTCAAAAAATCAAGTTTGTTTCCCAAAAAATCTCCAAAATACTCTTCATTTCAGAAAAGCTATATCTCATAAGCACTCCCAAATGTCACCTCCATCATATTCACCGGCAACCTTATTCTTCAATCACTATTCATCTCTGGTAATCCATATGGCTAGGTCTTACATATATGGCATGGATCCTCACTAGTCCATATGGCCAGATTCATACATATCTGACATGGATTCTGATCGTGTTGTGTCAACACCGGTACTTACCAATAAATAGAGACAGAGGATACAAGGATAAGATAAACTTTGGTGCAAAGCAACTTGAACAAAAGTCTTATCTTCATCTCATATCACTGGATCTAATACAACTAATTGTTGCATTGTATGTCAAAGCCAATAATGTATAAACAATTGGTAGTGTTGTAAAAAAAAAAAATGAAGTAAAGAATAATATTAAGATGGCAAAGCTAAAATTTCTTGAGTCTAAAAGTAAGTACCTCCATGTATGATGTTCTACATCGTTCGTGGGCACGTTCAAGGAATGTTTGGACATACTCAACTAGCTCAGTAGCAAATTTAGGCAGTAATTGCCCCCAGCCAAGGACCTAATAAAATGCAAAGATCGATCATTGTATATCTTGCAAGAAACAATGTATTAGAAAAAACAAAAAAAGGATTGCACCTCTTTTGTTAACAAATCAGTAGCTAATAGACCTTGCAATACAGGACGTCCTCTCTCGACAAGAGGACTGTAAACTGAAGCAGTATGTGCCTTTGGCCTAAATGCTGCTGGACCTGTGAACACTGTATCAGCATCTGAATGGAAAAGTACTTATACTGAGCAAGCATAGGAAGTCATACAGCCAGAATGAGGTAAAGCATGACAGCTTAAGTGCTACTCTATTCATTACCACCTAGATTGTCTTTAAAAAATCATAATGACTTGTATATCTAGACACTATCATCTCAAGGGGAGAAGTTAGTTAAACGATAAAGGAGCTGAATTTACACAAGCAAGTTATATTTAACAGAATAATAAGATAACATCCAGGTAAGCAACTTCTAGATCACAGCAAGCACGTATTTCACATCATAGCCATCACTGGTAGATTGTTTTGCTTCTTATTTCATTCAGTAGTAGATCTCCTATATTCCATAATTGAATAGGTCCGAAACAGAAAAGAACATTAACCAGAAAACCAAGATAATGGAACTCTAAGAGACAAATAAAATAAAAAATTTTGAAGTTGTGAACTTTACTTGATATAGCTTGCTGAACACATTTCCTATAATCAACAAACATCGTAGGAAGAAAATGGTCCTTGAGAAAATTCTCAATAAATGATAGTAAACCATCATTCCTGCGAAAATAGAGCACCAAACCCTGACTAATTAACAAATCATGAAAAACATCCAGGTTCATTTGACAGGCTACAGGATGCCTACCCCAGTTGTCTATACTTTTGTGGAAGCATTGATATAATTTTATCAGTGAACTGCAACACACCAAGGATTGATGTAAGCAAGTTATTATTGTGACCATACAATACCCACTTCAAAACTCAAATCTTTTGTAACCTGAAGAATAGGGCGATAGGTAGATGCTGCAAGATAAATCCCTAGCTCAGGAAGCACAGCCGAAGTTCCATAGCCCTCCTGTTGAACATTTGGGACCTTCTTCCATCCTTGGCTAACTCCTGGCAAAAAGAAATTTACACCATTGAAACAGAGCAAATTCATAAATCAAGAATCTGAAAAGGAAGAGAACGACAAGGAGGGTGTGATTAACTGCATAAAGTTAAAAAAACAAGGCACTGCAGCTTTTATTTCAATCATTTCATGAAGCTTATGAATCGGCATCCCACTGTAGAACATAATTTGCATTAAGATAGCTTTAATATATGAGAAGACATACTGAAAATATAATACATCATACCCTAAATACATTACTAAACCCAATATACGTACCCATAGATGCCAAAGCTCAACCATGACCGGAGAGGAACCATTACATACATTCTCATAGCTATGTTTTGCTATTTACATGCAGTAGATATTAATTAAGTGAAACGATCCCAACATCAATACCTCTAGCAAATCATTGGTCTAGTCAACAATCCATAAACAAGGGAATGTTACTAACTGTTCATAAAGGAAAGTTTAAGCATATGAAAAGGTATTTTCTGTTAATTAAACTATTAACACAATGTGAAAAAATAAAAATAGGAATAATCATGCATACCTTGATTGGGCACAGATGGAGCTGAATCAGTAAACCGAAAAGTAAAAGAAAGGCCTTCAGATCCATCCCTATAGCCAAATGGCAAAAATATCAAAGTATCAACAACTTTTTCGAATATAAAAATAAAGGTTTATCTGACAAACCTGACAAAAAAAGTGCATACATATGCACTAGTTGGATCATAAAAGTAAAGGGATGTCGTAACTAAATGTCACGGTTTGCATCTTTTAGTTGAACACATCAGATAGTAGGAACTGTTCAAAGTAACCTCACATCAAATGGATCCTTCAATCAAAGCTTTGAGAATCGACAGAAGGAGTTTCTCATGAACATTAATAACCTTTTAGATTTTGACAATTTTGTTCACATGAAACAATGACAATTACTATATCTTCAATAGGTAAATGAGCACCTCAGAATCCTATTTCTCGAGAATTGAGTTAAAATTATATATTACTAGCTAAATGAATAGATACTTTTCATTTTTTAGCACAAACCCTCACCAAATAATCATCCATCAACCTACAAAAGACATTAATTTGATCAAATTTCGATATAACTAAGAGCGCCATATGCATGCATAAACTGAAAAAGAATAACAGACAACGTTTATCTTGGATTTAAGTATATATTAATGCACGAATTTAATAAGTAATTCTTCCCTCCACATGCTAAGGTTTTCTTTATCTTCTCTTAATCAATTTAATACAACAAATCCAATTCAGTGATACGATTTGTCTGTGCCCGTAAATACCATTTATCCCTATAATTTTCTTATATTTGATCCCAACACGGATTGCAACTTTTGGATCCTTCTGATTTCAGTTTAAGAAATTCATCCTGGAAACTCCAGTGGGCTTAATAGTAACTAATAAGTCTGCACCCCTAGTTTCATGATTCAATGTCATTAACAGACTTGTGAAGAACTGAAGAAGAGCAAAATAGTAATAGGCAAAGAAGTATAAAATGACATATGGCTTGTTCAGATCCCTGCAGCTTGGCAATGCCATTTTATCCTAAAAATGATTTCTACAGCTCGACTTACCTCTTCTCTTTCACAGGAGCCTTGTTTGCAAGCCTTGCAGTCTGCATAGCAGCATCTGCGCTAGCAGCTTCAGGAGTTGCTCTTAGAATTTCATATAGCAGTTGCTGGCATTCACTCTTTCCTTATACAATAAAATGGACAAAACAACAACCAAAATAAGAATCAAGAAAAGCACATATCTGGAATATTTTCAAGTAATTATCCCGTTTGATTCATTCTTCAGATGACCGAACATCTTTCAAGTTTCAAGTTAGATATGGTGTCAATTTCTTAGGAAAAGTATGAGGCAACAAAGAACAAGTAGATACAATACTACCTGAATTACAGTCAAGGAAAAGCCTATACTGAAACCCCCAGTAGCTTGTGAAAATTCAGACTCAGAGCTCCAATTTATCTCTCCATTTGGGGTCTTTGGGGTGTTGATCATTTCACCTTGTTGGTTTGATTTTGATTCCAGAAGTGCGGCGACAACAATATGGTTCTCTGACAACATTAAGTTCAAGTTCGAATGCACATCCATTAGCTTAGTGCAACAAAAGAAAAAGGTGATAGTTACAGCACTATCTCACCAAGTATATGAATGATCGAACCCAGAATTGAGCTTAGAAGTTCACTTGCAGCAGTCTGTGCTGTTCCAGCTGGCGCCAACGCTGGTGAGACAGGACTGACTACCAAATGGGAATAGGATGTAGCACTCTTTCCCTGCTGTTTCCACAACTGGTAGCTTTCCAGTAGTTCTTTTGAAAAGGATTCAAGCATAGGCACTTTGTTGATGTGAACAACGTATGGCTTGCATGAATTTTGTGGTAGAACATACACCTTGATCCTAGATGTAATAACATCATGAATAGTAGGTCGAAGTCTTTGACTGTAGAAAAGAAATCATCATTAAGTTAAGTGTCTTTACGAAAATACCTAAAAAGGAATATATATTTCGAACAGGTAACTTTCTTTAAATATGAGTAGACTACAAAACTTGACAGCAATATAAGATTCTAAAGATTCATGATGATGACTATATTGTCTTAGCCCCAGGTTAAAAGATGACAGGAACGGCATAACAAAATCAATGAAAAAAGATGAAATTGACAAATTCAACTACCAAAAACAACTATAACATCTGCAAAATCCCATTGCAGATGATTCATCCAAAAGCAAGAACTACCCTAACGATCTACAGTTTGCGGCTAATGTATTTGAAAAAATCTTTTGAAAGCCTTAATGTTCCTGAACATCAAAGTCTTATGATTATAGCCATCAATTTAGCCTCGTATGCACAGAAAACTTGCGAGGTCTATAATTAAGTTTAATATGTTTCCAACCAGTTAATAGCAAATTAACATCAATAATCAAGCTACAAGGCATCCATATCAGCTTACATTACTTTTTAATTAACTAGTGCAGAAGGTTGGCCTAAGAATTGATAATATGCAATATATATGCAGAATACAAATAGATTCAATATGTATGAAAGCCGCCATCAAGGAATAAAAGTTAACAAAAGGTTTTGGCCTAGGACTCAACATTCAGATATGCCACATTTTAACTATTGGAAAGACCTAGTAACAAGTAGACATGTGTTAGAGGCAGACACGTGTAACACCTTCTTTTAAGTTATAAAGAAATTTGCATGTAGCATTCACTGAAGCTCAGAAATGGAGGGACACAAGTTATTCTACTGCATAGGGAAACCAGATATATTCTTTATATAATCAAAGCATCACAATCTACATCACGAGAGGAATGATTCACCAGAATCAAAAGTTAGAAGATGATAACTTTTCATTCAAACACTAGGACAACATAGGTAAGAATATGACATATTCTAACTCAGCAAACCGTTCAACAACTAAACACCTAAAAGACTCATAAAAGAAAGTCATAAGTAACACTCCAATGAAAAATGTGTAGCAAAAATGATTATAGAAATAAATCTAGATTATAATAGAGAAGAACAGCACCTTATTATGGCACCAGCTGCAGCAACTTTACCAAGCATCGACAGGCATTCGACCAGTGTCATCAAGTACTTTATATTTAGGGGAGCACTATTTTTCTTCATTGATTCCTAAAAAGAAAGACACACAAGATTCATAATGAAGAAGCTAAGAAGTGCAAAGATGAATAGGCTATTGTCATATCTGCCAAAAGAGTTAAACCAACATACAAGAAACTCATCAGGTGAAGCTTGTGAAAGCCATTTAGGTATTTGACGAGAAATACTTCTATTTATATAACCTTCACCATCTTTGGCTATTGTAAGTGTACCATCAGGGGCACCACCTTCATTTGCTTCCAGACTGCCCTCATCGTCATGGCCATCAAATGAAGATCTGAAAACAATATAAAGATGAGTCACAATAAGAGAATCGCAGCACAGCCCCCATACCAAGACTTCTAGTAACTACCTCTGCATTAGCCAGTTAGGTAGTAATATTTATATATAGTCTTCAATCAAAATGATTAAATAATTTATGCAGTTTCTAAACTGGGCAAAAGTCTGATGCAATCCAAAAACTCAAGTTCAGTCAGTCAAGTGGCTAAAAACAAAATCCTGGATAGCAGATGGCATCACAAGGTACTGTAAGTTTAATCTATAAGATGAAGCGAAAGGCTAATGTGATCCATTTGTCTTAAATCTGTATCAAATCAAACTATGGCATTAACGTTTTGCCTGCAGGAACGCGAGCAAAGCTGCAGGAAATAACTTTCCATGTCATTCCTCAAAAGCCTATAACCAATTTCAGCTAGTTCAGTTCCTCACAAAATAAAATAAAAAAACACAACAAAACACAAAAGGAAATAAGCTAGCTAAGATCCTAAGAATAAGCTCCCGATGGAAAAGCATCAACTGGGATTAAAGAAATATTACTACATCATGGACTTAGTTAAGCAAATTAAGTTCAGCAATTAAGTTGACACTTTTATTCAACCTATTAAACTAAATCTATAATTCAACTAAAGCTCTACGTTATCACTTATGCATCCAGATGCTTTCTTATCTGACCTTAACTTTTCAAGCGTAGAGAAAATCATCGTCCAGTATAGCCAAGGTTGTTAAATCGTGATCTTAAATAGGATCGTTCCACGTAAGTAAGATCGTAAATCAAAATTTTAAGTAATATCGTAAAATTTTACATACCGGTAAATATTTTATATAAAACTTTATTTAATAACCTTTAAAATTTTTAATCACTTTAAGAATTTCAAAGAAAAAATATTTAAATTTTATTGAAAAACTCTCTGCAGTTCACAAAAAACCCCTCAAACTATCAAAAAAATCTTTAAATTTTTACAAAACAACCATCACTTTTACAGAAAAATTGTAAGATCGTAGTAAGATTGCAACTTTAGCGATTTTTTCGATTAAGATTGCAATCTTACCAAAATTACGATTCTGTACAAAATGGGATCGTATTGTTATCATAAAATTGTTAAGATTTTAAGATTTAAATCGAGACTTTGATAGCCATGAGTATAGCTCAATTGGCATCACAAATAAAAAGCATTCAGGTCAAGTATATTGCATCAGTTGGATGAGTACAACTCATGCACAATTCAGTCATTACGCACCAATGTGCATAATTAGTGCCACCTGAACCCCAGCCAACAAGAAAGATACCAATTTGGGACTTTCCAAGCAAAGCAGTAGCTCCATTTGGACAACTCTATGCAAAAGAGAAAATACAAATAGAGTAGAAGAGTGTATGTGCGTGCGTGGGTTTGTGAGTGTGCATGTGCATTTGAGTGTGTGTGTGTGTGCCCAGGCAGGCATGAGAGAGAGAGAGAGAGAGAGAGAGAGAGCAAGAAAAGAATTCAACATAAAGAATGGGCATAATTTTAGAAATAAAATGTTATTACAGAAAATAACATTAGAACCATAGGAGTTTTGTAGTTTACCCTCCGTCAATAGAACCTGGCCTATAAGATCCATCAAGAGGAACACCAGAATGACTATCAACCTTAAATGTTCTTGTCCTTCTAGATAGAGATTGCGAAGTACCCATTGAAGATGCAACTGCAGTTGCTGTTGGTACTTCATCATCCTTCTCACACATATTTAAGCTTGTGGAACTGAAAAATCATGAAAGCCACATATAAAGAACTGACATTCAGAAACTGGAAATCAAAGTATACAACCTATAATTGCTGAAACATTCTTATACAGATAACAGCAGCACTACAGTGACATAGTCTGCTCACTACTGAGTGATTATCTGCTTTATAGGAACTGCTAGTCAAGTGAGTTGAGCAGAGAGATATGCACTCATGAAATGTTCTTTTCAAGAAAGCCTTACAAAGTTTTAATCAGATCTTAACAGATTGGTATGGACCCAGAAAAGACAGCAAAGCCAAGATATAGGAGGCTATAATTAAAATTTCCAAAAGTCTGCCCTTGCTTAGGTATTCCAGGGTATTAGACTGGACTTTTTCATTTTAAGCATTGTCACTGTTTGAGGACACCTGTTATGTCAGTCACTTTCAATCACCAACAACAGGTGAAAGCAAAAGTTTCCTATGTGCTTACTTTTTTTTTAACTTTTTTGTTCCTCCTCACAAGATGAGCTTGCTTTCCTAGTATTTTGGCTCAAATTGACAAAAACACACTTTATAACTCAGAATTTAAGATCCACACATAAGAACTGCTGTCCTGCTCGAGATTTTCTTGCCTAGTGATCAAATGCTTATGCGTTATCAGTTTCTCAATACAGCTTGTACTAGTAAAAGAAATAGTGATGACACATAAAAGCACCAAATGGTGATGATAGTAGTGATTGAATTGGATCTTATCTACTGTCTCAGAATAAGTGGCGAAAAGGGTAAGATGTCTCTCTATGAGAGGGTGATACCAAAATCAGAAAATCCAGTGGAAAGCTAGAAATCTCCCAAGAAGGAAATACCTGTATTCACCCTTATTATAAAGATGATTATGCAGATCATCCAGTACTATATAAAATAATTGCCCACGCAATTTCGTCAGTTCGGACCTAACATCTTGAAGAGCGCCCACCTGAAACATTCAATCTGCTTAAATAAGGAAACTCATGCACATATACGTCAATCATTCAGAAGGAAAAAATAAGGAACATTATTATGGACCAAATAAGGAACTCTAGACAGTTTCAAGATGCCTCAGCATTGTGCAAGTGAATGTATGTAACATAAGCATACTATCTAGAGAAAAGTATAGGCACTGTTTACTGGATAATATGTGATGAGAAAGCAGTAAGGATGGAGAGTGGGGAACAGCAAACTTGGAGAAAGCAAGGCTGGCCTTTAGGAGCTGCCGAGGAATGATTTTGGCAAGTAATTAGGAGCATATCCATGTCAAATAAGAAGAACAAAAACTTGGCAAGGCACCTCAATTAAGGCCAAGCTTGCAACTGCAGTAAAACAAAGGATGCAAGACGAACAAGAGAAAGTGATCAAGACAAAGAAAGAAAGTAAGACATGTAGCACAACAATGGTGACGAATAAGCTCTACAAGGATGAGGTGAATCTTGACAAAGAACTATACTCTAGTTTCTTTCTTTTCTTTAGAAATTTCATAATCTAGAATAACTTACATTCTAGTAAATATTTAAATAACACCCACGTTTGGTTCCCAAAAAAAAGGGAGATGAAGAAAAGAGATGCAGACGAGGACAGAAAGAGGCTGTACGAAGTAGTGTGTCCTACTTGTCCTCATATTTATTCACTTAGTACGTCTCTCATTTCTTTGCAATATTCCAACGCACTTCTTTCTACTTCTCTTTTGCCCCTCTTTGTTGATGCCCTTGCGCAGCAGCTTGATGCAAGTTAGCATCCCAATTTTGCCTCCAAAGGAACATATACCAGCCAACTGAGGCTACTCAAATGAGATAGATAGCTTGATTAAATTCTTCTAAACAAAAGCAGTCACCAAGGAGCTGCCTTTAACATGAGCCAGTCATCCCAGTTTAGCATATCCAGATGATCAGAACATGCTTTATATCTCGCAAGAAGTTGAAGACACTGTATATAATTGCAACTTTGTAATTTACATTTTATGTGGTCGGTAACTGTGGTGTCATTGACGCATTAGGACCCATCAGTTTTGAATTAGGCAAAATGCAGATGATCAGGTGCAAACTAGTCCAAGTATTCAACAATTCAAGCAAATAGCTGAAGAAAGTGCAAAACCAAACTCCTTAAAAATCAATTGCACAAAAGTATTTGGCCGAATGGTAACACTAATATTCCTTGTTACCAACAGCAATAAACCAAAAACATCATACAAGCATAAATCATGAAAAGTATGTATGAGAGCAGAGAAACAAGTCATATCCAAAGAATCAATTCTACACACAGTAAACACAAAATCACTGACCACTTGCAGGCCCTCTCTGTCAAGCATTCTTGTTGCATGAACATGCAATTGAACTGCAGCATATAATTGTTTCTCTGCAATAAGCTTCTCAATGCGAGCTGGCACCTAGAAAGGGTACACTGTAAAACATCAATATAGGAGGTAACTGGCATCATTAATTTAAAAAGAAAAGAAGTCAAAAGAATTACAAAATAAAATTTGTAAGAAGGACGAGGTAAATTGGACACCTGTTGTTCCTAAACCTTCAGCCTAGTTCCACATCACACTGTCCCTTTAATCCCGAAAGCTTTCTTTTGTTGTGGCTTTAGTGAATGAAACAACAATGTATACAGGTATGCTTGCCTTATAGGACTAGTTTTCTTTCCACGTGCTTTAGGTGAGAAAATTATCTAGAAAGGAATATTATTGGAAAATTAAATGCCTAACCATATTTGTAAACCATTTATAGTTATGATGAGACTATTTTATTAAATGGTTTAGTATTGCAAACAATTTTTAAAAAAGAACACTTTGCACATAATGAAGTCATTAATTTTTTCCATGAACTGTAAGTAACAAAGAAAACTGAGTACTCCTTATTTTTTAAAAATATTTTGTTTATTGAAGCTTTCATATATCAACCTAAAATAAGATATTTAATTCTGCAAATTTTATATTCGAAGAACCACTTTTCAAAGATTTGTGTTTAATGTGACTTATTTAGGGTTATTTGTGAAACAAAATTCTCTAACATTGAAGACTTCACACACTTTACAGTAGTATTGACTTCGGAGAGGAATATAAGTGGAGCATAAATCATCCTTTTGACAGATATCAAATAATGAACTGAAGGAGTATAAATCATCCTTCCAGAAATGTATCACATGACATCAAATAATGTAGGTTAATCCCATTTTTCTTTCTAACAAGAATGGCTAAATTGATGAGCATAGTTTGCAAAAATCCCCATCTCCAACAAATTAAACTTGCTTGTCTAATTAAAAGATTTACATCAAATCTAATCAAAATGATAACAAAAACTGATATAGGGGCATACCTTGGCTACACCTTCGATTTGATCCAACAAACATAATATATGGCGCAATGTAAGAGATCTATACCACAACTGACGCAATTGCTTATTGCGTGCACCCAAAAGCTTTTTAGCATCTGCCATGTCTCCTTTTAAAATAGATATGCTTTCAGCAGATTCACTAAATAATCTCAAGATCTGGTAATGGAAAGTGTTAGATAATCAGCTTGTTTACACCCAAATAAAATGTAGCAAATGAAACAATCTTCAGAAACAATCACAAAATTACAGTGAAAAAGAGAATACACTTAAAATTTCCAAAGTATAGGTTATGACTAACTTGAGAGTAGTTTTGAATTGCTTTATTGAAACCGCCATGATACGCATGCACAACTTCGTCGACAACATCCTCGATGATATCACTCTGTTCTTTCAAAAACTGGACTTCACCTTCACGATCTTTTGATGTCAAAATATGGACAACATGTGGCAAAGAATCAAAACGTGCAGCTGCCCAACTTTCATCAATTCTTGAGAGACCTTCTCTCAAGTACTGGTAAGTGAGAAAATGAAACAAAATTAGCTACAAGAAATAACACCAATATTCGGTTACACAAAACAAGTAAAATCATTGCAATTCAAAATCAATTCTTTACAAATTGTGGCCAAAAAAGCAACTTGAGCAAATGGCCAACTCCAAAGATTAGATGCATTTCAGGTAAAAGCACTTTATAATTCAATTATTAGGAGAGACATTAGAAGTCAAAAAGATCAATCAATCAATAAATGAAAGCAAGTCTAGTCAATGTCAAAAGCAACAAAACCAAAGCCTTTACATTTTACCAAGAAACATGCCAATTTATAACATTCATGTGACACTCATCCTGTTATCCAAGTAAGCCACTAAATTCAGCCGCATTTTCTTCCTCCCTAAAAAATCGAGAAGAAGCCTTTCAAGGATTCTCTATATACAATTCTTTTACCAAATCTAGCAAAATTCAAGTATTTCCATACGGTTATGCAAATCAACTCACTTAGACACTTACCTCCTTGTCGGGAGGGATAGGCAATCCATCAAAAACACCCCCGGAATAGCTCATATCCTCTGTCAGCAGTAGCCCTGAGAAGACAGAACCATTTTTACTTTCATCAGAAATCAACATCAGGCATAGAAATAACTGAACAAAATCCAACAGCACTCAGTAACAGACATATACCAAAATAGTTCGAACAATACCAACAGTTCAGAAGCAACCAACAGTACCATTACAATTTCCAGTAAACAATCACAGCATTAAAGAATCCGAAATTAGCAACACGTCGCCATGAACAAGATCATATTCACAGCCCGGAAAAAGAAAAGAATTCACATAAATTCAACAGTTACCTTCAAAGACCTACGAGAATTTCTGATTCATAATTCACGGGGAGATCTCAATCTCAAAGAACGATCAGAAGAAAGAAATCTCAAATCTGAAACCTCGAAATTGAGAAAGATCAAAGGTCGTGAACAACCAAAGCGGACAATTCCTGAGAAAATGTTTTATTGTACAATTTAGTCCTTAATAAAATGATTTAATAATCTTTTTTCAAGTTGAAGTCTTTGAATGTTAAAAGTGAAAACAGAGAATAAGGATCCGTTTCGTGAAAGGGTAGTCCAAGGTTTTGCATAAAATGTTAAAAGTCAAAGTTGAAGATAGAAGGGCCTCTTTCGCGAGAGGACAATTCTATTGGCGAAGGCCCAACATTGATAACAAGATTATCAAGGACCTATACTGTAAACATAAGTTTTTATATTTACAAATTCAGCGCAGTATTGCCAATTTGAGACCTAATTTCACTAAAAATATATTTTAAATATTCGTAATTGAGTTTTATAAAAATAAAATATAAAAAGTATAATTTTTTAAAAATAAGTTAGAAATAGAGTTTGATTTTTATATTTCAATAATTTTTCAAAATGAGTTAAAAATTAAAAAATAAAATTATATTGAAAGATGTGCAAATAAAAAAATTAGAACTAAAATTTTACACATAAAAATAAAATTCTGAATTTTTTATATAAATAAAATATATAAACTATTCAAAATTTCATATGAGCTCCAAACGTATATTACTTTATCTATCTTTACAAAATCAGCTCATTTGTATGGTAAACAAAATATTAGGACCGAGTCTGTAAATATATTTAAAATAAAGAGCCTTGAATATCCACGCGAACATAGGCACATCATTATACGAATTATACTTCACCTATACGAGGGCCTAATATTGCTAATTAATTTAAAGTAGGTAAGTATTGTAAATTCTCTTTCAAATTACTGCTATACCAATACGTCTTTGCAAATATGGTCCATTAGTACTTTTTTTAGGCTGGATTTGGTTTCTCAACTCCATCTATCAAAGTAAAAGCAGGACTTTTTCTCTCTTCACTGTTAGCTTGACTGCCCGCTGAAAACCAGGAAGAACAAGAAAACCAAGCAGGAAAAAGAACGAAGAAGAAGAATGGTTTTTCACATAGTGTTGGAAAGAAACATGCAACTTCACCCGCGATACTTACGGGCCTCACCTCAGAGAAAAACTTGTGGCCAAGCTCATGAAAGATGTCGAAGGAACTTGCAGGTTTCTAAAATTTTCCTGATATTTTTCTTTTTTAGCTGTTTTAATTCTGTCTCTGTGATGGAAAAAGAAGTTAACTTTTGGAAGAATACTCCATCTAACTTTGAAATTTGTCTTAAAGATGTAATTTTTGGGAGCAAGATTTATTTTGGGAAGATCCAGGGAGGTTCTTGTCTCCTTTTGTTTGGTGGTGAAAAATGAGTGAAATTTGGAAGGAAGAAGATTGATTTCGGGAAGCTCTGTTTAGAGGTTTTGGCCTCGATTTGTAGGGGAGTTCGATGTTTGTGATGAGAAGGGCGATATCTTGAAGTTGGGATTGAGAAGAGTATTGTGGGAACAGAGATTAAAGTTGTGTTGTTTGTTAGGTGAGACGAAAATTAAATGGGACTCTCTATAGTTCTATCTTTGAAAAATATGCCTGTGGTGAAAAAAGCAGTATGGATAAAGCTGTTGAGAAAATTCTTTGTATGGCTTTCATTAGCTTAGGGAGCGTGGTATTTGTGATAAAATATGTGATTCAAGAAGTTTGGATTTAAGAATGCATTGTCTGATCAGAGGCTTCGAGTTCTTTGATGTTCTTTGATGGTTCATATGAAATGGGGAGAAAACTTTTTTGATATACAAGTGTCTGTAAGGAATGATCAGAACTGAGATTTCCATTGATATTCCTCCAAATTCACATTGTTCTTCTTTCTTTTAATCTTCTTTCGTAATGTTAGAGAATCATCCCATTTACGTTAGAATCTGAATACGTGGCTTTACTTTACTGTCACTAACTAAAAACTTTAAAGTGTGTCTCCACTTGCTGAGAAGTACTTATTTTATCGTCCTATGCTCCATTCTGAAAGTAGTTACTACATAATTAAAATAATTACAAAGTTTGTAGAGGATGGTTAATAATTTATCTCTTTATGGAGCAGTGGTCGACATGGGTTTGTTGTGGCTATAACTGGGGTGGAGGATATAGGTAAGGGGTTAATTCGCGAGGGAAATGGATTTGTTACATTTCCCTGTCAAGTACCAGTGTGTAGTTTTCCGTCCCTTCAAAGGTGAGATCCTCGAGGCTGTCGTTACCATGGTTAACAAGGCAAGAACTCCCCTAGCTATTGTCTGCACTATGTCAAATCCTTTTATTCAATGTAGGAAAGATTTTGTTTAAATTGATCTTACTGGGATTTGTGAATGCCTTGCAGATGGGATTCTTTGCAGAGGCCGGGCCTGTCCAAATATTTGTTTCTAATCATGTAGGAATATGGGCCCTCATGCACATTCATTGCTGTTTTTACAAGTTTCAGAAATTCTGATAGCTCTGTCTGTTGGTTTGTTTCTGTCTGTTGCTTAGTTGATTCCCGATGATATGGAATTCCAGACTGGTGATATGCCAAACTACACTTCATCAGATGGTTCAGTAAGTTTATTTGCTGTTATTTTTTGTTCGGAAATATTTTTAGAACTTTTAGTATGAAATGTCTACCAAAGGGCACACATTTCTGCTGTGAGCTTAGCATTGTCTTGTCTCATATAAGAAGTCTACGAGTTCAAATGATTGCTGCATAGAAAAAAAAATTTATACATCTAGAGATGGTCTTATGACTGCATTCACATAGTTCTAAGTAAATGGTACGAACCCCAGGAAAAGATAAATCTGTCTTTCCAAGTTCACACGTTGAGATGTGAATTTGGAAGGTGGCTTTTAAATGAAAACTTTGGGAGGTCGAAATGATGTTTTTGCATTTTGTTCAAGATAAGATTCTTGGCAGAATAGGACCATGATTATTATTAAGGATTTTCTGGAAAATTATAAGTTAACTCAAGTTGCTAAACTCTAGAATAAAACCGATTTTCTTGCCATTGATCTTCCAATACATCCTTGCAAACTTTTGGGTGATTATGAAGCTTTCTAATTTTATGGTTGTAGTTTGAAATTGAACTATAGAACTTTGTTCTCCAGAGTAAGCGTCATGGTTGATCTTGATAACGGACTACTTTTAGCTTTACGGATAAGTAGCAAAATAATTGCAATGTATTGGCCTAAAACTTTGTAGTGCATGCTGACAAGCTGAAGCCTATAATTGCTTGTTCACGTGATTTTATCCAGAATTTTATCTAATTTGTAATTGTATTTTCCTTTCCTGGATGATCAGGTGGAAATTCAAAAGGATAGTGAGGTGCGCTTGAAGATCATTGGAACACGTGTTGATGCCACAGAAATTGTATGCTCACTATGCTCCTTTTTGCCCATTTCAACTTTCCCTTCGATACTAAACCTCCGAATTCATTGCCATATGTTGCTGCTTTTTTTGCCCTTACAGTTTGGAGAAATCGATTACTTTGAATTTCTTAAAGTCACTTACTCTTTCACAATGCTAGAATAAGGGATTAAATTCATATTATGATAGTAACCCAGAAGAATCGCATTTGATCTGCAATCAAACCTCACTTTGAATTGGTGTTAGTCCATTGTTCATCAATCTCAAAAGATTGGATTACAAAGAAATAACTATAATGAATAGCTAGCTGATCATGTGTTTTACATGATGGTGGTTCATATTTGTAGCTACACCAATACCGTCCAAATATTACAATTGATGAAATGATTTGATGTGCTTCAATAGAATTGAACTGCTATCCTTAATCTACATGCGAAGATATGTCGTATAATTACTAATTGTGTCATTGTACTACCTTCAATACGAGGAACTTAAAACATACCATTGAATGTGTATAGTTTTTTGCTGCTAGTTATGTTGGCTACTTTATGGCCTTACAATTTGCATTAGTGTTTGCAGTTCTGCATTGGCACAATCAAGGATGATTTCTTGGGTGTCATTAACGATCCAGATGTTGCTACCTAGTTGAGTCTTTTAGACGAGATTTACTGCAGATATTTGCTTTGTTCGGCGTCGTGTGTTTCAGGCCTGGCACGATATGCGTCCTCCGAAAACACCGAAGATGGTTATGTTTGTAAAATGCAGCTCTAGCAGATGTTTTCTGATCGTTTGATGTGTATGTAACTATGTACATCCTTACAAAATCATGCCTGGAAGCAAACAGTGTGGTGCACCACTGATGTCTGAATTAAAGCAAACTATGTACATCCTTTTAATTTGAAGGAATGCAACTGCATTCTTTTCTTTGTATGAAACTTTTCTCAGGTATGAACCAAACTTTATATAAGAAAATGTTTCTGAGGACACTGTCAAAGTGATATTAATACTTAAAAGTAGAGTTCATGAGAGGTTCTATGTTTTTGCAAACTTCATCTGACGATAGCCGATACAGCTGATGACCATCAACGTCAAGTAACTCTGACAGCCAAATATAATCCCCAAAGGCTTTGTTTCAGATCCTGAACTATAATGCAGCTCTGTAAGAAACCTTGAAAACAGCTTCTTGGTTCTGTAGCATAAACTAAACACGGACGCATGACATTACCATAGGCTTCCAGATTGCAAGCTTTTGAGCTTAAGTAACAACATTGCTGCATTGGAAATATCATAAAAATCAATGGTCGATAGAGTTCTACATGAGCAATTGGTGTTGTCATTGAGCATGGGAAAGATACAACTCCAGCATGCAAACTTTGCTGGTTCCTTCAACGGCCTAGTCGGCATCGGGAGAGCCACCCGGAACCAGCTGCATGGAGCATAAACATATCAGAAGTTGCCATACTTGCATTATCAAGAAAATGAAGCTTTGTAAATCAAAGCCCCTTATTAAACAACATAATCCACAATGCTTCACCAAACAAGGCAATCCTAGAAATTGGTTCCCTAAAAGTTTTAACCCCTTAGGGTGTCAACAAACCTAAACCATTTGCACGTACAACGATCTAACTAGTCTCCCAGTCAAGGGTTCCACAGTAAGAATCACAATGTGAAAAAGTCTGAACTTACTTAGATCAGGATACACAGAACCATTGTGAACAGCGAAATACAACAACAGCAACTATGCCTATCCCACTAAAAATAGAAATAAAATCCAGTATAATAGAACACACACAGCAATGGTTGTGAAGTAAAGTACAAGACTGATAGTGATGGCAAGTCTTAGAAAAAACTATAAAATATAGGTGATATGAGCTAACTTCGCTTTCCATATAATTATTCAAAAGATTCAAAGTGAAAGACTAAACCAACCAGCCTACATACAGAAACCAAATTCCATGGAAGCCTATAGAACTCAAGTTCCATGAAAGGAATTTACTGCATCAAATGTGAAAAAAAGGTTCAATAGTAACTTACAATCGCTATGTTGTTCCCGTTAAGCAGGATCTGGTCAAGCTTTGTAATTCGACGGCCTTCAGCAGTAATTTCACTGCAACAAAGACCAAATGTGTCGGCATATTGAAATAACAAAAGCTACGCTGTGAGCTAAGAACTATACCTCAGTATGCACACGAAAAAAACACAAAGAATAAGAAAATAACCACGAAAATTCAAAAGGCTAGATACTAGTAAGTACATAAATAATAGACCTAGGACCAGTAAAATTATGTAAGAAGTTTCAGACAAACAAACTAAAACAGTGCCATGCAATGTCTAGATTTCAGATGTACTTCCATACTATGATCAACATCCAGAAACATATTCAATATAAATTTCACCACACAAAGAAACCTTAATGCACCATTTAAGAAGGCAGTTTTCCATTTGAAGTACGACTTCAATCATTCATCTCTTAACAGGCTACCACAACATATTGAACATGGCTAAAGCACTATCCAAGTGAACCTAAGGAAACTTTCAGCATGGCAGCCAACAGTTGGAGTGAACACCATTCAGGTAATCTGGAGCAATGGTGGTTGATATCCATGAAACACTTGGAGCTACATGACTCAGTAATTGTGTATTGGCACTAAATTGCTAAAAGAGGTAAGTATTGCTACTACGCCTAGCGTAGTAAACAAGTGGTTGGAAGTGTGTTTTCCCGTTCTTTGGAAGATTAAAGTGTGTTTAGAAGAAGAATTGGAATGGACTGTGCTAGGGAGAAGCAAAAGGTTGAAAGCTGGACAAACGGCCAAGGGGATTCTTGAACATCTCAAAGCTGATGAGCATCTTACAAAATTTATTGATTAAAATTGGTAAATTCAGTTCAAAGAGATGCAAATAAAAAACATTCATATCTCAACTCAATCAAAGCGTTTAGAAGATGATTACTGCTCGATAAATTGATGAAAGAAATTAAGACTACCTAACATCCTCCAGAGATACACAACCATCATATGATTAACTATATCACATACAACTTCCAAAAGATAGAATGAAAAAAATGCCCCTCATAACCCGATCCAAAACAAAACTTTGAGGATGCTTGCGACTTAAATTAATCAGCCATAGGAACTATCATACTCTAACTCAATGCCTATTTTATTAAAAAAAGGTCCACTATTTAAATACAAACTTGAACATCGAGTTTCAATATCGCTACTAGGAAAAAAGCAGATTCGAGTTTGAAATTAAACACTCCAACACTACCATAACAAAACACAGTATAAAACATAACCATACCAAAAGCACTACTAGATTCCAAATTCACATAAATCATAACTAAATTAAAGTTTTCTTGACTTCTTGAGAAATCATACTACTCAGTAACATCTTCAAGAACCATGTTAAAACATCAAATCCCTTCAGCTTCCAACAAGCTCCTTGTCTCCCTTCATTATGACCCATATCTTCGATCCAATGCAACGATCAATCAACTCTAATCAACACCAAACAAGAAAAACAAAATTTTCATCAACAAAGTGAAAAATTACGCAAATAAATTAAATTAAAATGGAAAACCGGTGATTGATTGAGATACAAACCTGATGGGAGGAGTTGAGAAGGATTGTGTGACATGATTATGATCAAAAAATCCGAACTTTAATTGAGTTGAGGGAGAGCGACAGAGACGAAGAAGAGAGAGCAACACAGCACAGGACTGAGAGAAGTGGAGCTGATTGGGCTCTGCTTTGAGCCATAGTTCGATATTCTTAGTGGGCCTGCTAGTATTGGAATTTGGCCCGCAGAGCCCTTACATTCTCTTTCTTTTATATAAATTTCAATTTGTGGGGATGTTAAAAAATGCTAATTAAAATAATTTTTTGAAACAAAAATATTTTAAAAAATAAATTTTATTTTATTATTTTTAAAATAATAATAATACGTAATAATAAAATATTAAGACGTAGATTTTTATATATTTTTTAAAAATTTAAAAAATTTGTAAAATATTATATAAAACTTATTAAAAATTTTAAAATAAAAATTTAAAAGAAAGAAGTTGAAAAGTATAAATAATAGAAGAATTTTCATTTTATAATTCACCATGTTTCAATTTTTTTATATTGTATTAAAAATAATTAGACTGAATTATTCCATTACATTAGTTGTAATTCCTTTTTTGAAAATTATTAATTACTCAAATTATTCAAAATTTTTGCTGACCGTTTTAGTTACTATAATTAAACAAAAATCACCATTCTCTTTCTTCTTCTTCATAAGAACTTGTCCACTTGAATAAATCTCCATTAAAATCTTCGCAAAATCTCCGAGAAAAATGTTGAAGAATAATTTCAAGAGATGTGCTGCATGCAAGCATCTGAGAAGAGGATGCGCCGAAGATTGCATTTTATATCCATATTTCCCTGCAAGCGATGAGTTTAGATTTCTTTGTGTTCATAAAATCTTCGGAGCTAGTAACGTTACCATAATGCTCAAGGTAACAGAAAAACATGCATCTCATGATCCTTACCAAAATCTTTCCATTATTTTCAAAGGTATTTGGTTGTTAGTTATAGATAAGAAATTTTGCTTATTTCGAACTTGTTTTTGGACAGAAATTACCACTTCACGAACGAGCAGCTGCTGCAGAATGCATGGCACTAGAGGCAATCTATAGAGTCGAATACCCGGTACATGGGATCGCCGGAGTAGTCAGTCTTCTACTGCAAGAGATTCTAAAAACAGAGCGTGAGCTTGCTGAAACTCAGTCTCAGATAATAGCCATGCATATGCAAAGACAGCAACTGCACCAGCAGGGGAACAGTGATGCCTGCAACTTTGAACACATGTTCAGAGGAGTTCTTCAGTTTCAGGAAAGATAAATACAGAGTGGTATACATCACAGTATCACACACTTGTAATGCTTCTCAACCAAAATGAAATTATACAAGAATTTTCTGCAGAGAATACAATTGTGATTTTAGATTTAATCATATGTTGCTACAGTAGTACATATTACTAATTAAATTTACAAGATTAATTTATTCATAATGTCAGTATGTCGGGGTTTTATTCAGGAAAAACTTTCGAAGGCATAACAATTAATACAAGTGATGTTCGTATTAACTTCCTCAGTTTCCACAAGCTTCAGCATTTGAAATTCTTTGGCTGGAAACTCAGAACAAGTGAACCATTTAAGCTGAAACAGCTATAGGACTTGGTGAAAATTCAACTAGTGGAGTATCCAAAACTCCTCGGACGTGGAAGAAATTATCATGTTGGAGGGAAGAAATTTGTCCAAAAACCCGGATCTTGTGGATCAATGGGATTCCAGTTAGCTCTTGATGGTACAGGAAGGAAAGGTGTGAACGTGTATGGTGGTGCTCTTTGCACGGCCAACGCATCCGACCCTGATGTAACTCCTGTGCTCTCAACTACACCAGCAAACAACGTTTGGACTTTTGAATGTTCGGCATCCTTACTGCTAGCAACATTCTTGTTTTCACTTAGACTCTCTTCGAAGTTCTTAAAGGCAGATGACCGTGATAAAATATCACATGCAGACAAACCATGTGCCTCAGACTTTTCTTTGTGATTTATCCCAAGGGAAGGAAGCCTGTAAGGTTCCGTTGTTCCTCTGCAGGTTTGCAAAGATTGGAGCTCCCTATCAATATCTTCTGAATTAGGAACCAATGGTTTCTTCGGCATCCACCACCTGATATAGTTAGTTAGGTCTATTTTCCTCTCCATGCCAAACCCGCTAGCATATTTTTCTTCCAGTACAGCATCTCCTCCTGTACCTTACAACAAAGAAATTTATAAATCCCACATGTTCATATGAAAATAAGTTAATCTCAGATTCCAACGTATACTTACTACAAGCAACGTTGTTCAAATATGAATTTCCAAGCATCTGGCCAACTGATCCATCCCAACGATTACCTTGAAGCTGTCTAATTAATAAAATGCAGGGGAATCACACATCTGAGCCAAGCATACAGAATTATATCTAGATTTAGAAAAGATGTGGAAAGGAAAAACTATTAATTTCATAGGCTGAGCTGCAGTTACAATCCTTTTATGCACAGATGTCACTGTGGACTCAAACAAGTTCAAGTTTCTGACTATCAAAATTTGTAGTTTACTCCATCCTATAACTTTATCTCTCTTTTCTTTTTCTTGATGTAAAAGTCTCTTAGTAAAAGCATTCCTAGAAAAAGTCGGACTTTAAAATTCATATCCAAGCCAAGTAACGAGGAGAAAGAAAGACTCTAAATCCGCATGTTGGGATGTTGAACATAGAATGGCCCAGCTTTCTGTCTTTTATCCATGTTAAGTACCACACACCAATACATCCTGGTTGCTGATTAGTGTAGAACCAAGATGCTTGACTGATTTTCAGCTGGACGCTTTGTTAGAACAATTCTAGCAGCCCTATTAGTGTAGGGAACATCATCGGAATCTGTGTTACAGTGGAAGACCCACCCTTCCTTGATTATTCTTCTGAACAGCTTGCATTGTGTACAAGCAAATCCTTGTCCCTTCAAATCAATGACCAACTAAACAAATCCAACCTAAGACAAATTTCTCTGATGTTGAAGCACATTTGGATATTTGGCAGTAATTCTTTAGAAAATTAGTTCATAGCAAGAACATCATAAGACTAATCTTGGTTCTAGACATCAAAATTACAGTGTTTTCCATAATACAAGAGAAGCCATTTTGTCAGTAGATGGGAAGTAGTGGAAGAAAACAAAAAAAAAATGAAAAGTAAAAGTAAAAAGGACAAGTTGATTTGAGTAAAATAATTACTTAATGCAGTAAGACACTTTCGATAATGTCCAATCTAAATTAGATATAAAAGCGAAGTACCTTGCTATTCCACGATACTTTGGAAATCCTCTGGAGAAGGCACTACTTTTTCTGAGGAATAAAAATGCAATAGTAAATTTACTGAAATAATAAAACCAACAGCACATCATAGGTACAGATTCATGCCTTCTAAGAGAAACAAGGTAATCTTCCTTTGAAAACATTTGCATCTCTTCCAGGTCTCTTGAATAATCACTAACCTGAACATGAATGAGTAGAGAGCTTGTAGAATACGTGAAAAGATAAGTGCTTGCTAAAAGAACTCACTTCACATTCTGAAAGTAAAATTAATCAGACAGTTTGAAGGATAAAGATGTCAACTCTGGCTCTGGCTTGACGAATAGAGATACTAGGTTCATTTTCGTGCCGTTAACATCTTAATGTTACAATTGTTTGCAACTAAGTTTACATATAAAAGAATAAGATTCTCACAGGGAAGTTAATCAATGTCCCAGCTCCCCAATATTTTAAAGCAGCAAGATCATAGGCTCTGGCAGCTGCTTCTTCATCATCATAAGCACCTGCCATTAAGAAGCCAGAAAGGGAGGAATCATAAACAAGTCTTAAATGAAATAATCCAAACTGAATCAGAGTGCAAGCAGAAATGGCATACCTAAGTATACTGGATGGACCAATCATCATAAACGCATGCAACCAGTTGCATGCACCAAAGATACATTAGGATAGATGTAAAAACTAGTAAGTGAACAAGTTCTTGCAAGCAATCCAAAGGACAAAGAACTGATAAATTGAACCACACACAGACATGGTTTGGTAGTGTACCTTGTTTTCCTTTCTTATTCTGATTTTGGTTCCAGGTACTTTTATCCCAAAGATGTGCCTCATAACGGCCAGTCCACCTATGCCTATATCATCCCAAGAATTTGGCCAATTTGCAGAATTAATAGTTATACAATACAACTAAAAGAGAAAAACGCACAACAAGACCACTGGGTAACCATTGAGCATCTTTTCTCCACAAAAAAAAAAAAGTAAGTGCAAAAATAGAGGTACGGATTAAGATGATAAAGTCATTCCTTTCACTCTAGCAATACAACCACATTAAGACAACCACAACAGTCAAACCCATATGAAAGCAATGTACCATCAATATTTGATCCTTAGTATTATAAGTTATTCCATTGACAATGTAGACCACCTTTACCAAAATCACAATAAGAAACACAGAGATTGTGTTGGGACACAACTTAGTTGGTCTCCACATTCAATCTAACTCATAAAAAAGCAACATCTGGTGGCGTTTACAATTAAAGCTTCAATTTTTTTTCTCTTCAGTATGCAAACTACCTTCCAACTGAATCCTATTTCAATTTTTTTCTTCTATAAAAAAAATTGCTGTGCTAACTTAACTAGATTATAATCACATCAAAAGCTAGAAACTTTGGTTTTTTACTGCTCAGGATCATCAACTACTTTCGACCGCAAACAAACAAAACAGACCACTAGAAATCGCAACTTTTGGCCAGATTACCGGGTGACACCGCGGTAGATTGAGCTTCGTTTGCCTGCAGTGCAAGGTGCCATTCGACTGATTCGCTCTTTTGCAGTGCAAACCCTCGCCTTCTTCATTCCCCCTGCCGCCACCGGCATTGCCACCGCCGCAGCTGGACGTTTTATTTCCGTTACACTTCCGCCGCTTCCCATATCTCCGCCGCCCGAAGATGTAATCCCCGCCGTTGAGTCCATTGATAGAAAAACTACAGAACAAATTCTGCACAGAAACAGTGAGTTTTGAAATGGAGAAGCGCCACCAACAAGAGAACGGTTGAAGTTTTTCTTTCCTTCCGAATTTATTTTCCGAATCCAAATTCCGACAGAGATAAGGGTAGTTGTGGTAAATAGGGAAAGAGTGATATATGTATGTTTTAGTTATGTGAGTAGAACGCTGTCGAACGAAATGTTCGGAAGGTGAATACTTTATCTGAACGGACGATTACACATGAAAGAGTGGGCCCTGGCTGTTGAGAATCCAAAGCATAGAATGATGAGTCAACTTATGACGTGGCATCATGTTTATCAGACTACTAATATAAAAAAATCACTGACTCCCTAATTTACATAATCAGGCAACAATTACAAAATTAGCACACCAAGGCCTCTACCTTTATAGTGTCGATATCAGATCACAAATATAGGAATTAGCATATTACGGCCCCTATCATTAATTTTAGCACATTCGGCTCTCAAATACTATTTCGTTAATAAACTATTGTCATAATAAGGCAAGGCATGTAATATACATTTTAGCAGAGACGCTAAATTTTCTATGACAAGACCTGTGACAAAAAGGTTTTTAGGTCAGACCAAAAACATTTGAATTGGCAGATACCATCCTTTAACATAAACTTTACCAAGATAAGGCCTCACATTTTGATGTTTATATAAAGTTTATCATGATCAACCCTCCAATATAAAACTTATCCAGATAAAGCCTCTTATTTGAATATTAGTATGACCAGGCTTTCCATATAAAATATTAGCGAGATCAGGTCTTTAATGGAATTCTTTAAGTTACAGGAGCGGGCTTAGAATAGAATATTAGCGTGTTCAGGCCTTCATTAGTAATTCGTTTAGTAATTCGTTTAATTTACATAAACAGAGTTTATATAATTAATAGCATGTTTCTATGTTTACAACAAAAGGCCGATAAAATAATTTTTCACAGCCCATACTTGTCCTTCCCTCCTCTTTCAGTTCTCTCACTGGTACCAATAAATTAAAAAGCCCACCTTTTCATTCTCTTCTTTCCAAACTTAAAACCTTCTCTTTTATCCAAACAATAACAATAAGCAACAAACAACAATCTTTCCTCTCTGTCTCTCCGGCGATCATGTCCGTCACCACTCCGACCAGTACCAACTTCTCGGCGCTGCACTTGGCTTTTCACAATAGCTGTAGTTCAAAACCTATTCTTCATTTCACCCTCCCCTTCAAAACCCAACCTTTGTCTCTCCATCTTTCTCCGGCTTCGTTTGTTTTCACTCATAGAAGGTTTCGGATTTCGATTGTGAAAGCTGCTGCCGTGGCTGACCCTAAGCTTGAAGAAGAAGAACAACAACAGGAAGAAGGTACTGTGGGCCCTACTGATGCTGCTGCATCAACTCCACCGGCGCCAACTAAACCCAAGACTGGAAAAGCTGCACTACCGCTCAAGAGAGATAGAGTAAGCAAGTGATGGTAGTAACATGATTGATTAATTCATGATCTACTAAAAGTTTGCGTGGATTTTGTAGGAGTTTGTTATTCATGTACCCTTAACTGTTGGCAAAACTTAAAAATTTTGGTTAGTCCATGGTTGATTTACTGAAACAGTATCTTTGAGGTTTGTTAGTCGGATTCACTGAAATGTTGGAAAATTTAAAAGATTGAGTTAGTTCGCAATCAAGTTGAGCTATCTTTTATGAATTTTTGGTACACCAAGTATTTTGCCATAGTAATTCATGAAATCATAGAGCAACTCATGATATCATCAACAAATGAATATGATTTGTGCGATTAATGTTGACGTTTCCCTTCGTTATCTCCGAGTAGGTTCTTTTGAATTGAATATATTTGTCTCTTACCATTAATTTGGAAACACCATGTTGCAACTATGCTGTTTAGCAAGTTTATGGTTTCGTATGTTACCATAACTCATCTGAAATTTGATATTGATTGCATTAGACAAGATCAAAGCGGTTCCTAGAGATTCAAAAGCTGAGAGAGAACAAGAAAGAGTACGATGTACCAACAGCAATATCCCTGCTGAAGCAGACGGCGAACTCCAAGTTTGTGGAGTCGGTAGAAGCTCATTTCTGCCTCAACATTGATCTAAAGTACAACGACCAGCAGCTGAGAGCCACGGTGCACTTCTGTCACTCTCCTTCCTTTCATTTGATAAGAAATTTAGGAGGGAGCATCATTTCTTAAATTGCCGTGTTGTTTCTTCTTTGTAGGTGAATTTGCCGAAGGGAACTGGTCAGACAGTGAAAGTGGCAGTTCTTGCCCAAGGTGAGATTTGCTATGCAAATGACACTTGAACCTCACAACAAAGTCTTTGATAGAAGAATGGCCTTAAGGGGACTTGTTCGATATTAAAGTTATGTGAATGACCTTTTGAGAATCAACTTTAAATGGCTCTCACCAGCCAGTATTTCTTCTCCAAAATGATCCAGAGTACATAGCATAACTCAAGTTTCTAGATTTATCTGCAATGAGTAGAAAGGTGAAAGCCTTGAAGGAACTCGCACTCACATCTGTGTCTCAGAGAGGGTTTTATAGAGATTTCCGTTAACAATATTTTTGAGAATTGTTTGTCTTTGTTTATACTGCATCGCTGGAAATGAATATGGAAGGTGAGAAGGTTGATGAAGCAAAGAATGCTGGAGCTGATATTGTCGGTGGAGAAGACTTGATTGAACAAATTACGGGAGGATTGATGGACTTTGATAAACTCATTGCGTCTCCAGATATGATGCCCAAGGTATACCCTTTTTTTTTATAAATATTGATGATAATTATTTTTATGAAGATGGTTTATGGTGAGCATGCATAAGAACCAATCTCATTAATAACTCACTATTTTGATGTAGTTTTGTGTCTAGTGAAACTTCTCATCTACATGCTTACTTTTTGTTAGACCAACTTCATACAAGGAGTTCCTAACTGGTAAATTTATACATCAAGTTATAATACTTTACTTGGTAAAATTCTTCTTGGAACCCTAATTTTTCTTGATTTATAGCTGTGGATTTAGGTTCTACTTGTGAAAATAGTCCCACATTGAAATTTTGGATTGAGATGTTGGGTGTTATATTGATTGGGCACTCTTATCTCAATAGCTAGCTTTTGGGGTGTTGGTTCTATCCAGTTTGTTAACACCATAGTTGTCAGACCCGGACCGACCCATCCGGATCGATCCGAAACTGTCGATCCGGACGGTAAACTGGTCCGGGTTTACAAAAAAACCGTTTATACAATCGACCCGTTTCGACCCGAGTTGACATGTTCTGACCCGCTTCAACCCGGTCGATCCGCCTGCTCGGGTCAAATCGGGTTGAAAAAATTTTAAAAAAATTAATTAAAAAATTTTAAATTGATGATATATTTAATGCAAAAATAATTATTAATAGCCCTATGTTGAAAAATGATATGTAGTTTAGATTTAGTATTTGGATGTGATAATGCAAAAAATATAATTGATTATTTTTTATTTGCAAATATCAAGTATTAGTGATTTTTGAATTTTTTATATTGTAAAATATTTAAACTCAAATATGTATACCTAAAAAAGTTAATTATATCTCTTTTATGATTTATCTATTTTATGGTTTTATTTTTTTCTAATCTCCTAATTTATTTATAAATTTTAGTTATTATTATTATTGTTGGTGGTGGCAATTATGGTGGGAATATTTCAATTTTTGCAGTGATTATTATTGCTGTTGTTGTTGATAGTAATGACATAATAAAAATACTCTAATTTTTTGTTATGATTGCTATAGCTATTATTATTGGTAATGTCATTAGCAGTAAATTTTTTACTATAATTATTATTATTAGTTAAAAATACTTTAATATTATTGACCCGACAGTTCAACCGGTTGACCCGACGGTTCACGGTTGGGTTCAACCCGAGAACCGTGACCCGGACAGTTTTCCAGTTCGATGTCCGGTCCGGTTCTTACAACTATGGTTAACACGGTATTAGAGTAGGCCGTTTGCAGTGACTCTTGGGGTGGAGCCTAATAGCACGTAGATGTCTGTCTGGCTATACAATGGGGTGTGGAGGGGAGCAAATGCGTCCTAATCCTGACGCCAGCCCTTGCAGTCTACGCTGTGAGGTGGGTGTGAGAATAGTCCCTTATTGAAAATTTGGATTGAGTTGGTGGGTGTTATATAGATTAGACACCCTTACCTCAATAGCTAGCTTTTGGAGTGTAGGCTCACTCCGGTTTGTTGACACTGGTCACAACATGTTTAACTTGCTATGAAGTGAAACCATACTTCCTTGAAGTCATATGTACATTTAACAAATTTGCCGAGAGGCCAGCAGTCTGTATGAGTAAATTGCTTAAAGTAGATAAATGGTTCAGCTTCTCATATAACAATCACAATAGAGAGGCCTGCAGTCTGTAGAAGTAAATTGCTTAAAGTAGTATGGTAAATGTTCAGCTTCTCATATATGCATTACAAATGTTTACAACGTAATCTATATTCTTGTGGCAGGTTGCGAGTTTGGGTAAGCTTTTAGGTCCTTGTGGTCTTATGCCAAATCCCAAAGCAGTGACGGTCAGTACAGATATACCACAGGTATGATTAATTATTTTGTATTATACCTTGTAGTTTGTACTTGGAGTTCGCACTTGTACACCAGCTTGTCTACTAATTTTGCAAAGACAACATATAAGTTAAGGTATTTCTTGTATTTCATTTTCAGTTTTTTACTACAATCAATCTTTAACAAGTATACCCTTTGTTGTTTTGGTATTGGCACAATAAGTATACTTCCTCTTGTTAGTTATATGGAGCTTGTAAATGTGTTTGAGAATTGTCTCTAATGGAGTTCATTTGATAATTTTCTGTCAGTTTTGCATAATTGGTTCCTTCCTTACAGGCTATCCAGGAATTCAAGAAAGGAAAAGTTGAGTATCATGTGGACAAGACAGGGATTGTTCACCTGCCTTTTGGAAAAGCAAAATTTTCAGATGAGGTTTAATCTTGAACTTGATTGCTGCAGTTGTATGTTCCCATTGCCAAATACGTTGTAGATATCAAGTCATGATGATATTGATGAATTTGTTACCCATATTGATCTGATAATCTTACAGAGCTTACTTCTCTTTTGTTATTTCTGTTTTTTGCAGAAGTCAGTCGAAACAAACAAGCCTCCTGGTGCCAAAGGAGTTTACTGGAAGAGTGCACATATCTGCTCATCCATGGGACCTTCTATTCGGTTGAACATAAGGGAGATGCTTGATTACAAGCCTCCTGTAACATAGTAGACATTCGATTTTGGAGCGAGCAAGATATAAATCCATTGCCCATCTTACAAAGCTTCCAACCTGAATAAAATGAAAGTGGAATATGCAATGGGGGCGACTTTGGTTAAGTACTTTGTCCTCCTAACCGCTCTAGGTCCCTAAATCTTAGAAATGCCCAATCATGTAATTTTTGCCTTTCCCTTTTTGTACCTGTTGTTTAGTTGCTATTGTTGATAGTGTTATATGGATGCCATAGAAAGCATGCACAGCACAGTTCTCAAGTTACTATTGTAAATGGGAATAATAGAAGCATTTCCAAGTATAACTTATACATGGAGTTCTTATGCATTACAACTTCATGCTTTATCATGGTAATGATATTTGCAAGAGCCAGCAACAATACTTAGCTGTTGTTTTTTTGCGACTGTTGTTCTACGGTCGTCATTGCAAAATTTTCCAAACGTAAACTACATTATGTTGCCATTGATGTATAATAAAATCCATACGCATATGAACAGTGTTATGTTCATGGGCAACTTCAGATCTTGTGTTCTAAATGCACATCTAGTGTTTACTTACAGAAAATACGTTAGTTAAAAAATTCGTACTCGATAAATTTAGAAGATAAGAACTTAGAGATTATGTAAAAAGAAAACCACCTCTCCAAATGGTCAAAGAAATTCGACTTTTAAGTTTGGAGAAAAGAAGGACGGCAGCAGGAAAGTAATGTAATACAAGACATAAATGAACTTGGTAACTCCAAAAGCAACAGACTCGGGCTGTAATGTCAAGTACCTCTTACAAACTCTTAACACTATCCAACAGCCGCCTAAGCAATCTCGCCTTTTCATTCTGGTAATAATTTTATACATGTTTTTTTTTCAGAAGAAAGTATAATGGGAAAGCGGCCATCCCAAGTGGAAGCAAGAGTGTATGGAAGCTATATAACTGTCCCATTTACGGAGAAACAAAAATGCTCTGGCAGAATGCATCTACTTGTTTGCCTCAATTAGGTCTCTGTATTCCTTCTTCAATTTTACACCTGATACAGTTCTGCATGTTTAAACAAGCAAAAGTTAGAGAGTTATGAGATGTTGAGACATTATAATTACTTTGTGCAAGTAATTATGGAATATTGCCATACTTAGGTAGATATTTGACATAGATAGCGAACATAAGAGTTAAGAACATGCATCTAACCTCAGCATCTCTTTGTTCTTAAAGAATTGAACACAAGGTGTTCCCATAATCCCTGCTGCTTCAGCAATTTCAGGATCTTCCTCAATGTCAATCTCAACAAGATGAACATGTTCGTCAAATTCATCTATCACCTGTATAAAGGTAGAATTTTAAGTCCACACTCAAGACCATCAGACTGACATTTGTAAGTAGCATGGCGAATGTCTTTTCATAAATTACATTCAAAATAAGAAATGAACAATCAATTGATATTGCACAAAAAGAAAATCATAAAAATAATGGCCTGACACCAACTTTGGAATGACAAGGATATGAACCTAACTTTCAACGAAAAAAAGATAGGATTTTAGCATATTGTGTAGATTAATTATTTTTTGGTTCAATCCAACCAAAATATGGTAACGTACTTCAGAAGACCTGTGCATGCACTACATGAGATAACTTGAAAAAGCTTCAAAGCTTTCGCAAATAAAATGAACAAAGAATCCAACAATGTGGCATGGCCATGAAAACTTGTGATCAATACAATTTAATCTTGGTTCATGTAGAGTGATTTATTTGGATTCTAGAGAGCCTTAATATAATACCTTGCCCAGTATTGGTTTCAGTGTTCGACATGGACCACAAGTTGGTGCTGTGTATAGTACACATAAAAGCCTTGGGCTTTCATGGTACAACTTCCTTAGTGCATACTGCATTAAATGAATTATTTCAAAGATCAGGACTGAAAAAATAGAACTCCATTCTACCTAAATTACCTCAATATGACCTAAAAAATACGAAAAGAAGAAAAAAAGAAAAGAACTTGTATACCTGGCCTTTATGTTTTGTATGTGTTATGTCAAAACCCATCTCCACATCCTTGACTGTAAATTCCTTCCTTGTTTCTTCATGCACAGGCTGTTAAAAAATTTTTGACTTGTAACCATCATGGATTAAGGAACCACAGGTGCATATCATATGTGGACGACTCAAATGACATTAAGCATGAACAGGAACAGCAGCCTGTATGCATGTAAGTAATGTATCTGATCTTGCTTGCAAGGTTCAGTCAGAAAGAAGGAATATTAAATTAACTGGAAAAAGAAACGAGAGCTAGGTCTTTAATATCATAGCTAGTGAGATAAAGATGTTAGTCATACAATAAGCTTGCTTGAACTTCAAAAGAAGTTGTCAGAAGAAACAATTATCACAACAGTCATAATGCATTCCTACCCACAGGTTAATAATTCATCATTTCATCCACATCCCATGGTTTATACAAATAACAAATACCACCTTGAAGATTCTTCAGCAAACGGCAGTCCAGTTGCGAGAAAGTATATAATAAGTCTGTTATAATCTATAGTGAAAGACAGTCCAGTTGCGAGAAACAGCAGTTGAGGAGAAAATATTACCTGATGGAACTCAACAAGAAGGTTATTTGCTGCCAAATATCTCTCAACAGATAAGGCAGCAACACAACCAGATCCAGCTGCAGTAATTGCCTGTCTCCATTCATGGTCCTTTAAGAAGAGTAAAACCAGTCAAAATGATTATTCAGGAGACAATAAGCTAATTGACAAACAAGATCAGAAGAACTTTAACAGAAAATTTGACTGGTTATGAAGGGGCCAGTAATATGAAAATTGACGTAAACATTGGAGCACATAATGTTAAAAGCATAAAACGTTTAAGGGCTGACACTTGCCAGTGACTTGTTTCAGTAGACACAGCAACTAAACAGAGATTCCTATATTATACCTGTACATCACCAGCAGCAAAGACTCCTTCAACAGTTGTTCTTGCAGTTCCTTCTTTGACCACAATATAGCCAGAATTGTCAAGTTCAATCTGACCTTCTAACAATTTGCTGTTTGGAGAATGTCCAATGCCGTAAAATAGGCCTTTAACCTCAAGAGCTTCTTGATTTCCCGTATCCGCTCTTTTTACCAAAACTCCAGACATTTGGCCTTTATTATTGCTAACAACATCCACAGCTTCTGTGTTGAAGTGAACTGTGATGTTCGGGTTGTTGAATACTCTGTGAAACATTCGCCATAATCAACCTGTTAACATCCAGGGAGTCGAAGATTTATCCTCATTAATAGTCATGTAGCAAATAGATCGGCACCAATTGCAGCATTGTGAAAGCAACTCGAGTTTATCATATGCAGACAAAGCCAAAGCCGTCCATCACAAGCATCAACTTCCAGATCATTCATTTGAGAAAATACAATTGACTATAGTGATATATTGCTAGCTAACCCTCTTCTTATTAACTATAACTAAACTAAAATATACTCAAAAAGGAAACTACCTGATGAACATAAGCATCATTCAAAAAGAAAGCATAAACCACATTACCATCACCAAGATGACAGAATCAAACAGCTATACTGTGATAGCAAAGAAGAGCAGGATGCTAAGATTGGCATAGTGACAGTTTTTTAGTGGTTAACAGCCAATACAGGTTTGATCATAAGTGGTCATGTTGTCCATACCAGAAGCTTCCAACTTAACTGAGCAAATGTATGGCAAAGATACGCCGATGTCTGGAAGATACACACTCCTTCGTATCTACATTATATATTGATAACTACACACATCCAATCAAAGGTGGTTCAATAACATAAAAATATTGAACTGACCTGTCTTGCATAGCCCTAGAAGCTCGTAACTGACTTCTACGAACAAGTAGATGTACATGCCGGGCATATTTGGTCAGATACAATGCTTCTTCAGTGGCTGTATCACCTCCGCCAACAACTGCAAGAGCTTGTCCTTTAAATAATGGTGATGCTCCATCGCATATTGCACAAGCACTTATTCCCCTACTCCAGAATTCATCTTCACGAGGCAAACGGAGTCTTTTGGCAGTTGCTCCAGTGGCTATGATAACAGTGTGGGATTTCACCTGAGAATATGCAAAAAAAGACATGTCTTATCTAAGAAGATTCAAGGCAATCAATCCACCATAACTAGAATCATCAACTGTTCAATATAACATGAATTTTTGCCTACTAACCAGACAGCTATAGACAAACTAACATAAAAGGTTAGACATAAGTATGCTTAAACGCACATTATTCCAGCGGAAAACAAGCTAATTCAGTTACCTCACGCTCACTACTCCGGATGGTAAAGGGCCTATTCCTCACATCAACATATTCAACATCTTCTTGAAATAATTCCGCGCCCCACCTCTCCGCTTGGCGTTTCATCCTAGAACCAAAACTTTTTTAGAATCAGGCGATACAACATCCAAGCAAAACAACTGGAAAGCATGAATATACAAGTAGTTAGTTCAAACATATCAGGAAGCAAGATGTTACCTGTCCATCAAATCAGGACCCGTTATTCCATCAGGAAATCCAGGAAAGTTCTCGACTTCAGTTGTTGTCATCAATTGACCTCCCGGATTACCACCTACTTGAAACCCTTCGAATACAAGAGGCTTCAAATTCGCACGACCTGCATATATTGCTGCCGTATATCCAGCTGGGCCTGAACCAATGATCACCAAATTCTCGATGCCCTTACTAGGAACTGCCAAAACATTCATCTTTAATGAATATCTATGCTAAGAGTACGAAAGGTGATTGCAAATTGATATGCCACATAAGAAGTCACAAAATGCATGCCATCATGTATAAATATTATGATTTGAGTGGAAAAGGAAGGTCAGCTATGACGCATAGGCAGGGATATGCAGACATCATACTAAACCAATTAAAAGATATAGCATAAGGCAATATACACAAGTATATACTTATATAGCCAATTGCAAATTGGTGGTGTTTGATTGTTTTCACATTTCAAGGAACAGTATCAATTTCATACGACAACTAACTAAATGCAAAAACCATAGGATAGTATCCAGATATACCCAAGTCGAAGAAAAAAGAAGTAGCCGCTACTCCAACTAACAAATCCCGCCACTAACCGCACCAATCATTCCTATTAGAAACTGCGTTCTTATTTACATTTGCAATTCCAAATCCATCCTCTCTTTTGTTTAACAAAGAATAAACTCACAGCCAAATTTTCTTACAAGTTCTATATGTAGAACATATCATACAATGATTAAAAGTTAGAGAGAAACCAACCATCAGAAGCAGCTGCTGGCGGAGCTTCTGGAGCAGTCACAGCAGCTGCTACGCAAACACGGTAACGGATGGCAACAGTCGGAATACTCCTACTGAAACCGCTCCTCTGATATTGCCGGTACCCATTAGAAGCAAAAGAAGCAGACACTGACTGAAGGCGGCATCGAAATAGCGAGCAGCGGGAGCGAATAGCTGAAGACGGTGCTGCCGCCGGCGCTGGACCTATTCTCACCACCGCCATTGAAGCTCTCTATAGAGAGCTAAGAACTTGAGAGAGGGAATAAGAAATGGAAGGGGAAGAGAAATGGAAGGTTGTTATCGCCCGCCTTGCCTCATCCAAGCCAGATTTATTTAGATTGGTTTTCTGCTTTTGTTTCTTTGTTTGTTATAATCTCATTGGTCTAATCTAGGAACTGGCTACGAGTCTACGACCGTTACTACACAAAATGAAGAAACGTAGTCGTGGAATCAAACACAATCATAATTATTTCTTCCTACTTTTTTATTTTTAAAACAAATTTTAGGAGGTATTATTTGGTTGAAAATTAGTTTCTTAAAAATATTTTTTTAAAAAAGTAAATTATTAGGAAGTAAAATTTGTAAGAATAATTTTGTTAGAGTAAACAAAACATCATCCAGAAATTAATTAATCTACGTAAATGGCATGTTCATTTATTTATAAATTCAGTTTTTCTGTTATGTTTGTGTTTATTTTATATTAAAAAATTTACTTTTAAATTTCACTTGTATAATTATATTTTAAAATAAAAGTTTTATTTCAGACTCAATTTTTATTAAAATACACAAAAAATTAGATTCACTTTAATAATCACTTTATATAAGTAACTCACTTTTATAAATTTATTTTTGATAGCTCATTTTAAAGCAAAATTAAATATGCACTAAAATAAAACACACTTTTAATTGTTTGCAGCAGCGTCCCCAATATTGTAAATATTATTTTGATGATTTTTAAGAATTAACTAATGATTTTGTGTCTCAGTTTAGTAATCTGATGTACAAAATTGAAGCCATTTAAATTCTAATATTCTATAAAAGAAAATGCAAATTCAAATAGGTGATATATTGGAAACATAAAGGTGTCATTTGCGCAAATATGTTTATCAAGTGGTCCGATTTTTTAATAATATAACTCAAAATTAAACCTAAGTTTATCTGTACATTATAGTTATCTCCTCTAGCAATTTAGCAAAATTTTGATACATTACTTCTTTTAATTTGATTATTAGTAACTTCATTTTATGAAAAAAGAATTCTTTCTTACTGTTGTCTATGATCATGCCGCACGTTCGTGATATAATACTTGTAAGAATTTTTTTTTTTTCAAAAAGATAACAAATTCATGATTTATGGTTGTTGAGTTAAAATCATATAGAAGATAATCATGTTTGGACTAATGAGTTGAGTATATACTTAACCCAGCAAATTTAGGGGTCGCACAAAATTGCTGAAAATAAAATACTTTACAAAGAAAAACAAAATAGTAAAACTTTTCATTTTTTAACTTAAATAATAATAATAACTATATACATAAAAATATAATAATACGTAATTTATTTATATTTTTAAAATTTTTTAAATATAAAATTATTATAATAATTTATTTTTGAATAGTGAAGGTGCGCTTTTGAATTGATTATAAGACGCACATTCATGCATCTAATTAGGGCATGTTTTGAAGAAGCTTTTCTTCCTCTATTTTTATTTTATATTTTTTAATAAAAATATTTTATAAAACTTTTTATAAAATTTTAAAAATACAAAAAAATTCTACGTTATAAAATTTTTTTATTAATTATTTTTATTATTTTTTTAAGTAAAAAGTTAAAGCTCATTTAAAAAAAAATTTAAAATACCTCTCTTTTCAAAAAACTTTTTTTTAATAAGCACTCCCAAACATCCCCTTAAAAATCCAAATTCAATACTTATGCACAATTTTGTAATAGGTGAATTGGGACATTCATCCAATTTTATTATTTGACTGCAAACTAAGAATCCTTCATAAAGAGTTTCTACCAAAATCAAGAAGGCAACCTCCACCATAATAGTAAAACAATAAAATGAGTGCACAACTTGCTTATTTAATCTCTTTAAAGCATGGCAAGTTGCAAAATCTATAGATCCTAGACATCTCTAAAATTTACGAACATCTTTGCTTTTCCTAGGAACAGTGGAAGAACATGAGCTGCGGATTAGCTAATATAGCACAGAATTGGAACTGCATAGAACATGTAAACAGGTCAGGGCTTCGTTGCTCAGAACTTATTTCTTGGTATCACTTGAAGGACCTGACTCTGGCTTTATGATATGAAGCTGACCACCTTCCTTGCAGGCAATTGCTGCAGCTTTAACCTCGTTGCATTGGTTTATAAACTTGGTCAGCTCCTATCAAAAGGTCAACACGAATCAATAAGATATGAGCAAAGCCGAAAATAACTAACAGAACAAAAGGCATAAAATTTAATTGAACTCGTGTCGAGAATAATATGCTTTAGTAAGCACTTTCAAGCTTAAACGAAAAGCTACTTTGGATCGAGGATTCTCCAAATACCATTTTGGATGTACTCATGAATGATCTCATTATTGATGGCTCTTCTGTCTAAAAAATAAGTACTGTTGATATGATAAATGCTCAGTTTCCCATCTCTTAGCATCATGAGTGCGACTATAAAAATTCAGATGCCACAAATCCGGATAGAAGTGATCCTAAAATATCTCTTAGATTATTTTAGAAGACATCCAGAAGATACATCTTACATTACAACACGCATGCTATTAGCAAACCAAGCATCAAGATGAAAAATGAATATCTTAGAGATTTTATGTAAAAACTATTTTATAACTAGAATATTAAGGAAGCTACAAATGCTCTTGGTTATTGTCAAACAGTAAAAATAACAAGAAGAGCAACTTGATAGAGTTATAAATACCCTTGGTTAGTAGTTAAAGCTATTCCTCTTTCAATACCAACTTGCTCTATTACTCAAAAGAGATCTCCCTATCCTAAGGTCCACCATGTGACCGTTGCAATCAAGCAGCATTTGGCCACGTATACTCTTTGGGTTCAGTCTATGATTTCCCCTCATAAGAGCTAGCCACTTCCACCATATCCTATACTCCCAAAATTTGGTTTGAGTTCTCCATATTTTCGGTTTCAACAAACCACTTATTGTTTGGCTTCAATTCCCCAACAACTACTAAGTACACAAGCAACCTATAAAGTTAAGAAGCGGAACATGCAAAATTGCAACAAAAACCCAATCAATCAACGGGACCAATGGCTATTTTGATGAATCATTCAAACAGCAACCACCAGTAACAATATCGAAGAACAGAATTATATAATGCTTCAAATGAAACCAACTATATCTACAACTGCAATATAATCAAAATAATATCAAACTCCGGAAAAATGGGCTTACTCGATCAGTGTCCATATCCTTAGTGACCTTCGAGGATTTCACAGCTCTCTTCCCTGCACCCATTAATTACTCCAACTAATTAACCAGTAAACACAAACCAATACAATCCAGCCTAAGAATTCAACATCTTCAAATTTCTAAACTTTTCGATTATGCGAAGTTTAATGAATCAAAAAACACACACAAAAAAAACAATCGAAAGAATTAAATTTTCAAAAAACTCCCAAAATTCCAATACCTTTTCTATTATGTGAAGTTTTTCCATGCCGATTGGGAGGAATCGATTTCCTTTTCTGCTGGCCCTTGAATAGATTTCCCTTCTGCGTCATCCCTGTTCGGTCAAATGCGAATGCACCCTAAAAAAGTTGAAACGAAGAGAAATTGAATCTAGAGTTTTCTGTTCTTGATTCGAGAGTGGAGAAAGTTGCAGCACCTAGGGTTGTTCGGCAAAAGAATCACTTGCCAAAGATGAAAAGAAAAAGGTTTCCAACATAATTTGCATTTTCTATCCTGTAATATTTTGCCTGCGCAAAAATCAGTCCTCGTAATTGAACGGGCCCTCAATCCTTACATATTCATACCGATTTGGAAAAACTCGGGTTTGGATTCAAATTCAGATCCAACCACAAATCTATTAACGTAAGATCGCTTTTTATTATATATAAAAGTAAGAGATTCGTAAAATTAAAATTTGATGAGCAGTAAAATTCAATAAAATGAAATAAAATTTTATAAAAATAAAAAATATAAAAATAAAATAAAATTGAAAATAATAACTGGATTTATAGAATAGTTAAAATTCGAAAAAATAATTTTTTTTTACAATAAAAGGTGCCGATTAGACGAGATCTGAACACGATTCATATTTCTTTGATTCTTGACGGGTACAACATGAATTGGATCAGAGTCCGAAACCACATGGTTGGTTTGTTCATTTTTGCGTTTTAAGGCCCGTTATAATTTTGACTTTAGCACTCACTGGTCTTCAGTGACCGATTTATATTGATGGTGCTCTCTTCCTAATTTCTTTCTGTATTCTCTCCAAGCTCAGGTATGATTTATATTGATTTTCCCACTTCATTGAACCAATTTGTTGTTGTTTATTGTTCAATTAATGTTCTTTTTGGTTAAATCGGAAAGCTTGTTTTGATTGTTGCTGTGATTGATGTTTAGTTTCATTTTCTTGTCTGTGTGTGTGTTTTTTTCGGTTTTCTGAATATCCATGATCTGTTGAATCCTAGAAAGAATGTTCATTTCCGTTTTAGTTTGTCCAAAACTATTTCTAGCATTGGATAGTGCTAATTCCTAAAATGAGAAATTTAATGTTGGTAATATTGGTATTGCTTTGGTGGTTGTAGGATTTTTTGAACAATTGTCTTGTTTAGCTTGGTAGTCTTGAGAGGTGATAAGAGATTGCCATTCTATTATGAATTTGATACGGCAATCTAAGCTTTTAGGGTTTGTAGAGGTTATAGTGGTCTGTGTGTGTGTGTTCTTGGCTTCTTCTAAGAAGAACAAGCTATTCTGTTGGGCCTGCTTTATTCAATAAAGAGACAAATAGATAGAGGAGAATGCATTCTGTATAAGGAGAGCAATAGGTGGGAGTTTGTAATGGCACCTTTGAGGATATTATTTGATCTATTCAGTGTTGTAGAGCTTGCTCTAGGATTGAAATGATGTAGATCCTTGTAGATACTTATGCTTCCAAATTTTGGAGATTATGGAATCTGTTTTTGGTTTGTTTTGATGGGTCACCTTGTATTTGAGGCACAAGGACATCCATATGCATATGAAATGATGGTTGACCTTGTAGGAAAGATGAATCAAATGGACCGGATGTGGATACAGTAAAGAATATGCGCGCTGGTGGCTTACTCTCACATGAAACCAGGTGATGAGAAGTTTTGCTGGTTCTGGAAAATGGGTAAAATCAGTTTAGGTGTTTGGGGATCTTAGAGCAATGGGTGTTTAGAGAAACGCATAGTCCATGTATGTGTCACTTCACACACTTCACAGATGACCTGTTTAGGTGCAAAGACTAGTATGTTGCATTTTGTAAATGGTTTTATTTTCATGAAGTTTATGTATGAAGTGCTTGATGATTTAAAAATGGTGGTTGTATACTTAAGTTGTTACTTACACCACGATCTGCTCTTTTGGCATCAAGTCTTGAATATTCAAGGAAGCCACAGGCATAAGCAGGTACCAACTTTCATAACTTGCTGATGTACATCCTAGGGAGATCGGGTTGGTTAGTTGAGGCTGCTAATACACTTTCAGTTATGGATACAAACGGATGGTGTTCCTTGTGACTTGTGAACCTACGAGACAACGATCTCTATATATTGTTTTCATTGTCAAGAACATAAAAGCTTTGGATATCATGTTGGAGATGAAAAACATTTCTTGTAAACTTTATATTACAACAAACAGTATACTTTAAAAGAGAAAGTTTGAATGCTTCAATGGCTTGTTAGATAGATATCGTAATTATTTGATAAGCATTGTAAGAGTTTGGATCTGTCAACTTATACAGTTCGTATTTATGGATTTGTAAAGTAGAAAACATAATGAACTTGCCTTCTATTTGATGAGATGATAGGTCAAGGTATGTTGCCTAAGAGCTGAGCATATAAGTTGTTCAATGGATGGAGTGCTATGACATCACAATGATTGAAACCCCAATGGATCACTTGAGTAGAGAGAGAGAGCTTATAATACGGGCACTGACTATCAATTGCATTCTGTACACTTCATTGTTAATAAATTATTGGACTTCTTTCAAAGTTATTTCATCAAGTAGGTATTTTTACATTTTGGGATTGGAAAATTAACTTCCTTTCATTGGCTGCCAGTTTTGCCTGTTTGATGGGCCTGTGGGTTGGGTTCTTTCACTCGATATGAATTCCAAAAGTGTCGCACACCACAAGGCTATTATTGTGTTCCATATCAGTGAAACTCCTTGCTCACGATATGTGCTATGCATATGCAGCAGGTACAAAAATGGCAATGAGTTCCAGGCGATTATTCGGTCACGTTGACATCCTTAGGCAGGCATCTTGGGCAGCCGGAACCAGAAGCTTTTCAGCTGGAGGTACCAAGTCAAAGAAAGGTGGAAAGGGTGGTGCCAGTGGTGATGCTCCTAAAGCATCCTCACTGAGCAAAGAACTGAAGGCGACCACAGTTTTTGGGGCCAATATCCTTAAGGAAGGTGCTGACCCCAAAATTTTGCCAGATTCTGAATATCCAGATTGGCTGTGGCATTTGCTTAACAAGCGACCACCACTTAGTGAACTGAGGAGGAAGGATGTAGAAACTCTTCCTTTTGAGGAACTCAAGCGGTTTGTTAAGTTGGATAACCGTGCCCGAATCAAAGAAAATAATGCTGTTAGGGCCAAAAATTAACTTTCTATCATCCTGTGTTCACTGCAAATACTTGGTCCAATTTTCGGAAAGATCAGGACAATTGCTTTTAGCAAGATTTTTGACTGGAAAGAAAGTTTATGGAAATAAATTTTTGGTGTTCTTTTTGTCTTAAATAACTCAAGAACTGCATATCTAAGTTATTTGTAGAAAGAATGGTGAATTACCTGATGATCTACCTTCTTTGACTTGCAGCGTTATGTTGCTGCGGCATCTGCATAGGATTCATTTATGTGGTATGAATTTCATAGACGTAATGCTGCCACTGAAACAAATAACAATCATGCCTAATTTTCCTTCTCCGATACGGACAGTGAATTATTTGATTGTCTAATTAACCTGATGAATATGGACAAAATTTGACAACATTCTCTGATGCTCTTTGTGCTGGCAAGCTACAATACATTAATTTCTCAAAATCGTTCTCTCTTCTCTGGCGATGAATTACAAAAATTGTGAATTAGCAACTTATTCAAGTTGCAGATTATTCATTCAGTAGGATTTCGAAGCTTTGAATACAATATGGATTTACATATTTTGATGTTACATTCCTAAAGATCTTACAGTGTCAGTTAGAACTGCGATACACAAACTATACACAGTGTATATGCTAAATTTTGGTCTGAAATACAGATCTATGGTAGCACGAAGGTATCCACTTAATTGATGCCTTCAACAATGCCAAGGAAGCCTTGATATGTTCGGATTTAGATATCATTCTTTTCAAGCGCATTAATTTTAGAAAACCAGATTTCTGTAATGATTATGATGATTCATGAGGACCATCGAATGATTGAGTTTTCCTCAAATTCCAGTGAAGACCTTCATGAATGCTGCGAAGAAAGTCGGTAGTCGAATCCACTTGGCAAGCAGTGGGCACAGGCCAAGGAGCCATGCTGCAGATCAGTGCATCGCCAGGGGCCAACTGCTTCCTGTCCTTACCATCAAAGGATGCCCACGCATGACCTCTGCTGTTGAAAGGAACTTGCACTCGCAAGGTAACATACTCTGGCAAAATCAAAGGTCTGAAAGATAGAGAATGTGGGCAAATGGGTGTAAACAGAATAGCGGGGACCTGCAATGCAAAAATCTGTCAGATAAACATCATATTGAGAAGAAAGATTTAGTGAGAACTTTCAATTCATGTTCTTCTTGTCATCATGTATGAAAGCAAGTATGCAAGCAAGAAAGTGAGAATGACAGAACTAAGCAGTTTCCTCTACCTCGCATTTATTTTGTCATATAATACATGAAAGTAAATCTTCAACAACTAGACTTGGAAGTATACGCACAACTTATTTGCATACGTATATATGACCTAAATACATGTAGGAATGATGTCTTTGCTTTGCAACATCCTCTCCCTTTCCCTCTAAAAGTGCCAGCAAATACTTCTTCCCAAACTGACAGTTAAAGATATTGGAGATCCAAACTCAAAGATAATATGATCATATGCCAAAATGATATGGTTATTGCTTGTACTAAGTATGGTCAAACAATAGGAAGATGAAAATTTCATCATCCTTAAATAATGACTCTCATGCATATAAATCCGCAGGCACTTCGATCAAACCATACAAATTTCTAGACAGCTAACCTCTTTAGAACTGGATGGACCAAGCATCATGAAAAGAGAATAAGCTATTATTTGCCATATTACCACAAAACAAAAAGGAAAAATTCTAGAAGGATAGAGTATTGACATGCCTGTGGATGGACCATTGAACCACCCGCTGCTAATGAGTATGCAGTGCTCCCAGATGTCGTTGATATGATCAAACCGTCACCTTGTACAGATGTAACAAAGGAGTTATCGCAATAGCATTCCAAGTAAGTGAGGTACGACGATATCCCACGGTCAATAGTAACTTCATTCAAGACTAGAATCGGATCTTCAGTTTCCAGTTCATCCTTTGCTGCTTCTCGGATGACATGGCACTGCAAGCGATGGCGTAGCGTAATGCTAAAGGGACCCTTTAATACTGAATCTAGACACTCACGGTAGTTTTCACTTTCTGATGGTAGTTAAAGACTAACAATTATAGAATCAAGAAATTTCAATAATACCTTTAAGATTACTCACATAAGACGGAGCAACTTCAATGATAAATATAGTAATACCATTCAACACTTGTTCCCAATTACTATATACATTTTGAGCTAGGAGATAAAATGGAAACAAACAGCTCTAATTAATAATAAGATTTTAATATGTATAGAAGAGAAGAGAAAACGTAACAGTAGGAATAGTTTATACTACTTAAAGATTGGCTAATATGAAAAGAGTTTCTACACATGTGTCAGCATGAAATTCTTGATGATTATCACAAAACTGGTATACATGAAAACTTCAATCAAACAATAAGGATACGAAATGGGGTCATAAAGCCCAAAGATCCTAGGGAGAACGGCACAAAAGGAGGAACCGGTCCTTTAAACAATGATGCTGCCTGTGAGGAACATTAAGACAGAAAACAGCCTGTTTTAGACCAGATTTTAGACTAAGGAAAACTAGACCAGAAGACTAGTAATAAGCCTGATATACAGTCACAAAAGGCCAAGTAATCTATCAACACCAATAATTTCAGGACACTACTTCTATTGAAAATAGAAAAAGAAAGAAACACAAATAAACAATGCAGCAAATTCACAGCACAGATATCCTCAACCTATCTGTGTTAGACAAAAGGTGCATAGACCCTAAGTAGCAGCCTATCGAAAGTCGCATGTAGTTGTCATCATTCATATTACTTTGCTTTGCAGACTTCTGTGCTAAGGTAAAGTTTAAACATCATAATTCCCATCGTTCTAGTTTAACCTACAGATCTGTTTTCTCAGCTAGCCGCACTTATCCAGGCACCAGCAACCAACCTATACAACATCTAAAAAAACTACTGTTTGCAAATTACCATTAGAGATAACATAAGTACGGAAGTTACTAGTACAAGGTCTGCAAGAACTAAGCAAAACATGCTTGTATATTTTCAGTCCTACTAATCTACCACTACTCCAGCCATATGGTTTAGATAGGCATTCAACGCAATTTATAGAACATGTTCTGCTTCAATACCAAACCCATATGACTAAGATATACAAATTTATATTATCTTTTCAGTCCTATTGAATAAGAATTTCATTACAACAATAATTTTGTGCATGCTATCAGATTTTAGGATATTTACAACTGTTTCTTTCAGATAGATTGCACCATTCTTGTGGATGAAACTTTATTTAAACAGATAAAAATAATTAACACACAAGAAAATTAACACGTAGCATATACCATTAGAAAACCAGAAATTATTGGCAATAAAAAGCATTCAAATAATATTCAGATTGATATAACGTGTCGGGAATATGGCATCTTTATAACACCGACGAACTTATCCTTCCCTTCTGTAATAGTTACAGCCTTGACAAATACGTATTAATATCAATAATACGTCTATTCAAGTAGTCTTATAACTTAATCGACAATGAAGTTAAATAGAAGAAAATGCATACCCAAAGAACAGTTCCATCCCCTCCAAGAGTAACAACCAGATCAATGTTTGTGTGTAGCAACATTATTTCGTCATCTACGATAAAATAGAAGTAACCCAACAATCAATGTAGAGGCAAAAATTAGCCAATTATACCATTAAAATTTCTATAAACGTTGAATAGATATATTAAGACAATCATAAAGAAAGTAAGAACTATAGATTGCATCAAGTATAGATCAGACTAGACCTTCAATAAATCAGGTAGTAACTATAGATTGCATCAACTTCACCATCATACGTTGCTTACCATCTTTCCAAGTTTGAACAAATTTGAAATAAGAAGATTCTGTCATGAGTTCATTCTTGACTCTGGGCTCAACGAAAACATCTATCTTCCGATATTCGTTCAGCCATCTGCATCATATAGATTTGCAGTATATTATCAGAAGGCAAGCTTCAGTGGTGCGTGCTTCTACACATGTTAAGCACTCACCTGACCAGCTCAGAGCATAGAGCTTTAACTGAATTGGAATTTGGTTTAGCTAAAATAAGTACAGTCTGAGGTTGTGACTCCCACTTCAATAAAATCTAGAAAAGAGGACTATATGTGAGAAGTTTTTCTTGAAGCATAGCACTAGCATACAAAGAATCAGGTCTTCAACGAGAACAGGTACCAAATGATAATAACCGAATCACTTACTTGCTTATTACTTCGCTCTGCTGTTGTAATGTTTCCTTTCTCAAAGGAGACAATCTCATGCTTCTGTTGGCCACTGCTTCCATTGCACCCCCAAGAAAGTTTAAATGATGCCTGTTCACAAGTTATTCAAGCTAATGTTGAATGGAATGCTAACTGGAACTTAACCCTTTTCTCTGATGCAATATGCTAGGAATTATCATGATTTTATCCAAACAATTATGTTAACTTAGATAACAATCATTTTTCATGTTACCTAATTCCTGCTATATCGTTCCTATCAAGAGATACAGTCCCAATTTGATTCACTCTACCACACTTCAGCATCTCCTTCATTGTATATTTGATTGCATGCAATAAAAATAGGTATTTTGGCAAATCCAAGTATGGAGTTAGGGCCATTCTCCATGTTGTCAAGAATCCAAGGCATAAGGAGTGACATAAGATTAGCTGCCAATGATGTGACCACAAACAGCCCTCAAAACGAAATTTGCACAAACCCACAGAGATTGAAGCATGAATCGTCAAAAATGAGCAAAAGGAGTTATTAGAAGGATAAGAAGCCTCTAGCAAACATATAAAAAGGAAGAGACCCATATAGTTGTTCTTATTCCTGACAATAGATTAACATCTACAGGTAATAACTTGTAACTGTTATTTTTCTTTATCACAAAATGAGTACATGTTGTTTCTGCTCATGGGCATCCCAGTTCACGAAAGCTTTTGGTAGATAGATGGATCAACAAGGTTGTAGAAGGCAAGATTGTCATCAATGATGGAGCACCGAGCAAATGGAAAGAAGAGTTCCTAACTCACAAAATAAAGCATGGAAACAAGGCAAGGAATATGGTAAAAGCAAATGTCACCAAAAAATTGTTTCTAGTGGTGTTAATGTACTCGAGGCATCCAAAACTAGAGATGGCAGATGGTCGGGTATTTTTAAATAGTCAACCGAGTTTTCAGGTACGGGTAGTGGTCTGTCGGAAACTGGGTGCCTGGGTCCAAATATATCAATGTGAATGTGCTTGCCTAATGGTTAGAGTGCTCCAGAATGAGCATGTCCTGCACTGTTTTGAGTCTTGTGAATTGCAAGTTTCCAAAATTTTTTTAAATTATTATTATTATAGCAGAAAGTTCATAATAGCCTAATACATGAACCTGGGCTGGCCTTATTTACTGTTTGGACTTTTCTTCTAATCTTATTCAGACAGGGTTTGGTAGTTCTGGTTGTAAACAGTTGGGTAACCAGTAAATCAGGTACCTAAACATTAGTTGGTATCGAGTTTGCCAGTGGCTTACAGGTTGCTAGCTGACCGTGCCATCCCTAGGCAGAATGGTCCTGATGAATAGCAGCATTCTTACATTGCAGGCATATATCTTGAGAACTATATGACAATATGCACAATGACCAAAAGAAAGTGTCTGCCTAATAGTAACACTATATCGCTGTCACAATGTCTTCGTCTGGAAGTAATGATGCACTATGAGTACTGCAAGTATAGCTCGCCTACTAGTTTTACTGCAATTCAAAAGACTTACATAATAAAAATCAAATAAACACTGAGCATTGTGCGTAGTGCAGCCAGACAACAAGAGGAAGTTCTTTACATCACCTTTCTAGCAACTCTTTTGCGGACTGATTCTTGACTAGAATCTGCAGCATCATCACGAAGTATCTCATGAGAGCATATCCCATCTTCTGCACAACATCTTTCCATCTGCTCCATGACCGAGTGGTGGGCTACTGAGCCATTTGATAAGTTTTCAAGCTTATTATTCTCAGAGAAAGAACCATAGCCTTAAAAAGAGCCAGTTGATTCAGATAACCAAAAAAAAAAAAAAATGAAGCTGCAAGAGAAGGAACTGTAAATTTCAACAGATTGGCAGACTACATTCCTCCAAATGTTCACATAAACTACATCAAAAAATTTATTACAAGTAGTGCATAAAAGGATTGCTTTAGTTAGCATTAAATTAAAATAAAATGAACCAGTAGGAGATCTGATAACCCTCTTAGCACATATAAGAAGGAAGCTACATTTTAGCATTACAGGAAAAAGCACAATGGTGATTCAAAATATGAGAAATGGTAAAAAGAAGGAGAAAGTGAGTGAGATTATCTTATTGTGTGGAATGGAATGACAATTAACAGAAGCAATGCAGAGAACAGCAAAAAACAGAGACTGAAGATTGGCCAAGGAGTTAATAGGTGATGATATAGAAGATACCTGCAAAAGTTTTGGCTGATGAACAAAAATAACAATCCAAACAGATCTAATTAGTAGAAGACGGAAGCAGCAGGAGGTGCTTGAAAGAATTTTGCTTGGAATTTACTATGTGCTTTAGCTGCAAAAAGCACCACCAGAACACACAAGAAAGTATAGTGGATGGATGGTGCTACGAAAGCCAACAGATGTCCATGTTGGATATGTAAAGTTAATCTGGAAAAAGGAGTGCTAATACATAACATTCAGCCAAACAACTCAGACTACGTTCATGCAAACAAACCATGCACTCAATAGAAGTTTGAACTACACATCATGCAAATTAGGCAATCTAGAATGTCATTAAATTGCATGCAATTAGGCAACTAGTACTAAACACAATAGTTGGCTAATGAAGTGTTATTGCAAGTTGTGCAGATATTGAGCAAAAGTAATATATTAAATAGCAAAATGAAACAAAAGAATATTGCTTGATGACAAAGCCAAACATTTTGAAAGTAGATGGACATAATTGAAGATATACCAATGAACGGATACTAACTATGGCTTTCAACTTCATAAGAAAATATGAGAACTAGAAGAAGAAATGCGACAAAACCATTGTATAAGTCATGCGAGAGCTTTTAGACCATAAATATTCATAAAGTTGTTATCCAGCATAAAACTTAATAATACTGAGCTTGATTGATAACACAAACAAATTTAGGTTAGCAAAAAGGTTCTTACACCAACGAGTACATGCATTCCAAGGATAAACAGGTAACCTTTATGTTTCATATGTGCATTACGTGCCCTCTCAATTTCATATTTGCGCTTCCACTCAGACGCCTCTTCTTGTGCAACAGCCTTCCCTTCTGCCACTCGTCTTAAAGTCTTCGCAACAGCTGAAAACTAAAATTTATGAATCTTCTGCTTTGGTAGTTTCGCAATCTATATACAAAGATACTCTCCAAGAGTGAGAGGAAAACAGTGGTAAGCAAAACTATTAACATTGATGATCAACCATAAAAAGCATTGAAGACTGTAATATTTCATAAGTTATAATATGAAGATCCTCTCTGTAAGTGAAATGCTCCACATATATTTTAACCTACAACTTCCAAGACAGAAATGTAAGAACATCAAGTTAAATTGGATTCATATACTTACTTCTCATAGCTTCTGAAAACTCAACAAGATGCTCATCCGTTGCTCTTACAGGACGATGGTGGACAACCTCATGGACAACACTTTCATGATGCATTGAAGAAATAGAAGAGCCATTCTCCTCTCTGCTTATACGAGCTACATCAAGGATTAGTTTCTCTATTGAAACCTGCATGACGAAGAACCAAATACCAATAAGAGTTGAAATAAGACCCTCATAAAAGCACTGGATGGTCTAAAAGTACATGTGCTATAAATAGAACTAAGGAGCCAGGCAAAGTACTAATAAGGTTAAAAACAATATCAAGCTCATAAACTGAGATCAGTTCTTTGACAGAGGTAAGAGTCTAAAATTTGCATTACTTGATCTTGCATTATAGTTGGAAGTCACTGCCAGTAAGGAATAGCTTATGAGATTATCGCTTGAGGAGGGTTTATACAAAAAAAAACACACACACATGTACATACACGACCAATGACACAAACCGTGTACTGTATGCAAATATATCATTGCTCGAAAGCAGTTGACTAAGCAGATGCAGTGCACATATAATCGTTGCACCACATTTCTTTCCAGCTCACAATAGGTAGCTGCACAGTCCACATGAACAGGATGGAAGATACAGGCTTCATGGGTTTCAGGAATCCTTCACTCAAGCACATTAATTGCAGCAAACATTTCGCCCTAATAACATTCAAACTTGGAAGTGCAATATCGATCAAAGAAACTAGGAATTTTCATATTTGAGTAGTTAGCTTACCATATAAAATTTTACTACTAGAATATTAGATTTCCTAAACTCTAAATCTTTATACAGTTCAATCTCTACAAGACTTATTATAGACCCGTTTCTAATTGGTGCATGTGCAGATGAATGAATTATGAGGAAGAAAATCTTTCAAGCTCCAAGCAAAATTGCTAGCCACAAACTCATGCCTCTCTGTCTATTTGTAGAAACGTTCAAAAACAAATTAACCCTACAACTCTACTAATGCTTATTTCTTTTTTGTAGAAATGCCTCAAAAAGAAAATTTCAAAACTCCGCTCATTACTACCTGCCTTTCTATTAGTAGACGTAACAAAATTAGCTCTGATATTAACCAATTCACATATTGAACTGCTACAACTCTGCAAATGCTTATTTATTTTTTTTTGTAGAAATGCCTCAAAATAAAATTTCAAAACTGCGCTCATTACTTGCCTGCCATTCTATTTGTAAACGTAAGCAAATTTACCTCTGATTGCTACCAGTTTATATCTAAACGGCTACAAGCTCTACTGACGCTCATATACTGTTTGTAGAAATGCCTCAAAAAGATTCTCGGTCGTTCTTATCGTCTATCTATGATAACCAATCACGAGCTTTTCTAATATCAACTGAAAATTTTAGAGGAAAACAAAAACAACAGCAGACTCGGTTGAAGAGAAATCAAAGTCAAAACCATACCTCATGGTTGGAAGAATTCATGGTTCCAAATCCGTAACAACACGAATTAAAACGAAAACCAAATTCAATCCCTGTTCTCTCTCTCTCTCTCTCTCTCTCTTCTCGTATAGCAGCAGGTCAGTGAGAGAGAAAGAGAACGAAATTGAATTGAAATGGAGAATGTCTTCAACTTAATTTATAGTTGGATGAATTTAGTCGTCGTTCAAAGAGAAGAGAGAAAGAAAGAAAAAGAGAAGAAGAATACTGATTCGGTAATCAGCTTCTGTTTTTCTTCCCAGTGGGTGGTTGGTTGGTTGGTTGTTGGGTGAATGAAAAACTCGAAAGAAAGAGAGAAAAAGAAAAAAAGGAGCATAGAAGAAGTTGTAGTGGGTCCTACTTAGAAGCAAGGGAAAAGGTTTAAATTTGGACAACTGCTGTTGTTACTACGAGTTTACAAGTCAACCAAATTCGTGCCACAGAAAATTTCTCGAAGGAAAAACTAGTCAAACAAATCACGCTAACTCTTTTTTCTACAATCTATATGGGCTTTAAATTTATTTGTGCACAACTAATTGGACCTTAGCAGACCTTGCGCATGACTTAGTTACGAGCCTATTTGGATCTAAAGCCCAATGCAGCCCACGTGAACTTGTTCGAAGTCTTAAATTTGGGCTTGGCCTGTTTGTATATTTTATAGCCAGAAGGGCTCTGAAAAGAAACAAAGCGCGAGCGGTCGAAGAAAGACTGAAAGAGAGAGATAGAGGAGGAGAAGAAGAGCAGCAATGGCGACAGGCATGGCGGCGGGGGAGCAAGAGGTAGTTGATTTCGAGGACGATGATTTGATGGACGAAGATGTTGGTGTAGATGAAGATCAACCTGCTGCTGCTCCCGCACCGAAGCTTCGATCAGCAATCGCTTCTTCTTCTTCATACGATCAAGCTGCTCTGAGGAAAACCAAGGGCCGAGGTTTTCGTGAAGAAATTAACAATAGAAACAACAGCAATAACAACAACGGGAATAACATTTCTGGGTCGAGGTTTACTTCTGCCCGTGGAGATTTTGAGTCTCTTGCTTCTGCCGGCGGAGTTGGTCCTCTAAAATGTTAGTACTAATTGTTTATATTTCTTTGTAATTTTTTTGGAGATTTTTTTTACTAATGTTGTTTTGTTTTGTGTTCGAGGGTTTTTGGGAGTTCGATTTTGGTGGATATAGTTGAGCTTTTGAGTTTAGTAAATCTTTGTAGTCGTAGGTTTTTATTCTCAGGTTTTAAAAAGCTTGATTTTGTTCGATGTAATTGATTGATTGGCTCGTTAGATTTTGGTTTGAGGCCTTGGGTTATAGGGTTTGGACGAAGTTTGTTGGTTGGTTTCACTCGCTGCATATGCTGTGAATTTGGTTTTTAGTGAACTCAATGGGATTGTGGATGCTCAGGATGTTAGGGTTTCTTCCGGAGCTTGGTTGTGCAGTTTAGTTTAGGAGATAGGATCTTTAGGGAATATCTCAATTTTATGCTGAACTTGGCTTGTTGCCTGGTGGAACTCCGTGTTGGGCTTGTCTTGCCACAAAATGATGAAATCTATCGTCTCACTGATCTTGCCAACAAGTTTTAAAGCTAACCTCCTCGTTAAAGTCCCCTTAGCGTGAAATAAACATTCACATAGTGGATGAATAACATTGCAAAAAGAACTGGAGAAAGAGGAGGTGTTGAGAAGGGCCTAGTTGGTAGGTGCCTAAAGTGCTTGGAAGTCAATTTTGAAATATGGTTGGAGCTGGCGGTGGAGCTGAAACTTCTTTATTCACTTTATTCGCTTCCATGAGCATCTTAGAGATGAGTTCTCTAAATTTCTTCTCGACTAGCATGCATTTGCAGATTTGCATTTAGCTAAATTGGGTTTGGAATGTCTGGGTTTTCTGGATTGTCAATTTCAAGTCTTTGCGTCTGTTCTTAATTCATTTTCCATCCACTTGTTGAAACATTTTGTTTTGTCTTGAAATTGTTAGTTGACTTTTTGATTGACAGTCATATCTATGTGGAAGTTCATTTATGTATGTACTCTACTTCCATTTGCAGCAATTGAAGGGTATATACTGTTAGTCACTGGAGTTCATGAAGAAGCTCAGGAAGAAGACATCCACAATGCATTTCGTGATTATGGGGAAGTCAAGAATTTGCATCTGAATTTGGATCGTCGTACTGGGTTTGTTAAGGTATGGGTGTTGCTTAACATGTATGTTACCATCGCTTGTGCAAAAAGATATTTTTATTATGTACAATTAATTAACTTTGTGTGCATACTATGTGAAAACATATCCTCAGAGTAGCATTAAACATCCAATGGGGTGGAAGCCCTTTCTTTTTGAATCCTTTCAAATTATTTGACCTTTTTTTTTTCCAATCAAGTTTCTGTTTCATATAGCTTATGCCTCAGGAGCTTGAAATTTAGCTTTGGTAGGATTTCTTCACTTGTAAGCTGATTGGCTGGCAGTTACAGATGCCTTAGATTTTGTACTTGTGCAACTTACGTGAATGTGTCTTGTTCAGCAATGCATATGATTTACTAATGGTGCTTAAATTTAGTGAGAGATTCTCATGCCAAAATTCTTTTGTATGTATCTAGGTTTGCTTACGAGTCATAGTAGTTCAATGCTATCCTTTGTTTCTCCTGATAGCTGTCTATTTGAAAGAGCTTGTTGCCTTCGCAAAAACATAAGTTTCATTCATAGGCCTGATCAACTCTTAGTCTGCTCTTACATCGAGTTGCTTTGACCATCAATGCTTTTACTGCTGTTGGTTGCCTCTGAAACTGGAGTTCAAAGGGAGAAACTCAAGATTCAAAGTTTGGTGGTTCTTCTCTGTATGATAGGTGAAACAAATTTTTAACAAAAAAAATGACAATGAATTTCTCAGGGTCATATTCTCACCTTGGTTTCTGGGTAACAATGGAAGCATCGGCTACTTTGTTATTTTCATTTGATTAGGATAGACTGAATGTGTTCTATGCTCGTGTCTCATGAGTGGTGAGAATTTGTGTTTCAATATAATGTGCAAACATTAATCTAGACAGGTCATGGCTATCACGAATAATAGGTTCCTGCTTGTAGGTCTGAGTAAAGGGTTTTTTATTATTAACTTGATGGATTAGGCACATCTATGTTCGTTGTCAAGAAAAATACTTTGATATGTGTATTCTTATTTCAGAGGAAATTGTTCACTCTGGTTGTAATCAATCAAATTAAAATAATTCCTTCAGAAAATAACAGTAGAAGCTCAATCTTTCTGCTCTAAATGCTTTAAGGAGGTAATGATGAGAGGAAAGCTATCATCTTCAGCTCATTATCTTATCTGTTTGAATAATATATGTATTATTACTTCATAATTTTAGTGTTACTCAATGTTGCTTGGGCAATCAATCTCATATCCTTTTTGGTCTTTGCTTATGTTTGTGATTGTCCTTCAGGGATATGCACTTGTTGAATTTGCAAAATTGGAGGAGGCTCAAGCAGCCATAGAGGGGTTAAATGGATCTGAGCTTCTTACTCAAACAATATATGTTGACTGGGCATTCAGCCAGGGTTCTTCTTATAGGCGCAGAGTCCCAAGAAGAAGGTAAATTTCAGATATCGATACTCTTTTCTTTTCTTTTTAAATACTCAATTCTTGCTATAAATGACGTCGAAATGCCAAATGGCATCAGTATATGGTGATTGCATTGATCCCTTCTATTTGAATCTTTTCCTATATAACAATTGTTGCCATGTAGTTCTGGCAAATGGCATACCCTGCATGTGTTATCCTGTAAGATATAGCACTCTTGTGGTATGTCAGTGCTGCTTTCTGCAATGCATGGGAACTCCATTTTTCCTTGTTTTCATCTCCTAGCCTATTTATGGGTATTGTTTAGCAGGACTCATCATTTGTTGTTTGAGGAGGCATATTAGCAGAAATAAAATTTTGTCTGTTTTATCTTTATTGTTACACAAGTTGAAGATATGGTGTGCCATTGTGCTGGTTTACACCCTTGATTCTAACTTTCTATGGTTTGTTTTTTATTATTGTTATTTATGTTTTTTAATGGTTCTCCTGTTTGCTACTTGTAAAGACGTTCAAGGAGTCCACCAAGGAGGAACTACTGAATCTGGGAAGAATAATTTTACTAGATTTTGAACTTTGGAAGCCGGGCTTGTTCTATGCTATTTTCTCTACTCGATGTTGTAAAACTAGTTAATCGTGGCGTGTCTTGTGAAATGTATGGTTAGTCCTTGGAGATATTTTAATCATCCTTTGAGAAAGCATGTACTCTTCTGATATTTCTGAAAACCTGTACGAAGCAGTGCTGAATTTGAACTTCATGAACTATATATCGTGCTGCGACTCGTGTTTATTGGAGGAAGAACGAAAAAGAAGAATGGATAACAATAACCAACTTCTCTTTGTTGTTCCATTTATAAACTCTTATTTCTTCAATTTCTTATATTCTGAATGTAGCATAGAGATACTAACGTCATGAATATCAGAGAATTCAATTTCTTATATTTCTTGTTTCTTCTTATACTAACGTCATGAATATCAGAGAATTCAATTTCTTATATTTCTTGTTTCTTCTTATACTGACGTCATGAATGTAGAGCATAGACATGCAAACAACTTTGACGACTACTTGAAACTGTGTTACCATGGACATAATTGTAGATTTGAGGCTCTTGTCGGCAATCTATTTTCAGATGAATTTGGTGTTCTATTACCGCTATCCTTGCTGTAGAAATCTTTTGAGATAATTGAAGGGCTTGGTTATTATGTTCTGTGTGATACAAATTTTACTTTCAGTTTAATTGTCCCACATTTTCTTGCCAGTTTTGTGGCTATTTATATAAATTTGAGCATCCTGGTATTTTAAATCAGGCTTTGGAATTGAGTTTTATTCACTCTTACGTAATGTAGTATTGGAATTTTAAATGCCTTGCCTGCCTTGATAGTGGAACTACTTGTAGAGCATTTATCAGAACCATTCCTTTTATACAAGGTTAATTGATCAAACAATGTTCAGTTAAAAAAATTCATCTCACTTGCATGCAAGGACGTGCACAAGGCATGGGATACTTATTATACAAATTGTCGAGCAAGGCATTTTATGGAATGCTATTAATATTCACAACACCGGAAAGGGCCGACCCCCTGCAATTTACCTCCCTTTAATCTGGTCATCTTCAACATAAGCATGTAGATTTGCTCTTGGCAGAAATTCCACTCAAAAGAGAAATGTTATCTCCTTTAAGCAGGAATAAGCAACAAGATAAAATCTGAACATTGAAATGGTTCTTCAAGGTAGCAGAGAATACAGGAACCTTTTTTATTTACATATAAACATAACTGGACAGACTTTAACACTTTAGTCATGCTTCTAACTCACAAGGTAGGATTGAACCAAAATGGAAGTGCCATCATTTTGAAGTGCCATACGTGCTGAATCCAACTATTATCTCATCATCATAAACAGACACAGTAAATACATGGTATTTAGAGAAAGATCAGAATCAAAAGACAACAACAACTTGCCTTGACCATTTCCCATGGTAGTGGACAGCAGAGAAGTAAGACTTTGCTTGATGGCACAAATAATTTTGTTGTTGTATGAACAGCACTCCTGCTAGAAGAACCTTCGAGCAATTCCTCTAGCTTAGGCAATGATGAACATAATTTACAACAAGAGTGATAACTACAACTAACACGTCATCCACAAACCACACAATTTATGGAACAGGATTCTCAAGTAATTTATCAGGCTTTGATAAGATCTCCAACGGGACAGCTCTTACTGACTTATTCCTCGGCAAAGATGGTATCCTATTCTTATCATGACAGTTGCGTTCAAAATGCAGAGTCATTGCCCTGCTAATAACAGCCTGCTGCCTACTTCTCACTCTAATTCCTATGCCCACAATAGGTTCATCATCAACGACGGCCATGAGTTCCTTCAAATTCAAACTGCCAACATTACTACCGTCAAGGAGCACCTTTTTTTCATCCCTAATCGGCCTCACAACCTTCACATTCACAGCTGTGGATGGTTTTGTGTACACTAGTGGAATGACAGAAGCTGGCATCTCTGCCTCGAATTTCTCTTCGCTTCTGACACTTGTGGCAATCGGACCAGAATCAAAGATTGTGTCAGTAGTGATCTGTTCCTTCTCAAGCTTCTCAATAGTCTGCTGGGTATCTACCACAGCACAAGGATTAGCAACAACTGATGGGAGACCATTCCAACCCTTTGCTGGCACTGTTTTGCTGAGTACCTCTAGCTGTTGCACGACCTGTTCCATTGATGGCCTTTTCTCCCTCGTAGATCTCACACAGCTTGCAGCTAGCAAAGCAAGCTGCCTCCTTGCAGCAGGGTCCCTCGGTGGAGGAATCCTAGGATCAAAAATCCCCAACACCTTCCCCCTCTTCACCATCGGCACCGCCCACTCAACAACGGAAGGTGGAGAATGTGCCACATCAATCGCTTTCCTTCCACTGATTATCTCAAAAAGCAAGATCCCAAAACTGAACACATCCGTCTTTACACTAACATTCTCCGGCGTCACATACCCAGGGTCCAAATACCCCAACGTACCCGCCGGAGGCGTCCTCACTACGAGATTTGCATTAGAAGACGATGATGTACCAGTACAGTTGCTACAATTTTCGCGAATTGCAAGACCGAAATCTGCGAGACGAGCACGGAACTGTTTATCCAACAAAACATTCGCCGATTTAACGTCTCTATGAATCACAGGCGGGCAAGCCGAATGCAAACCTAACAAAGCTTTCGAAATCTGTAAAGCGAACCTGAGCCGGTTGCTCCAACCGGGTGGGCGAGGGTTCAAATGCAGCAGATCGAACAAATTTCCATTCGGCATGAACTCCATCACAAGCAATGCCTGATCAGTAGAATAACCAATGAGATTAACAATGCGCGGGGACCGAATCCGAGAAAGCATGTTGATCTCGTTGTCGACTTCGCCGGTGTTGGAACTGGAACCGTGACGGCGTGAAGGGCGTTTGACGGCGAATGTTGTAGTTGAAGAAAACACAGCTTTGTAGACGGTGCCATGACTTCCACGGCCGAGAAGAAACTTCTCGGAGAAATTCGAAGTCGCTGATTCAAGTTCTCGGTAACTGAACTTGCGGAGCGTTGATGGATCTCGATCGCTTACGATTGAACTGTTCGATGATTTCTGATTGTTGGAATTGGAAGTTGAAGAGTTTGAGTTGATGGAATGATCGTTACCGGATACGGAGATTGAACGGCAAATGGCAATGGAGGATTCTGCGCGGCAAGAGAAGTAACCCATTTTTGTGTTTTTTGTGTGTGTTTTCCTTTTAAGAGGATTATTTTTCTTTTTTTTGTAATTTTTGCTTGATCCAGAACAAGAAGTTTCGAGAGGTGCATTTTAGTTGTTTGTTATTTTATGGAAAAAGAGAGAGATGATCAAATGTTATTCAAATGTTATTAGTTAATATTGACCAAAAACCTGTGACTCTCAATAATTATTGTTAAGGTAGTTATAACTAAATTATCCAAAAAATTATTTTAGTCAAAGATGCTAATGGTTTTCTTAATAAATCATTAAATTACTTAAGACAAAACAGCATCAAAGCAAAGTAATTAGTTCATTAAGGCAAGTAAGTAACCTACCACTAACGAATCCGGTAGTAATTGCAACTTCCAGCACAATTACATTCATTTAGAGTGTGTTTTTTAATTTTGAAATAAATTATTAAAATAAATACTAATAAAATTAAATTGTTATAAATTAATTTTAATTTAAATAATTTTTAAAAAATGAGTTTGATGAATTGATAAATAAATTTAAAAACTGTTTGACGACGTTCTAAAAACTAGATTTTTAAGTTAACAATTTATATTTTTAAATAATTTTTTAATATAATTTATTTAAAATTTAAAATTATAAAAAATTTTGTATAATAAAATTTTATTATTTATTTCAATTTTTAGTAAAAAATAAAACTTATTTAAAAATAAAAAATAAAAAATATTTTATTTTAAAAAATATTTTGTAACACTAATGGACAAGTCAAATGTGCTACTTTTTGTAATAAATAGTGAGTGCATAATTTAACGGACACGATTAATTTCAGACAGGTTATAAACCAGATCACGAGGCAATGAAGAGTGGTCGGCGCTGCACTTGATCCCCACCTAACGGCTTCGAAACCCTTTCAATTTCAAATTCCCAATTTTGAACGTTACAAAAATCAAAACCCTCACTCTCTGTAGGGAAAAAGGTTTCCGACAAGTTTATCGCTTCTCTCTCTTGATCTTGTTAGGGGGAAGAATTCGTATTCTTTCGTTTTGGTTCTCGAATTTGAAGTGATAATTTTGAAGAATCTGTTGCGAATCGAATATTTCTCCTTTGATCTTCCATTTGAACTGAAAAACTTAAAGAGTTTGTTGAAGAAGAAGTAGAATAGAATGGCAGAGCCGATTAAGACTTCGTTCAGAGATGGTAGACTCGCTACGATCAAAGCTGAAGAAGCTGGTTTGTGAATCTCTCTCTTGATTCTTTTCTTAAATTCTTAACTATTTAGTTTGCTAATTTTCATTGTGTTTAATTTGGTGAATTAAGGTTCTCTTGCAAGTAGATTTGACGGATCTATAGATTTTTTGTTGAATACCTGTGCTCAAAGGTTGAATAGGTTTAGGTTGATTCTGTGAATGTTGTGATGTAAATCACGGAAAGCAGAAATTTTTGGCTTGAAGTGGTGAACTGTTCGAAGTAAGGAAACTGAATTACTGCAATGTAGTCGAAAATTATATGAAGTAACTCGAGATTGTGAGATGAAATGGTTTCTTTTTCACTGTTAGGATGTATGGTGGATTACAGTTATATATTGCTTCGCAGGGAAGGTTGAAGTAGTGGTAGAAATAGAAGTTCCTAGTGTTGAAATACAACTCTGAGGGGAGTGTCATTTTCTAATTTCTCAGACCTCTCTCTCTCTCTCTCTCTTTCTCGCAGTGTGCCATATTAAAGAAACTAAACCTTGAGATTGTGGTGGGGTTGAACTCCTCTATTGATTTCTGCTTCTTCAATTTACTCTAGACTTTATTATAGGTATACCACTTGCTATCTCCCTAAAGGTTGCATCTGTGTTATATGCAGCATGCAGGCGTTTCCAAGCTGTCAGCTTCTTGATAAGCATGGTTGGACCTTTAGACCTAAGCTCACAACCCTCAGAACAGGAATTTCTTTCCTGCTTGAGGAACGGAATTATTCTCTGCCATACCTTGAATAAGATTCAGCCTGGAGCCATTCCCAAGGTACCATTGGCCACTTCAGTAATTAGTTTCTCTTTTCTTTACTTATCCTCTGTCACTCTTACAGAATCGTATGTCATTTACCTTAGGTTATTACAAACCAATCTCTTGGTCTCTCTTGGGAAATGCGGCCATTGCCAGCTTACCAATACTTTGAAAATATTCGTAATTTCATCCTTGCAGTGGACGAGCTGAAGCTACCAACTTTTGAAGCATCAGATCTTGAGAAGGTACAAACCTTAAACGCCTCTCCAGAGTTGAACTTAACTGTCTCCTTTTTATTGTAAGGAACTGTGTTGTTGCTGCAGGATGCACTCGATGCAGGATCTGCAGCTAAAATTGTTGATTGTATTCTCGCGTTGAAGTCTTATTACAAGAGGAAACAACACAATGGTGGAGGTGCACCTTGTAAATCTTCAAAGACACCACACTCTTTAGAAAAGCTTCAGTCTCAGGCAGTTTCTTCAGGCTCCTCAATTTGCGGATCTCTACATCATTTAGACACATGCAATAAACAACTATTGGAGGGTGAAAACCTAAATTCTGAAGGTTGCTGAAGACTGCTTCTTTGCTGCTTTTTCTTACTTAACTAGATTTGTATATGATTCTCTTATATAAGATAACCTTTTCCCACTTAAGTATATTAGCATTACCTTCTCCTGCGTAAATATACTAGCATCTTTCCAACAAAAGTTGGTGTCCTCATTTGGATATTCTCTTTATCTTAGAATATAAAGTAATTGTCGAATTTATTTTGTTTCAGATGCAGCCAACTTGCTTGCAAAGGTCTTAACTGATCACTTGCTAAATTTTAAGGGAAAGAATGATCAGAATCCTTTAGATTCATGGCACAGTGGATCACTGGTAATCGTATCTGATATGTTTCTGAAATCTCAGTGATATTTATTACAAATGGAAATGATTATGTTCAGCAATATTTTTTCTGCAGGATCCAGTGAAAGAACTTTTTAAAATAATGCCAACTCTTGGAGAAGAACACCAGGTAAAGATCGGGCTTTGTTCTTTTAAATTCTTGTATAACATATTGGGAAGGGAAGATTTGACAGCAATCATTAATGAGATATTTGAATCTTTTCTAGTTGGTCACCTATTAATTGCATCATGAGTGCCATGATTTGCCGATGCACCTTTTTTACATTTAGTAATTTGTCATTCTGGTTGTATTGGGTTGTGGATCCATATATAAGTCCAGTGTCATGAATTTCTGTCGCAAGACTGAGGTTTCTCAAAATCAGGTTGATTACACCATGTAAAAGGACCATAAGGTGGCATGCCTTATTTTAATGATTCAAATGAGGGTAGCTCTCTGGATAGAGCTTCGCTTTGGTAAATGATGTTCCTAAAGAATTCAGTCTTTCGATTTTTGCACTTTACTGAAGTATCTTCCTTCTTCTAGTAGTTCAATTTATTGAAGTAGTAAATTTTTTGATGCATCTTCTTTTACAAAAATTACTTACTGCGTATTCGAAATAATATGTTAAAATTTAATCCTGATGTATTTTATTTGTGAACAGCTATGTTGTTTACTCAAAAATCGTCTGGCACAAGAAAATATTTCAGGACATAGTTCAAGTATGGTATGTAAGGTACTGATTTATTTCCTTTACTATTAAATATATGGAATGGTGGTCTTCTAATATTTGTGTCATGCTGAATATTTTGGATATTTTTGAAAGTCTATGTTGTGAATATTAATTAACTTTCCCAATACTTCTGTAAATTTAGTTCCTCTTACCATATAGTATTGATTTCTTCATTATTATCTCTGTTTCTCTTTTGTCTGTTTAGGATAATTCCAAATGCTGGAGCCTGTTGGAAGCTCAAGAGAATGAAATTCTGGTGAGCAACTTGACCATGAGAACTCTTTTAGGTGGAAGTTAATTGGATTTTTGTGCTACAACACTTTAATATTCTTGATATGTTAGTTGTTTTAAATCAAACTGAAGCAGCTATTTTCAAAGTTGTGTTTGGCTGTTTCTTTTTTGTTCTTATTTTTTACTGTTATGTTTCTTTGTTTTTCTCCTAACCATTCACTGTAATCTTCCACCAAGGTAACTCACTGACAAGGACTTTCAGCTGCATTTTGCTCTAGTAGTTGATTTATTATATAAAATGCCCATTCACTATGGTGTTAGATAAGTTATTCGGACTATGATATAAGTGCGGACGTTTCGATATGGTACCTTGTGTCTGAGTAGAAATTCTCTTTGCTTTACATGATTGGTGCTGCAAGCTAATAAAACCATTTTGGTTGCAGGAATTGAAGGTGTCGCTGTCAAGCACCAAAGAAGATTTCATTAATTTAAATTTGCAACTGCAGAAAGACTTGGCATTACTAGGTATAACATTAGATCATGTTGACTGCTCTTTTTCATCATTTGTTGAGAATTATCTATACATTCTCTAAATGCATATGCACTAAAGGAGATAGGTGTAGTTACACTTTCAATGGTTGGCTCATTTGTTATGGACAATTGAATAAAACACATCTTTTACTGCCTTTAGGAACACAAATACAAGGAGTCTCTGCTGCAGCTCATGGTTACAATGAAGCAGTAAAAGAAAATCGACATCTTTACAATGTGATTCAGGAATTAAAAGGTTGGTTAAATACATATTGGAGATTTATCGACTTTCTTTTAATATTCTGACTATTTCTTCTCTAGGAAATATAAGAGTATTTTGCAGGGTGAGGCCGTCGACTAGTTTGGAAACCCACACACCAATCGATCATGTTGGAAGTGATGGAACTTTGATCTTAGCCGATCCACTTAAGCCACAGGAAACAACACGAAAAGTGTTCAACTTCAATAAGGTCTTTGGACCAAATTCTAGTCAAGGTATTACATAACCTTTTCTCTTAGTTGTTCAGGATTGAATGCCAGCATTTCCGATTGTCTTTTTAAATCTTCTCTTGTGTATGCAGACGAAGTATATAAGGAAACCCAGCCTTTAATTAGATCTGTTATGGATGGCTATAATGTATGCATATTCGCATATGGCCAGACAGGGTCCGGTAAAACACACACCATGGTATTAGTTTATGTACCTTGTTATGCATTTTTTTATTGCTGGATGAGGTAGTTAAGTCTTGTAAGCTTATATGCATTTCACTTTTATCACAGTCTGGATCAACAAATGGATCAGAAAAGGACATGGGAATCAATCGTAGGGCTCTCAATGATCTTTTCCTAATATCATCAACTAGGGAAGATGTAAACTATGAAATCCAAGTTCAAATGGTTGAAGTATATAATGAGCAAATACGAGATCTTCTTGTGGAAGATAGTGCTACCACAAAATATCCTTTCAACTATAATGTATTTACTTGTTTATTCATTTGTTTCTTCGTTCTTTCATGAATTTTGTCCAATTAACAAACAGCACATTAGAGATTAGGACATGCTCTAGCAATGGACTGACCCTTCCAGATGCTAGTATGCATGCTGTAGAGTCCTGTGGCGATATCCTTAATCTTATGAAACTGGGTGAAAAAAATCGCGTCTCTAATTCAACAGCTATGAATCAAAGAAGCAGCCGTTCACACAGGTGGATGACAGTGTTTACTTTGTTTCTAGTATTTTAAGAAGTTTACATCAACAGTGCTAACCAGATTTGATATTTCATTCTAGTATTTTGACAGTACATGTCCATGGTCGAGATGCTATGGGAGGTGCATTACGTAGCTGTCTGCACCTGGTGGACCTTGCGGGCAGTGAAAGGATTGACAAATCAGAAGTAATTGGTGATAGACTGAAGGAGGCTCAGCATATCAACAAGTCTCTTTCTTGTCTGGGAGATGTAATTGCAGCCCTGGCTCAAAAGAACTCTTACATTCCTTACAGAAACAGCAAGCTCACACAACTGCTTCAAAATTCACTGGGTTCGGTTTAATTTAATGCATGTGTTAGTCTTCAGATTTGATAGAACAGCCATTCTTAATAAGTCTGGTGACTTATCAATTCCCAGGTGGGCATGCAAAGATGCTAATGTTTGCACATGTAAGCCCCGAAGCTTGTTCCTATGGTGAAACTATGAGCACTTTGAAATTTGCCCAGAGAGTGTCAACTGTGGAGCTTGGGATGGCTCAGATCAACAAAGAAAGCAATGACCTGCGTCATTTGAAAGAACAGGTAACTTTTGTTGATTCTTGATAACGAGACTGTAGATGTTTGTGTTTACTTGATATTTCTGATACATACTCATCTGCAATGACCGCTAGACCTCACCAATCATTTCTTAGGTATATAAGCTTGAAGGTATTTTACAGCTCTTAAGGAATTAGGAAGATTTCTTTAGGGCGTGTTTCAAATGTCTGTAACTGAGTTTCGTGAAAGTGAAAAGTAGGAAGTAAAGTTTCTTGAAAATGAAGTGAAAGTGGAGTTCAGTGTTTGTGTTTTAATAGTTTTTGAAAGTGTGTTGAAATTGAAAGATATAATTGTATTGGAAAGTGTGCAAATAAAAAAGTTGGAACTGGAGTTCCGTATGTGAAGTGAAGTTCTGAATTTATATGAACTATTCGGAACTCAAAATCTGGCGGGAGAAAGTGGAGTTACGGGCGTTTGAAACACACCCTTAGTGTAACTCATGAGTTGGGAACTTTTATTGGAAGCCAGTGTAGCTGCACCCATGTTTACTTAATTTATTATGGTCAAGATCTCTGGTGCCGAAGGAAACACTAGATGGAGTTTTAGCTTAACAATGACTAGTTCTAACTTGAATGGCATTACATCAATTAAGATAAGAACCATATTAGATTATTGATTACGTAGATTACATGTCCCTGCAAGAATACCTGCAAACAACTGTTTTATTTGAGTAACATGCCATGTAAAGCTACAGTGTCAAAATTACGTTAGAGAACTTGCCGAGAGTTGTATCTATATTAATTTGTTTACTATTCATTGATTAGTGACATGCTTAAGATTTTGACCAACCTGGTACAGGTAGAAACTTTGAAGAAGCGTTTGGCAGCCAAGGAAGAAGAGAAGATTGCCTATTTTGATGAAATTAAGGAAAATACACCAACTGCATTGAAAGTTAACCTCATGAACCGCACACCTCCTCGTCCACGTAAGTTGAGCATTGAAAATGGCAGCAGCACTCACCTAAATGTAACAGCATTAAACACAGATGGGAAGACACTGAAGTCCTCAAATTCGAGATTAGTTCAACCCCAAAGAACACCACCTCCTGCTAGAAGATTGAGCACTGAGAACAACACTGATGTGAGTACAGGGACACTGGCCAATCAACATAATAGAACAAGGCTGAAATCACCTATTTCCCGGACACCACCACGCTCTAGAAGGTTGAGCATTGAAAATATCTCAAAAACTGTGGCGTTGTATCAGCAAAATGATGTAACAGACACAAAATCATCTCTACCAAGATTGAAACTTGGCAAAGATAGTGCTCCTGGTTATTCACGAAGATTGAGCTTGGAAGGTGCAAAGTGTGAGAAGCAACACCAAGAAACTAAATTCGTGGATGTAAGTGAATGCAGTCTTGATGCTTTTCTGTGGACCTTCAGATGATTGATCTGTGTGGTATTAACAGTTCAAATTATTTAATTGCAGAGGCATACTGCTATTCAGGAAAGAAGTCCGTTGAAAGAGAAAGAAATCCATCTTTTAAGTGAGGAAGCAGTGGGAAATGTCAAAGTCAGCTTGAACTCTGAGGCATTCAGTTCTGCTTTTGCTACAGATGATGCCTCTGGATTCCCTAGAACCTTACAGGCATCATGTCACGGCTTATCAGTAGAGACTGTGGGTAGACAAGGTAAAGCTAGCCAGCAATTGAAAGCTCCCATTACCTTAAGAAAGGAAGACAAAATAATGGCCACGCCAGATCAGATTACCGTTGCCAAAAGAATTCAGACAAAAAACATCAGCGTCAGTGTGACCAGTAAAGGATCGCAAATAAGGAAATCCCTTCTAAACATTGGGAAATTAATTAATGGCTCAGAGAAAAGGTAACTAACTTATGCTCTGGTTGCTAGTGCGGTATACTTAGAATGCTCAACTCAATCTTGATTTTGATCCAAGTTGATGATTTTGTATGACATGCAGGAGCAGTCGCCTTGTTACTGAATCAACAATTATGTTTGCAAGTAGTAAACGAAGCAACGTTGATCCAGCGATTACTTCTGACACTCGAGTTCGGAGACGGCAGTCCCTGACAAGTGTAGAAAATCTCGAATTGAATATTTCACGAAGATCTTCGCTGGGTGGCAGATCACAAGGACCAGGTAACTTTTAAACATAATAAGCATCATATGTTTAAATTAAGTTCTGCATGAATAAGCTTCCGTTATAAGTTGCTGTTAGGAATTTCTGGAGTGTCAAGCAATGTCACGAAAGAATGCTATATAGATTATGGCATGTTATAACAATATCAAAAGTTTGCGGCAATGCACGAAACGTACATTTTCTCATGATACCCGGACTCCTAAGTTTTGTTTCTAAGAAAACTGAACGATCTGTTGCAGATCACAGCGAGCAGACGGCAAGAACACCCCCAAGTGTGAACTACGCTAAGGCAACAAAAAAGTGGCTGTAACTTGTGTAACTTCAAAATTTTCGGATTTTAACGCTGCAAGCACTTCCAGTGCGCAGCTTGTACAGTCTATCAATTATGTAAAATTGAGATGCATCAAATTTTTTAAGACATGCATATGTTTGTGTTGCTAAACTTACTGCACATTACTTTTCCAATGTGTTTGAAGCATTTCTTCAAACTTCTTGTAGAATATGGACAGCAACAATATAGCATTGAGAGTAATTTAGCATGAGTAAAAAAGCTGCAAAATTATAGAAAATGGCCTGCAGAAAATAGGATGAACATTTGCAACTATAATACAAAATAGACTTTGTGCTCGCCCTATGGAACTCTTTCAGGATTCAATTGATGATCCACAACGTTTGGAAGTTACAAATCACTAAGGGAATATTTGAAAGTGCTTAAAATAAAAATTATAAAAATAAATTTATTCTTGAACTTTGAAAAAAATTTGATCCTTTTAAAAAATAATAAAATTATATATATTTATAAAGTAAGATCTATTTGTACTTTTTAAATTTAAAAAAATTAAATATTGTATAAAATTTATTAAAAAACGATAAGTTGAAATAAAGTTTTAAAAATAGCAATAGTACCGGCAAACATGCCCTAAGAGAGTCTGAGCAGAGTGTTCATGTTCATCAAAAAATGAATCTAACTTAAAATAATCGTGGACTCTAAGATTCAGTCAGTCATTGATTTATCTCTGCATGATTTCATCTACCTTTCCCTGCATACTGCAGTTTCTCGCTGTAAACAGTGGTTCCTGCTGCACGTTTCTGGCTGGAACATAATTTTATATATATAGAGCTTTGTAATAAAATGTTCATAATTTTATTTTTTTAATTAAATTTTAAATTTTGAATAATTTATATATTTTAATAAAATAAGGAATTTGGAATTTTAATTTAATATGCAAAATTTTAATTTTATTTTTTTTATTTATATATTTTTTATTATCATTATATTTTTTAATTTTTAATATATTTTTAAAAATTATTGAAATATAAATAATAAATTTTATTTTCACTTTATTTTTTAAAAAATTATATTTTTTATTTTTTATTTTCATAAAAATTCAGTTACGGTTGAAATACGTTCTAAACAAAAAAATAAAGTTATAAGTGTTTGAAATACGTCCTCAGCATCGTAGCGCAGTCCTATTTTCATACATGTAGGCCTTTGTAAATGAAAATTCTATGGTCCTGATTCTGAATGGATTTCAGCAGAACTGCCCAATCCAAGTTCTATGACACTGCTATTGTCTCATCTTCTCTGAGGAGGTGGTTGTAACAGAAGAATTCTCTGCCATCATCTGGCGAAGTAGATAATTCCGAGCTCCCACCAAATAGCTCCGAAACCGAACCAGATCCAGTTTGATATTCTGGTCATCGAGGTAAACTTCTTTTGTAGCTTGCCACCCTCTCGAGTTCACAAGCTTTGGGTCTGTCAACACCGTGTCATCCACTTTATATTTCTGAACAGCAAGCTCACTCTTGCTGCTATCTTATAATTGCATATTTTAAATATTTATAAATAAGTTTTGTAAAAATAAAAAATAAAATTTTTTTTAAAAAAGTTAAAATTATTGTTCAATATTTATATTTTAATAATTTTTAAAATGAATTGAAAATTAAAAATTAGAATTATATAATGTGTAAATAAAAAAATTAAAATTACAGTTTGAAATATAAAAATAAAATTCTAAATTTCTTTAGAAAATAAAATATATAAATTATTTAAAATTTCAAATTTGATAAAAATAAGTAATTTCGAACCTGTACATAAAATCCTAAAGGTCACTTAAACCTATGCTGTTAGAATTGGGACATAAGCTGTAAGAAAGAAAATACAATCCAAAAACTCTTTAGGCAAAATTTCGAACGCATATAGCATAAATCATTTCACTTTTAAGTTATGCAAAAAACAGTCAAGAAGAAGAACACAACCTCAACTTCAATCAAATATGTGTCACAAATTTAGGAGCTGTTTGAAAATACTTATAAAATAAAAATTATTTTTATTTTTTTAAAAATAAATTATATTTTTATTTTAAAAAATAATAAAAATATATAATAAAAAAATTTATTATATAAATTTGTCTATATTTTTTAATTTTTTAAATATTTATAAATATATATTAAAAAATATAAAATTAAAAATTAAAAAATTTTGCTAAAAACACCCCTTAATTTCACAAGTTGATTCTAGAGTTTTCTTACTTATAAACTGCAAACCTATTGAAGATATAACAGTTACGCAAATTCTTACATGATTTATACAAGTTTTTAAATACTTTTACAAATATTATAAAAAAATTTAAAAACTATAAATAAATAATTAGAATTAAATATAATTATAAATTATATTAGAATGACATATATAAAAAAATTTATCTCCAGGCCGTAGATTTACCCCTCCTTGATTGAGACACATCAATCAATGCTAACCCTGCAGCCATGATTAAGCCAGCCACGTCATCATAAAATTGCATGTAGCAAAACATGATATACAATAATAGAAGGACCTAACTGCACACTCCTTATAAACAAATATTAACATCCAATGTACTCTAACGCAATATTATAAAAAAGAAGGGCTCACATTAAAAACATCTCCAAACAATAACATTACATAAACTGATAAACACATCAGAGAGGGCTGTTGTTATAAAACTCTACTTCCACCGTTCCACGTTTGCTCTGTCTCTCTCTCTCTCACAGAGTAACGCAAAAAAAAAAAAACAAAAAAAGAATTTTGATCTCGAATTTATAGATCTGGTTTTCTCGAATTCGAAGATTTTGAGAAGAAGAAGAAGAAGAAATTAGTTTCAGAAAGAATTTCTCAGCCATGGCGTGTATCAAGAGCGCGCCGAGATCGGCGCTGGTTTCATTCTCGCCAGACGCGCCTTACTTCGCTGCCGGAACTATGGCAGGAGCGGTGGATCTGTCGTTCAGTTCTTCGGCGAATCTAGAGATCTTCGAGCTTGATTTCTTGTCTGATGCCGTAGAGATCCCAGTAATTGGTGCTTGTCCGACTAGCGAGAGATTCAATCGGATTTCATGGGGGAAGGCTCCGGATTCTGCGGTCGAGGAGTTTAGATTGGGATTGATTGCTGGTGGACTTGGTGATGGATCGATTGGTGTTTGGAATCCTGTCAAGTTGATCAAGTAATGAAAAATTCGGTTACTTTTTATTTTTGTTAGATCTGTTCTCGTATTAGTTGTCGCTCAGTAGCCTTGGAATTGTTTTGCTGATCAAGAATGTGGTTATAATTTATCTAATTTAATAGCATTGGTTGTTATCTTGTTGATTTGGTAATTAATTAGTGGAACTTTCCGAGAGTTTCTTAAATGAAGATGCTGGCCGCATTATGGTACCCGTTTTTTATGGCATAGGCAGCTGCCAAGTCTTGCAGATTAAGTATGCTGTTCAATTCTGTTTGTTGTTGTTATGGGCCGTGCTATTGTTGATCTGTATGATTGGTGAAATGAAGTGTTGAGTTTGTTTTCAGCCATGGTACTGGTGGTATTGACAAAATAGAACCATAAAAAATTAACTCATTTTTTAGATAACTGTAGATGAGATTTTCCTCGTTTGGCATCCGCCAGTCTCTCAAAATAATTCTTTTTTTTTTATTTCTTCTTATTTTTCTGGGCGAGGAATTTTCATTTCAATGAGCATGTTCCATGTATAAAATGAAAGTTTAGCTATAGTATCAGTTGACAATTCTTTTGCAATAATTTTTTGAGAAACTCACATATGACAATAATCCCTTGCAGTCCAAATAATCAGGATGACCCTTCTGTAGCTGAACTTAGGAAGCACACAGGGCCGGTATAAACCCTCAACTTTTGCCTATTAATGTCTGTTGTTTTTCTGTTTCATTATTAATATTCTTGTTTCAGGTCTGTGGTTTGGAGTTTTGCGCAGCTTCTCCAAATTTACTTGCCTCTGGAGCTGACAATGGGGAGGTCTGCGTTTGGGACCTTGCAAATCCTTCTGAGCCTACACTCTATCCACCTCTTAAGGTAGGAGCTGAAAATCCTAAAAATGCTGTACTGTTTTTCTGCAAGTTTTCGTTGAATGAGGTACTTGGAAGATGTACTGCACTGTGTGACTAACATTTGATTGACAGGTGCTGTTAGTTGATGGTAATCAGTTGTTTTACTATTGGCTATACAGTTTATTGATATTTGCTGTTACTATTCTTGTACTATTGACTTTTACTATTGTTTTACTCTTAAGAGCTTGGATACACAAGTACCATCATCATTTTTTGCTATTTTTCATCCCCTTCTACCTTGAACCAATACAATGACCAAATGGCCTCAAAGAATAGTATTTTCTTAGTTTAGATACAGTAGCAACCATTTTACTTTAATGTATTTCCTTGAGGTCATGTTGGTTAAGTTTATATGATGTGTGCACTGTCAGTACAAGACAAAATTGACCCTTTTGCAAATGCTGAGGTTCTGTTTGGGGGCATAGAGTTGAGTTCTAGTATACTCTGAAAGATCAACAGAAAGTAACTATAAAGCCTGTATAATCTGTAGCATAAGTTGAATGTCAGATATCTTTCATTGACATAATTTCGTTATGTTTTTTATGTTTCGTACATATGGAGCACAATGGCTTGGAAGGATGCAGTTGTTGGGGTAACACCAAGGTGACTTGCTGGATGGCTGTCACCTAGCATGCATTATCATAAAAACTTCTAGGAGTTAAGTTAATTAGCACCCTACATGTTGACTTGATAAAATAATTATCATAAGGTAAAATAGTGACCGTCCTTGAAATACTATTATACCCTTACTTTAACAATAAATTACATATGTAATACTTAACGATGTTTACCCTTTAAAAAATATTAGACTATAGTCCCTATCAAACCTATTTAATTAAAACATTAAGGCCTAAATAAACCCATTAAGAACTCATCCCACTATCCTTCTTACGAGTATGGCCTTAAGTGGATCGAATTGATAAGGACCCTACCTAGATCCGACCAGATTTGTACCTAATCCAGACTTGAAATGTGGATTCATAGGCCGGGACTGGGTCTAATTTCTGGACTCAGTTGTTCTATGTATTGGAATTGGTTCTTCACTAAAAAAATCCGGACTTCAATAAGACCCATAATTTATGGTAATCTAGTACTTCTTTTATACGACTTGTAGTTTGTTTTATACTTTTATATAATTTCATGGATAAACAGAGTTGATCCAAAACTGGATCAAATGGTTTAGGTTCCGTGTTTTTTTAAGACTCAATTTAGAAATTTGGATCTTAACTCAAACCTGAAGTAAAAAGGAACAGTTTACTGTTCTAATTTATGGATCAAAAAGCTTTTGGATCAGGTACGATTTTGGGATCTGGACATGACACCAACTTGCATCCTATATTGTCTTTCATAATATCCTTAAAATTTGCCTGTTTTAATTATAAACATGTAGTAGTTTAGATTTTAATAGCTGATTGATTGTAACATTCTTTTATAAAATAAGTCCTAACTGTGTAAACTATGTAACACACTAATTGCTTGGTCAATGAAACTTGCAAATCACGATTATTAAGTGTTTTGGATAATGAGGGAGCAGTTCTATTGAATAGGCTATCGGGCTTCATAAAGCGCTTGAAAACTGGATTAACAAGATGGACACCCATTGACGGCACCTCTTAGTTAAGAAACACATGGTAGAAGTGAGAAAGCAGATTGCTTAGATGATGAGCACTTCATGTAAAAAGTTGACAGTCATGATTGTTAGTTTGACTCATTTTCCCCTTGAATTCCCCATTGATTTTGTTCAAACTTCCAAATATTCACTACAATATAGTTCGTTGAGTACTGCAATTCTTCATAGGAATCATTATGTCACTAAGTACTTTTCACAACGCTATTTCATTGTGTTAGTTATTGACATTATAAAACATATTATTTATAAAAATAAAAAGACCAATAATGTCTATGGAAATCCCTAATAATAGACTAATGCAGAGATAATTATTGCAACACAAGTAAGAAAATTATCATTAATCAGTATCAAATGATTGTAAGATGAATTGTAAAAACAAAACAAAAATTCTATTACTCATTTATATAAAAATTGATTAGTTAAAGAGCAAAATAGTGATTGATTGACCTGTACAAAAGAATTGAAAACTTATTATTAAAAATGATAATGGTAACTTTACTTAGAAATTATGTTAATCTTTAACTTATATAAATGATTTTAATTTTAAAAAAGCATTGTTGACTAACTTTTTTCACAAGAACAGATTTTGAGTTATTCAAAAATAACTTCTTAAAAGACACTTTTAAAAACGTATTAGCAATTTAGTTGCTTTCAATTGATTAGTTATAAAAGAGAGCATAATTTGGCCTCCATGACTCCTTTGCTTGTAAATACAAATTTTAGTTATAAAAAAAACCAAAATAATTGACGCTAACCATGAAACATTTTGTGTAGAATAATTGCTACTGACTTCTAAGAAAATAACTTGATTAAGGGGATGTTTGGGAGTGCTTATTGAAAAGGAGCTTTTTTCTGATAAGGAGGGTATTTTGGAAATTTTTGAAAAATGAGCCATATTTTTTTTTACTTCAAAAAAAATAATAAAAATAATTAATAATAAGATTTCACGACATAGAATTTTTATGTACTTTTAATTATTTAAAAATTCTGTAGAATATTCTACAAGCTTTATTGGAAAACGTGAAATGAAAGTTGGAATGAAAAGTAGGAGGAAAGCTCTCCCAAACATGCACTAAGTAAAAGAAATTGACATTAAACGATTAATATTTCCTTATTGATTAAAAAAGTCAATAAAGAAATGTATTGGCTAATACAATTTTTTTAAAAGATAGATTAGTTGGTATCAGTTTATAGAAAGATTTAATAAGAACTAAGAATAAATTTTACATTTCATCTTGTGCACTTGTGTAGCATGTGCAAATGGCTAGCATTGATATTATACTTCCATGAAATAGTTTTTTTTTTAAATATTTGTTTGTTGGACAGTAGTCTTTTATTCTGTTGCTTGTCTGCTGGTTGATAGCGCAAGGAGCTAAGGACTAACATCAAGTTAACAACATTTTGACTTACGAGTTCAATTTTTGTGCAGGGTGTGGGTTCTGGTGCTCAAACTGAAATTTCCTATGTTTCATGGAACTCCAAGTTTCAGCATATATTAGCATCTACATCTCACAGTGGAGTAACAGGTTATTTCTCAAAATCCCATTTGTTCTGCTCCCTCTGTTATAGCGATACTTACGTATGCAATTTTCTACTACTATGACACCCATTATGTTTCACATTTTCAGTTGTGTGGGATTTAAGAGTTCAGAAACCCTTGACAAGGTGTGTGCATTCTCATGTAATTTTATTCTTCTTACCAACTGGAAGTTTTTAACTATGCAAGTGCTAATTTCTATTGGAAGCCTAGGAATCACTGACATATTCGCTTCAACAGTTTGTCAGATTCATCTAAAAGGAGATGCTCAGTTTTGCAATGGAATCCTGACATATCAACGCAATTGATTGTTGCATCTGATGATGATACCTCGCCTTCTCTTCGGGTAATATATGCTCTTGTATAGGGATGCATCTGATTAGGTTATTAATATTAAGTGCCAATTGGAGTCTCATCCTTTTGTGCTTGGTTGCCTTCTCTTTGCAGGTGTGGGATGTCAGGAAGACAATATCTCCTATGAGAGAGTTTGTAGGCCACTCAAAGGGTTAGTTACATTTATTTGCAAATGGTTTCTCCATAGTGGTTCTCTCATTTATCATAAGACTGTTTTGCTATAAGTGCAGTCAATTGTCATCAAATGGGCATAATTTGCTTAGAAGTATTGACATTCTTAGGTCGCCTGACTGCCTAACTGCTATTTGTAATCAACTAAATCATAACTGATAAGGTACACTGATGATTATCAGTTATCATTTAGTTGATCACAGAGCAACTTCTTAGAAACAGCCTTTAGAAATAGCCTATGTAGCTCCTAATCTTGTTCTAGGATGAAATGCATGGGTCGAATTTAATTGGTCGTCAATAACTACATGTTTGTGCATTGCGACATTCTTGGTTTAATTATCTAGATATCATTGTTGCACTTTATTTCTGCCTCTCGGTACCGATGTAGAGGCTTTTGAAAAGTTAAGATAATAATAGAGTAGCTAATCAGTATACCTAAAAATCTTAGTGAAGCATATATATGTACTGACGAAGAGTAAGTAATGTGGACTGTTGATTTGTTTAACATCTGGAAGTAGTAAGATTAATGGCAAGTAGAGGAAGAGCAGGAGTTTGGCATGCAAGTATATGCTTGCACTTCAAAATGGCATCTGAATTTACAATTCTATTTTTCATATTAATATAAAGTGACTGTTACATTGTTAAAATTACAAAAGCAGTGTTCCTTTCTTATAGTCATTTTGTTCAGGATATAATGCTTGTTACATGGTAGATATTGAAATTGCTAAGCTGCATGTTAAACAATTTTGCATGGGCTTACTTATGCACTTTGTATCTCTGATCTTCCTGTTCTGTGTAAAAGTCCTGAAATGGCCAATAAGTATTGGATATGGGTTCTGTATTCTGGTGCTCCTGATGATTATTTTGGCCACTCAGTATTGGTGTGGCACTTGCAAAGCTATGATTCCCAAGATTACAAGCAACGTGTACATACTGGAGAATTTTAATGCTGAAAATCGTTGCAATCTTTCATCTCATTTACTTTCACTGCTCTAGTTCCTCTTGTCAGTACCACAATTTCTCTTTGATCGAGTGTAGATTTAATTGCACATTTTTTCCTTTTGAATGGCAAAGTGAAACAAGGTGAGATGAAGACAAATTTTTCTCTTATTTTGCTGTTTACTTTTTTTTTTTTTGTAAAATTAAACAGGTGTGATAGCTATGTCATGGTGTCCTCATGATAGTATATACCTTCTTACTTGCGCTAAAGATAATAGGACAATCTGCTGGGATACCTCCTCTGGTGAGGTAATTTAACTTAGTGCCTCGCTTTCTCTCAGAGAAGCATGATTTTGACTTTTGATCATTAATAATAGTATCTCATCATTTTCGCTTGAATTTTCAGATCGTGTGTGAATTGCCTGCTAGCACAAATTGGAACTTTGATGTTCACTGGTATCCAAAAATTCCTGGTGTCATCTCAGCATCATCTTTTGATGTAAAAATTGGCATTTACAATATTGAGGTAATGCTACCAATACCCTTGTGGTTCTTATTACATTCGAGTCTTCCAAATTTCTTTGGCTTGTTGTTTCTACAAGGTGTGAAATATAAATAAATTGGCACAGTGCATTACAAACGATGGGCTAAACCTCCTTTCTGTTATCCATGGAATTTTTGGAAACTTAGATATCTGCATTCTCTTTTTTTTTTTTTTGTGTTAATCTGTATATGGAGCGCATAGAAAATAAAGTTCATTTGGACACCTTTTCTGACCAGCCTTCTTTATTGTATTCTTTTTATACAAGTTCTTTGATCAGCATGGTAACCTGATGGCATGATGTCTAGTGACTTCTGACCAAGATCAAGTTTGCTTGCTATCTAGCTTATGATACTCTGTGCGGTAGTGGATATAATGAACATGTGGTTGTTGGGAGGAACTTCTAGCACCTTGTGCTTTGTTCCTTTCTTGTTCTTAGATTTTGTTTACTTGAGCGTCCTGCTTTGTGTAGTTGTAACTTGTAAAATAACCCAGTTCTGACTAAGGTCATTAACATCTATTAAGATGGAGGTGCTAGTAAGTTCAGCAAACATAGCAGTGCACTTAATGCGAGGTATGGTTTAGAAAAAGGTACACCTTTCTGTTTTGGGAGAATCGGAGGGCACTGAAGTGGGCTCATGCTAAATCTCATAACATGGAAGTTCCCATATGTATATATTATTCACAGTTTAAAATTTTCATTTTTTTGTTCTCTTTAGTTAGGTTTTTAATCACTTTAATTGCATTAAATATTACCGTTGTGATGCATGCGGAAAGGTGAATGTGAGCCATTTCTAGGATTAGACATAAGTTATGCTCGATATTTGTCCAAATAGTCTTCCTATGTTGAAGAGGATGCCTTTCTTATTATGCTTGATAATGGTTAAGTGGGAAAGCATAAAGGGCTGATAATAGCTGTGTGGTACACTCATGTACAGGGGCACTTCTTAGGCAATTTTAAGACTTGTGAACTTTTGATACTCCTAGGTGGATATGAACTGTATTCAAACTTCTACTTGCTCTACTATTTATTTTTGTTTTCTCGAAGTGCCATATAGCATTTATTTGAAGATGGACAGATTAGGCTGCTGTACTTCAGCTTTTATATCTAAGTTATAATCATTGACTGACTCTTTGCTCAAACTCTTGATTGATCCTCTTGCAGGCCTGTAACCGGGCAATTGCAGTAGATGGAGGGTTCGGTGCTCCAGGTAAAATGCGTTCTTCATTTTAATAAAACACTGGCATAATCAAGTGCAGTTGACAATGAGCATGCCCTTGTAATAGTTTGATTGCATTTTTACTGCTCTGCAAGAGCTATTTTATGTGTCATTTCTCGTTTCCATTAATTTGGTGCCATTTGATGTTCTGTCATGTCTTGGGTGCTACTCTGTTGGAACATCAAGATATCAACTTTCCTCATTGTTGAAAATTTAAAAGAGTTCGATGGAGTATGAACTTTGAAATAACAACCATAGTCAGGAATATACTTATAATATATGTGTGAGGTAGTCTCATTTGAATAGATAAACCAAAACATCTAGTAATAGATGGAATCCTAAATTACAGCTAATTACTGACTGGTCTTGTGTTTTCCCTCACATTCGTTCTTCTTCTCCTGACAAACTTAGTAAAGAGAAGGGACATGACAGTTTAGTCTAGTTTTCTTTGTTAGCAATACTCTCTTAACTTATCCTCGCTATATTTCACTTTACAGCGCATAAATCCCCAAAGTGGTTGAAACGTCCAACGGGTGCCTCCTTTGGCTTTGGTGGTAAAATTGTGTCATTTCACCCTCAGACTCCCCCTCAAAATACTATACCTACTAAGTCAGATGTAAGCCTAAAATTACTTATGTTATGTCTTCACTTTTTTGGTGTTTACATTGTCTAATGTACAATGTATCCTTATGGTTTTAAGGTTTATGTTCATACTTTGGTTACTGAACAAAGCTTAGTAAGCCGCTCAACTGAATTTGAAACTGCAATTCAAAATGGGGAGAGGCCATCTTTGTGGGCTTTGTGTGAAAGGAAATCTGAGGAATCTATGTGAGTTTTCACTCAGATAAATAGTTTAGTTGAGATATTTTGTGCAAGTATTCTTGGCATACTCAAAAATGTTTTTGATTTCATCAACAGATCTGAGGACGAGAAAGAAACTTGGGACTTTTTAAAGGTCATGTTTGGGGAAGAGGGTACAGCAAGATCGAAATTGTTGGCTCACCTTGGTTTCAATGTACCTAGTGAAACTGATGGTATTAGTAAATCGCTATTGGATAGCCTTAGCCTGGATGACGCCAAGAAGGGCACATTTATGGAAGATGGAGATGGTTCTTCTTTTGCAATTGATAATGGAGAAGAGTTCTTCAATAATCCTCAGCCTTCAAGTAATATTGTCAAAGATGAGGCTATTTCTAATGGAAAGCAAATCGAAGATGAACAAAAGGAGCCTTTAGACACTCCTGACAGTTCAATAGATGATAGCATTCAACGTGCCTTGGTTGTTGGCGACTACAAGGGTGCTGTTTCACAGTGCATATCTGCGAACAGGATGGCTGATGCCTTGGTGATTGCCAATGTTGGTAGTCCTGAACTCTGGGAAAGAACCAGGGAGCTCTACCTCCAAAAGAGCCTCTCTCCCTATCTAAAGGTCTGAAAGAGTTTTATTTATCTCTTATAGTTCATGTATTACTATATGAACATTTGCTAGAGATCTTCAAGAATCATCCTTAGAGAGTTTGTTCAGTTGTTCAAGTTATGTTGTATAATGAGTTTATGTTTTTTTTCCTGATACTGTTTGAAACCAGGTGGTTTCTGCTATGGTGAACAATGATCTCATGAGCCTTGTTAATACTAGACCCTTGACTTCTTGGAAGGAGACCCTTGCCCTTCTTTGCACGGTAAGTCTGTATAATTTAATTTCAGGTAAACTTGAGTTTCATATAGATCTGTAATCATTACATATTGATTGGGTAATGCTAAGCTTGATCTATGGAGAAAGGGACTTTAGGTTGAGCCGGGTTTAAGCTGAGTAGCTTTAAGACAGTATATGATATTAGTAAAGCTGCATTGAAACATAAGGTAAATGACCTTTGCAAAATATAGTTTTCGCTGGAGTAGAATGGCATAGGTCCCTGTTATTGGCATCATAAACTGTGATGAAGTCTTGGTGTTTATTTGTTCTTTTGCAATTTGCTATTGATTTTTTTGAGGCCAATGCTTTAGGCTGCCCCTTTAAAGTACACATAGATTAGTGAACTATTATATCATGTGTATGCATAACCCTAGCATTTCGAACGTAGAAACCTTGCGCCAATATCTGTGTAGGGAGTTCTTGAAAAAAGACGTTCTGATGTTTGATTTCTTTGCCTTAGTTTGTTAGACTAGTAGCATAGAAGCAAAAATGCACTCCTTTTAAGCTCCAACAGTTATTCTTGACGCAAGTCGTGAGAATGCATTCATTGGACTATCATAAGATCTGTTGACACTTTAAGAGAACCTTTAGGACCACTTTCACAGAGCATGAGAAATCCGGGGATACACATTGTTCCTCGAACTGTAGACAAATCGTTTAAATATGACTCTTATGACCTGCCTAGGTTTTTTAGACTGCAAGTTTAGTGTGGTTTACAGGTCAAATTAGACTAGTGCATCTGGAAACAACTATCAGTATTCAATAGCCCACATTAAATTGGTCTTGTTTTGTAATTAATTGCTTTGCATGATAACACTACTAAAATAATTTCCATAATGGAATAATGATTATTTGAAATTGAGATACCTTAAATTATGTACTTCCTCTTTAATTTGTCGTGTATTGTTCTTCTTTTTGCTTTATACTATTGCAACATTTTCCCCCCTTTCTTTCTTGTGTACTCAATGTAATCTTTAGGTATCTCTCTTGTTTTTAATAGTTTGCTCAAAAGGATGAGTGGACTGTTCTCTGTGACAATCTTGCTTCTAGACTGATGATGGTGGGGAATAAACTTGCTGCTACTCTTTGCTATATTTGTGCTGGTAACATTGAGAAGACTGTTGAGATATGGTCAATGAGCCTGAAATCAGATTCTGAAGGGAGGACGTATGTTGACCTGCTTCAGGTGGTGTTTAATTCTAAAAGGAGCAGATGGTTTAAAGATTCTGTCAAATGTGTGCAACATTTATATATTGATTAATGTTGCTTGTGCTAATGTAGGAGTTGATGGAGAAAACCATTGTACTTGCTCTTGCAACTGGACAAAGGCGCTTAAGCCCATCTTTGTCTAAGCTGGTTGAAAATTATGCTGAACTGCTTGCCAGCCAAGGGCTTCTTAAAACGGCCATGGAATATCTAAAACTCTTGGGATCTGAAGAGCTTCCACATGAACTTGCCATTTTGCAAGATCGCATTGCTTCTGCAGCTGGTAATGATTTCAGAATGCAGTTGTTGCACCATTATTATATTTCTAAGTACCTCCTCATATGTGATTAACAACATGCTTATGTTTACTAATGCATATGTGAATCCAAGGTAGTATATATAATGTATATACATGTGTATTTATGTATGTTCTATAGATCCACACTGTGTGCTTGTTCCTGGACCTTGGTTGTCGCCCATAGGCAGTCAAATTGAACTTTACATTGGTAGTTTGTTGTTGTATGCAAAATTTTGTCTTAAAGTTCTTTCAAACTCCAGAATTTCATGTTGGAATTTTAGGTTTGCTTATACACAAATATTTTATGTGGGATCTAACTAATTTATTAACTTTTTGCAGAAACTGAAGCATCGAGTAATTTACCTAATAATGCAATTTCACAACAGCCTAATGTCAGTGCAGATCTGGGAACTTCTGGTTATATTGACAACTCTCATAATTACTATCAGGTGCTATCTTAGACTGTTGTCTTAAAGATAATTTTGAAAACTTAGCTGTTTTCAGCTTACCCTTATTTTTTATATAGAGAACAATACAAGCCCCATCTCAACAAAACGTCTCAGGCAGTCAATATGTTGAAGGATATCAATCATCGTTTGGGTCATATGGGAGATATCAAGAGGCTCCACAGAGACCACCATTTCAGGAATATGTGAATCCTTCTGTGCAGCCTACCCCAATTAATCCTACATTTCAGCCTGCAACTTCACAGATGAGTCCATCATTTCAGACTGCATCATCTCAGATGAACTCACCTTTCCAGCCTGCACCTGCTCAATCAAGTCCTCCATTTCAACCTGCTCAGATGTTTATACCTTCACAAAGCGTCCCAAGTCAAATGGTATACTGTGATCTCGTCTTTGGTCTATCTCGAACCTTTGGCTTTTGGTATCTTGCTATGTCAGATAGTCATTTCCTCACTTGCTCATGACTTCGAGGTTTCTAAGTGTACCTAACTCCAAATAGAGTTGAAGATTTTTCGCTGGAAGAGATCATGGGTGGGATTGGTATTTTTGCTGGGAGAATCATATTGCTGGCGGGTTTTTGAGCGTATTGAGTATTGTTGCAAAATCATGAAGTTGGGTGGTACTTGATGAAGAGGAAAGGAGATTCTATTTTGGGGCACAGGACAATTTGATCGAAGATGAGGAAGAAGATGAAGTGGTTTAACATAGGATCACTTACAACTTTCGCAAATGGACCTTATTATAAATGTTGCCGTTATCAGGCATCTTTAATGTAGTTATAAGCGTCATAGAATTAATCAGTGAGGTGCACTATATGGCATATCAGACCTAGCTACAAGAGTTAGCATCTAAGGCTCTAAAGTAGTTTTAGCTAAGATAATATCCTTTCCTTTCATGTCGTATGGTGTCCACATGCCCGTATGCTTGTCCATTCTTCAGAGTTTGTAATCACCCCTTCGGATTTGAATTTCCCAGTTTGATTAAAAACCACCGCACCATGTCCACTATCAGATCTTTTCTAGGTGGATCCTTGTGTCTTATACTAGTTGCTGAGTTGGACACGAAATCTTTATCGCATCATAGTCATAATGGTAATCTTTGCAATCTAAGTCTTAGAATCTTAGATGATGATCTGATGTCTTTCTGTAAGCATGATTGTTCAGTTCATAATTTCCCTAATCTATGTCTTGCATTAATGATAGTTTTATACTTGCCTTTTCAGTTAATAGAAAGAGACATTGTAGTCATGTCATTGAACGTTATTGTCTACTAGGAAGACCTAATACAACAGGTTTTGGATTTTAGGGGTAGCGGTTCTTGCAATATCCTTTGTGCCATATATAAAACTAATTAGACACAGCAGACTTTTCCGATCAGCTATGGAAACTTATTTAGTAGATATAAGCTACAAAATATATCCCAAAGTCCTATTCATTTGATCTTTCATCTATGATAACATTTGCAACTGTGAACTGCGAATGCTCTTTCTATGCCATCTTCAAGTAACTCGCGTATGTTATTAACGAAATTGTGACTTTCAGCCAAGTGTTGCTCCACCACCACCTACTCAATCAAGTGTCACATCATTTGTGCCTCAAAATCCTCCAGTATTGAGACATGCCGAGCAATACCAACAATCAACACTGGGTTCGCAATTGTATCCAGTATGTATATCTAGCCACAATATTGCAATTATTATCAGATTATTTGGAACCTGAATATTCCTTTCTGGTTTCTGCAGGGGTATGCCAATATGTACCAGCCAGTACAACCTGGCCAGCCTGCTCCATCTGCTTCTCTTACTGGTCCAAAGTTTCAACAAGGTTTGCCACAAACTACTCCATCTAGGTCATTTATGCCAGGCCCTACAAATTTTGTAAGGCCTGGTGCAAATCCAGCCCAGCCTTCCAGCCAAAACCAGGCTGCACCAGCTGCTGCACCTCCTCCCCCTCCACCTACAGTTCAAACAGTTGATACTTCAAATGTGTCAGGTAGTCGCAAAGTACCATCTCAGTAAGTTGTTTCTTGTACATCTTTTAAGAAAATTTATGCTTTTAATAGTCCCTCATCCTGGACCTTCTCCTTCTGGGGCTCCCATTTCTTAGAAAGTTCTCTCTTTCTAATAAGTAATATGTGGCATGCCTTATGAGGATATCTATTCCAACTTCATGTCAATTTAAGGTAGGTGCGACTCCAAAAACTGAAAACTGGGTTAATTCCAGTGGCGTAAAGTGGACTCTTTCGCCTATGCTCAATTAATTTTTTTTGGATTCCTACATGATTTCATTATTGCTTCCTTTGTATTACTGAATTTTGTTTTTCTAAATTGCGTAATGCTCTTGATTATGTACAGTAGAGCAGTCACTTGAGTACACTGTAATGGTGATGGTAGTAGAGAGTTTTATATTACTATAGATTTGTATCAAGGGTCAGCCTTAAGTCCTTACTTGTTTGTGTTCGTAATAGATGAACTCCCTCGACATATTCATGGTGTATGTAATTTGCTGATGATATTGTTTTAATTAACGAGATAACCAAGAGATTAAACTATAAATTGGAATGTTGGAGGAGCATGTTAGAATATAAGAGTTTTAAATTAAGCAGGACCAAGACAGAATCAATGCATTATCATTTTAGTAAACATAAGAATTACAATAAAACTATTGTTCTTATAGAAGATTTTGTTATACTACAAAGTGATAGTTTTAAATATTTAGATTCTATTATTCATAAGGAAGGAAGAATTGAAGACGTTATTCATACGATTAAAACATGTTGGATAAATGGCGAGGTGTTACCGAAATTGTGTGATAAGAAAATACTTTTAACGCTAAAATGTCAGTTTTATAAAATAGTTACTCGGCCTGCAATGTTATATAGTAGTGATGTTGGGCTATCAAAAGTTAATATATAGATAAAATAAACGTGGAAAAAATGAGAATACTAAGATAGATTTATGGGTATACTAAAATGGGGGCAAAATATATAATAAGAATATACGCTAACAAGCAGTTGTCGCGCCCATTAAGGACAAGTTAAAGTAAGCTGGCTTAGGTTGTTCAATATATCTTGCGTAGACCTAAAGATGTTGTAATATATAAGAGTAATGCGATTTCATTAAGCACCTTGGGAGAAAAAAGGGATAGACCAAAATAAACTTGGTCTAGGGTGGTGGTGAATGATTTAGAGGAATTAGATCTTTCGCTGAATCTGATTTATGATCAAACGGAATTGAAAGAACGGATTCATATAGCCAACCCCACTTGAGTGGGGTTAAGGGCTTAGCTTGTTGTTGTTGTTGCTTAATACTCTTTAGTACGCATGGATCACGTGCTGCTGAAACTCATTTGATTTCTTTGTTCGTGTAACTCGTACTTCTATCTATTAAAAGTTTATTTTGTGCTGCAGCTGAGCTGAGGCCTGTTATAGCAACTTTGACGAGACTTTATCATGAAACATCAGATGCTTTTGGAGGTTCAAATGCAAATCCAGCTAGAAAAAGAGAAATTGAGGACAATTCAAAGAAAATTGGAGCTCTTTTCGCCAAACTAAATAGTGGAGATATATCTCCAAATGCTGCTTCTAAACTTGTCCAACTTTGCCAGGCATTGGATTCTGGGGATTTCCCTGCTGCCTTGCATCTCCAGGTAAACTGATGAATATTACCTGAATCGAAGACAGTGTTGCAAGTAGCTGTATATTAATCTTGATACGCCTGTGCATCTGATCCTAAAGCTGGTAGCTAGCAAGTAATTTTCAAGGTTTTATATTGACATTGCACCTGCCTTTGCCAAAATTTATAGGTATAATACTGGATCTAGATTTAAAAGCATTCTACTTTTTTGTTCGTTGATTTCTTTGATATTCTCACTGTCTTGTTGTAGAAAAAATGAAATCTAGTTATCCTTAAGTATGATTATGTGAATAGATAGAATCAATGTTGGGTTTTTATTTCCTTAGACATGTGCGATACCTGACATGTGTGAATTATGTAATGCTTGTTTCTTAAGCATGATTATTCTGTCTCTTACCGCATACTATAAGAACTTATTTCAGGGCCTGTTAATTTTGCTCTCTGACTTTGTGACCTCGTTGTTATCCGAAGTTGACATCAGCGAGTTGTGCTAATATCTTTTTTCCTGATTTTGTACCCTTGATAGTGTAGTCTTAACAATTTCTCGGTCTCAGCAATCGTATTCATCTCTATATTCCTATAGTTGTTAGTGTGACAGCTGGTGGCTTTTGCACTTGGTTCTTCTGCAATAATCTTGTGCACATTTGTTGAAAATATGGTCCCACAGTTTTCTTAGAATTAATGCTTGTGTTAGAATATTTGTGGCTGCTGAATGCAGCAGTAGTTAATTTGTTTTATCATAAGCAATGCTTATTGGCCAGTAGTTTTTCAAGCTGTTCATGTTTGGATGGTTACATTTCGGGCAAGTAGTTATGAAGAATGGTGTTGGTGCTGAGGTCTTTTCTTTTACCTTATGTTTGTTACTTACTGCTAACCCTTATAGGTGGTTTTGACAACAAGTGATTGGGATGAGTGTAACTTTTGGCTCGCTGCACTGAAGAGGATGATCAAGGTTAAGCAAAATGCAAGATAATTCGGGCATTTTCTTTGGTAGGTATTTTTTCTCAAGGCGTAGCTGGTGTAATCAGTTTTAGGCATGCTTGGTCTTTGTTTTTATAGCTGCAGGGCTTGTCCTTTGAGATCATCAAATAACTTGTACCTCTTCTATTTGCACATTGTTAGACACCGTTGGAGATCCCATGCCATATAGAATAGATTTCTTATTAAATATTGCAGGATTTTTGGAAGTTGGTCTTAACCCATTGAGCCAAACAGAAGATTATATTTTGGTGAGTGTTGATATTTTCATGATACTCCTGTCAAACTTACGCAAAAGTTAATTAAACAATGGATTTTTATGTTGATGTGATTCTCGAGTATGTTGTTGTTTCCTTCTGACTTTCATAATAATATTATCAGGATATCAATGAGAGTGATACAAGGCTGTGCCAGTGCAAGTAATGCACTCTTTTTTGAAGTTGCCCTTGTAGTTTCATCGGTGATGGTTGCTCAATGTAGTTTGCCCAATGTCTTTATCTCAACTATTTATCTATAATTCTATATATTTAGCCCAAATTGATACTGAATTTCGAAGGTGTCAGTGTTTATCTCAACTACTTAAAACATTGCATTTTTGGCATGGAAGTTTAACTTACCTGCGGTTATTTACTGCAACCTTGGACCAGTTCTTTATTTGCCGATGTTTTTCTCCAATAACTAACGGCCCTACAAGGTGCCACCTCATCTAGTCTAGATGTTTCTACGAATAAAGCAAATGCTTGCATTGGCTTTCCAACGGTGAGACTTGCATTCGATCAATTGATGTCGATATCGGGGAACTGTTCCGTTATTGTACGTTCTCTTTCTTTTCCTAAACATAATACATGACGAGGAGGCATAGGCAATGATGTTTAAGAGTTCCGTAAAAACTATATTTTGTATTTATTTTGTATTGAAATGAGTTTAAAAGTGAAATTTTTAGTTTTAAAATTTGAGTTTAAAGTAAATTTTTGTAATTTGAGTTTAATTTTTTATGTTTATTTTGAAAGTGAATCGGAAGTAAAATATTTGGGTTAAAAAAAGTGATTTATACGGTATATAAACATGTCTATGGAGTGCCCTTCAGTTTTTTGTCAAACTATTTTTTCAATAAAAATTTATTTATAAACTCTATTTTTAAATATAATTAATATTATTTTAAATATATTGTGATCATTAATATATTTTAAGTATATTTTTTAATATATTCTCTATAGAAACTAATTTTTGTAACTAAATGAAGTATGTTTTATTTTTTGGAAACACAATACATGATTAGGACGCATAGCTAAAAAGAAGGGAAAAGAAAGCGCAAGCGCATGGGAAGGCCAACATCTAGGTACTTCTCGTGCGTTACCGATCTCTGCAGAGGATCAAAAAACTGTTTCCAGTGCTGGCAGATGGCCCTGATCTCTCACAAACACGTAGATTTCTCCGTGCAGATGCACTCATCCACGCGTTCGTTTCCACTTCCACGCAGCTTCTTCAAACACAGTTCGTAAAAAGCTGTACTCTAGAAATAAGCTCCTTTACCATTTTTGGGTTAAACTTCTCAACGGCTCAGTTCGACTCAGCTTAGTAGTATACTGCATACATGGCTCAAGTAGACGAAGAACTAAAACAACTGCGTGTTGATGAAGATGAGAATGAGAAGCTGCCCATGATGGCACTTAACCATGTCTCTAGACTCTGTCGATCAGTGAAGGACTCCGTCGATTTTTACGTTGGTGTTCTTGGATTCGTACTTCTTCATCGCCCGCCTTCACTTGACTTCAACGGGGCTTGGTATATCCTTCACCGACTTGCTTAACTATATCTGTTAATGGTTTGAAGTTTCTTTGTTTTTATGTGCTGTAGGTTGTTTAACTATGGAGTTGGGATTCACTTGGTACAAAGCAAGGACGGAAACATTCCCGATGCATCGCCGGACAAGCTTGATCCCATGGACAACCATATCTCCTTCCAGGTTTGCCGTCGAGATTTTAGTTTTTACTTATCTTCAGTTTCAAATCAGAAAGGCAACCGTTGCAAAATTAACAACTATTGATGAGTTCATGATGATTGTATAGTGCGAGGACATGGGAGCAATGGAGAGGAGGCTACGAAAGAAAGGCGTGAAGTACATGAAAAGGACCATAAACGAAGAGGAAGGATCTCCCATTGATCAGCTCTTCTTCAAAGACCCTGATGGGTTCATGATTGAGCTCTGCAACTGCGAGAACCTAGAGCTCGTCCCGGCTGGCTCGTTCGGTAAGATACGTCTTCCCCGTGACCGTCATAACCCTCCGCTTCAGTTGAACGGCAACGGTCATCGTCAGCCAAGCAGCGGGGATAATTAACGCGTGCTTACTTAGAAATTAATGAAATGCTTAGGAGGGTTAGAACTTAGAAGGGTTTAAGTGTTATGGCCTTGTTCTATGTAGTGGTTTTCTTTTAATTATGAGTTAGTTGTTATAATACATATAATCAGTATACAAACTTTTTTTAGTAATTTCTGTTAGGCCTTGCTATGATTCCTATCTCGTTCTCCATTTTTTTGCGAGTATTTTTTAAAATTGTGAAGGGCTCGTTTGGTTGTCGCAGTAAGGTCGTGGTAAGGGTGTGTTAATCTCGGAGTAAACTCGTCAGGGATTGTTTATTAAAAAGTTAAATTAAAAATTAAAAATATTTAATAATGTCAAATTTTATATTAATTTTGTATAATAGTAAGTTTTTTAAATTATTTTTTTATAAAAATTATTTTAAAATATTTATTTATAATATAGAACAACACGTGTCTACATGTATATAGTTAGAAGTTGAGGTTGCAGCTACAGCCTGTCTGTCTTCGCAAGAAAATAAACGGTGCCGGAGGTAACGGCGGGAAGGAGAACATCGTCGGAGATAAAAGCGGTGGGTCCCGGTAATGCTCTCTTGAGTAAGGTTGCAGCGATAGGTACACCAAACATAAAAAGAAGTATATCTTGAGCACCCTTGCCTATATGGAATCTAGCTGGAGTGATCAATTCTGAAATGATTTTCTTCAGTTCATCTTTAGTTAGCGCTGCTGTTCTTGTTGGAGGATGTGCTTGCTATCATCAAAACAAGACAGAAATATTAATGCATATCTACAAGTTTAGAGAAGTATATAGAATGTGTTTATTTTACGTTAAATTTATTTTTTAAAAATGAGTTTCGTAAAAAATAAATTTAGAATTTAAAAGTGAGTTTAATAAGTAAATATTTAGAAGTGAATTTATGAATGAAAATTTTAATTTTAAAATTTGAATTTTGAAAGTGTAATTTTTGATTGAAAAATTGAGTTTAATTTTTATATTTATTGTTAAAAATGAGTTACAGATGAAATTTTTTAAGAAAAGTTGAGTTTATACAGGGTTGTTTGAGAGTACGTTTAAAAAAATTATTTTGAAATATCAAATATTTTTATTATATTTTAAAAAATAAAATTTTATTTTTTATCTAAAAACAAAAATAAATAATAATAAAATGTTTTACCTAAATTTTTTTATATTTTTTAAATTTTTAAATAAATTTTATAAGATATTATACTTAAAAATATAAAATAAAAAAATGAAAAAGAATTTTTGAAAAATGTACTGCCATAATAGCTAAATATGTCTATAATATTGAATAATTAATTACTATGTTCCTGATTTTTTGAGCCTAGTAAAGTTTGGGAATACTTACATTGAATGCAGTTTCAATTTCTTCAACCGTCGGTAGCCTGTATTGCATGGCACCTTCCCTCTCACTTAATTTGCTATTAAAACATGATAAAAATATTAATCACAAGAAAACAAACCAAAATTCAAACAAACATTAAAAATTTTAAACAAGTAATTAAAATTGCCAATGAATTGTTTTTTACTCAATAACTTCATAGACGGCATGTAAGAACTTAGGTTTCTCCCATTTCTTAGCTTCACCAAAGTCACGAAACTTTTGAGTCACTAGTACATCAATGGTTCCATTTAGTTCATTCCTCAGTTCTTTCTCCTCTTTGGACTCTGTTTTTTTGTTTCCCAAGACCAATGTAAATGGTTTAGTCGCTGATTGTTAAGTCAGTAAAAATAAAAAGCATGTTTCAAAATACTCGTAACTGAATTTTACGTAAGTAAAAAATAAAAAATAAAATTTTTTTAAAAATAAATTAAAAATGAAATTTAGTTTTATGTTTTAATTATTTTTAGAAATGAGTTAAAATTAAAAAATAAAACTACATTAGAAAATGTACAAATAATAAAATAGAAATAAAGTTTCGTGTGTAGAACTAAAGTTTTTAATTTTTTGTACAAATGAGATATATGGATTTTTCGGAATTCTAATTTTGGTGAGGGAAAATAGAGTTCCGGACAATTGAAACACACCCAAAGAAAAAAAATGGAGTTTTTATTTACCTTTAGGCATGAACTTCTTCAGGACCTGTCCCATTCTTATTGTGATTTTTGTTGTTTGAGTGCATCAAAATTTCCTGCACTTCAAAGAAGAGGGAAAGCTTTGCAGTGATATATATAAGTTCACTTGGCAAACCAGCATATAGAGAAACTTGAAATAATGGCATTGGTTGAATGAATGCATGAGGAAAGAATCAAGCAAAATGTTGAAGGAAAGAATTAGGCATGGGAAAGAATTGCTTGCCAACCAAAGTATTGGAAGCACCAATCCATTGGAACAAGTTAGCCAAAGAGATGAGTGAAAACCTATTAAGGCATGTTTATTTATACTTTAAATTTGATTTATTTCCAAATTTAAAGTAATTCATTTTCAAAATTCCACTTTCAAACAAAGTAAACATGCCCTTAATTCGAGTAGGCTTGTGTTATTATTCAAAGTGAGTTTTTGTGAGATTAGATTTATAAAAATAACATAATAAAGTATCACGAGTGATTTTTTAGCAAAAAAAAAGTTATTTTGAATCAATTTGGTGCAATATATAAGCTCATAGTTTAGGTATTCTGCTTATAATGAATCTATTTCTTAAACCTTACAACTAACCATTTTTGTTCAATTGATGAGCATCAATTTCATGCATTTCTCTGATAATTTTACTAAAATTGTTTCTGAACTAACGAGACTAGTGAAACCCATTATACATTTTTTTTCGTTATCCTCCAAACTTAATTCAAATAGGGCGTAACTCAACTTTTTAGATTAAGTTTCTAAAAAATGAGTTCGAAATGAGTTGTTAGAAAATGAGTTTATGAGTAAATTTATAAAAGTAATATAATAAATTATAAGAAGTGATTTTTAGCTGAAAAGAATTATATCTGAATCACTTACGGTGAAATAAACAAATTCATAGTTTAGATTGTCTGTTTATAATGAACCTGTTTCTTAAACTTTCAACTAACCATTTTTGCTCAATTGATTTCTCCGTTAGAGTCTTTCTCAATACCTCAGATACCAAACCAATACCATGTCATTCTTCCATGGATATGATTCCGCTAAATTAAAATTATAGAACGCCAAGGTGATAATACAAATTGTAATTGGGATTTTTCTGCAAAGTAAAAATAGAACAGGACAAAATAGCGATTCACTTTTTGCTGTCTCTACTCGAATCGAACGAATGAAAGCCGAATTTTATACCGACAACAAACCAAAACCACATTTATATTTGCAAAATCAGTCCTCCATAATTTATTAAGCAATGTATATCCATGATTTCGGAGAGAATTTTGGGACCTGAAATACAATAACAAAAATAAAATAAATTAAGATTTATCCTACTTATAGACATTTTAGAGTATTTTTAAAATAAATTTTCTAAAAGTAAATGTATTTAAAAATTTTTTAAAAATAAATAATAAAATTATCTTACGTTATATATCTAAATTTAAAAGACTTTAATAAAATATTATAGAATTATTAAAAATTAAAATTAAAATTAAAATAGAAAGAATTTGAAAAAATACTTCTAAATATCATCTCAGTGCACTAGTGCATTTGAGCCAAAAACTTTTCAGACTATTATATATTACAATAAAAATATCCATCGAATTAATAATAGAAAATAGTTTGTTTGTCCAAATAATTTTTTTAGCATACTTTACTTCTTTTAAAAATAATATCTTCTATTAACTCATACTTTCAATAACGTATTTGTGAATTTTTGCTTTACTTGATCATGATACCTTAAGCTAACTTATATTATTCAAAAAATAAGCTTAATTTTTTTATTTTAAAAATAATAATTAATATATATAAGTTATACCAAATATTTTTTTTAAAAAAAACACCTTAAGACGTGTTTACTTTGATAAAAATGTGGATAAAATGAATTTTTTAAAAGTCAATTTAAAAAATTAATTAAAAATTAAAATATTTAATAAAAAATAAAATTATATATTAATATAATATTTATAATAAATTTTAAAAATAAATTTAAAAAAAAATTATTAAAAAAATTTTATTTAATTTTTATATTTATTTTATATTAAAAATAAATTTAAAAAAAGTGAGTTTGGGAGTGTTGGTAAACACGTCCTTAGTTAAACGGCACCATCTTCACGAAGAATCTATTGTCACAATAGGCTTCTGATATTTAACTACCAAATTAAAAAGTAGGGACCGTATATTAACAAATATAATTACATTGCCGGTTTTGCTAAAACAAAACCATATGGTTGGCAGATCAATCTGAAAGGTCAGAGTCAATCGAACCGAGCAACTCGTGACCGAAAGTGGTCACGCTTGCACTCGGTTCAGTTAGACCGAGTTGGTCTAACAAGTGATCCGATGGTTTACACATGAACCAAATGGTCCGAAGGTACAGATCCTGACCCGACCAAGCTGCCAATACATGAACGAAACCACTGTTGTTGAACAGTTTTAAAGCTCCACTACCTTCTTTCGACCAATCACTCAATCGACAGCGACGACAAATTCTTATTCAATTTCAACCCAATTTCATTACAAATTATTGTTCACGATCAAAGCGATCGATATACATCAACCGATAGACTCTCTGAAAATTTCTCTTTTTTAATGATCACTTGAGATTTCTTTTTCTGATTCTTTTGTCTTTTTGTTGGTATTTCGTTGTTAAACAATGAAGTCGTGCTACTATCATCACCGAGCAACAGCAGCAGAAACCAGAACATCTTCGATTTCAAAGAATTTTCGTGATTCGCGAGAGTTTCTCCGCCTTCGATTCGAACTACGGCGCAGTTCTTCGTCAGCAGTTTTTATTTCCAATAGTTTTTCGGAACAGAGTGATGTATTACTGAATGGGTTACGGTTTTATTCGCTGGATCGAAGAAAAATCAACGTTGGACCATTAGATGGAGATAGCAGAAGAATAAGAATTAGAAGAAGAAGAGATTTGGAAGTTGTTGTTGGAGCAGTTGAAGCAGTAGGTGGCGGAGTTGGAGAAGAGCGACGGAGGAGATCGGTGGAGGTAGCGGCGGCAGCAGCAGTGACGGTTGTTCTAGGAACGGCGAACAGGGTGATGTATAAGCTCGCGCTAGTGCCGTTGAAGAATTACCCGTTCTTTCTCGCACAGTTCGCCACGTTCGGGTAATTGTAAATGAATTCCTTAGTTGTCTATTTACTATAGATTGATTTATTTTCTTGTGGTTCCAGTATGGTAATTGTTGTTCTAGATACGGAATGTTTGTAAACAACACGCTGTCTTTATAAATGCGTTTTGTGCAAAGTTGAATTGATGAAGGCCTGTTTCGGGAAGAATGGAATTTCTTTTCTTTTATTTTGGTGATGTGGTGTAGTAATGCAAACTATTTTATTCGGGTGATTTTGCTTGGTCTGTTGGAAATGGGTTTGCTTGTAATGTCAGCGAGGAATGTATACATTATCATTTTGATATTTTTTTGGGATTTTTTTATACCTTACGTCAACTGTGTGAAGAACTTTCAGAATATACACAATGGCGTTTAATTTGTTACGTTTTGTAAATCCTTTTTGTTTAAATAAATATATTATATGTCAATTAACATAGTTTTTGAATTGCAATGCATTTTGTAACAGATATGTGGTGGTTTACTTCTCCGTTCTTTACCTGCGGTATCGCTCTGGCATTGTTACAGATGAGATGCTTTCTCTGCCAAAAACTCCTTATATTGCAGTGGGACTCTTGGAGGCTCTAGCAGCAGCTTCAGGAATGGCGGCAGGAGGTAACTGCTTGCTTTTTCTTTTCCTCTTTATAAGATATCAGATGTATGCCAATTCCATGCTGTAACTGTTGTATGCTTGATTTCGAGCTTCATGCCTGACCTTTTATGTTTTAGACCGTAAATCAGTTTGTCGATCATTTTCATTTTAGAGTACGGAAATGGTTAAATTTTCTATGTGGTTTAAGGTTAGCGTTAAACAAGTCTCTGTCCTCGACCTTGACTGCTCTCATAAGTTAATATTTTGCATTATAGCGAATCATCATAAATGTCCCTAGCAAGTTGAAGCAATACCTTTTGTCAATTTATGGCAGTGCCAGTTTTATCCGCACACAAAAAAAAAAAAAAAAAAAAACAAAACAAAACAAAAAAAAAACAAAAAGACTAAACAAAACAAAAAACAAAAGACATCTCTTGTCGATTTGGAATTATGTAGATTCTTTGCATTGATCTAGACCTTATATTTGTTATTCCTATGTTGATTTGTTTATCACTTGAGGGTGCTAATTTTTGAGATTATATCTGCTATTTCCTGTTGCAGCTATGCTTTCTGGGGCATCAATCCCGGTATTGTCGCAGGTAACTTTGGTCGCCAAAACACTTTAGTATATCTTCTTTGAAATATTGTCCTTATATCATCTTTTCCCAATGTGTTTTGCAGACATTTCTTGTTTGGCAGCTTATGTTGTCTTTCATATTTTTGGGGAGGAGATATAGATTGAATCAAGTTATTGGTTGCTTTCTTGTAGTTGTTGGAGTGATTATCACTGTTACAAGGTAATCCTTTAGTAATACGGAATTGAATTCATCTTTTTTAATAAAAATAATGAGGAAAGTATAATTTTATGCATGAGATCCAAAGTCCTAAGACAATTGTGTTTTCATGAAATATGATTTAGAGTCGAATCTCAGGCCGAGTATTTTGCCTTCACTTTTGATATCTCTAATTAAATGATAAATAAGAGTCCCTATGCTTGTTGTCACTTTGGAGATGTTAGTTTGTTTTTCATTATTACCTTAGGTTAACCGACACTGGTATTGTTTCAACCTAGACCCATACTAGTTTGAATGTAACAAGGACACTAGTGGTTTTGACAAGGTCCATAGTTTAAATATATTCTACCAATGGCTGTAACTGTAAACTCAGCAAACTTAGTGTTTTTGGAACATCATTTGGTTAACGCGAGAATAGAATATTGCCAACAATAAAGCAATCTGAGGATTCGTAGTGCAGTGAATGAAATAATATTGTCGGCAGTAACCCAGGAGATGGGGATCTACATGTAGTTATTCTGGCAACCCCCTGATCATAACAACCACCCACCTTCTCATATAAAATAAGGATGTATAGTATGGGATTAGTAATTTCCTGGTGATGTGGTTTCTCCGTAGTAACTCCTTCGAGTAAAGTTGTAACTATTTCTTGTCTGCAACTACTAATTTTTTCTAACTGTTCTATGAAAATTGATTCTGATCTTGCATTTGAATCATTTTCTTCCTAGAATTCTTATTTTGTCGATATGGCATGTCTACAGTGATTATATGACAGGTAAAGATGGTAATGTATAATAGTTGATCTCTTGCAATTGTCAGCGGATCCGGGACTGGTGGTCTGTCACTTGGAAGTTCAGGAATGTTTTGGGCACTGCTGATGATTAGTTCATTCTTCTTCCAAGCTGCTGACACTGTACTGAAGGTTTGTGACCCCTTTTATCTAAATGTAAATTTTAGGATTCTTAATTTCTCATGATGTTTTAGTTTTTATTGGCAGGAGATAATATTCTTGGATGCTGCTAAGCAATTGAAGGTAATTTTGATTTTCTTCCCCTTTTTCATTAATCTTTTGATTTGTTTCCTTTAGCATTCATCTCTTATATGCTGAATGATGATGAGACTTCTCTCTGCAGGGTAGAACGCTTGATCTTTTTGTGGTGAACTCTTTTGGATCTGCCTTTCAAGTAAGAACCATTTGTATAATTTAAATGATTCATGTCTAAAAGTTGACAATTTTTTACTATTTATCTGAAAATAATTGTATGCGAGTTGATCTGAACCCTGGATAGACTTAGGGATTGCAACAGAGGTGAGGGAATTTTCTAATTGTAATTTACATGTTTGTCTCTTCAGGCACTTTTTATCGGTCTACTGCTTCCATTTTTATCTAAGTTGTGGGGAGTCCCGTTTAATCAACTTGCATCCTATATTAAAGATGGAGCAGCCTGCTTCCTTAATTTAGGGTCATTGTCAAGTGGTATGTTAAGATTTCTTGTAGTTTAATACTTCTTCGTGCCTAGTTTGAGAGTTTCATTAAAATAATTGACATATATACCTATTCGAAATATCTATCTACTCCCTCCTAAAAATACTATTATATCTTGATTGGTTACAGGATGTGATGGAGCGCCAATGTTGCCTCTGCTTTTTGTTATTGTTAACATGGGTTTCAATATTTCTCTTCTGCACCTTATCAAGATCTCAACGGCTGTGGTATCATGTCTTGCATCCACATTTTCAGGTTTGAAAAACTTAATCCTATTTACAATTAAATACAATAAATAAGATTCATTTCTCGACCTGTATTTCCGTGCTGCTTGCATTTTCACATCTAATTTATCCACTACTTTGTCGCCTTTACTCTCCCATGTTGCTTGGACCCTTAAAAATTAATTGTCGTCTTGTCGTGTGTCATACACCTTGATGCTGGCAACGATATGGATCCTTTTGGCACTCAGGACATTTTGTGTATGCTATGTATTATTCATATGAGGGTAACAGGTAGATGTCCTTGTCTACTTCCTAGTGATGTTATGCAAATAAACTAATTATCTAAATGTTAGAGTCAAGCGGTATTAAGAGCTTTCGACTTGATATCAGAGTTTTGGATAGTTTTGGAAAATGGTAATAGGTCTATGAATTTGTAGCCTTTGTAGGTTCTTCCATTGGAACATTGGTGCAGGTTGGTAGTTCAACCAGTAAAGAGCTCATATTGATTCTTAATCGTGGATCTGCATGGAGATGAATAGTCTAGATAACATGAGGGGATCATTTTCCTACTAACAAATAAGCTGCCTTTAATCGATGAGCGATGCTAATAATAAGAAGGTTGACAGCTTTGATTTAGTGGAAGGTTGCAGTCGTTAGATTTGGGTAGTCAAGCACAAGTTCTGACGTCCACATCCACATCTTGTAAGATCTGACGTCTCAATGTTCAATGAAAAGAAGGCAAAGTAGCATCGATTTGTAGGTAGTATGTTGCTAATGATTTAGATCTTTTGTGTGATTTTTATGACACCAACAGAAATTTATCAGAGAATTTTTTTAACCATTAGTAACACAATTAAATGGGTGTTCTACTCAATAGCTCAGTGCTTTAAGGCCATTCATTTCAGTCATGAATAATGAATGTATTTATGATATCAGAACATATGGCATGATCTGTTTTCATGCGGTTTAGGAATGCCTTAGTCCTAAATTCTGTAATTTCACATCTAGTGCATCCACAATGGTATTAATCAAAACTGCATTCACATCTTGAACACCACGTACTAGTTCAAAGCATTAATTTTGTTCTGCCTATGAGTACTGAAACAGTGAAACTTGAAATTAGAAAGCAGATATGTTATGGTGCTTTGAAATAAGCTTCATCTGATACTGCTAGGCTTCATTTGGCAAATATGATAACATTGTTTAGCTCTTTGCGAGATGCAAAATTTTTTTCCTTAAATACATGCAGCTGTCGTACCAGTTTATGCGTTCCAGTCTTTACATGACCGTACATAGCAGTGATCTGTGTTCATTTCTGTGAACAAAATGCAGTTCCTCTATCAGTTTATGCGTTCACACTCCCCTTGCCATACATTGGATCACCGTCTTCACTTCCGGCAGGGTTTGTTACTGGAGCAGCCGTACTAGTTTCTGGCCTCCTTTTTTATTCATGGGGTGGATCTCTAGATGAAAATCTGCATAACTGATCTCCGTTGTGGTAGACTACTACTTTCTTTAGGTTTTCCTTCTATTTGGTTGGGTGGTGTCAAGTTTGCCTTAGGTCAGAAGTTCTCTGACCTTGTGTTCTTTCGATTTCGTTGTTCAATAAAGGGATGTAGAAGCCTTGATACTCGTAAGTACCTATAGTATATTTTTCAAACTAAACAAACGATTTAAATATGCAGATGTTTTTAAAAAAAACTACGATTCTTTGAAGTACAAAGGGGGCGTTCGGGAGTATTTATAAAATAGAAGGTATTTTATTTTTTTTTAAAAATAAATTTTATTTTTTTATTTTTTTAAAAAATAAAAATATATAATAAAAAGATTTTATTTTATAAGATTTTTTATTTTTTTATTTTTTAAATAAATTTTTTATATATTTATAAAATATGTATTGAAAAATATAAAATAAAATAGAAAAAAGTTGATAAGTATCGTTTGAAACTGCACCAGAAAGTAGATGTTTATGTTAGCCTCCTAATTGTTGAAATTCGTTGACTAAGAGGTTGTTTGACGTTATTTATGGGGTGCTTTTTACTCCTCTATTTAATAAAAGTATTTAATAATTTTTTAAAAACATTTTATAAAATTTATTCAAAGATTTAAAAATATAAAAAAATTTTGTAAAATTTTATTATTTATTTATTTTATTATCTTTAATAAAAAATAAAATTTGTTTTCTAAAATAAGATAAAAATAATATTGTTATAGAAAAGTTTTATTTTATAAGTATTTCAAACATTCCCTAATTGTATGCAAGTGGAAGTAACAAAACCAAGTAGGCAATTCTTTTGTTTTTCTTTTGGGTTCTATAGAGGGCGGTGTCTGCGGCATTTGGCATTGCTTTTTTAAAAATAATTTTTAATTTTTTATTTCATATTTTTTAATATATTTATAAATATTTTGAAAATTTATTTAAAAAAACTTAGATAGTATTAAAAAATTTTATGTAATAAAATATTTTTATTATTTTTTAATTAAAAAAATAAAATTTATTTTATAAAATAAAAATATTTTTTATTTAAAAAAACTAAGCTCTATCCGTACAATATGTACATCATATCCTTTACTTCGTTGCTATTTTGATTTTATTTTATAGGCCTTATCTTCATATGCTGGACTATCGTTTGACATTATACATTGTTCCAACATGTAGTTCCATGAATTGATAGAGTTGCAGCAGGCTAGTAGCTATCTATGCCTTCAATTTTTGACTGACTCCATGCATTAATGTTTACTTGTTTATAGAGTTCGTGGGTTGACGAATTAGGAGATATTTGATAGTGCTTATAAAATAAATTTTTTTAAAATAAAAAGTATTTTTATTTTTTTAAAAAAATAAGTTATATTTTTTTTATTTTTAAAAAAATAATAAAAATATATAATAAAAAGATCTCACTTCGTAAAATTTTTCTACACTTTCTAAATTTTTAAATAAATTTTTTATATATTTATAAAATATATATTAAAAAATATAAAATGAAAAATTGAAAAGAAATGTTGGAGCGTTTGTCGAAGCTTTTCAAAAAATAAATTTTTAGTTTTCAATTCATATTTCTAATATATTTTTTAATAAATATTTAGAAATTTATTTTAAAATTTAGAAGTACAAAAACTTTACGTAATAAAATTATTTATTATTTATTTTTATTATTTCTTAATTAAAAATATATAATTTGTTTTTTAAAAAATAATATTTTTTATTTTAAAAGTATTATTAGGAACGCCCCCATACGAAGAAGAAGGTTTTGATGAATTATTAGAAACCCTATTTGTACGGTAGACTTTTGATCAGAAGGAAATGAAAAAATTATAATGTGGACTTAGGATATGTTTATAATCACTTATCAAATGCTTTATATTTTCAAAAGAAAATTTTATATTATTTAATCAGCTTTCTATAGTGTTCATAAAAAAGTTTTTTAAAAATTTAAAAATATAGCAAAATTATATATATATTATTTAACAAAAAGCTTATTTAAAAAAATTAATATTATTTAATAAATAATTTATTGTAAGCACTCTCGAAAATCTTCTATCATCTTATAAAATGATTTTGAAGCTTCAAATATAGGAATTGACATTGACAGAAGTCAAAAGACTGCTTTTCAGTTTTGCCTTATATAGAGTGTTTTTGTTTTCATTTTGAGATGAATTTATTTTTTGAAAAATAAATTTAAAATTTAAAATTATTTAATAAAAAATAAAATTTATATTTATTCTGTATTGTAAATGAATTTAAAATTAAAATGATAGAAATATTTATTTTATATTAAAAGTGAATTTGAAAAAATAAATTTGATAAGTAGATAATAAGCCCATAATGTGTATTTAGATTTCGTATGCGTTTGAAATTGCTTATAAAACGAAATTTTTCTAAAATAAAATAAAAGATATTTTTAATTTTTTTTAAAAAATAAATATTATTTTTTTTAAAAAAAATAATAAAAATATATTAAAAAAATTTCATTACGTAAAATTTTTCTATAATATCTAAATTTTAAATAAATTTTATAAATATTTACAAAATATGTATTAAAAAATATATAATTAAAAAATTAAAAAGTTATTTTTAGTATGCACTACCAAACGATAGCCAGAGGATTAATTGTATGGATAATATTGTGCTTCGGGAATTTAGGCGCAAATTGGTAACTAACGAATTATTAGTTGCTACCCGTATACATAGGCTATATTTAGCATGGTTTTTTTTTTTGTTGCCATTTTAAAAGCTTTTTAAGGCCAAAACAGCTATGTACATCGTTGTAGCAACTTTTAAAAAAATTTAGAGAAAATGAATAAATTATATGTAATAAAATAATTATATATACAAGTTATTATTTTTCAAAAAGTTATAAAAAAGTTTCTAACAAGTTCTTTGTTTCTTAAAAAGTTCTACGTTTTTAGGTATTCCAAACATGGCTGTAGTTCGAAGTAAATATTGACGCCAATCTTAAGTTCTTAACTTCTTAACTATACACCGGCGGTTTGGTTGCGTTCTTAAAAAATATTTTTTAATTTATTTAAATTTTATTTTTAATATTTTATTAAATTTATTTAAAATTTTAAAAAATATAAAAAAATTTATGTAATAAAATATTATTATTATTATTATTAAAATTTATTTTTCAAAATTAAATAAATAACTTTTATTTTAGAAAAATATCTTTTAAGATCATTTAAAACGCTCGCTTAATATTTGGCAAAAAGAATCCAACCACTTTCTGGGACGAGTTACTACTCTACTAGTTCGCTCGTTTGACAAAGTTTTTGGCAAAAATAATTTTTATATTTTTATTTCATATTTTTTCATATATATTTTATAAATATAAAAAATTCTAACAATAAAATCTTTTTATTATATATTATTATTATTATTTTTTATTTAAAAATATAAAATTATTTTTAAAAAAAAGTTCTTTTATTTAAAAAAAACTCTATTTCCTAAACAATTCAAACGCACTCCGAAATCATCTCAACTTATTTTCAGTACTAAAAAGTAGGTAATTTCGCTATTAAATTTGGTTATGCAGAGACACTAAGGACGTATTTATCTTAAAATAAACTCACTTTTTAAAAAACAAGTTAAAAAATAAAATTAGAAATATTTAATAACATAAGTTTTTATATTTATTTTAAAATTAAAAATAGATTTTAATTTTTACATCTTGCCATCAATGCAACAAGACAAGCTTGTTCTATTCAATAAAACACTATCTATCCAGAATTTCTTTATTTTGCTTTGGGGAGAAGTAACTTTCAAAAGTTGAAATATGTACATACAAAGTCCAGAAGAAGAGAGAAAAATTTTGCACCTGACGCCAACATCACCGCAAAATTCAATTCTCAACAGCAAAGCTATATTTTAAATAATTTTGAATACCACCAAATTTTACTTATTTTTTTCAAATTTTGATCACAGTTTATTTTAATTATTTATTTACAATTTATTTTTATTTTTATATATTTTTTGTTATCACTTTAAATTTTTTATTTTTTATAAAATTTTAATTTATAAAACTTTAAGATCGTCAGGGAGTGCTTAAAATAACAGAAAAATTTTCTAAAATAAAGCTTTAAGACAGTAGATTACCATCATCATACTGAAGATCAACTGCATCCTGGTTTATTGATCTTCAACAAATTAGTACCTGAAGAGAAAGAAAACCTAACTTGTATATACATGTTAGTTAATCTACCAAGACCTCAAAAAGTTCAAACACCTAAAATCACAACAATCTAAAGGTTAGTAAACTTAGCTCAGGAAGAAACCGGCGACGTATGCGGTGGAGCAGGCATTTCATCGAACAGGTGGTGATTGCAATCACTTCGCCGTCGAGAGCTCGCAAGAACACCAAGCAATGCTGTAGCTTTACTCTTCGCCCTATCACTACATCCGCTCTTCGCTAACTCGGCCACCACTTCTTCAGCGTTGCTGCTCTCTCTAATATCCCCTACAGCTTTGTCGCCGCAGCAATGCACGAGATTCAGCAACGCCGCCGCAGCGTTCTCCCTCGCTCTCTCACTCGCGCCATTGCTCGAATCAACAATATTGACCAAAATCTCAACTCCTGAAACTCTCCTGAATGCATCAACGCTCTCACTACACCCCGCAACCTGCGAAATCACTGCCGTCGCATCTTCAACTATGCCGACTCTTCCATCTTTTACAATCAACGAAAACAAAGCCGGAACAGCTCCTGCTTCGATTACTCCCGGGCGATTCAATGGGTATAAAGAAATTCCAAACAAAGCTTTCAAAGAATCTTTGATAGTACGTGTAGGCGAATTCGGCGCGCGAAGAAGGTGAACTAAGGCACAACTAAGATTTTTCTTAGCACCGATGATCGGTCGGAAATGCTCGAAAGACAGCAGACTATAAAGCGTTGCAGCAGCATGCTGAGAAATAGCAGGACAAGCAGCAGACGGGCGTAACGCGGCGGCGAGTGTATTGAGGATTCCGGGTGTCGACATGATTGAGTCGCGGCACGAGATAGAAATATTGAGCAGCGCTGCAGCGGCGTTTTCGCGGATTTGGAGTGAAATTTCGTCATGGTTTTCAAGGAGAATGAAGGTAGACAGAAGAGGGATCGCTCCGAGTTCGACGAGCAGAGGGCGTGATTCAGGGTTGTGTTTGGAAAGAAGCCGGAGTTCGTGGAGAGATTCTGAAACTATAACGAAATGTTGTGATTCTTCAGATTGTTGGATGGATGGTGATGAAGAGGATGACCGGAGACGGTAGATTAGATTTCTTGCCGATCGACGGCTTCGCTCCTCCATGGATGACTAAAAGAATCGCGAAGCTTTTCTTTCTAAAATAAATTTTATTGCTAGATTCAATTGATTAATTTGTTTGCTTTAAGGATTGTTGGGTTGGTGATGAACAAGATGGACAGAAACTTCTGTACTTGTTTTTTACTAGTTTCTTTGTCATAAAAACAATTTTGTTTCCTGATAACGTCAATGCCGAGAAGAAAACTAGCTGCTGGACACGAGCCAAGTTAGGATCAGAGATGAAATATTAAGAAGAAAAATGGAAATGGCAGATTAGTAAACTTAAAAAATTTTCACCACATTGGAAAAAGTCAGTCTAATGTCAGGGGTTTAAGGAATTAGGTGGTTATCTTTCCCGGAAGGCAAGCATTTTAGCAATTGTCCGGGAATTCTTTTGGAACTGTGAGATTAAAATAAAGCTTTTTAAATAAAAAGTTTCCGCGGCCGAAACGAATCAGTTGATGCCCAGGCAAATTGAAGACCAGGTAGCGGCGCATTTAGGAGGTGTTTACCTACCGCATAATATTAATTTTTATTAAAAATTAAAAAATTTTAATAGATTTTTTATATTATTTTTTTCAAAAGTTCAATTTTAAAATGTATTTTTAATATAATTAAATATAAAATTTCTTCTTTATTAAATACTTTTTATTTTTTAATTTAAGTTTTTAATTTACTTTTTTAAAGTGAGTTTGCTTTATACTCTTATTTGTGTAAAATGAGATAAAAGTGAGTTGACAAAAAATAAAATATTAAAGAATACGCTCATAAAAATTATAGAAATTAATTTATTTTTGAATAAAAGAAGTTTTGAATAAACACAGGTTAGGAAATAATACGTATATTAATACCTTGATTTTTGTAAGTTAAATACTTAAGGGACTAGGGTTAATTTAATAATCTAGCTAATTCTGACAATAACAGAAATAAAATATGTTAGTTTTTCGTTATTTATCGTATTTTATACACCAGTACTCCACACTATCTTACAAATTTATTTTCATAATTATGAAAACAAAAGTATTTTATATTTATTTTGTCATTACGAGACTTTAAATTACACATAACACCGTATCAATTTTTTAATTTGTAAAATGATATATGTCTTCACTAGGGTTTGGATTTTTCATTATTGTGATTCAGAAATAGTTTTTCTCTCATAATATTATTTTTAATATTTATTTTTATAAATTTATTTTCACAAACATAATTTACTTAAATTTTTTAAAATATATTTTCAAATAAATAATATACTTTAAATTAATGTTTTATCCGGTTAACACACAACAGATCAGACTAGAAAGCATCAACCAGTTGAGAAAACAAGCCCAAAATGGCCTATATACTGAGAAAAGAAAACAAAGGTCAGAAGTAAACGGGCCCTATAGAGACTGTTTGGTTTCGATCTCGACAAATAAATAATTTGTTAATATTTATTTATAAATTTTTAAAATAATTTTTAAAATTTATTTAAATTTATAAAATATAAAAAAATTGCTAATGAGATCTTCTATTATTCATTTTAATTTTTAAGTCAAAATAATCAAAATTATTTATTAAAATAGAATAAAATATTTTTTATTTAAAAATTATTTTATAAATTACTTTAAAAAAAGTAGTCTCCTTGACAAAGTTGATTTTCGTGAAGAGCATATTTACTTAACTCTCTGTTAAAAATTTTACTTCAATCCATTTTAATGCAAAATAAATCTAAAACTTAAATTATTTAAATTTTACTTATATTAGTTATATTTAAAATAAAAAAGAGTATTTTTTAATCACTTAAACGAAAATTAATTCGTTTATGTCTTCTTAAAATTTTAGTTAACTATATCTTCAAAAAAAGGAAATATGCCCGAAGCTGGTTAGTGTAGATAGCTAGCTTTTTGTTGTTGGCAGGTAATCAAACTTTAAGTGGGACCCACTCACGTGTAATGCTGCCTGAAACTTCACGTGAAATTCGAGTCCACTATAACAGACCAGTCCAAACCGTTTGAAACAAAACCAATCACCACCGTACCACAACGTTACAAAATTAATTAATTAATATGGGCTGTTTTGACATTTAAATAATTATTATTCTATAAAATTTTATTTATTATACATTTTTAATAATTTCTTATAATAATGTATAAGTTAATTTAAAATTTTATAAACTATAAAAATTCTACACTTCTTATTACTTATTTTATTAATTTTAAAATAAAATTTATTTACCAAATATTATAAATATAAATTTTATTTTTAAAAGGTTTATTATATAAGATTTATTAATTTTTTTAAATTTTAATTAGATTAAAATGAAGAAGTGGAATGAATTGAATTATTTACAAAGAGAGATACGTTGAATTAAATAATTATTGTCTTAGTTAATAGTTAATCACTCGTGTGCGCTCATCTCGATTTTAATAATAGAACAGTCCTGATACAGGAATTCTCCGGGTTTAAATCATCGACACTACAAACTGCAAAAAGACACTTAAAATTAAGCTCTAAATAATTAGCTTTGATAAATAATTAAGTTTTCAACAGTCTTAGTACCAATTATATACTAAGAGTATTCATATATACTTAATTATCAAAATAGCTTAAAAACTAACAATTATTTTCTACTAAATATACATAATTAGTTTCATTAAAAAATTGAGGATGTGTTGATTTGCTTGAAGATGACGTTATAAAAAATAAGTTTTTTAAATGATTAGAAAACAAGTTTGTAAGAAATTAAAATAAATAAATAAAAATATTATAATAAGTTTTTATAAGATCGTTATTTTCCATCACTTTTAGAAAAAGTAAAGAAGCTTTTAAAAATTTTTTAAGATAATTTATAAGAAGCATAATATTTATCTTTTAAGATTTTAAATTTTGGTAGTGTAGTTATTCATTACTGATATATATTATTATAAACGAAAAAGAGTAGGAATTGGGAGTTTGGTTGCCTTCCCCACTAAGTTCGGGGTAGAGCAGTAGGTCACCGAAGAAAAAGTTTTCACTGAATTTTAATTTCTCATTTCAAAATTTGAGTTCGATCGAATATTTAAATTTTATTTTTATTTTTATATCAAATTTTATTTTTATTAACATTTTATATTAATTTTTATTTTATTTAATCTAAATATCATACTGAATTTTATTTTTTATCATATTTTAGTTTTACAAATTTAATTTCACTAAATTTAGTTACGTGTATTTAAAATACATTTAAATTTTAGTAGTTATTTGAAAGTAAAATATTTCTATCAAAAACATTTGTTTACAAAATAAAAAAATTATTTATATCTAATTTATCTAAAATTAAATTAAAATATTATAAATTTTTTTAAAATTAAAAATTAGATGAAATAAGTTGACATACTAACCAGAGAGATCCAGCGTAAAAAATAAATAAGAACACCACCTCCCTTTAGCTGCTACTTCTTCCCGTGTCTTGCGTGGACCACAACAAACGCAGCGCACCAACCAGCAGAATAATAAATAAAAGTTTTTAACATTTGATAATTTGCAAAAGGAGGATTGCATAATCGTACTATAAAATACTGATTTCGCAGTTTATTACCTTCTTTGTTGATTGTTCCAACATTATTGTAGTGAGCTTTTTTAGTTGAACGATGTTTTTATCAAAAATCATTACTCTAGATGTTGAAAGTTAAACCAAGGATGTCTTATGAGAGTTCGATATAATGATATTGCTCCTGAAAATAAATTTTTAAGAACGAAAAAATATTTAAAATTATTTACATAATTTTTTAATTTAAAATGATAAAACTAAAAATTTTCAGACAATAACTTTACAATAGTTGGAGTTCTGGCAGAAAACAAAAATATAGCTATAAGCAACTCAAAAAAGATTATAGAGAGCTCATTTTGTAAAAAATCCAAATATTTAGAGCGTGTTTTTTATAGTACAAATTTTATTTTTTTCAAACTAATGTTTAATATAAAATTAATAAAAAATTTAAAATAAAACTTTCTTATTATAAAATCTTTTAAATATTTTAAAACTTAATATACAAAAAATTAATTTAATTTATTAAATTTTTTAATTTTAATTAATTTTAATTTTAATTTATTTCAAAGTAAACACACTCTTACCCAGCAGATAAAAGTTACGCAAAGTGGTACTTTATTGCAAAACATGTTCTTAACAATTTTTTACTTGAAGGCTTCCAACTCATTCACCTCCATCACCTTTTGACTCCATTTGTTTAGAGAGAGACCATAAACAAACAATTAAATTTAATTATTAAAAACAAAAACGGTAGATACTAGCGCAAGAGAGAAACAAGTAGAAGAACACTGTAGTCGTTACTATAATTTTAGTGACAGAAAAAAAAATTTGTTGCTTGCTTTTGTTTCTTATAGAGCAAAGTAAGAACTAAGAAGCTTGCTCGTGAAGAACAACAACAGCAGAGAGAGAGAGTCTGTAGCGACAGAGACGGATGGGAGAAGGATAAGCAAACTCTGTCTTCTTCCTTCCATCTCTTTCTTTCCTTCGCCCTTCTCTCTCTAAGCCCCACAAATTGTTTATCTCTTTCTCTCTCCATCAATTCTTTTAGCCAGATCAAAGCTACTGATTCCTTAATCTCAGTTCAACTTCTTCAGATCGGCCAGAGATCTCGTTGCCTAATTCTTTTGTTTTGTTGATTTCGGTGGGAAGTAATGGTTGAGTTGAGTGACAGTTAAGTCTTTTGGATTTTTTCTATTTTTTGGTGTTGGTTTGATGGAAAGAGATTGATTGAAGTGGAAGGAGGAGGAGATGACGTCAGCGCCGGCTTCTGTTCCTGCGTTCGAACGGCATCGGGCTGCGGCGTCGAATACGGTAATGTGGATCCCTTTGTTGTTCTTGATTTGGAGTTGCATGCAAATCATTGATGCATTCGGTCTATGATGTGTTCTTGTGTTAGCTTAGGTTTTGTAATGGATTGGTTGTCTTGATGATTGGAGTTGCAGCAAATTGTTGATATCTGGTGGATCAAGTGGTATTGTATTAGCTTAGATTTGGTAGTGGAATAGTGGTGCTAATGACTGGAGTTTGGAGGAAAATTCTTGATGCATTTCATCTATTAAGTGTTTCGATGTAATTGGGTCTAGTTGAGAATGTTTCCTAGTGTGCAATTTTTTCAGTTTGCTCTATTGAATTAAGATGCAGGCAAATTCTTGACGTACTTGGTGGATCACGTGCTCTTGTGTTAGCTTAGCTTCGGTAGTGGAATGGTGTTGTTGACAATTGGAGTTTGGAGGCAAATTCTTGATGCATTTGGTTGATAAGTGTTAAGATCTAATTGGGGTTAGTTTCTGCTTGTGCTTGTTTTTCAATTTGCTTTGATGCATTGGTCGTTTTGATTGGACTTGATTTTAGTGAGCGGAGAGGAATATGTATATGGATCAGTTGCTGCTAGTTGACACATCTATTGAGTTGGCATTAGGGGGATATGGACTGGATTAGTTAATGTGCACATTCTCATTATCATGACTCTTTGGGTAGTTTAATGCGTCATCAAGCAGTTTGAGGCAGTTCTATGTGTTCCAACTTTCGGAAAAATATTTCTGAAGCAACCAAGAGAATCGGTTGTTAGAAACTTAGGAGCTTATGGTTTTACTGCAGAATGCAGTGGATCAAATCACAGTTTCACTGAATGGAGTGGGACAATACTTTGTGGTGTATGTAAGGAATTGTTAAATATCGGATATGTTGGACTGCTAGAATTCCTTGCTTTATCAAGTGAAGGAAACTTGGATAGTCCTCAGGTTTTAAATTTCACTTCAAGTTTGGTTTATGAGCTGTTGGACAAAGTTCAACTACTGCATTGATTTTGGAGACAATCCTGTCCTGATTTTGTTTGCCGTAGTGAATTTGATTTCTCCACACGATTGCTCGTCTTTCTTATAGGTTTTGTCTTCTCGAATCTTTAGCTGTCAATCTAGCATGATTGCTATTGTCTTGTTTGGTTTCCAGAGTCTTAAGCAGTGCATGTATTAAGAGTGTATTTTAGGTTTATGATTTCATTGCTTTGCCTGACTTGCTTATGTTTGCTGTCTGTTTTGTAGTTGCAATTTGTTGGCGGTATTGCAATAATAGATAGGTCTCTGTTAGTAGCATTCTGTTTAATGATTCTATTTCTCTTTGAATCTAGCATACATTTTGTCTGAATTCTATAGTAGCTCAACTGAACTACTTAATAGTCTCTTATTTCAAGCAACCTGATTGATCTTTTGCAATTTTCAAACAGGTGTTTAAAAGTGGACCCCTCTTTATTTCTTCAAAAGGTTAGTTTCGTTTCTTTACGTTTTTAAGGTTGACTTATTATAAGTGTAGTAGAAAAGCATCTTACATCTTTGTAAATTATATCCTCTTGCAACTTTGAGGAGAAATAACATAATGCTTATTACCCAAGGCATACACATCATAGTATTACATAGTATATGTCATTATACTTTGAGTAGGCTAGTTTGTAAGCAATTTGGTTAAACGGTTTTACCTATTTCCCCTGTTCTTTGTTGCAATCAGAATAGATTTGTATTCTGTGTTTATAGGAATCGGGTGGAAATCATGGAAGAAACGCTGGTTCATCCTTACGAGGACTTCATTGGTTTTCTTCAAAAATGATCCTGTTAGTATTTTTCAATAGAAGTGGCTTTTAAACTTTTTAAGAATATCAGCATGATGACATGCAGACACGATACTGTAATTAGCTAACAATTCGTTCTGTTTCCACAGAGTACGCTACCTCAGAGAGGCGGTGAAGTGAATCTTACTCTAGGTGGCATTGACCTAAACAATTCGGGAAGGTACAGTAATTAACTTCTATTTACAACAGAGCCGTCTCATCTTCTTTTTTTTCCTCTGTATAGTCCATTAATCATGTTTTCTTAAATGATTGTTCAAACTTCACACTGGACAGTGTAGTGGTTAGGGAAGATAAGAAACTTTTGACTGTTTTATTCCCGGATGGCCGAGATGGACGTGCATTCACCCTTAAGGTGCATAAAGTTCAACTATTAGTCATATCATCTCTGCTAGAAGAAACTCCATCTATTTGGAGTCTGACCTGTATTATATTCCCCTTATTTTGAAACATTCCAGGCAGAAACCCTGGAGGATCTCTTTGAATGGAAAACTGCACTTGAACTGGCGCTTGCTCAAGCTCCAAATGCTGCTCTTGTGATGGGACATAATGGAATATTTCGCAATGATAATGCCGAAACATTTGAATGCTCCATGCAGCAATGTTAGTGACTTATCTTCAACTATGCTTCTAAGACATTTTGCAATTTTACTTACCTTGGTCATGTTCTTTTGAAAAGGGAGGGATAAGCGCCCTATCAAGTCGTTGGTTGTTGGCAGGCCAATTTTACTAGCCCTGGAAGATATTGACGGGTCTCCTTCTTTTCTTGAAAAGGCATTACGCTTTTTGGAAGAGCATGGTGAGTTTGAATTTTAAACTTTAAGCAGCATGAGTTCTTTAGCCTTTAGTTTTTCCCCCACTTCCTTTCTGGAAATCCTCCTGGGCAGTGGTTTCTGTTGTGAATTCTCCTGACCAAATGTTTCTGTTGTGTCCCAATGATTGGTTGCATGCTGCAGCCTGTTCTGGCTGTCTGCTTGTGCTACAATGTCAGCCAACGGTGATTCATGTGGCAACTGCATTGGCTCATTCTTTTGTTTAAGACTAAAAGGAATCTATACTTCATATTATAAATTATATGCGCAAGTCTATCTAGAATATTTGTTTATTTGTAAGCAATTGAATGCAAGAACACTACAATTCTTATTGTTCCTTTTTATTGAGGCTTTCATGATCGTTGTTTATATCAATTTATGACAATCTTTATTATCTCACTTTCTTAAGGCAGAGTCTGATGCTGATCCAATTCATGTGAACTGTTGTAGGCATCAGAACAATAAATAATAAATTATCCATGAATGTTGCAGAGGTCACATAAGCCTAGTGAAAGTCTAGAATCTAGATGGCACGAGGGTACTCACAATTTTTAAATAGTATAATGATTGATGAGGTAAAAGTGTGGGCTCGTATTGCTAGAATTCATGTTCTTATTATTCGTTGATGTTAATTTTACTGATTGTCTAGTTGAAATTTACCAGATACGAGATGATTGGGTGTTGAATTTTCAAAATTTCGGGCTTAAACAATACAATGTTGTACTATGCAGGAACGACAGTAGAAGGAATTTTGAGGCAGTCAGCAGATGTTGAGGAGGTTGATAGGAGAGTTCACGAGTATGAGCAAGGTGGTATTTGGTTACTATTATTCCTCAATTTGATACCTGTTATAGGAGATTGGTCATGTATATATCCTTGGAATTAGTTGCATTACTTTAATGTTGAAACTATTGTTGGTGAAATTTGATTTCTTTTCGTTTTTGATACTCAGTCTATCATGTACCAGGAGTTAGATTGCACTCTTGTTATTTGGTTACTGGTTTCTTCACAGATATTATGGAGGCTAAGAAAGATTCTTGTCAAATAGTCTATCTTGTTAAATATGATCCTCAATAGCCTCTAATAGTTGATAGTAAATTATATGCCTTTAAAGTAGTACTCTTAACTAAATGTGTACTATTATTTTCTGGGTTTGTAGACTTAAACAATCTTTTGAACTAATATTGCGCCTCCAAAACTGAGGCCCTTCAACCAAAATACCTTTATGCTTACATGTCTCTAATCTGATAGCCACCATTTTTCAGGAAAGACAGAGTTCTCAGCTGATGAAGATGCTCATGTTGTTGGCGACTGTGTGAAGGTACTTCAGTTATACCTAGATTGTGAGAATAGTGTAAAAATTGATCGTTGTTTTCCTCCATGCCTGACCAACCGTGTGTTCATCTGCAGCATGTTCTCAGGGAGCTTCCTTCTTCTCCTGTTCCTGCATCCTGCTGTACTGCACTACTTGACGCATATAGTAAGTTAAAAATGCCAGAGTTTGGAATCTAATTCAATATGAGTGGTGCACTTCTTGCTTAAACAGACATCACAGTGTGGTCATGAGAAGGTTATAGATTTTCACATGATCTTCTGAATTCATTTTTAATCAGAATTACTTTTTGTGCTGCTGTCGTGTTGGCTTGAATGAGAATTGTATAAATTTAGTAGATTAGTCCTTAAGTGCTAAATTACACGCTTAACAAGTTGGGACGTTGAATTTTCATTAAACTTTAAACAATGGAGTGATTGGATTGTTCCTCTAATAGTATTGGGAATATTTAAAAAGTAGCCTACGCTAAAATGGGATCTGTTTAAAGTGTGGTCGATCAGTCAGTTTATGACCATTTTAAAGGACATTTCATCATTCTAGAGCAGCAAAAGTCTTGTTTATATTAAAACATACTTGGTCATTTGGTATTGTTTTCATTGTTAAACTCTGTTGAATACTTCGTTGTCTTATGTTCTTTTCTTGCTCAACTGCTCATTCCTTTTGTGCTGTTGTTCTATTTAGTCTTTTGGCGTTTCACTGAAATTCATTATTTTCTTCCTTTCCCACCTATCCTCTTACTTAGATTACACTTACAAGCGCAACAACATAACCCTTAAATTTACAATGTCAAAAATTATTGTGACCCAGGAATGGAGAGCAAAGAAGCTCGTGTTACTGCTATGCGCTGTGCGATATCTGATACATTTCCTGAACCAAATCGCCGGTTATTGCAAAGGTTATCTCAAATATCCCAGTTAATTCCTGATCAGTATTCTTGCTATCATCTTATTTTCTGATTGTTCAATTATTACAGTGAACTCTTAATTAATATGGGAAATTTCATTGAGGCTTCAGCTGCGTGTAGAATACATGCAGTTTAATGTTCAAATATCCATGGATTTATTTCCTCTAACTGAAAGAATCGGGAAATACTTTGAGGCCGTAAAGTAACACATTGTAATAGTGAGGGAAAAAAGCTACCTGTAACTCTTTGGTGTGGGCTTTTCAAATTTGTTTGTCCATTCCCATCAGTTCTCACAGTTTAGCCTGTATTTCAGTTTCCCAAATATACTTCATAGTTGACTTTCTCTACTCAATGTTTCGAAAATGCTATTTGTCAAGACCAAATGCTCGCTAGGGTTGAGATGGTTACTATTTCTGTGGATATTATCACATTGGTTCCAGGTTCTACTAAATTTTGTCCATCTATAAATAAATAGGTGATAAACCCAGCAAAAAGTAACTGTATCAGTTTCGTTCTCTGTACTTTATGCCATGGAGTATTTGATATCTTCTTTGACAATACATATAAGATTTTTTAATACAGAAAGTTAGGGGTTTCAGCAGAAACAAATTGCCACCTTAAGAAAGTCTGCTAAAAACTGTGGCTGACCAAAATTTCAACTCCACAATTTTTTGAAAACTTCTTACGAGATAGAGGTTATTTTAAAAGTAATGTTTATCATTGGTAGTCATTAGGTAAGATACTCTTTACGTGATGCATCATGCATGTGGATATCATTTTAGCTATTGTCATACAAAGAATGGGATGGTCCAACGTAATCCAAATAATCTTGTCAGTCATTCCTGATGTATCCCACATAACCTTACCCGTCATGTTGGCATTTCAAAAAATGGTATCGTCTTCTTATTATTTATTAACTTCATGTTAACCTGAAAAGAAACAACTCCAACTTCAAACAAATTTTATAGAAAATTTATGTTACATTCTTATTTAAAATTTCGATTTTACAATCCTATTTAAACGAAACGATCCTACCTAAATTTTCGAATTTGACAACCTTGACGACTTGTTTGTGTTTTGTCATTGTCATTTATATATTTAGAGTGCTTCCTGTCTTAAGTAGTTCTCAGTCTCTCTAGATTGTTAGGTTGTTTGGTGAGCTATTGCATGCAATTCTTTGGGTATATTAGTCCATGCATGATCATGGATAATGAGCCTATTTCATTCTCTCCTTTAGGATTCTCAAAATGATGCACACAATTGCTGCTCATACTTCCGAGAATCGGATGACTCCTTCAGCCGTTGCTGCTTGCATGGCCCCTTTACTCTTGCGGCCACTTTTGGCTGGTGAATGTGAGTTGGAGGATGACTTTGATTTGAATGGTGATGGTTCTGCTCAGCTGCTAGCTGCCGCAAATGCTGCTAACAATGCCCAGGCCATAATAACAGTTCTTTTAGAGGAGTACGAGAATATTTTTGACGTGAGTGCCTTCCTTGTACTTGCTAATAATTTGATATCTATATTAGTAACTTCTTATGTCTAACTCAGCTCTTGACATCGTGTAGCCTTGAAATGTAAATTTGGGGTCAGGCAAATGCATGCATTTTTAAAGCAGGTTAAAATTAAATTGTTTATATCAAGGTTATGGAGCCTGGGGATGTAGGTCATCTGTATACCTTTGATCTTTCAAGCATTTCCCTTTAAAGTAAAATGCCGATATTGTCTGTGGCTAATTAATTGAATCTTTTTATTGTGAGAAGCCTAAGATGATTGAACTGATCATATTGTCTGAGTGGGTCACCCTGGAAAGCTTTCTCTTTTTGCATCATAGCTTTATTGCTCTTAAAATTTAATGTTTGCTTAATGTCTGCTTGCTAATTCAAGTCTAGCTTTTATGCTCTTTAGTATCCAGTAGATATAGGAGATTTTTTTCACTTTGTGATCTAGGTTGTTCATTGCAATGGATTCCTTGTGCAAAATCCTATCATGCCTTCTATTTCGTCTCCTGAATCAATTAAGTTTTTATTTTGGTGAAAGTTGGCATGAGTTTTGTGTGTCCAAGCTTCTGGTGTAGCTGGTGATAGAATCTTTTAGAGATGAATAAAAAGAATGTATGGTTTTTCTTTAATATAGCATTAAAGAATGTATGGGTTTCACTGTAGTTAGAAAATTGTCTTCTGTTTTCTGGTGAGTGCACTCAGTAAGCAGATGGTTCATATGTAAACTATAGTGGAAGCTGTAGTTATTTTCTACATTACTGTATTTTGTAAAAACAGAGTATGGTTAGGACCACAATGTTGAAGGAAAGTTGTTTTCATGTATGAGAAAGTGTATAGTACACTTTATCACTACTGGACCTTATGTAGGTTATATTTCAAGGGCATGGCTGTCATTGTTTCATATATCATCTCTTTACTTCTCTTTTATCATAGAATGAAACTTCTTTCTTTCTTACTTCAAGAGATTTCTCACTCATTGGTATAAGGGATTTTCTCATTTTCTGCTGAGTTTCAAGTGAGTCATCAAAATTCAAGAAACGTGTAAACTAAGTTGCATCTTCATCACCTTTGCCTTGTATAGTTTTCTGATGCTTCTGGTTTGCTTTAGGATGACAACTTCCCGCGGTCTTCTCTATCACCTGATTCACAAATTGAAGATAGTGGAAGCGAGGAGTCCATCGGTGATGGAAATATAGATGTCACAGAAAATGGATACCATGATGTAGAAAACGATGTGGATCCAGAACCTGGGGATGATCAAGATCGTGTTATGAGTGGAAAACTGAGTGAAAGCAGCGGATATGCAGGCAGCGACCTTTATGACTACAAGGTTTTACCTTTTACTCTATCTTCATTGTTTCTCATCACATATATTCCCTTTTCATTTGGCAATCTTATAGCGAATATCTAAACCATTTTCTGTAACCACTTCTTTCAGTTTGAATTGAAAGCTTTTACAGTTGTCATAGATTATAAAAAAAAAATTCCTTTCTTGGCAATGAACTTATAATTACCTTTCTATCCCGGTTAGCAAACAAAAAGACCTTTCTATTCAGGCTTCTGTACAGCTCTTCTGCATCTTCTTTGTTACCATTTGATAGTGGTTTTGTTTTTTCTAAATTTAAGAAACTGCTGTAGCTTCTCATGATGGCTTTATGTAATTGGATGCTGAAACTTAATTTATTAAAGGAAAGTGGATACCTGTTCTAGGCTCAAAGGAGTTCTATCTTTTTTTCTTGTTTTTAAGGCATTCTCTATTTTGGAATTAGGTTGTTAACATCCGTAATTTCTTGAACCTAGTCTTACGTGAGTTACTGTATGAGATGCTGTTAAACATGCAACTACATCTCACTATGGAAAGAATCTATGCAACAAGCTGCAAAGTTGAGAGTAGGAATGATAGTACTGGCTCCTACCATGCATGTGTTCTACGAGATGAATTGGGCTAGATTCAGCTACGAAGTCTTCCTTTACATAGATACATCAGAAGAAATTGATGCAGTTGTCCCTAAGGGCGTACCAGTAGACCAAGTTGGCCATCAAAACAATTGTTTAATAATTTTTATCTTGTTTTCCCCTTAAGTTTCGTTAGACTCAGAAATAAAACAGACTCTGAAATCATTGGTTATCATTTTGGTATCTTAATCCGTCCTCTACTGTAATCAGGCCTTTGCAGGTGATGATTCTGATGCCGAGCTTCCTAGAGAAAATCACAGTGCAGTGACAAAAGTGGAGGTACATTTAAGTTCTAATCATAATTTAAGTGAGAATGTCTCTCCAACAAAAGATACAAGGAACGGATTGATGGATGGTGCTCCTATTACATCACCTTTTGATGATTCACCTCTATCAATGGGAGAAATACTCTCATCTTTTGATCCTGGAATCTCTTTTCCGGTTCCTGGATCTGAATATAGTATGGACAGACGGCAAGGTAAACCTAATGGATCATGTGCTCCTTTAAAGCGTACAAACTTCTGGGGACGTGGCAATGTGAGTTTCTTGACATGATACTAGATTATTGGCCATCTTCAACCTCTACAGTTTATAATTTTTTTATTAGTCTATATAAAAGTTTATAATACTTTTTTGATTTCCACGTCTATACTTCATCTCTCCTCTTTCCATTTTCCTTTTTAGTTTCTCTTTGCTGACTGTAAATAATGAGCCATGCTTATGGATATTGTAGGTGAGAAAAGATCAACCTGTAGAATCTGTAGACTCATCCGGTGAAGAGGAGTAAGTTTCACACCCTGATCTTTGATTGCATCTTCTTAATTGAAATAACTTTGCTATCCAGTGATGGATTGTCTGCTTTTTTCTTTTAAATCTGCTTTGTGTGTGATGGTTTTCTCTGCTAGCTTAACATTGTTCAGTTTTTTTTTTACTAGACTAGCTGTTTAGCTTCATATTTGTTTTCAAGTATTCATTGAGAGACTAATTTCTTTGATGCGTTTAACTCTTAAAGAGCTACCACATGTTCTTTTCTCTATGATTTTTTATGTTATGCCAATTTACATCTCAGTAATCATCAAACTTTCCTTTTAGTTTTGTTACTTTCTATCTTTTATAAACTGTTCTTTCATACTTCTTTGGTGCACATTAGATATTTTCATAACCAAAACTGTTGAATTTTTTAAGACTTACTATTCGAAGGCTGGAGATAACTAAAAATGATCTGAAAATGCGGATAGCAAAGGAGGTAAGTGGACAAAATCTTTTCATTTAAGTGCCAGACTGAAGAGTGCTTGCTTCATTTAATTGTAGCGTTCATTATTTTTCAGGCCAAAGGAAACGCGATTCTTCAAGCAAGTTTGGAAAGAAGAAAACAGGCTTTGAATGAGAGGCGTCTAGCACTTGAGCAAGATGTACTTCATCTTCTTAAGTCGTGTTTTTCAGTTTTTCATTGAACTTAATAACTGAAGCCAAATTTTGCTTAACAACTTGAAACCCTTCTGAAAAGGGACACTATTTTTTCTGTAATGTTTTAATTATTGGTTTTCTTTAAAGGTATCAAGACTCCAAGAGCAGCTACAAGCTGAAAAGGACCTCAGGGCAGCTTTGGAGGTTGGTTTGAGTATGTCATCAGGACAGTTTTCGAGTTCCAGGAGCATGGATTCAAAGGTCTGCACGTGTCTATATATGTTCAATGTTATATTTAGTGTGAAGAACTTGCTGCAGTATTCTAATATAAAATTTTGAAGTGAAGACAAGGGCAGAACTTGAGGAGATTGCCCTTGCTGAAGCAGATGTAGCAAGATTAAAGCAGAAGGTTGCAGAGCTCCATGTTCAACTTAATCAGCAACGCCAGCATTATGGGCCTCTTTCTCTTGCGTCCGATCGATATCAGCACCTGCAAACTCATCTCTCCCAACAGTAACATATTTTTGCCTTTGACCTAATTGTTTAATCTACCATTTCTAGAGATTTATGTATGGAAAATGTTTGTCTCATTTTGGTGTGATGTTTTAAGACTGAGTAATAGTATTATATGACCATTCTATTCTCCATAATTTACTCCTTTCTTTTGTTTCCACTGCCTTGTTCTTATGTTGGTGTGTTTCTGTGACTTCCTCCTCTTGTATCAAGTGAAAGGCTGTTTAACTACCATATATGTAGCAGTTACTTTATGCTGCCATCTCAGTAACCTAAATTTGCAATTTTTGGATTTCTGTTTCCTACTTAATGGTCTTGTCATATTATTACTGGATTGAAAGCATAAATTTTCTTGGTACAACTGTCCCTAATTCTACATAACGTGTGTTTTTGTTGTTTGAGCATGATAGTCTTTTTATGAATCAACCGCATCAGCTGGACTTACGAAATTCAGTATTCTTGGGAAAATCAAAGACCACAACAAGGAAGTTGTAGTAAAGTAGACATGCTTAAGAAACCTCAGTCTATATTAAAATTGAAGAAGTAACATAACTTCAGTTTTCTTTCCTCTTGTAAGAACTTGCCTTCAGAACAATAGTTCATGGTACTCTAACAATGTATTTCAAGGCAGATTGCTTTTTGATGGTCTTATAATCTGCTCTTCAGGAAATACATATGCCTTATTTCTTTTATTTAGTCATTATATAGTGGTGCTCTTGTTTTCTCTATCCCTTCACTGATGCAATGACCTTCCATTTCTTTTGCAGAAAAGTTATTCAGCAAGATTTTGACACAAGCCTTGCGTTTTGTAATAATGAAAAGAAGCAACAGAATGAGGTATATTCTTAAAGTATATATGCTATTGGAGAGAGCAGCCCATCTTAATCCATCTAACACTAATCTTTTCTAAATCGCTCTCGCTTCTAAGATTGGAACTAAGTTGGAAATCCCAATTCACAGCTTTTGTTACAGTTTGAAGGAGTCAAGTATCTTGTAGTGATTCAGTTAGTTACATCCATATCGTCTCTAGTGAAAGTCATCTTTTATGTAGAAAATGATTTCTGGAGATTAACAATTGCTTCCAGAATCATTGTCTTCTGGAACTTGCCTTTAATGATTCATCTATAGGAAAGGAATGATGACCATTCCAGGCTTTGTGGCTAGAGGCCTGATTCATTTACTAGGACTAGCGGTCAACATTCTGAAGTTTGCTTTATATGATCTATGCTTCAGTTTTGTGAAATGTATCCATACTTGGTGTATAATCAAACATAATGGAATAGAAAAAACGGATTCATTGCCGACCCCACTCAAGTGGGATAAAGGCGTAGTTTGTTGTTGTATTCAAACTTGGTGTTGGATTTTCCGTGAAAGTGATTGGGATTTCATAATGCAAGTAAAAGTTTTAGTATATCCACATGAATATGTGGTTATGGTCAAGGACTTATGTCCACTGATTCATATTAGGTGTTAGAATGTCGGTTATCTGAGTTCAAGTGCAATGCCAACGTTTTTTTTTCATTTAGTACCATGGTGCAGTGTTAACTATGAACGAATTTGCACTATGATGAATCCCAATTAGGTTGCCTCTCGAAGATATCTCAAATGGTTGCGAATGTTAAAAGAAATTGCTGTCTTTCATTAAGGCCGAAAATTACATATGAATGTCATGAAAAAGTATCTGAATGTACTCTAGAGTGAAGTTGAGCAAATTACTCTGACCAAGTACTCGTACCTTGAGTTTATGCAAATTGAATTTTGGTGTTTGATTGGGGGAGATGAATCAACTCAGGAAATAGGATGTATTTGTCAGCAGGTTAATCAATTGTTGTACTCCTAATAATCTGTATGTATTTGAACTCTTTATAGGAGAGTGCAGCAGGAATAGATTGGAGGTATTCTAGTGGAAAGCAACTTACACGCAAGCAATCACAAGATACATCCATGAGTGGGTCCAAAGATACTGAAGCATCTACAAGCACGTCTTCTGAAGTTAATACATTCATGGCCAATAACATGCCAAAGGTATTGGGGGTTAGTAGTTTTTCCAGCTGATTTGCTCGTCTGTGAAGCTTTTGCAGCTGATTTACTTCACTTTGAAGCTTATATTTAGAAGCTCTTATAATTGCTGGTCGCAGGGAATGGATTACTCGAGGCAACCATCAGTGGCATCTTCAACTTTGGTGGAACTCGCAACCCGGCTCGACTTCTTCAAGGAACGGAGGTCGCAGCTAATGGAACAACTACATAGTCTCGACTTAAATCATGAAACTGTTACCCAGGGGTTGGGGTATAAATCTTTACCCACCTGGAGAAATCCCAGATAATGTGTCGTAGCCATGGGATTGTATATTCCTGATGTAAGGCCCCTTTTGTAAGTAGAGTTTTTCCTTTGTTTTTTTCCCTTTCTTTCTTGTTTGTAATTTCATAATTTATGTCTTCCATGACTGGATGACTCAACATAATCCGTTTTCTTTTGCTTTTCTTGTTTCTCTACTATGCTTTTATTTGCTTTGGCTGTTCAGTACCATGTTTTATTTTGGGGTTGGATAAATATTTGTTCAGCATTTTTATTTGTAAAATATGAGTTTCAGGTTCTATTTGTAAAATAGTATAGCTTATTTTAGGTTCTGTGGTTCTTGAAGTCGTCAAGCAACGAAATGATAAAAAACCCCTAGAGCAGCTGCTGCGGTTATATTTTCATCCTTATCACAGACTGAGATTTTCAACCTGACGAATGGATTCAAATACCTTGATGATATCATAGTGAGGTTTAATTAGTGAAAAAGAACTACATCTTTCAAAATTAACTGGTCCTTATATTTGCCAAAATGGCAATAAGAAATAGTAGTTCCTAGTTAGATTCAGCAAAGTAATGCGGAGTGGAATCTAGATTTTACATGAATGGGTTTCATACGATACTCTACCTTACCTTTTTAAGAGATAAAAGATAATGAAAACAGGAAAATAGAAGACACGGGAGTGTATTGACATTGGAACTTGGAAGAGCATTGGGTATTTAGGTGTTACCAAAATTATTATTATAGGTCCGTTATTGAAAAAAGAAAAGGTATTCGTTCGATTGGATCTCGAGTGCTTCAGTTACTCCAGCTGAACCACTTCGAAATCTCACCGGCGAAGTTTTTCCGGCAATAGATCTATCCGGCGACCAAGGCAGCGGTGGTGGTACAGATTCCAATGTCTCTCCATCAGCGGCAGCAGCAGCAGCATAAATCATTCTTTGCTACTCTGGATTCATCCGACCTTCCTTCTTCCTTCCGTTCTCTCTCCTACGCTTCAACTTCTCCGGTCCTCTCCCGTGCTGCCGCTCTCGCTCTCCTCTCTATCCTTATTTTCCTCTGCTTCCTATCTCCATGGCTGGGCCTTCCTTCACTCCGCTATTCCTCTTCTTCTAATTTTTCGCAATGGAGAGATTACACGCTTTCTCAAGCCGTTGATTTCGTTGGAAGCAGGAATAATCGGACGGTCATCGTTTGTGCTGTCAGCCAGCCGTATGTTCCATTTCTGAATAATTGGCTGATTAGTGTTTCGCGGCAACGGCGACGGAATCAGGTTCTTGTGATCGCTGAGGATTACGCGACGCTTTTCAAGGTTAACGAACGGTGGCCTGGTCACGCTGTGCTAATACCACCTGCACCGGATTTTCAGACTGCTCACAAGTTTGGATCCCAGGTTTGATTTCATTTCATCTTTTCTTAAAGCTGCATTTGAATCAGTTTGTTGGGTTTCATTTTGTGTATCGTTATGGAATATTGTCATAAAAATTGAATGCTCTCTTTATTTCGTGCGGAACATTAAAGTTTGGGGCATTAATGAGTGACCTGGTAAATGAGTTTGTTTGATCTTTGCTCTTTTTAACATATACTGGTGTGTTCGTTACGTATTTGGGTCTCCTTTTAGTTTCATGCAACAATCTACTTGAGCATAATGTACTCTGGCCTTCTAGCTCGTTTAGGATTTACCATAAACATTTAAATATGGCTTATTACTGTGCTATCCAAAGCTTTGCTTCCAAATTTTGGATATCCATGGAAGTTAGAATTACATCTAATTCGTTAAACATAGAGCTTCTAGGAATTTGAGGTCACTGTGATCACATACTGGTTGAGTACCTTCAGAGCACCCATACTTTGTAAGAGAATGTTTGTGGTTGGTGTTTAGAGGTTATTGTGATCAAATAGTGGTCAGTACCTTCAGATCACCCATACAGTAAGAGGATGTTAGTAGCTCGTGTGCAGCCTTTTCTGTTGTATAGCTGCTGCACCAACTTGCAATCCTTGTATGTCCATTTCTCGTCCTAGGCTCTGACGTTTTCAGAATTTTCTATTGGCAGAATTCTATTTGACATTTTTATGCTGATTTATTCCATCTCTTGGACTTGGCAGGGATTTTTTAATTTTACGTCCAGGAGGCCACGCCACTTGCTTCAGATTTTGGAGCTAGGATATAACGTAATGTACAATGATGTGGACATGGTGTGGCTAGCAGACCCTTTCCGATACTTAGAAGGGAATCATGATGTCTACTTCACTGATGATATGGCTGCAGTATGTATAGAGCCTTTCATTTAAGACATTCGATGTCTGTTAACCATTTTGTAGCAGGCAATTTACGTGTTAGTGATTTTATAAACATTCATGTTGAAAATCTTTAAATAAGGATGTGTTATTGTTGTTTTGGATCCTCATATGAGTGTATTTTTTAACTTCTAGAGATAATGATTACTTTAATTGCACTTGTAGGTGAAGCCTTTGCACCATCCTCATAGTCTGCCACCTCCTGGGAAGAAGGGAAGAACTTACATTTGTAGTTGCATGATCTTCCTCCGTCCCACAGAAGGCGCCAAAACTTTGATGAAAAAGTGGATTGAAGAGTTACATGTTCAGCCATGGACTAAAAAGGCAAAGTCAAATGATCAGCCTGCATTTAATTGGGCCTTGAATAGAACTGCTGGCCAGGTCTGCTCATTCATTTGGTCAAGTTCTTTGCATTTCATGTTAAGTGTTTTTGGGATTTTCTAGCACTATGATTTTGAGCCAGCTGAATTAATGATTAGTACTGAAAAATATCATTGATTATTACCCATACAACTTTTGTGTGCAAAGACTAGCGTCACAAAAAAACTATTGAGATCCCTCGTATTGCTGTCTAGACGTAATATTTTTGCAGATGTATATTATCAAAGGAAATCTTTATACCCATGCAGGTGGATGCGTATCTCCTTCCTCAGTCTGCCTTTCCTACTGGAGGATTATATTTTAAGAATCAGACATGGGTTGAGGAGACAAAAGGCATGCATGCTATTATTCACAACAACTATATAACTGGCTTTGACAAAAAGATCAAACGATTTCGCGATTATGGACTCTGGTTGGTGGATGATTATAGTCATGAATCTCCACTTGGTCGACTATGAGCTAATGGCGTGCTTTTGATTGGACATGCTTGATGGGCACACATTCTGCTCTCTCAGTTTGCATTGGAGAATGACAGTCTCGAATTATGTATCTCAAGGGGCAATAGCTGTCTGAGAGATCCTGTGTTATGGTGGCATTGGAGTTGATGGGTTCAACCGTGCCTCTACTGCTTTCTTATAAGGCCTCCTGTGCGCAAAAAATCTTGAGCGTAGTTGTCAGTTTCTTATTGTATTTGTTCATTCTTTGTTGATTGCATCAAGAGCGGAGCACAAATCCTGGAAGCAATTAGTATTTCTCTTGGCGCCATCTTTGCATTTTGTTAATATTTGTGCAGACGTGTGCTGGAGCAACTAATGCTCGTATCTGTTAGTCATTGAAAGTGCATTGTGCAAGCCCTTTTTAACAGGTGTTAGAGGTAAGTGCTAAGCTTGTACTCTCTTTCTCCTTTTTTTAGGTAGACTTGCACTGTTCATACGAAATTGTGTAGTATCAAAGGCAGCCAAAGACCTTTTTGACTCTTAAGGCATAGTAAAATCTTGATGGTGGTTCAAAGAACTTTTACTTTGCATTTTTTGTCTGAAGTAAAATTTGACAAATCCCTTTATCATCTTGTTTGTCTATTTTGCATATAGGCCTCATCTTTCTCTGGAAGTTATGCCCCTTTTTTATCGATTTATGATTTTGGGGATTGGCGGCTTTATAGTTTTCTATTATGTATAAAGCAAATACCCTACCTCATGACTACAACCAGCATGCTATATTGTTATTTTTATGTCAAATTTTCATATCCATGATGCATTGTGGTGCTCGACTTACAAATTTTTTTCACTTATAAGGGTTTGTGGTCGATTGTGTTGTGATTTTTAAGCTCTCTTGTTATCCTTACTGGTCGTACCCAAATTGCTCTAGTCAAAATTGGGTTACTCACTTCCTGCACTTATCTAAATGTCCTTTTATGTTCTTGTGCAAAATTTGTTTTTTAAAACTCTATCAGCATGTGGATATAGTGTTTGAGTCTATGTTTTATATCATCTTTATGTCGAAAAGGTTCATACATGGCTGAATAGTTTGAACACTAAGTAGCATGATTCATGAAGATTGCAAGCATTCAAATCAATGTTCCATTCTTCATTTGTTTATATATGTTATCTTTTTTAGTGGATGAGGGGTGGAGAAGGGCAAGATGAAATGGATCACAACTCAGCTCCTCCATTTGAACCAAAAAATCAAAAGCATGTAACGAGCTTTTCCGACGACAACACTTGTACTAAGGATCGCTCGAGATTGCTTAAAATAAAATATTTAAAAAATATATATGGAATAGGATATAGGTACATGTTATTTTAGAGATATTGTGTTCACATGTCGGCCAAAAATAGTTGGCGAGATTTTCAAATTCAATCTCCACTGTTGGATATGAAGAACTATGAGTTGAGAATATCTTGATAAAATTTCAGCTCAATCGGAATACGAACCGACTTTTATCGAAACTTTTGATCAAAATAATACAAAAATAAAATATATATTTTTTGTCAAATTTAATTTTTTATATTATTTTGAGCAAAAGTTTCGATAGAGATCGATTCGTATTCCGATTGAGCTGAAATTTTATCAACGTATTCTCAACTCATCGTTATTCAAATCTAACGGTGGAAATTGAATTGAAGATCTCGTAAGCTATTTTTGGCCGACATGTGCACACATGTACTTATATCCTATTCATATATATATATATGAATTTATATTTTTTAAAATTAAAAAATTAAAATATTGTAAAAATATTTTAAATAATAAAAGTTCGAAATAGAGATGGAGTAGTGTTTGAAAGTGGCGTGCTAAAATAGTTTATACGGAATTATAGTGCGGATTTTTAAAATATGTTTATTTTGCAACGATTCGAACGTTTTAGGAAGATTCTTTTGGGATGAAAGTGTGCTACGTAGAGATTTTGAAATGGAATGAAGTGGGTTCCCCAAAAAAGTGTTCAAATTTCTTCATAGTTACCCGAACTATGAACGCAACTTTCCAATGTTCATTTGATAGTTGTGTGGAATATTTTAAAGCATCGGTCTGGTCTGTTTCACGGTGGCCCAATCTATGAACATACTACCTTTTTTTTTTTCTTTTTGTTGCAACGAACTGAAGTGGATTGCGGCAAAAAAGAATACTTAAATGTTGCAAAACAAAACAAAATGTTAAACAGAAAAGAAAATGAAGTGGAGAGCGCAACCAACAATGACGTCTAAAGTTTTTTTTCGATTGCCACCAAGACTTGGTTGTTACTCATTGATTACCAAACATTATCTCTAGTCGCGTGTTAAGACGCTTTTTTGCAGACCTTATTTCATCGTTGTAGTTGTTGCTTGCCAAATTGAATAACAATAGTTATGTAATTTTATTAGAATATTTTATAACAAAATAGATTAAAAATAATTTATTCTACAATAGTGGCGAAAGATTTATAGAATTATATTTTTTGCTGAATCTAATCAGGAGGATTTATATAACCAATCCTACTTAAGTGGAATAAAAGTTTAGTTTGTTGTTGCCGTTGTTGTTATTTATTTCTTAGCTTTGCTTGACGATTTTGTATCGCCTAATGCAATTCTTGTAGTTTTGATCTTTTGCTTTTTATTATGTAAAAAAATGAAGAACAAATGAAGTATACTTCAATTTTATCTTGTGTGGAAAGAAGGTTATCTTGAAGTATGTAGATTGGGAGTTCTTATGATATTGGGTTTTCTAGTTTTCAAATTTTAAGCAAGCTTTGGTTTATCGTTGGAAGCAAAACATTCCGAAATTTGAGAAACAATCTTAAGAATCTGCGAGATTGAAAAAACATTTGCTTATATTAGAAATTCTTGACATGAAAAATATTATTAATGAAACTCATCAACCGTCTATCTATTATGTTGATTCCTAAATCGTTGCATGTTTATATACTAATACATCATATTGGAAACCTAAAGATATCCATATTTTGTTATATACTTCAATTAGTATTCTTTTTTTACTAGAGTCTTGAAAGTATAATATTTGGTTCTTGCTAATGAGCACAATAGAAGTGTTTTTTAGGCTAAAAATCAATTATTAAAAAATAAGTTACTATAAATGAGTTAGTATAAATAGTATTATTGAAGGTGAGTTCAATTTTTATGGTCTTTTCTTTAAAAAAATTAAATTAAAAGTGATTTCTTATGCTATTTTATATAGTCGAAAGTAACTTTTTAGTGAAAAAATAAGTTGTAAGGATAGAAAAAATACACCCTAAATGAACATATAAATGTAAAATCTTGACTATTTAATGAGGGGACTTTAGTGCGTTATCTCTTATGTCAAATATACGTCCAAATACAAAATCGAAATAATTAGATACGATATGAAATATAATAAAAACTCAAAATATATATATATGCATGTATTTAGATTTGGAAGTAAGTAATTTACAACTAAGATAGAGATAATATAGGCAAGAAATAAAAACGATTAAGAATACTTTACTTAAAATAAAAGAAATTTCGTCATAATGCATCAATGCATTTTTGGAATTGCCATCTAGCTTGAAAGATGAATCAATCCCTTATAGTAATTGTATTATAAGAAAAAATGTATCAATGTATCTAAATTTATTATATCCAAAAGTTAATTGTTGACCTATCTAGAGATGAAGAAGTAAACTTTTTGGATCTTTTCCATGACTTCGTGCATGTTTGGCGTTACTTAATTAAGATGCTTTAACATTTTATATTTTATTAAGTTTTTTATAATATTTTAAATATATTTAAAAAAATTTTAAAGTATTGATAAATTGTATTATAAAATTATGTGTAATTTTTTAGGTAAAAAAATAAGACCACTTTTTAGAAGTTTCAAAATCAAAAAATTTTGTTGGTAATTTTTAGAAGTGTATATATAGAAACCTAATGCCAAACTCAACCAAAACAAAAGAACAGAAAAGAAAAGAAAAGAAAATCTAAAAAATGAGAACACAAGGTTTTCATTCCTTGCTAATTGCCACCATCTTCTTGGCATGCTTCGCAATTTCTTCTTCCTTTGCATACTCTAAACCTCCGAAAGGGCAAGGTGAAGCCCTCACAAAACTCATCTTCGACCATTCGAAACTTCTCCGACGAGCTCCTTACAGTAGTCGTGCCTCTCGTTCCGGCGATAGCATCCTGACTTCCTTCGCGGTTGATTCTAAAATCTATCCACAGGAAGGGTTAAAGGAGAACGATAAGATTGTAAAACTGCCAGGCCAACCTGACGGAGTTGATTTTGATCAGTACAGCGGGTACGTTACGGTGGATGCTACCGCCGGCAGGGCGTTGTTTTATTACTTTGCGGAGGCTGTAAGGAATGAACAGGCTTCGAAGCCTCTCCTTCTCTGGCTCAACGGCGGTACGAATGAATAGATCAATTAACAACTATTAATGAGATATTCACTATATATGTATATGAATGAAATTGTTTTTGTTTTTCGTTATTTCGAATTTTCAGGACCGGGATGCTCCTCACTGGGATATGGAGCCATGGAAGAACTTGGACCTTTTCGCGTTGCAAGCGATGGCAAGACGCTTTACAGAAACCCGTACGCATGGAATACTGGTAAAAAATTTTCTTCTGATCATAATACATGCTTCAAACATCTATCTATTATCATGATCGCATTCGAAGATCTTATAATAATGTTGCAGTGGCTAATGTGTTGTTCTTGGAGAGTCCTGCTGGAGTTGGCTTCTCGTATTCGAACAACACTGTAGATTACAACCGTTTCGGAGACAAGAACACGGCTGCAGACTCTTACGCTTTTCTAGTGAACTGGTTCGAAAGGTTTCCAGAGTACAAGGGCAGAGATTTCTACATTGCCGGAGAGAGCTATGCAGGGCACTACGTTCCACAACTTGCCAATGCTATTCTTCAGCATAACAATCCTAACATTTCCCTTAAAGGCATTATGGTATGTATGCAACTCATCACAAGATTGCCCCAACTAAAATCTAAGAAATACTTCCGGCATAATTGACGCCATTCGGGTTCTTATGGCGAAGATTGGGAACGCGGTGATCAACGATGAAACGGATAATTTGGGAATGTATGACTACTTCTGGACGCACGCGCTCATTTCAGATGACACCATAGACATGATACACAAGTTCTGCAACTTCTCGCCGGTTGCAGTAGACGGACTGAATAGCGACCAATGCTCACAAGGCATGGGAGATACCAACAGCTATGTCTTCAACATTTTGGACATCTACAACATTTATGCACCCTTGTGCTCTTCAACTGGTGTTACCTCTACTCCGAATACGTATTCGGTAAATATCAGTTTAAATTTTTATATATACTATCAAATTTGCATATAATTTGGATTTTTTTTTTTTTTTTTTGGTTACAGATAGAGAGCTATGACCAATGCAGCGATAACTACGTCGCTGCTTATTTGAATGATCCTGAAGTACAGCAAGCACTTCATGCCAACGTTACCAAACTTTCCCAACCATGGTCTGGTTGCAGGTATACTACTACAAATATAATCTTTACCGACTGAATAATATAGTTGTTATTTTGAGAGTCCTTATTTTTCGATCGCTAAAGACTATTTTTGCAGCAGCGACATGTTGCATATAGATGATTTCATTTTTTTTTCATAACTACAATAATGACTAATTGATTTCTCCATGCATAACCATTGATAATGGCAATCACTATATCTACCTACCCTATTACCCGTGAACAATCATCCATCCATGATAGTGGAAGAAAAAAATCTTTAGATAAGTTGTCCACATTTTAGAAATAACCACCATAATGGTTCTATTTGAACTTAAACGGAATCTTGATGTGCAGGGTATTATTAGCTAGTTGGTGCATCACTTCATTAGCTTTTTGGATGAAAATCACTAAATACTAACTTAGGACTGCTTAAGATTTAAAATAAAATTAAAAATAATTTATTCCTCGATAAGGGCATCTTAAATAGGTACGAAAGAATATTACGGTATAATTATTTTAAATTTTAAAATTCTCTAAACAAAGTAGTTTTTTTATACATAAAAATATTTTATAACGTACAATTTATTTCTATTTTTAAAATTAAAAAAATATTTTAGAAGGTTTATTAAAAATAAATAAAATTTTGATAAAACTATTAAATATGTTTTTTGGGGTTAATTATACTAGAAACATTTGCTAGTGGTTGACGTTTGTAGGAAGTGACTAATCAGTTGGCAAAGGCTAAGTTTCGTGATGGACATTTTTTTTTAAATAGTTAAATATTATAAAAGAAATCACTCGACATAAAAGTTTAGACTGCTTTTGGAAGAACTTTTCAAACCCTACTTTTTAATTTATTTCTATTTTATATATTTTAAGATATATAAAAAATTTATTTAAAAATTTAGAAAATGTAAAAAATTTTTACGGAATAAGATCTTTTTATTGCATATTTTTAATTTTATTTTTTTAAAATAAAAAAAATAGAACTTATTTCTCAAAAAAAATATTTTTTATTTTATAAAAATTTTATTTTATAAATACTTCCAAACACCCCCTTAGATTAAGAGAAGAATGTAGTTTACGTTATGTCATATCATTGTTGTAGTGACATCTTGTGGAGAATATTAGGGGAATATATGAGATTGTTTATAAAATAAATGTTTTTTAAACTAAAGAGTATTAAAAATATTTTTCAAATTTTAATTCTATTTTTGCTAAAGAAATTATAAAAATAAATTATAATAAAATTTTACTACACAAATTTTTTTATATTTTAAATTTTTAAATAAATTTTATAAAATATTATAATAAATTTATTTAAAAATCTAAAATAAAAACTGTTTTGAAATTTAGTTGAACGCTCTGCCAAACATATACTTAATCATAGAGTTATGATTGGAAGGTGTAGATAAAAAATAACGAGATGTTTGGAAGTATTTATTAAAAAAGCTTTTCAGAAAAAAAAATATATTTTAAAATTTTTTTTAAAATAATAATAATAAATAAGAAGATTTCGTGACTTAAAATTTTTTTTACTTTTAAGAATTCTTTTAAAAAATTTATAAAATATTCTAATAAACTTTATCGGAAAACGTGAAGTGAAAAGCTGCTCCTGACTCTATTGTTTTGATTGATCAATAATCTATTTATGCTACATGTTGAATTAGATGAAGTGCAAAAGTAGGACGCATAATATTATCGATAAAAAAAACCTAATTTTTTGGTAAAGGTCTTGATTGAAATGGACATTTATATTTCTAAGCTTTTGTGTGGTTATATACTTGCATATAAGTAATGAGAACATAGGTCTACCAGCATTGAAGATTCTTTTGATTCATGTGGACCAATTTGTCTCTATTACTACCTAAGTTGCTTGCACTCTTTTCTCACAACCAAGAACAAGCAATATATATAGATTATTTTAATTTCTTATTTAATATTTTTAATAAAATTTTTATATATTTTATAGAATTATTTTTAAATTTTAGAAAGTACAGAAAAATTTTATATCGTAAGTCTTATTATTATTTATTTTTAATTTCTTTGGAGATAAAAAAGTAGTCTTTATTTTAAAATAATTTTTGTTTCAAAATTTTTTTTTCAAAAGCACTTTCAAATATTTATATCTAATATAGCAGTTGTTGTTGGTAAATTTTCCATCATCATCCAAATGAATTTTTATGAAATAAATTTTGCGAGAAGAGGGCTTAAAAATTGAGTAGAAAATTTTGAGTTTTGATTATAGTTGAAAATAAGTTAGAAATTGATTTTCTTATTTTATTGTACATAGAGTCTGGAAAAATCGAAATATATTTTTTTGGATCAAATAAATGAATTCCAATTAAACTGATACTCACAATAAACATCATCTTATAATAATTGATTAGACTTAAGACCTAAAAAATTTTAATTTTTTGACAAAATATTTTGTGACCGGTGCCGTTGCAGTGGAGTGATCAATGCTTGGAACGATAGCCCTGCCTCAATCTTGCCACTTCTGAAAGATTTTATTTCGAAGGGTATTCGAGTTTGGGTATACAGGTAAACTTTTTATCTTTCTTCAACTATAGTAAAAATTTTTGCTCATAAGGCAAATCCATATAAATTGATGGCTAAAAATATTGGTGAACTTTGTAATGCAGTGGTGATATTGATGGTAGAGTTCCTGTAACTGGAACCAAATACTCCCTTAATACGTTAAAACTTCCAGTAATCACAAGCTGGCAACCGTGGAGCATCAACGGCGAGGTAATTTTTTTTTTCTACTTATTTTTCATGAAATTAAATCGAACGATCGAAAATTTTTGTTTTTAAATGATTGATTAATTTGGATGTTTGTTTTATTTTTTGTTGGTGTGAAGGTTGGTGGGTATACTACAATCTACCAAGGGAACCTAACGTTTGCCACTGTAAGAGGAGCAGGACATGAAGTTCCAAGTTACCAACCAGCAAGAGCATCTGTGCTTGTAAAATCATTCATTGCAGGGGTGCCTCTTCCTAGCTAGTTGTTGGAATTTGTTTCCAGTTCACACAAAAAATGAAAAGTAATGTTTCTAACTGAAATCAATTGATATAGTTTGATAATGTACCTCTCTGTGTTATGAAATTTTTATGTGCTAGACAGAAAGCATGGTTTGGTTCTCGTGACAAAATTTTCCATATTTCTTGTTTGCTCTCATGCTAATTGAGTTGTATTTAAGGGTGACAATTTTCGACCCGACCCGCAAACTCGATCCGATTTAAAAAAGTCATATTCGAATCAAGTCTTAATCGGATTCAGAACAATCTAAAATTAATCCGTTTAATTCGTATAAATTATTATACAGTATATATTATGTAAAATTAAAAAACAATAGCATAAAATTTAAATTTAAATTATATATATATAATTTTTGTTAATTATACTAATTTAACTAATTTTTACTTAATTTATAATTTTTATCAAAATTAATATATTTCTTTTTAGATATATCATAATTAATAATTTTTATATATTATAGTTAAAATTTTATATTTATAATTTTATTTTAATAATTTTAATTATTAAATAGGTCGATCTGAATTTGACTCGGTTATTAAATAGGTTAGGTTAGGATTAACAATTTTGACCCATATAAATAAATAGATCGGATTAGGATTGAACAATTTTGATCCGATTATTATATGGATCGATCCGAAACTAATCCAAGACAGAGACAACTGAAAGTCTTGAGAAATATCCAACCAAAATCTTGATAAAAAAAAATCTTATTAGTTGTGGAAGTTCAACAACACAACAAAAGTTTAAAGGATTCCTACATTAAGGTTCCTATATTTAACCATAACAAGGTTAATTCACCTAAACACTTCACTACATACCTAGTTATTTAACCTATGGAACTAACGAAAACTTAGTTATATGTATACATTCCATTTGAGAACAATTAAACTTTAATTTGAAAAGAAAAAATATTGAGAGGGAAATGGTTCTCTTGTTTTGTTGCATTGCTTCCATTCTTATTTCTAATAGCTTCTACTCTTCCCTTATGCAAAAGCTTTTGTAGTATTTTTTTGAAACAAAAAATATTTTTATACTATTAAAAAATAAGTTCTATTTATTTTAACTAAAAAAATATTAAAAATAAATAATAAAAAGATTTTATAATATAAATTTTTTTATATTTCTAAATTTTAAAATAAATTTTATAAAATATTATAAAAAATTATTAGAAAATGTAAAATGAAATAGAGGAATAAAAAGCACCCATACTAGTGAGAGGCAAAAGCAAACCGGTGATCTCATATTCAACTATAAGAACCTCCCTCGACGGGTATCTCCGCAACATAATGATCTCTATTTGAATGTCAAAAAGAAACGAAAGAAAAATTCTATGTTTCGGAATTGGATTCTCCAAGAACACATTGACAAGTAGGGTTAACTAAAGGAGAACAAAATCACAAAACTTTCCGGAAAACTAGGGTGCGTTTGGCTTTCTATTTCTCTAACGGTAGTTTTTAATTTTCATTTCATATTTTTTAATATATATTTATAAATATTTAGAATATTTAAAAAATTTTTACGTAATAAAATTTTTTTATTATATATTTTTAGTTTTTTAAAAATAAAACTTATTTTTTAAAAAAAATATATTATTTATTTTTAAAAAATTTTATTGTATAAACAATTTCAAACGCACCTTCTAATGACATGAATTCAATCCGTACGGAGGGGTACATGACCAATTGATGAAAGATTGCCGACTTCTTACTCCCATCTCCATTTAGATGAAAAAGAGTTTCTGGTGTTCTTCCGGAGTCGTGCCCTTCATACGAGTCGATGGAATCAATTTCACAACTCTGCGACTTCAAATTGCCTCCTCAGGGTTTGTTTACGTATCCTTTCAAACTCACTTATATTATAAAATATATTATAAAATTAAAATAAATTATTTTTATTAAAAATTTATTTTATAAAATTTAATTTTAAAATTTACTTATAATATAAAATAATTATAAATATTTATTTTTTATTAAATATTTTTAATTTTATTTTTAAAATTCACTTTAAAAAAAGTGAATTTATATTATAGTAAACACGCCCTAATCAACTATAGAACAAACAAGTTAAGTTGCTTTTTGAGAGTGTTTTTCAGTTCAATTTTTTTAATAAAATTTTATAACTTTTTTTTAAAATTTTAAAAATTATAAAATAATTTACGTCATATTATTATTTTTATAAAAATTAAAAATAAAATATATTTTAATAATTATTAAAATATTATATAATTTTAAAATTTTTATTTTATAAACATTCACTAAAAATTAGACAATAGAAGCGATCCGTATTCGGTTAGACCAATAGCCCTCCGTATTGTCGTTGTGCTTGTTCGTGACTTCATTGTGATACTCTGTAATTGTTACGTGAAATTGTTGAACTGAGTTAGCTGAGGTGAATTTATTTTATCTTTTAGAAAGCAATTACACTTTAAGCATGCTAACTCTTACTCGGTAAATCCATCATACAGGTTATCTAGATTAGTGAGAAACAAATGATTTAAACACCCTTATTAACTTTCTAACTCAACATAGGAAATAAGATAAATAACACCAAAATTAAAGATTTCTTTAAATATACGAAATTTTAATTTCTTCAAAAATAACACTTCAAAAATAAAAATTGAGCTTCAATTTCAACTTACTTTAAACAATAATTCAAATACAAAATTTAAACTTCAATCTCTAAATCTATTTTTAAAAACTAATTTACTCCCGGTCTCCCACTTGAAATACAAAATCAATTCGTCTAGATAGAACCGGAGTTGTTCGACCGGTCTCTCAACTTCAAGTGAAGCACATGTTGGACAAAACTAGTCAAGTTCTCACGAGAAGAGCCACTTTTTTCGACTGCTTTTTGAGCCAATTGCCCAAGTCCCTTTGCCCTTTCTTTAAGCTCTTCCCCTTCATCCATCAGCTTCTTCACTGCCTTCTCTACATCACTGCCCTTCACCTTCACTTCACTGCTATGCACTCCGAACCTCGTCGGCGACTTTACTCCGACAGCAACTCCGATATTAAGCACTTCAACGACCAGCTTCTCATTGATGAATTGCTCGGCAAAGAGGGGCCAAGTGATCAACGGCACACCCGATGTGATCGACTCGAGTGTAGAGTTCCATCCGCAATGCGTCATGAACCCTCCGACGGACGGGTGCGATAATATCATCACCTGCGGCGCCCAGCCTCTTATAACTAGTCCTCTACCGCTTATTCTCTCTTCAAAACTCATCAGCCATTCTTCTAGTGCTTCGTCTTTCTCCTTTGTCTTGATCACCCAGATGAACGGTTTGTTTGATGATTCAAGACCGATACCGATTTCGATGAGTTGAGCTGCTGGTATATCTGCAAGACTTCCGAAACTAACATAGAGAACAGAGTTCGGTTTCATTGAATCAAGCCAGCTTTTACAAGCGAGTTCGTCAATGGCAGCCTTGTTCCCTCTGGCGGCAATGTCTTTTGGATCGCTGTTGTAGAGTGACATCGGTCCGATTGTCCAAACTCTTTTACCGGTTGTCTTCTCATAGAGTTTGCTATATTCTGGCTCCAAGTCGTGAAAGCTGTTCACAATAATTCCGTCAGAGGCGAGCTCACCTTCTCTCATTTCCGCGCGAAACTTCTCTAACCCTGGGACAGCGAAAGAACCTGGCGCTTGCGCCCGTGTGAGTTCAACACGGTGGAGCAATCCAGGGACAACGAAAGCCTCATTCTCATTCTCTGTGTTGGAGTTCTCGTGGACCTTGTGCTCGCGGATGTTGTATAGAGAGAGCGACGAGAAACAGTTCGTGCCGTTGAAGGTAAAACGCGGCACTTCAAGTGCCGCAGCGACTTCCTGCGTCCAAGGGTGCGTCACGTCAGAAATTATGCAGTCCGGCGCAGGCCTTGTCGATCGAAGATTGTTGATCAATGGGTCTTTAAGCATCTTCGTTGCTTCGAAGAATTTCAGCATAAAGTCTCTAGAAGGGAGCGCGTCAAGGTTCTCCGCACCGTCCGGCAATCCCATCTCCACAGAAGGGAAACGGAGGACGAGGAATTTAACTGTCGCACCGGAGTCTTCGATACGAGTAATGATCGGTTTAATACGGGCGGCGTTGAGGGGTGTCGTGACAACGGTAACGAGCACGTTATGGTCGGCGAGAGCTCGAGCCATGTCGATCATTGGAATGGTGTGACCTTGTGCCATGAGAGGAACAACAACAAAATGAGCCTTTAAGTCGTTGTCATTTTTGCCGGAAGAACAATTTGGGAAGACTTGGTTAGTCATTGTTCGAGAATTGTTTCCGAATGAATGAAAAAAGGAAATGTTTGTCTATGGTGTTATGATTAACTGGAGAAAGGGTTTATATACACATTCATGGATGTTGACCGATGAATGGAGTCAATTAGAAGGTGACGCAGGCAAGGACATCACCAGAGGTTGGCTATTTTAATTCGTTTTGTTCACTTCTTTTCGCGAGGACCAGGATTGCGTTAAGAATACTACTCTGTTTCTTGACTTCCCGGCTTGTTTCTATCGAGTGAAACTCCACTTTGTCGTACCAAATTGAAGTTTCGTTAATTTTTTTTTTTTCAATTGTAAATAAAACTGAAAATTTGAATTTTCAATTTTATACGAGTAGAACTCAAATTAGAACAAGTGGAATTTAAATTCCACTATACCTTTTTTTTTAAATTCACTTCCAACCTACTTCAATAATTAATTAAAATATAAAAATTAAATTCTACTTTTAATTTATTTTTTAAAAATTTTATTTTTATTTTTTATTTTTACGTAATTCAGGACATTTGAAACACGTTCTTACTTCAAAACATAAAAAAACAAGAACAGCTCTGTTTCTTGACTTGTGTTTACCAATTTTATCCAATTAAGTGTTTGATACGTCACTTCTAATATTATTCAATATTCTCATGTGATAAATAAAGATAACCTTCCAAAGACATGATGACTAGATTGACTAGATTTCTAAAATGTTTGTGTTAAAAAAAATTTAGTACCATATTATTTATTAATGATCTTAAAATAATATTTATAAAGATTTAAACTCACTTTTTTTATTACTAATTAGTTTTATAAAGAATTCTAAATTTGTCACGTAATATCAGAGCGAGTTTGGCCGAATCAGTTCAAAATATGGGCTAAAACTAACTTATTATCTATATCTATTTAGGGTCTTTATGGTTCGGTTTTTTTTAAGACAAAAATAGCCCGCTTCATTTCAAAACAGGTAGCCTCTTTCATTCAAAAAACAATTGTCCGTTATATTATAGGGCAAATCGTCCATTTCATTTTATGACAGATCGTCCGCTTTATCTAATTCATTACAGAACACGTAGCCCATATCAATTTAATTTATAAAAAAAAAAAAAGCACTGTAGGAGAGCAGGTGTTAAAGAAATATTTAGTTTCATATTACTTATTAATAGTCCTAAATTCGTCACAGTTTGAAATCTCTTTTCAAAAATATTTATTTAACAAAAAAATATTTTTATTTTATTTAAAAATTAAATTTTAGTTTTATGTAAAATAATAATAAATATAATAAATATATAATTTTAATATATTCTCTAACTTTTAAATAAATTTATAAAATATTATACAAAACTTATTGATAACATAAATTAAAAATTAAAAATATTTTTTCATAAAGTACTCTTAAATGCGGTATACGCTCCAAGCAACTAGAATATTTGGAATTATTTAACTAAATTATTTTTAATAAATTTGTTCAAGTAAATTTGATATTTTTGCTAAAAAATAATAAACATATATATACGTATAATTCATATAGAATTTTTATTTCTTTAAATACTATATAAAGTTTTTATATAAAAATTAAATATAAAATAAATATCTATTGATATAGCAGAATATGCTGTTAACGAAAGCATGACATCGGACTCACGAAATGAAATGAAATTTTTTTTGAAATAGAAGATATTTTTATTTTTTTTAAAAATAAGTTATATTTTTTTACTTTCAAAAAAAATAAAAATATGCAATAAAAAGATCTCACTTCATATAATTTTTTTACACTATTTAAATTTTTAAATAAATTTTTTAAATACCTATGAAATATATATTAACAAACGAGAAATAGAGAAAAGTTAAAAAATTGTTTTTGATAAGCAGTGCCAAACACAGATATCGACAAGTTACACAGACCATTTAAATTACTTAATAAAATACTTTCATAGCAATGTTTTTAAATTTATTAAAACAAATTATATGTTTAATTTAAAAATAAAAAATAACTTTTTAATAGAAAATTTGATAAATTATTTTCAAATAAAAGTGGAGTTTACGACCTACTAAGGTAGAGACAATTTTGATATGGCTAGAGACACAAGATACCTTTTGCTGGCAGATGAATTTTGAAACGGCTCCAGAGGAGAAATCAGGTAGAAATTTCATACTTCCAAGAGACATTCGCAGCGCTTATCAAATTCTTTTCATTCTTCTAAAATTTTATATTTTAAACAATTTTTTATAATATTTTTTATATTTTAAAAAATGTAAAATTTTTATATATTTTCAATTTTTAATGTATAATTTTTATTAAAAAATCAAGCTTTTTTTTAAAAAAAAAATTAATAAGAAAAGCTATTTATCATAATTAATTCCAAATATCTCCTAAAACATATAGAAGGTGTTTAAAAATACTTAAAATAAAAAAGTCTTTCAAAATATAGTTTATTTTGAAACTTTCTACAAACGAACTCAATTTTTTAATTAAAAAAATTTTAATTAAATTATACAATATACAAATTAACTATATTTTGAAAACTATAAAAATTATTTTGAAAATATAAAATTATTTTAAAATAAACATAAACACTGCCGAAAACTCTCTTAATTTAAAATTGCTCAAATGAGTTAGCAAACTTGCTAACTTAAACTTAGGATGTGTTTACTAATTCCTTAAATTTTATTTTTTTAAACCTACTTTAGTATAAAAATGTAAATTTTAAAATAATTATTTGTTATAAAAATATTTATTAATTTATTTTAAACATTTTATTATTAGATATAAAAACTTATTTGTATTAAATAAATTTAATTTTTTAATTTAATTTTTTAACTAATTTTTTAAAAAGTAAATTTACTTCAAGTTAAAGTTAAACACCCTTAGCATGATAGGAACGAGATGATAGCAAGAAAACATTTGAGACTAAAAATCTTAAGGCGGAAAGCACTAAACTGACGAGACAGAATCGGAATTCTCTCTCAACTTCTAGTCAAGCACATGTTTGACCAAATTAGCCAAGTTCACGTGAGAAGAGCCACTTTCTTTGACCGCCCTTTGAGCCATGTCCCCGAGTCTCTTAGCCCTTTCTCTAATCTCATCTCCTCCATCCATTAACTTCTTCACTGCCTTCTCCACATCACTACCCTTCACCTTCACTTCATTACTCTCCACTGCCCACTCCGTCGGCGATTTCACTCCGACCACAACTCCGATATTGAGCACTTCAACTACAAGCTTCTCGTTGATGAATTGTTCGGCAAAGAGGGGCCAAGTGATCATCGGCACACCCGACGAGATCGACTCAAGCGTAGAATTCCATCCGCAATGCGTCATGAACCCTCCGACCGACGGATGCGATAATATCATCACCTGCGGCGCCCAGCCTCTGATCACTAGCCCTCTACCGCGTATTCTCTCTTCGAAACTCTTCAACCATTCTTCTAGTGCTTCATCTTTGGCCTTCGTCTTGATCACCCAGATGAATGGTTTGTCTGATGATTCAAGACCGACACCGATCTCGATGAGTTGAGCTGCTGGTGTATTAGCAAGACTTCCGAAGCTGACGTAGAGAACGGAGTTCGGTTTCATTGAATCAAGCCAGCTTCTACAAGTAAGTTCGTCAATGGCAGTATTGCTCCCTCTCGCAGCGATGTCTTTTGGATCGCTGTTGTAGAGCGACGTCGGACCGATTGTCCAAACTCTTTTACCAGTTGTCTTCTCATAGAGTTTGCTATATTCTGGTTCCAAGTCGTGAAAGCTGTTCACAATAACTCCGTCAGAGGCGAGCTCAGCTTCTCTCATTTCGTCGCGAAGCTTGTCCAATCCTGGCACGTTTAAATAACCTGGCGTTTGCGCCCGTGTGAGTTCGACACGGTGGAGCAATCCAGGGACAACGAAAGCTTCATGCTCAGTTTCCGGGTTGGCGTTCTCGTGGACCTTGTGCTCTGGTATGTAGTACTCACAGAGCGTTGAAAAGCAGCTCTGGCCGTTGAAGATAAAACGCGGCACTTCACATACCGCAGCGACTTCCCGCGTCCACGGGTGCCACACGTCAGAGATGATGCAGTCCGGAGCAGGTCTTGTGGATCGAAGATGGTTGATCAATGGTTCTTTAAGCATCTTCGTTCCTTCGAAGAATTTCATCATAAAGTCTCTAGAAGGTAGCGTGTCAGCGTTCTCAGAACCGTCGGGCAATCCCACCTCCACACAAGGGAACCGGAGGACGAGGAATTGAACTGTCGCACCAGAGTCTTCGAGACGAGTAATGATTGGTTTCATAAGGGCGGCGTTGACGGGTGTCGTGACAACTGTAACGAGCACGTTACGGTCGGCGAGAGCTCGAGCCATGTCGATCATCGGAATGGTGTGACCTTGTGCCATGAGAGGGACAAGTACAAAATGAGCCTTCGGCTCCTTGTCGTTTTCGCCGGAAGAATGATTTATATCTGTGAAGATTTGGTTAGCCATTGTGGCTGCTGTAGAGAGAATGAATGAATGAGTAGGAAAGGTTGCAAGAAGATTTGAGAAAGGCTGATGTATGTTTGTCAATGGAGTCAAGGGAAGTGAGTTCCCAAGCTAGCAAAGTCATAGTTGGCGGCCTGGGCATTTTGGTCTGGCTTGAGACAGAATACACCTATGCTGACATATTAATTTTATAATGTCCATAGATACAATTCTATTATAAAATCGAAGGCGGCATGAACGTTGGGAGATTATGGAAGAAAACCTTACGCTAAAATATTATATAAGCCAAAAAGTGCAAACTTATTGCGAAGGAATAGTTTAGTGGTTTCCTCTCAACTCAAAACTTTCTATGAAGACTGCAACTTTGAAAATGAAGGAGCCATTTACAAATACAAAGCTCAAGCAAACAATATTAGGGATGTTTGGAATTGGTTATTGAAAATTTTTTTTTGAAAGAAAGGTATTTTAAAATTTTAAAGAAAATTAGTTCTAATATTCTTTTATCTAAATAATAATAATAAATTTCATGACGTAGATTTATTTTATATTTTTTAAATTTTTTAAAATGTTTTTAAGAATATTTTATAAAATTTATTAAAAAATATAAAATAAAAAATTATAATAAAAAAGAAAATATAAGAACCTTTAGTGAATTTTTATTTTATTTTTTGTTTTTATATTTATATTATATAATAAAATATTTAAATATTTAAAAAAATTTGTAAACTTGAAAATTATAAAAATTTTATATTTAAGATTTTATTATTTATTATATTATTTAAGTGCAAAAATATGTAGCATATTTTTTAGAATATATTTTGTTTAAAAAATTTTATTTCATAAACATTTTTAAACATTCGCTACAAAAACTACAAATTTGAAAAAAAAAAAAAGAGACATTTAGAAATACAAAGCTCAAGCAAACAATAAGAATTGTTCGTGTTATATGGAAGTCTTATTTATATCGGAGTATGTTAACAAATTGAGACAGCATTAGAAGTGTTCTTTCTCAACTTAGCCAATTTTTAATGAGAAAAACCACTTTCTCAATTTGCCCAAGTCTCCAAGGCCTTTCTCTTTTTCATGCCTTCTTCGTGTCACTGCGAGAGCAGCAGGACATAAAGTCCCGCGAGTAATTAACCAGCAAGAGGTAACACCTGATCTTTTACAATGTTTCCACGCAGGAAATTAATATCAAAACTTGTTAAGGCAAAAAGTACTAAAACTACTCCAAAATCAATTAGTCGAGACAGAATCGAAATCATTCTGCTCTTTCATGTTTCAACTTCAAGTCAAGCACATGTTGGACCAAATTAGCCAAGTTCTCGTGAGAAGAGCCACTTTCATCGACTGCCTTTTGAGCCATTTTTCCTGAGTCTTTAAAAGAACGTCGTAAGAGTACTTATAAAATAAAATTTTTTAAAATAAAAAATATTTTTATTTTTAAAAAATAATAAAAATATGTAATAAAAAAATTTTATTTTATAAAATTTTTTATATTTTTTAAATTTTTAAATAATTTTTTTATATTTATAAAATATATATTAAAAAATATAAAATAAAATAATAAGTTGATAAACAGCGTATTCCGCCAAACGCTCCCTTAGCCCTTTCTCTAATCTCTTCCCCTTCATCCATTAACTTCTTCACTGCATTCTCCACATCACTACCCTTCACTTTCACTTCACTGCTCTTCAGTCCTCACCTCGTCGGCGACTTTACTCCGACAGCAACTCCGATATTAAGCACTTCAACGACCAGCTTCTCATTGATGAATTGTTCTGCGAAGAGGGGCCAAGTGATCATCGGGACACCCGATGAGATCGATTCAAGCGCAGAGTTCCATCCGCAATGCGTCATGAACCCTTCGACGGAAGGGTGCGATAAGATCATCACCTGCGGCGCCCAGCCTCTGATAACTAGCCCTCTACCGCGTATTCTCTCTTCGAAACTCTTCAACCATTCTTCCAATGCTTCATCTTTGGCCTTCGTCTTGATCACCCAGATGAACGGTTTGTTTGATGATTCAAGACCGACTCCAATCTCGATGAGCTGAGAAGCTGGTATATTTGCAAGACTTCCGAAGCTAACATAGAGAACGGAGTTCGGTTTAATTGAATCAAGCCAGCTTTTACAAGCGAGTTCGTCAATGGCAGCATTGCTCCCTCTCGCGGCAATGTCTTTTGGATCGTTGTTGTAGAGTGACATCGGTCCGATTGTCCAAACTCTTTTACCAGTTGTCTTCTCATAGAGTTTGCTGTATTCTGGCTCTAAGTCGTGAAAGCTGTTCACAATAATTCCGTCAGACGCGAGCTCAGCTTCTCTCATTTCCTCGCGAAACTTCTCCAACCCTGGCACGCCGAAAGCAACTGGCGCTTGCGCCCGTGTGAGTTCAATGCGGTGAGCAATCCAGGGACAACAATAGTCTCATTCTCATTTTCCGGGTGGCGTTCTCGTGGACCTTGTGCTCGCGGAAGTTGTACTGAGAGAGCGACGAAAAGCAGTTCATGCCGTTGAAGATAAAACGCGGCACTTCACATACCGCAGCGACTTCCTGCGTCCACGGGTGCGTCACGTCAGAGATGATGCAGTCCGGCGCAGGCCTTGTTGATCGAAGATGGTTGATCAAGCATCTTCGTTGCTTCAAAGAATTTCACCATAGAGTCTCTAGAAGGGAGTGTGTCAAGGTTCTCAGAACCTTCGGGCAATCCCACCTCCACAGAAGGGAACCGGAGGACGACGAACTTAACTGTCGCACCGGATTCATCGACACGATTAATGATCGGTTTGATACGGTCGGCGTTGAGGGGTGTCGTGACAACGGTAACGAGCACGTTACGGTCGGCGAGAGCTCGAGCCATGTCGATCATTGGAATGGTATGACCTTGTGCCATGAGCGGGACAAGAACAAAATGAGCCTTTGGCTCCTTTTCGTTTTTGCCCGAAGAAACCATTGTGGTTGTTGACTTGTTGTAGAGAGAATGAACAAATTGGGATTATGATTAACGGAGTAAAGATTCATATATAAATTTATGGATGATAATTAATGAATGTATTATTAATTTTCACAAGCTAGTCAAGTCATACTTGGCGGGTTCCAATTTTTGTTCTGGCTTGAGACACACAACACACTTTGCTGGCAGATGAATTTCGAAAATCCAGAAAAGTCGATCACATAGCGCTGTCTGGGATTACTTATAAAATAATTGTTGTTAAAATATAAATTATTTTATTTTATTTAAAAATTAGTTTTATATTTGTATAATTAAAATTAAGTAATAATAAAATTATGTATAATTTTTTAATTTTTTTAATTTTTAAATAAATTTTCTAATATATTATAAAAAATTTATTGAAAATATGAACGAGTGAAATGGAGCGGAACGCTCTGCCAAATATTGTATAAGATGGTGTTTCGAAGTGATATTAACTTCTAAAGTATGTTTGTAAAACTAAAAAATATATAAAATGTTATGTTCTAAAAACTTTTAATTAATTTTTTACATAAAAAAAGTAGAATATATATTTTAAAATTTTTCAGATATATCTTAAAAAGCCTTCCTAAAGTTGCGTTTAGTAGTGCATATCAAAAATCGCTTTTCAACTTTTTTTTATTTTACATTTTTTAATATATATTTTATAAATATTTAAAAAATTTATTTAAAAATTTAGATAGTGTAAAACAATTTTACGTAATAAAATTTTTTTATTACATATTTTAATTATTTTTTAGAAGTAAAAAAATAAAGCTTATTTTCATAAAAAAAAAAATATCTTTTATTTTAAAAAAATTCTATTTTATAAACAATCACAAACTCAACTTAAGTATTTCCAAAATAAACTTGAAATCGGTGGAAGTTTTAACCTTCAGCTCACTTTCCAAATAAAATAAACACAACGTAAACTCAATTTTCTGGCCAAATATTCACTTTCGAAATTTAAAACTAAAAATTTCATTTCTAAATTCAAAAATAAATATAAAATTTACTTTTTATCAAATTTATTTTTATCAAACTCATTTTTCCACAAGTGAGTTTAATGCTTAGTAAAATGCCAAAAAGAAAACAGGTTGATCGCGTGAATAACAAGACTGTTATATTCCCTGACACTGAAAATGAATATGAAACACTCCATAAGACCCAATATTGTGAGTAAATCAGAAATTTCAGCATATGATATGTGGGAGATTATGGAAGAAGACCTTACGCTAAAATATCATATAAGGGCAAAAAGCAGAAAAGTCTTGCAAAGAAATAGTAACTTTGCTTCTTCTCAACTCAAAACTTTCTATGAAGACTACAGCTTAGAAAATATAGAGGCATTTACAAATACAAAGCTCAAGTAAACATTAGCAATTCATCGTGTTAATGTGAAAGCCTTATTTAGATCTGAGTATTTTAGTAAGTCGAGACAGAATCATAAGTGTTCTTCTTTCTCTACTTCAAATCAAGTACAATTTGGACCGAGTAGCCAAGTTCATCATGAGAAGAACCACTTTCTTTGGCTGCCCTTTGAGCCATTTCCCCAAGTCTCTTAGCCCTTTCCCTAATCTCTTTCCCTTCATCCATCAACTAACTTCACTGACTTCCCACATCACTGCCCTTCACCTCCACTCACTGCTCTCCACTCCCCACCTCGCCGGTGACTTCACACAGATTGCAACTGCATGAAAGAAATTGGTGCTTCATAGCTTTAGCTTCTTCGTACATTGCACACTTATTAGTCTTTAGCACGAGTTGTTTATATCAGAAATAGTTGCATAGAATCTAAGGCATCAGTAGCTAGTAACAGCAAATGAAGCTAAATCTGAGTAGAATTAGAAGCACAATATGCACCGAACAGCAGAATCAGTGACTACTACCTTTGTATGCACCTTAAATGGCCTCAATAACTTCAATTAGGCGTACAACTTTTTAAAAAAGAATCTTTCGATGATCTCAAATATCAAGTTGCTAGTATACTCTTTAAGTATTATGAGAAAAAGATGTAGCAATTCTCGATCCAATCAACAGTACAAGAAGCTGTCTACCATGACAATTCAACTACCTAAGTAACTATGGCGCACGTTCTCACTGAAAGAGAGGATAGGATATACATGGACAAGGGATGGCATTTTGACTCAAGCAGAAAAAAGCAGCATGATATATACAAGTAGCATCCTAATCACTTTTTCACATCCAAAACCACAGTAATATGCATTTTTTTCAAGAAAATTAACACGAGGAAAGTATAGGCCTCAAGTAAGAGGTCCTCTCTCAAAGCTGCTCTCGTGAGACTAAAGTGTAGGTACTCCCTCACGTATCTTGTATAGGTTTTCCATCCCTTTGCAACTTATCCCGATTTTCTGACTCAGTTTCACCCTGCCCACGACCAACGTTTCCAATCAAACTCCCAAAGACCTCTAATAGGTTCTGTTGTTCTTGCAATTTCAACAACTGCATCCTATAGGGTATAAGTATATTTCTCAATCCTGCAATCCAGGTTAAGAACATCTTATCAGTAACATGTTTTCAAAAGAACTACATAAAGAGCACTTTGGAGAAGTAAAAGCTCATGCAAGTCTGCAACAAACATAACCTATTGCAAAACAAAGACAGTGCAGCAGAGGTTGTCGCAGAAAAAGACAACCAAGAGACTTTCGACTTATGCAACATTCTGTAAGGCATATTGTAGCATGAAGTACACGAAAGAACAGCACACAGAAAAATTCAAAGCATATATGGTTCTACAAAGAACCAACTAACGCAACACAATGCAGACCCAATAATTCTACTCATGCAACAACAAACACCATGCACAGATAAACATTTCGCAAGAAATGAAGGGGATCCATGCTCACCAACAATGCACATTGATCGGTATAGAACAGCAGCATGTGGATCACCCTTGGTAGCCATCCTAGGCTTTTCAAGACACTCCAAGAACTCAAGGTCAGCCTGTAAGAGCTTGGCCTGATCATCAGTATCATAGCCAATGTCATGGCAATAGCAGCAGAAATCGAGCCAATCAATAGGCCTGCGATCCCACAGCATGGATCCACCATCCCTGCCACTCGACCAATTCGGCCCGCAGTAGTGCCCATAACGTGGGAACAACTGCGACAAAAATGCCCGAACACCACTATGCCACGGGACTTTGGCAACATAAGGCCTAAACCTAGTGACCGATCTCTTGACCTCTCGAATTTCCGAACTTGAAATTTCCTTTGAAGTTTGTGTTACTGATTGCAACGGGGATGGTGGCCATGATGGAAGTACAGGTGTGAGTGAAAGAGTTAACCAGCGACTTATTTCCAATAACGCGCTTTTGCCCGGCAATTCTTGCTTCACCATTACTGCTGGAACCAAATATTTGAATGTCAGCGAGATTTTACGAGTAAATTCTGCAACAACACTCATGGAATCGCTTCTAGAATCAGGACTTGAAACTGATCGAGTGAATTCCTCAAACGCACTTCTGTGATTAGAATCCGAAGAAAATTGAGCCACTGATTCTTCTAACTCTCTGTTGCTTCTAGAATCTGGTTGTTCTTTAGCAGCAGAACAACTTCTGGAAGCAATTCTAGAAGAACAAGAAGAAGAAGAGAACGGTATTGAAACCCAACGAGCGACTCTGGAAGCGGAAGCAGCAGCAGCGGTTGTTGTTATTGAAGGCAAACTTGTAACGAATCGGAGATCGATTGATGAAGGAGACCACCACCACAAAGGTTTTGCTGCTCCACCACCGTTCATGTCGCCTTCTCCTTTGTCGCTGCCGCCGGAATTCTAATCTTCTGGCCGGATCGATCTTCTGAATCTAGAGAATAACCAAATAATTTTTCTCCGAAGAAGAATCGAGAAAATTTTGGATTGTTCAAATTGTTAGAATTTCATTTTTATGAAGGGAGAGAAGCGCCATTTGGTTTAGTGGGGCCCGTTCTATCTAATCGATTAAATCTAAAAGGAAGAGTGGTCGCAGTGGTGGTGGCGGTGGCGGACCACCGCCGTTCGACCGCCGCGAGCCGGACGATTCAGGATAACTTGATTCGTGTTTGTCTACAGTTCGGATGGGCCAGTGCCCAGTGAAATTTTGTGGGCCTGGCTTTTCGGCTTTTTGTTTTGATTTGTTTTGTTTTTCTGAAAACGGCTATTCTTCTTTGGTTTCCAATCAACGTGGATAACCATTACGTGGATATAGTTGTCTTAGTTGCGTTTTGAATTACTTATAAAATAAATTTTTTTTAAAATAAAAATATTTTTATTTTTTTATTTTTAAAAAAATAATAAAAATTTATTATGTAAAATTTTTTTATACTATATAAATTTTTTAAATACTTATAAAATATGTATTAAGAAATATGAAATAAAAAAAATTAAAAAATAGCTTTTAATATGCACTACCAAACCCACTCTTAGATAAAAAATATTCGGGAGTGTTTTTTTTAAATTTTTTGAAATAAAATTACTTAGAGATTTTTAAAAATAAATTATATTTATTACCTCAAAAAATAATAGATAATCTTTCTTGTAATTTTTTGTACTTTTTAAAAATTTTATAAATTATTTCAAAATATTATTGGAAAATTTCTTTTTGAAATAAAATGAGTTGAAAAGTTTAGCGAACTGCATCTAAATTGGATGCTTATCCGGACATTGACTGGATCTTTTTGTTTTCCTTCCTATCATTTTTTTATGATTACCATAATAACAATGTAAGATTATTTAAAGGTAAAATCTCTATTAAAAGTTAAATCAACTCTTATAGAAACTAGATATGGAAAGTCACACAGACGTAATTTTCTGACCCAAAAGAAAATTATTTTCCGATCATTTTCAGTGAAGTAAGCAAGTTTAAATAGAAATTGTTATTCATTATTTGTAATTTGGCAGAACCATTGACACCTATAGGTGCAAAAAAGGACGGGACCAAGCGGGCCGGTCTGCGGCTCAGTCAGTCGGTCCTATTGGCCCGTCCGATTTTGTGAACAGTGACAGAATCGGATCGGCCTGATCCGGTCCTACAGACAGAATGAATTTTATGCCGGTCTGTCCGTCCGAATACTGTTCATATTGACAGTTGATCATATCAATATTGATCTTTGACCATATCAAATTTCAATTAAAAATATTTTTATATTACTAAAAAATAATTTTAATAATAAAATTTTTTTTTTATTTTGAATTAATTTCTAAATTTTATTTTTTATATAAAATAAAAATAAAAATCAGAATAAATAAGCAGCCCGTATCGTGAGAAATGAAATCGGGCCGAATTGGTCCGGCCCGGATGTTTTACTCAGGACGGGCCAGTCCGACCCGCCTATTTTTCAGACACCTACATAAAAATTGATATATTAATATATAATTATATCAAGTTCTTCCACTTTAAAAAGTATTAGGACGTATTTTTTTGCACCACAAATCATACTTTCTAAATTTACTTTTAAATATAAAATAAATAAATAAATTTAAATAATTTTTTATAAAAAAATTTTCTATGTGGAATTTTTTTATATTTTAAAATTTTTTAAATAAATATTTATATATTTATAAAAAGTATATTAAAAAATATAAATTAAAAAAATAAAATCAGCGTTTAAAAAGCGATTTTCTAAACGCACCTTACATATACAAAGCTCTAGTAAACATTAATAATTGTTCGCGTTACATTAAAGCCTTAGAGGGCGTTTGGGATCACGTTTTCCAAACGCTTTTTTTTAATTTTCAATTTTATATTTTTTAATATATATTTTATAAGTATTTAAAAATTTAGAAGGTATAGAAAAATTTTATACAGTGAGATTTTTTATTACATATTTTTATTATTTTTTTAGAAGTAAAAAAAAATTTCAAAAAGAATAAAAATACTCTCCATTTAAAAAAAACTTTATTTTATAAAAACTCCCAAACGCCCCCTTATAAATCTGAATATTTAATAAGTCGAGACAGAATGAGAAGGGTTATTTTTCTTCTACTTAAGTCGAGCACGTTTGGACCAAACTTTCTTTGAACGCCCTTTGAGCCATTAGCTCTTCCGTCAAATTTAAAGTTTTAGGATTGCTTATAAATAAAGCTTTTCTAAAATGGAAGATATTTTTAATTTTTTTTTTTTAAAATGAGTTCTACTTCTAAAAAATTAATAAAAATATTCAATAAAATGATCTCATTACGTAAAATTTTTCTACACTTTCTAAATTTTTAAATAAATTTTCTATATACTTATAAAATATATATTAAAAAATATAAAATGAAAATTTGAAAAAAAGCGTTGGGGAAACGCTCAACCAAACGCCCCTAATTAAAAAGTTCACAAAATTTAAATATAAATTAAACTCTTAATTATAATGTAAAATTATTATATTTCTCTTCTAGTATATTTTAAAAAATATAAACAATAGCAAGACTCATAAAAAAAGTATATATCTTAAAATATTGTAATGACATGGACCTATTTTAAGATATTCAATGAGCAACGTTACACTCGTAATCCATGTATAATTAATTTATATATATCTATTTGTATAATTTTACATATTTTTTTAAATTTGAGCACTATAAAATTTTTTTTTAATTTGATAAGTTTAAAAAATTATCTAGTAAAATTTTTAAGGAGTATTTAGAAGTGCTTATAAAATGACACTTTTCTGAAATAAAAAATATTTTTATTTTTTAAAAAATAAATTCTATTATTTATACTTTAAATATAATAAAAATAAATTTTAAAAAATTTTATTATGTAAAATTTATCTATATTTTAAAAAAATTTAAATAAATATTTAAAATTTATAAAAAATATAAAATTAAAAATTAAAAAATTATTTTTCGAAACGCTAAACCAAACACCCAAAAAGTCAACGAGCACTGTTCTGAAGAACAGCGACGTCAAGCAAAGTCATTGCCATGTTTTAGTTTTCTTCTATTAAACAAAAGTTTATGATTGCATTAAGTTTAATAAATAAGATAAGATTCTAAGAAGGCAAAAGATTAATTTTCTTCTAATAAACAAATCATGATGCGCTGAGATTCAGTTGTTTTTATTTTTTAACTAACTAGTTCTGAATAATTTACTTATTGCTATCATTGTAGTTGCTAATAATTAAATTGTTTATTGCTATAATTATTATTAGTTAAAAAATAATAATAATGGCTTAATCTTAGATGAATCCACTAATTCTCTTGGAAAGATTCTCACAAACATGGTCTATAATTTTGCAATATCAGCCTACTTGTAAGTAATTATTTATTTATGGTCCAGAAATAGCAAGGACTGCATTTAGAGACTGTTTGGCTTTCTATTACAGAAAAATTATTTTATCAATTATTTATTTTATATTTTTTAATAAAATTTTTATAATATTTTATAATTTATTTAAAAATATAAAAAAATTTGATATAGTAAAATTTTTTTGTTACTTATTTTTAATTTTTTAAGTCGAAATAGTTGAGCTCGTTAATTGAAATAGGATAAAAAGTTTTCATTATAGAAAATTTTTTTTCTAAGCACCCCCAAACAGTTTCTTATTCTCCTACATCTTTTGAGAAAATATTATTAACACTTTAGTAGTGGATTACAACATATCTGTTATTTATTAAAACTGTGCGACTTTTTGCGATCACATCATAATTTTAAAAAATTTCCCTACATTTCAGTAACTTTTCAATATAAAATTTGTTATATCTGAGCTTCATGTAGTATTGATATGCATTTATACATATAGACTTGTTTCATAATACTTTTCTAGATCAACATTTGATCAAAATTTTATACGAATGCATTCAAAATTACATTAAATTTGAATAACAAGCAGTTTTGAGTCTTAATGAGTTATGGCTAATAATCGGATCAAATTTAAATCGACATATAAAATACAAATTATTAAAACGAGGTTTATAAAAATCGATTTATAATAACAATAGTTGTAAATTATTAGGTATTATATATTCAAAAAAAAAACCCACAAGCAACATTCTCCTCTAAGTCCTAGATTTATTTGGGTTTCAGATAAACTAGGTTTAATTTAATAAAATTTATAAATTAAATAAAAATTCAAAATATTATGAAATCAAGAAAAATAATATATGACAGCTAAATTCTATATTATTATTTTAAATATCTTCTAACTATTAACTAATATATACTATATAGATGATATACGAATTAAATGGATCAATTTTATATTAATTTGTAACTGAATTCATTAAAATTATCGAATTGATCTCGAGTTAATCTGAAACTAATCGACTCTATTCGAGATCAAATCCGATTTAATTGAATTCGAATTCAAAAAAACTGAAATTATCTTATTTCAAAAATTCTATCGTTTGAGTAATCCCAGCCTTAATCGTGAACCAGCGGTACACTAGAATCGGAGCTCGTCATACGGCCCGCCCGCCTCTGACGCCTGCAAGCCAAGTTTCCATCGTAAAACATTTACATTATCAGACTCCTAAAATGTAATTTAAGAAAACGATTCAATCACATCTTTGTTTGGCATTATTGTTTTATTTAAATAAACAGCGCTACACTCCTGAAGTTCTCTTTTGGAGAATAATTACCTTTCAGCTTCTTAATCCTTTGGATTCATAGGGCGTGTTTTGTTTAAAATTGAATTTAAAGTTATCGAGATTTCAAATTAGACTAAACCTGAATTAATAGCGACAAAAGAGCCTTCAAATGATGCTCAAATAAAAACGAACTGATCAATTTGAAGATTGTTAACAATTCATTTTGAGTTTGATCAAATACACTCCAGTTTTAATCTTAATAATTCATATTTCTTAGTAGTTTCATATTAATTAGGTATTGAAATATATTTTATTATCGTCTAATTATTTTATTTTGGAGATGTATTTTTATAAAAATATAGGTAAACATGTCCGTAGTCGATACTTCATTGTTAAGCAAGTTCCCTCTAATTTGATTTTCCATAATTTTGACTTTATTTCTTTTATATATCTATGCGTGCAATGTCAAATATAAGAAGCCAGATTCTGCAATCTTTCATTTTCTGTAATGTTTTTCTATACATTCCTTGATAACTCCATAAAAACAAATCCCTTCTCTTTCGCAGTCAGGCTCTCCTTGCGCTCTCTCTCTCTCTCTCTCTCTCTCTCTTCATCAGTTTGTTTGTGTTTCCTTCAGTTCTCTCGTTCATAAATCCCTCATCTGTTTCTCCTCCACACGATTTCCTTTCAACTCACTTCAAAACATTCACTCCCTATACTCGTTCTCTCTCTCTCTCTCTCTCGCTATAACACTCCGCTCTCTCACTCCACGCTCTCCATCTCATTTCTGTTTCTCTTCTTCTTCAATTAATCAATCAATCAATGGCGGCAACCGTGCCGCAGAGCAATCTGCTGAGGTCACCATCTCCGAGACTACTAACAACAACAGCTCAGTCGCGGATTTCTCTAACTAGCCGGAGTTTGTTTTTCGGCGGCGGAGGTGGAGGAGGAAGAGAGATTTGTTCTCACCGGAGGCGGATTGTTAAGAGGCGGTCTGAGGGAGCGGGATGTCAGAGGAACTGGTGCTCGAGAGCTGTGCTTGATACTAAACAGCAGCAGCGATTGCTTGCTGATGATGAAGATCATCAGCCGCAGGTAGTTAGTCTCCGGTTGATTTTTGTTCTCTTAATTTCTTTTTTTTTTTTGGAACTCTTTCTTTTTTGTGGTGTTGATTGATTGAGAATGAAATAGGAAAATGGTTATGAGTTATCTTTTTTGTTTGATTGCTGGACATTTTCATCGGCGGCAGGTGACTGCTATAAGAAGGTTGAAGGATTCTGGAGTATTTGATTTTTTGTATCAGATTAAAAGAGCCGGATCACTAACTTCATGGAGGAGTTTGGCGATTAGATTATGGCTTTTCTTTTCTATTGTTATTTGGTTTTCCAGGAAACAGACAATAGGACAATGGTTCTCTTTTTAGAATTTGTCATAGAATGAAGTGGCAGTGTTACATGTTATGGATATGTTCATTCCTTTCCTTTTCTGTGGAGTTAATCTATACCTTAAAAGTTGGACAACTTATTACTTTTGGGAGATTATGGATATTTGGTCCTTATGTTAGATGGAAAACGTCAACATCTGGAAGCTTTTGGGAAGAATGTTTCCTTTTCCTTTAAGAACATAATAGGAACCAAGGTTCTCTCTACAAAATCTTTGTTACATAAGTGGTCTGAAATAAAGACTCGGGTCATTACTTCATTAGGTGTTCAGTTATTGTTCCTGGTTGAGTTTTGGAATTGGAAAATTTCAGTAGAGAATAAATATCGTTTTGTTTCTTTCGATAATTTGCAGGTGTCTAGGCTTGGACCAACATGTTGGGCCTTCAGTCATATCTTGTAGCATATTTTGACATGCTTTTCTCCTAATTTCTAATTTGTAAATTTTTAATTACAGTTGTTTCTTTTTTATATATTACAAAAGGTGGATTTACTTCCAAATTAGTAGCATGTGGATTGAGCTATAGTTTTCTCCAAAAGTCCAAATTATTCATTGTGTTATGTAACATACAAAACTCTTTTGGTTTATTATTAGGTAGCAAATTTGAATGATATCATATCCGAACGAGGAGCTTGTGGAGTTGGTTTCATTGCAAACTTGCAAAATGAAGCATCCCATTCAATCATCACAGATGCACTCACAGCTCTTGGCTGCATGGAACACAGAGGAGGGTGTGGGGCAGATAATGACAGTGGTGATGGAGCTGGACTAATGACTTCTGTTCCCTGGGATCTGTTTAATAATTGGGCAAAGAAACAAGGGCTTGCCTCTTTTGACAAATTCAATACCGGTGTTGGTATGGTTTTTCTTCCAACAGATGAAAACCAGATAAAAGAAGCCAAATCAGGTACTTATAGATTCTATTGAACTCCTTTGATTCTGGATATAGACTTCTTCATTTGTGTGCGCATGAAGTCACATCTGTGCACACACAGTTCCAATTATTAATTTTGCTTGAAATTGGTGAATTGTAAATTGGATGGATTTAATGTCAATACAACTTCTTTTTCTTGTTGGAAATTATTTGCGTATCTGGCTAGAAATGTGTGAAACCCATTTCCAAATTTTTGGCAAACGATCAGTATTCTTACTCGTACAGCAATAATTCCTTGCATCCCACTCTGTTTCTCACACTGTGTTCCACTGGTACCTCTTCTGTTTGATCTGTAATGTGAGTATTTTATGTTAAAGCTAAAGTTAAAGTTAAACTATATACTATTTTGTTGGTTCAGTGGACGCTAGGTGGGATATTGACTAGGGTGCATAGTATTAAACTCTATTTTGCTTTTAATTTAGGAATCTTCCAAGTCATCTGCTTTTGATATCCAGGATGTGTCGATGGTATTTGGAACAATGATTTTGATTCTTGATTACCACTTTAGATTATTGCAAATTTCATATCAGCAAATAATATGGCACCATATGTATGCATTTCTAACGACACTTAACCTCATCCTATTAGTGTATTAAGAAAATTGTGTGGGTGCTTCTTTTACAGTAATCATGAAGGTATTCTCAGAGGAGGGTATTGAGGTCCTTGGATGGAGACCTGTTCCTGTAAACACATCTGTGGTTGGTCGTAATGCAAAAGAAACCATGCCTAACATACAGCAAGTGTTTGTCAAAGTTCCAAAGGAGGAGAATACTGACGATATTGAGAGAGAACTTTACATCTGCCGCAAGCTTATTGAACGAGCAACAAAATCTGAAGTATGGAGTGACAAACTGTATTTCTGCTCTTTGTCAAATCAAACAGTAGTTTATAAGGGCATGCTTCGTTCGGAAGTTTTGAGGCATTTCTATTTGGATCTCCAAAACGATCTGTACAAATCTCCTTTTGCCATATATCATCGAAGATACAGCACAAATACTAGTCCAAGGTGGCCTTTAGCACAACCAATGAGATTGCTTGGCCATAATGGAGAGATAAACACAATACAGGTAATAGATTATTCATTTTGTTGAACATAACTTTTGATCATCTCTTGGTCCCTACATCCTTGTTTCTGTTGAGCATATTATTCTTTCCATATCTAGTTAATGGTTCTTATAGCTTTGTAATCTTTAGGGAAATCTGAACTGGATGCAATCTCGTGAAGCAACACTCAAGTCCCCTGTTTGGCGGGGTCGTGAAGCTGAAATTCGCCCATTTGGTAATTTAAAGGCGTCAGATTCAGCAAACCTTGATAGTGCAGCAGAGGTATGATTTTGAAAATATTGTCGTATTTTTGTTCTTTTGCCTAGAAAATACTCTCTTACGTGTGTTTTCCTTTCTCTAAACCTTGATGGTGCAGCAGAGTATGATTTTGAAAATATTGTCGTGTTTTTGTTGTTTTCATAGAAAATACTCTCTTAGACGTGTTTTTCCTTTCCCTAAGTAGGTGTTACTCAGAAGTGGCCGGAGTCCGGCAGAAGCTCTCATGATTCTTGTTCCAGAGGCATATAAAAATCACCCAACATTGATGATAAAATATCCTGAGGTTATCATAAAATGCTCATGGTGTTACCATATGTTATTTTCCATTTTTTTTCATGAGACACTAGATAAGTTTGCGGCTTTGTTTTTCTGCAGGTTGTTGACTTTTATGATTATTACAAAGGGCAAATGGAGGCATGGGATGGACCAGCCTTACTTCTGTTCAGGTATGTTGAATAGTACAAGAGAACACAGTCATATCTGGAAAATGTTTCTACATATATGTTTTTTTTTGCAAAGATACATTTTTGCTCAAGCACATATCACAATTGTTTTTTCACAAAAATATTCTTAAGAACTTACAGTAAAGCCTTCTATAGATCATTCAAATACTATTATAGTTAGTCCATCTGGTTTTAATGGATTATTTCTATACGAGGCATTTATATTATAATTTTTGCTGGTAGGCATTTCTCATTTTGTCTTTCTTTGTGTGATGTAGTGATGGAAAAACTGTCGGAGCTAGTCTTGATAGAAATGGCCTTCGTCCTGCTCGATACTGGAGAACTGTAGATAATGTTGTCTACGTGGCATCTGAGGTAACTTTCTATTCCTATATAGTCTAGAATAGTAAGTCTTTGATAAACTTTATCTTTGGATAAATTTTTTATAACTGCACAAAGATGAAAAAGGTATTTTACTTTACCATTTTCCGAGTATATACCTAGTTATGGAACACAAAGTGGTTGATTGCTTTTACTGAATTTGCATTTCTGCTGTTATAAACTTCTCTAGAAGTAATTTGAGATTAGAAGCAATTTAGTCCTTGCATCTTGTCAAGTCAGCACTTCTGGCTAAAGAACAGCACTTTCTTTGTCCTCTGTAGGTGGGTGTTTTACCAATGGATGAGTCCAAAGTTGTAATGAAAGGAAGATTAGGTCCAGGAATGATGATAACTGTTGATTTACAGGCTGGTCAGGTTAGTAACTTAGTGAAGTACTTACATTTCCTTTGCACTTTATATCCAGAGCATATCACTTTCTTTCAGCAGAGTACACTTATATGTTGTTACATTATCGCCTTTGTGTGTGATTGGTTAACATTATCAACCAACATTTACAGAAGGCACTCATGTGTCCTCTTATTTGGTGGAGTGCCTAAATGAGTGACCTGGTGCATTTTGATGGCAGCTATTTGTTAAACTTTATGGTTGCGATTTTCCTCTCTCAGATTGCACGCCTTTTTTCTCTTAAAAGTGATTAACTTGCAAAAGGGAGGGTGTGCATGTATAAAACAATAACAATTTTTAGTTACTCCATAAAGATGTCATTGTCTATGTGTAAGGAAAAAAGAGAAAGTCCACAAGAGCATGCAAGGTGCGATCAATATAATGTAACGGCCCAAATATGGTACTGAGATATGGATCAATAAGATGTTGACCTTTCGAAAATCTGTTATAACAAATTGACATGAAAGAGTTATTTTGAGTGACACACTTCAACTCCATCTCAATTGCCATGATTAGATACAATACAGTTGTCATCTGAAGCATTTCTTTTGTTGCCTTCACTAATTAATTCAGTAAAGACATCTGTCATGTTAGAAAATATTTTATTGCTACAACTTAAAATCCTAGTAAATCTGTGTGTTTTCATGGTCATATATGTGCCATTAAATTACACTCAGTTCCAGTAACTCCAATACCCAATTCTCATTTGTGACTCTATCAGCGGAATATCAATCTTGTGGTGCTGTTTGGATATGATAAACTTTCTAGATTGGGTTTCAAGTGCTATGAATGTGCTTGTGGCCTATTTCCCCTACCAATAGTGTCTTCATACATATTAACATGCTACCTGCGATCCAGATTTGTGCGAGGTAGTCTAGAGTTGTACAGGAAGTATCAGTCACTCTTGAGTCCTTCGGTTATCGCAGGCTTGCCATAATTCTTTTGTGTTTATCAGGACAAGACAAATCTGGATCAGCAGTTAGAGTTTATCTTAATCCTTGGACTTTGTTTGAAATTTTTTAAATGGTCAATTTAATTTTAGGATTCCTTTACACTCAGAAACTTTTGATTTCAACTGACAGTAAGTGTCCATAGTAACTTTTAATTTTAAGTCATCTCTTAGATGATATTGGTTATATCTTTACAGTAAGTGTCCATAGTAACATTTTGTTGCACCTTACTATGACATATTCAGATAATTGAAGTAACTTTTTGTTGGTTGCTGTGCATATTACTAGATTTAGCAAGCTTGGTTTGGACACAGTCCCATGTCAATGAATTACGACTTTGCCACGTATGCTGCACTTAAAATGTTTGTTAGATGTCTGTGTTGTTCGATCTCAGTTCCTTTAGAAAAAAACTTGAATGTAGACCATCAAGTGTAGGTGATATGAAATTGCAGTTATATTGGCAATTTATCAACTGCATCAATATGCTTTTATTTTATGGTCAATGCTTACCTTTTTGTCCTTGTAGGTTCTTGAGAATACTGAAGTTAAGAAAAGTGTGGCAACATTGAATCCTTATGGAAAATGGCTGTCTGAAAATATGCGGACATTAAAGCCTGCAAATTTCCTTCCAACTGTTGTTATGGACAATGAAACTATACTCAGACACCAACAGTAAGTATCGTCCTCTAAAGTTCCTTTTATGTTGGGTTGTTCCTCTCTTATTTGTTTCCCATTATAGCTTTCTAGGAAATTTTAACATTCTTATTCACATATGCTTTTGATTTACTAACAGTAATATTTGCTTTTGTTTGAATTAGGGCGTTTGGCTACTCAAGTGAAGATGTGCAAATGGTTATTGAAAGTATGGCTTCACAAGGAAAGGAACCAACATTTTGCATGGGAGATGATATTCCCTTGGCAGTTTTATCTCAAAGGCCACATATGATCTATGACTATTTTAAGCAACGTTTTGCCCAGGTTTGCTACCATTTCAAGTTATAACTACTTTTGAAGTTACTGAGTTTCAGAATTTCCCTATGACTATGCGGTATATGGACATCTTTCTAAACTTCTGTATTTCATTGCACTAGCAACTCTTTACTAATCATCGACTCATTCTTTTAGGTCACAAACCCAGCTATTGATCCCCTCAGAGAAGGCTTGGTAATGTCTCTTGAGATTAGTATTGGTAAACGCAGAAATATCTTGGAGATTGGGCCTCAAAATGCTTCACAGGTTTGTGTTAATTTTGTCAACTAATGATATGTCGGTTATCATGATCTGACTTTGGGTCTAGTGTCATCTGCATTTCCGCTAAAATAACATTGTGTATTGGAACTAAATACTTCTACTTTTGTTATTATTTCATCATGATGTTTGTATTGGCACATATGTGATTGTAATAATTGGAAGTTCTTCATACATGTCTTTCTCAAAATATGTGCATTTATGGCTTATTATGTTGTATGGTGAAGTTGGGTCTTATATGTCAATGGTCATTATGAACAAAAAACTGCTTGTACTTTTCATGGCTATGCCTGAGGGAGGCACGTGAAGGGGCATAAGTGAGACCGACTAGTTGGAGCGTGGTTATCAAAACTGTAAATTGGTATACCATAAGCCCTGTTTATGCCAAGCAGCACATAGCATGTGGGGTTACGTCTAGATAAAACACCATTTCATAAGTATGCGGAGGAGCCCAAACATTTTTTGGATCCTCATTTGCACCTCGGTTGGTCCATCAGGTCTATTTCTAGGGACAGACTGATTTATTTAACACCTTTGAGCATGCTTTTTTACTTTTCATGATAGATAAGATAATTGATCTGCTCTTATTACTATGCTTGCAAATCCTCCACAGCCCTGCATTCCCAATGTTGAATATGGTACATCTCTATTTCTATAATCGTCGAGAAAAAGTATTTACTTGGAGTTTGTTTGGTAAGAGATCCTTAGAGTTAACAGTGTATCTTAGGAACTTGTTATGTCATGCTATCTTATTAGTAATTTTAGTATATATGGGGAAAAAGAGTGCACATATGAAGTTAGAAGTTCTTTAGTTCTTTAGATTTTACATTTGAGACATTCAGGTACACAATTGATACGTCATTATAAAAAATGGAATTACTGAATGGAGTTTTATTGTCCTATACAAACAGTGTCTTTCTCATCTGTTAAAACATTTTGCAAACGTAATTCTTGTAATTTCTCAGTCTGTGTTTGCATCCATCTATGCTCTTTGCAGGTTATTCTGCCAAGCCCTGTGTTGAATGAAGGAGAGCTTGATGTGTTAATGAAAGATTCCCACCTAAAACCGCAGAAACTGCGAACATTTTTTGACATTAGGATGGGATTGGACAGTTCATTAGAAAGAACTTTGAAGCAGCTGTGTGAAGCTGCAGATGAGGCTGTTCGTAATGGGGCCCAACTTCTTGTTCTTTCTGACCGTTCTGAAGAGCTGGTATGTAGAAGTCCTCATCCTTAATGGTTTATTAATTAAGTCATATTGTCTGATTTTTCATTCTCTAATTGAGTCTGCCGGTCATGAATGTGATTACCAAGTGTCGACTGCAGAATCTAATATTGTAACTGATAAACACATAATAATCTTGAAATATTAACAATTACTGAGGAAGCCAGTAAAGAATATGGAGTGGTGGGCAGCACAGCATGCAGAACACTGTGCTAAGAGGAAGGAATGGCCCATATTCTGATTAAAAAGTGGATCCTGCTGATCAGCTAGAGGATTTAGTGGACAGAAAGTTTTTTATTGGGAAAAATGAAAGTCTCCTGGTGAGGGTTTGATGATAGGGCCATGAGAAAAGGCTCCTAACCTAACAAATTTGGATATCTAGGATACGTTACTTGTGACAATCTTGGTCTGAAGCTAGTCAGTTCAGATGACGAACCGAACCTGACATAGTAATATAAGTTCATGCAAACCTATGATCAGATCTGATAATTCTAGTAACAGTGGTATCCTTTATGGCCATCGACTCCTTTACAAGATCTTAAGTTTGGATTATAAAGCAACTTATATAAACAGTAAGGCATAAAACAAAAAATAGATAACTGAAAGCAGTTAGCATAAAGGTAGTTTGACAGTCTTATATAAACGATATTGGGTACTAGAAGGTGTATTATCTGATGCCAATCTTACTCTTTTGTGCTTAAATTATTTTCAGGAGCCAACTCGTCCTGCAATTCCTATACTTTTGGCTGTAGGCGCTGTTCATCAGCATCTCATCCAAAATGGCTTGAGAATGTCAGCATCTATTGTTGCTGAAACTGCACAGTGTTTCAGTACTCATCATTTCGCGTGCTTAATTGGATATGGAGCTAGGTATGTTACAACTTTGCATTCAACTCTTAATATTGCAGATGTTCTTTGTTGCTTGAGATGTTCATTCTCTTGGTCATGATGAGTAGTACTTGTTCTACTTCGGTCATGAGTTCTATGAGTTGTTATCTGATAAAAGCTAATCTCCATCATTGTTATTAAATTGTAATGTAAAATCTAATGTAAAATCTACTCTCTTTCCCAATTTTTCTCACTCAGAATTTCCTTGCAATATGTTGGAGTTGCATTATTCATTTCTCACCTATCCAATATCGAGGACAAAGTTAAATGTCTTATTCAACATCCAAATTTTTGCTCTCTTTTGTACAGTGCGGTGTGCCCATATTTGGCTTTTGAAACATGCCGGCAGTGGAGGTTGAGCACAAAAACTGTAAATTTAATGCGAACCGGAAAGATGCCGACTGTGACTATCGAGCAGGCTCAGAGGAACTACACCAAGGTATATATTTGCATCTATTTTTTTTTTGGTTGAACTTCAGAGTATTTTGAAGAGTATGACGTGTTGTCTAAGTCTCAGTTTACTTTAAAGTGTTCTATTAGTAAGACGAATTGATTGATTGTTGTTGATGAGGTTACTAGTGATTTCAGATTCAATGGTCTTATAGTATTTTGCTTCATGTTCCTTTTCCAAGATGGCTCATCTTTGCAGTAGATTACATTTCATAGTGATGCTGCTAAATTTGCACAATCTCATATATAAACTGAATCAGGTGAAGATTTTGTTTTAGGAAACCTACTACTTTCATCCAAGAAGGCACAAAGAACAGCACTATAGCTCCATGCATAGTTCTTGAAAATTATATGATTTGTGAGAAAATTAATTATAAGCTTCTATCCCTTTGGGCTTTTCTTGGTCGTTTCGGCTTGTAATTGATGCAACACATCACATCTTCTAAAATTGCTAGAAGTTGCAAGATTACATCTTCTCACCTGCCATCTCTGCACCTTATCAAACATGTTTCTCTCATAATGCCCTCAGTTGGAACGAGAATGACTTTTTTGAGTACACTACTTTATTTGTTTTAAACTTTCTGGATGTTTATGCATCTCTCTGCATCCTTGTTGTCACCATTTCTCGTCACTTAAAATGCTGTTTGCTTGTAGGTGAAAGCATTACAACTATGTCCTAGCGCTAGTTTGTGTTGTCATAGATAGAATTTCTTTTGATTAGTGATAATGACCACTGGATAGGTATTTCATGTTTTAAGCTGCAGTAAGTATGCTGATATTCTTACATTAACTGGCCTTAGAATAGACAGTTTAAAGTGAGCTAATCATTTGGAGTTGAGTAAATTATAATCCCTCTTCTAGACCAGTTAATCTAATGCAAATATAGGTCTGAGAGTAAGGTCCTACAGAGTTCATATCTGTAGGAAGCCCACGCATATCTGCGTCTGTTTATATTTTTTTGTTATGTAATCTGATTCTTCAATTTTTGTCTAGGCTGTGAAAGCTGGCATTCTCAAGATTCTTTCCAAGATGGGCATCTCTCTTCTTTCTAGGTTTGTATGTCATCACTGGATCTTATGTAGAGCAGTTCCTACTATACTTAACTAGTTATTTGCTTATATGAAATATCATGTTCTTGATGACTTTGTCCTTAAATATCTCCTTCATGTAGCTATTGTGGAGCACAAATTTTTGAGATTTATGGCTTGGGTCAGGATGTTGTGGATCTTGCATTCTGTGGAAGCATATCGAGGATTGGTGGACTGACTCTAGATGAGGTATGTTTGAAGAAATTTGGAATCTTGGGCTTCAGTTCAATTTTTCTTTAGACAATTAAACAAATATGTTGTTGTCGCATTTTGTTGTGATGTGATTGAATGCTATCTATCTGATCCTGCATTTTGCTGACACAAAGTTCTCTTTTGTAGTTGGCAAGAGAAACATTGTCATTTTGGGTGAAAGCCTTCTCTGAGGATACAGCCAAGAGGCTAGAGAATTTTGGGTTCATTCAATTTAGACCTGGAGGTAATGTCATTCATTCTGGTCACATGATATGAGAAAACAGGTTTAGTTTGTGTAAATGAAGCTACAGGAAGCTCTGTTGATATTTATAAATATTGGCACAAGCTTCCCTATCCAAATAGATGTACATCTTTTTTTCTCGCTTCTTTGTAGCTGTGCTCTGTGACTATTGCCTCTGAAGCCTGTGTTTCAACATGCACAATAGTATGGTTAGAGCAGGATTTCATAGTGCTTGCTGGATGTGGATGTGACATGAAACTGAAGTTCAATAGATGTTGTTTCTCTATATTTACCTTTGCTGGATAGTCTAAAGTAGCTCAAAGTTGCTTTCATAAAATAAGATACTTATTTCTGTAATTTATGCGATCTTTTAGTACAAGTAATTTAAGTGATATTGATTAATATTGTGACTTTTAGGTGAATACCATGGTAACAATCCTGAGATGTCCAAGTTGCTTCATAAAGCAGTTCGTGAAAAGAGTGAAAATGCTTATGCTATCTACCAACAGCATCTTGCCAACAGACCTGTCAATGTAAGTCCTACCTATAGATGGAAGACTAATGACGATGAACTATGTCATTCTTAATTTTGTTGTCTTATCATAGGTGCCGCGTGATCTCATTGAATTTAAAAGTGACCGGCCTCCAATCCCTGTGGGAAGAGTTGAACCAGCATCATCAATTGTTCAACGGTTTTGCACTGGTGGAATGTCACTTGGAGCCATTTCTAGAGAAACACATGAAGCAATTGCAATTGCAATGAATAGACTCGGTGGTAAATCAAATTCTGGGGAAGGTGGTGAGGTATGTCTATTCTTTATCTGTTCATATCCTTCTCAGCCTTAGTTGGGTCATAATAATTTTTCTTTTTTATTTTTTATTTTTATCAGGATCCTATTAGGTGGAGCCCTCTTACAGATGTAGTCGATGGCTATTCACCAACACTTCCTCACCTGAAGGGTCTTCAAAATGGTGACACGGCTACCAGTGCTATTAAACAGGTTTGGCCATACTTCCAAATCAGACTTTATCACTTTGGCCAATATGCTAGTGGAGACTTTGATTTTTTCAGCCAAAAAAATATTTCTTTGCTCCTTTTCGTTGGAGGTTTTGTTATACGCCTAAAATATGTTAAGTCTATTGGAAACGTTCTGTGTTTGAAGTGTTTGTCTATGCATGTTACATGATAAAATGCAAGTAGTCACATGGATGGAAGAATTAATCTTCTATTATATGAAATGGCATAATGTCGATTTGCTTTTTACTTTTCTCAGGTTGCCTCTGGGCGTTTTGGTGTTACGCCCACATTTTTAGCCAATGCTGACCAATTGGAAATAAAAATTGCACAAGGTGCAAAACCTGGAGAAGGTGGTCAATTGCCAGGGAAGAAAGTTAGTGCATATATTGCAAGACTCAGAAACTCAAAACCTGGGGTCCCGCTAATATCTCCACCACCTCATCATGATATTTATTCAATTGAGGATCTTGCCCAATTAATTTATGACCTCCATCAGGTAGAAAAACTTCTGCTATAGACATGACAATATGTGCATGACATGAATGATACCACCTTTCTGCAATGTGTTCTAGTATTTGCCTGCGTATATATAATATTAAGTACTTTGTTAATAGGTAAATCCCAGGGCAAAGGTCTCTGTCAAACTTGTGGCTGAAGCAGGGATTGGCACTGTAGCTTCTGGTGTTGCTAAAGGCAATGCCGATATCATACAGGTTCTATTTTTTAATTTCTTTTGTTTCCCTCCCGTATTTGCTTTCCTACTAATTGGATGATAACATTGAGACTGCAACTTCATGTATACTTTGATATGGGCTTGATCATTTTAAATAACTAAAAATTGTCTATGGTGAAAGTGTTTTTGGGAAATGCAATGGAATTATTTTAATCTTAAACTCAACCAGTTCCATAAACATTTGCAGCTTCATTCTAGAATCCTGCCTCTGTCTGTTGTTTCCTCAGAGTCATTCTTTAGAGGCTTACTGATTCTAGGTTGGCTTGTCGTCTTGAAAGGGAGTCAAATTTAATCTTTGTGCCCTCTCTAATAAATAAATGATGTAGAATCTCAAGATGGAACTGCTGCATTTACTGTTTTCTTTTCAAGCTCTTATGAGCATTAAGCTTGATTCTTTCACACCACCTTCAGTTCATTGGGATGAATGATGATTTAGGAGCTTCCATAGCTTCTAATATCGTGGAAACCTAATGATTCAGTTCTTGTTGCATTTTCTTCTTTTTACTTTTTCCTTTTTTGCATTGGAGGAACTAAGCACTATGGGCTAAATATTTCACTAAAAAGTATATATTAATGCAGTATGCCTGACTGTTGGTCGATTTAGAAATGTATATCAGGAAGCTTTTCAGCAAAACTTTCCAAATATTACTAAAAGCAAGATTTGATCTTTATTTCTTCAAACTTGCGCAAAATGCTAGGTGTTTATAATTCCATGCTGTCAATGCATTGAATGATTTCTGTTCTTGCCTCCTGGTTAACTAATGACTAGAACCCAATTTACCAAGCTCTTGTTTGTTCTGACAGCCTCTTACTAACCATTAGCAGTCATTAGCAGTCAGTGGCTACCGCTTGTCAATGTTGATACTATTAAAAGTGATTGTTCAATCTCTAAAGATAGGGTCTCAAGAATTGAATGTTGCCAGTGTCTAGTAGTTTGTGAATCTGGTGGTCTTAAGTTTTATTCTTGCTTCCATTAGTAATAATTCTGCCAATGCAAGTGTAAATAGTAGAAGCCACCATCTTAGTCCAGTGATTGTATCTTTTCTTAATGATTTTCTAAGTGTGATGCCATTTTCGTATACTCACGCACGTCAAAGTGTATTTACAGATCTCTGGACATGATGGCGGAACTGGAGCAAGCCCTATAAGCTCTATTAAGCACGCTGGTGGTCCATGGGAACTTGGGCTAACTGAAACACATCAGGTTTTGCCTTATTTTAGTGGAGAACAACCCTTTAATAAAAAGTACCTTCATCTTTAAGCCCTTTCATTGAATTGGCTATCTTTGTCTGCAGACACTTATTCAAAATGGTTTGAGGGAAAGGGTTAACCTTAGAGTTGATGGTGGATTCAAAAGTGGTGTTGATGTACTGATGGCTGCAGCCATGGGAGCTGATGAATATGGTTTTGGGTCTGTGGCCATGATAGCAACTGGATGTGTCATGGCACGCATTTGCCACACTAATAATTGCCCAGTTGGTGTAGCTAGTCAGGTACTGGAAGAAGAGTCTGTGATTATTTTCTCTCATTTTAAATTGTTCTGATGTTTACTCCATGGTGCACAGAGAGAAGAGTTACGTGCCCGTTTTCCAGGTGTTCCAGGAGATTTGGTTAACTACTTCTTGTATGTTGCTGAAGAGGTCATAATCTTAACGGCATCCTAAATTCTAGAAGTTACAATAATATGCGTTTTTATCACTATTCTCATGGAACCCTAATGGGATTTAGCGCCTTTCGCTGATCCATACAGGTTAGAGGCATACTGGCTCAACTAGGTTATGAGAAGATGGATGATATAATTGGACGAACAGACTTATTGAGAACGAGACACATTTCCCTGATGAAGACACAGCACCTTGATCTAAGTTACATCTTATCAGTAAGATATACTCTGCGCTGACCACTTCATAATCTAAGTTGCTTTTTATAGCATTACGTTGATGTTCTCTTATGTGTTTGATTTCAGAGTGTAGGTATGCCTAAATGGACTAGCACCCAAATTCGAAACCAGGATGTTCACACCAATGGCCCAGTTCTAGATGATGTCTTACTTTCTGATCCTGAGGTAACTTCTACTATGGCTTTCTTCTTGTTCTTTAGAAAATTCGTTTTGACTGCATGATTATACGGGTTATGGATTGTCCAATCTTTGTTAGCAGGGTTTGGTTAAAATGTTTTCTTCTTTGTCGTTTTCTTACTAGCAGAAGTATTTCTGTTCCCTGTGTGCTTGATTATTATCTTGTATAAGAATAACTGCTCACTGTATGTATTGCTTCTCTTCAACTACTGCTACTGCAGTCAGGCTTTTAAGTTTTCTACTCTCTTCTCTTTGTACCTATGGACTTGTAATAGCATATACCTTAGTTCTTTCAAGAAATGGACTTGTTACACTTCCTAATTCCTGGGTTTTCACAGATTTCTGATGCTATTGAGCATGAAAAAGTGGTGAACAAATCTGTAGAAGTTTATAACATAGACCGTGCTGTCTGTGGTCGCATAGCTGGAGTCATTGCCAAGAAATATGGGGATACAGGTTTTGCTGGACAGCTTAATATTACGTAAGTTCTGAAGTAGGCTGGTTGCAGATTATTTCTTGAATTCCTTTTGCACAAAGAGCTTGTTTACCAACCCACAAAATTTATTTTTTATTAAATATATTGAATTTTATTTTTTAAACTCACTTTTAAAAAAGCGAGTTTGCCTCAAGGTAAACACGCCCAAACTGACAATACACAATGCAATTCCTCTAGATTTAATGGAAGTGCTGGACAATCCTTTGGCTGTTTCCTCACTCCAGGAATGAATATTCGACTCGTTGGAGAGGCCAATGATTATGTTGGAAAGGTATGCAAGTTTTTCTCACGCTGACTGGCTTCTGTTGAAGAAACTTACGTTGTCCTTCTCCAGGGTATGGCTGGTGGAGAGCTAGTAGTAACTCCTGTAGAAAAAACCGGATTTTGCCCGGAAGATGCTGCTATAGTAGGAAACACTTGTTTATATGGTGCAACTGGTGGTCAGATCTTTGTGAGAGGTAAAGCGGGAGAAAGATTTGCTGTGAGAAATTCACTTGCTGAAGCAGTGGTTGAGGGTACTGGAGATCACTGTTGCGAATATATGACTGGTGGTTGCGTTGTTGTGCTTGGAAAGTGTGTACATTTAACCCATATACTGCCAAACAACTGTCTATATGTGATCAATTGAATGCTTACTTGGATTTACATGTTGTAACAGAGTGGGACGGAATGTTGCTGCTGGTATGACTGGTGGCTTGTCGTATATCCTTGATGAGGATGACACACTTATTCCAAAGGTTCGCGCTATCATTCTACCCTTTTGTTACTTTCTGCTTGGGTTTGTTTTATCAAAACAACTAGTTGATATTATCTTTTGAAGCATATTTCTGTTACATTCCATGAATGACTTCGTGCAAGGAATCAAAAGAATCTGCCTTGACTGTCTTATATGTAACAGATTAATAAGGAAATTGTGAAAATCCAGAGAGTGAATGCTTCAGCTGGCCAGATGCAGCTAAAGAGCTTGATTGAAGCCCATGTTGTAAGAAATCAACTGATTACATGGTTTATCCCAGTGATTGTTCTGCCTTTTTTCTTTATAAAATAATTGTCAATGTGGATCTTTCGTAGGAAAAAACTGGAAGCACCAAAGGTGCTATTATATTGCAAGAGTGGGAAGCATACCTACCTTTGTTTTGGCAGCTGGTGCCACCTAGTGAAGAAGACACTCCAGAGGCATGCACAGACTTCTCCAAAGTAACAGCTGCCAAGGCATTGCAGTCTGCATAAAATGATACCAAGGGTGGTTTTGTTTGTAAGTTCCAATCGCAGGAGAGCAAATTCCTTGTTTCATCTACAAAACATGCTCTGGAGGAGTAATTGATTTTTGCTCGCAAGGATCCCCCAAACTGTGAAAATACTGGAAACGCACAAAATGAGCCTCTTCAGGTCTCAAGCGCCTGTAACAATCTGGGATCTACTGCTGCTTGCTGGGAGAACATTAACCAAATTATAAAGTGATCATGAAGGAGGATCGCTCAGGCTCCCAGCAGAGAGCGTTACCTTTGTACAGGTTTTCGAAGTGTTTATAGAAAGCGCGGTTTATTTGTTTTGTTTTTTTCCTCGTAAGTGCTCTATGTAATTACTGTTTCTTGTATAATCATTGTATTTAATAGGAAAAAATATGCACAAGTTGAATTTTGCATCGTTCATAAGAAACTGAGAATTATAAACTCATCAATTTTCTTTGCCATTTTTTTCCGATATCGCAAAACCGGCCTATGTATATATAAACACAGACGGTTTTTAATTGCAATTTGTCTCATGTAGTGAACGTTAGTTTCTAGTTAGCTCTACCTAATACATAATTCGGCATTTGTTTTGAATTTGATGAGGTACAAAATTTCTTTCTGGACAACGTGCCCCTTGCATTCTTTATTTGTTTTATACTAATTTTTACGTTAAATAATATATTATATTATTAATGTAGTTGGATATTATTAAGACGTCGTGTTTCGAGAAGAACATATTTTTTCTTATTAAAGAAGTTATCGAGAAAAATAACGTTGGTTGCTTGTTTTTGGGGCGTGTTTTAAACGCCCGATAATTTCACATCAGATTTTGAGTTCTTAAAATTTATATATAGCAATTACACAATAAATTCAAAATTTCACTTTTACGTATAAAAATTTAATTTTAATTTTTTTATTTATATATTTTTTAATATAATTATATTTTTTAATTTTTAATATATTTTCAAAATTAATTAAACTATAAATACTGAATTTTACTTTCATTTTATTTTTTAAAAAATTATATATTTTATTTTTTTTTTTACGAAATTCAGTTAAGATCATTTAAAATACGTTTTTGCAGAAATCAGAAGGTATTTTTCTTTTTAAAACTTTCTTTGTCTTCTACATTAGGGTATTGAATTTGAGTGGATTGCGTTGGGCTCGAGGAAAACTGCAGAATATGCTAGTTTGGTGAGCCCGAAACAGATCGACCAATTGGGTCGGACACGATTGTGCGTTGATTTTCACGGACAAACCAACCATAGACTAGTGTGATTATTTTTTTGAAAAATTTTTTATTATATCATCCTATCGAATTCATTTAACCTACTAGTTTTTAATAAGCTATTTCGAGAGGTTGCGTATCGAACTATTTCTTTTTTTCTGTAAGTATAAGGTTGTTAGTGAAAGTTTCTTTGTTGCTTTGTATTTTTCTTTCGTGGAACAAGCACGTTCGAGAACTCGACTGTCGCTAAAAAAGTTCCTGGCAATTTAGGGACCAATTTTCACTTCAATTATTTCTTTATTAGTGTCACTATCCATTGGATTCCCCAGTTTAAGATTTTTCTTTTGGGAAGATAAACTGAAGTTCTAAAGAAACGCTTGCCTAACTCCTATCCCTTTCCATAGATTTTCCAACCCATAATGCTTTCATAAAAAAAACACACACGTTGCCAAATGTCCATTTGTATCAATTTTGGGGAACTTATTTTCTTCCATGAAAAGTTTATATAAAATTAACTTTTAAATACAACTAATATTACAAACTATTTTTAATATTTTAGTTACAATTAAAATTCACTTATTTTAAGTTTTTAAATTTATATTTTAAAAAACTTACTTTATCACAACTGATATATACACTATGTTATGATTTAAGCACCATTTGTATTAAATTTTATATAACTTTAATATTTTATTAATATTTTAAAATAATTTTTATAATATTATATAAATTTTATTTAAAATATGTTAATAAATTATTTTTTAAGTCAAAAAATAAAATTTATTTTTCTTTTCATTCTATAAAAAATCTATTTTATATCTACTTTCAAAATTTTCAATTATTTGATAATGGACGTTTGTGGGATGCACATGTTTATTGTTGATTCATATGCCGCTATCTTCTAAATTGTCCACTCGCCGGCGGCGTTTGCGAATCTGTTTAATTTTCTAAATTAAAATTCACTTTTAATTTTGTAATAATTTTTTAATCATTATATATTATTTGTTACTATTTAAATTAAAATAATAAAATTTAGTTATTAAAATATAGTAAAAATATTTTTCTATTTTAAAAAATAAATTTTAGAAAGGATTCCCAAAAGTTGTATGGTGGCGAAAATGAGCAAATCATCTTCAAAGGTTCTACGGCGTGCAAAAATGAGATTCCGATGTTCTGCGGATTTTGCGTCCTAGACTTTCAAACAGTTGATAGAGCACATGAAGAAAGAGGACCGCCGAATGACGTCATTTTCTTTTTATAAAAAAATAATTTTTTAAACAAATATGGCATTCTCGTGATTTATTTAGAAAGTGTTTTAATTATATAAAGTAAATTTTTAAAATAAATTTTGATAAATTTGATAAAGTTGTGTGTTTTTTTTTTTGCTAAGAGTGTGATTACTTTGAAGTAACCTCATTTTTTCATAAGGAAATTTAAAAATAAAATTAAAAATTAAAAATATTTAATAAAAAAATAATTGCTATATTATTTTATATTATAAGTGAATTTTAAAATTATATTTTAAAAAATAGTTTTTTATAAAAATAATTTATTTTAATTTGTAATTTCTTTTGTAGTAAAAGTGAATTTGAAAAAAAAGAATTTAAAATAATTGGTAAACAAGTCCTAAGTAAATGAGTTACTATAATCAATATTATCACAAAAATACATTTAATTTTTTTATTTTCTTAAAAAATAAAAGAAACTTATATTCTTTTATAAAAACAAATTATAGTAATTTTTAATATTTATTATATAATTAAAAGTAAGACGAAAATAATTTGTAATAGAGAGAAAAGAAAAGAATAAGTGAAACTAAAAGTTTGAATGGTTATATCAGCTGAGTAGCTAAATCAGCCAGTTGATTAATTTATGTATATTGATTTAAATAAATTTGAAATTATTTATAAAATAGAGTTTTTATAATATAAAATATTTTTATTTTTTTAAAATAAATTTTACTTTTTTATTTTTTTAAAAAATAAAATTATATAATAAAAAAATTTAACTATGTAAAATTTTTTTATACTTTTCAAATTTAAAAATAAAATTTTTATATATTTTTAAATATATATTAAAAATATAAAATATAAAATTAAAAAATTATTTTTCGAATAAGTAATGCTAAACGGAGCGTAGGGCATCCCATAGTGATGAAGGGCAACATAAGTTGCATATATAATAATAATAATAATAATAATAATAATAATAATAATAATAATAATAATTGCATCATTATAAAATATATCAAAGTTTTGTTAGAGATATGATTTTTATATGGATATATAAGCAAAGCATGTTACTACTTTGCTTAGCTTTGAACTTAAGATATCCCTACATTATCCACACACATGCACTTGTTCTTTGCCTTAGAGAATTAAAAAGAAATCTTGCTTAGTTTAATTGAAACTTAACTTTGTTATAAAAATTTTAGTATTAAATTTATTTTTAATTAGAATCAAATATAATGTTAATTTTAATTTTACTTTCAACATTTATTCTTTTAACTTAAAAATAATAATTAATATTATTTATTTTATTATGTACAATTTTATTTATATTTTTATATTTTAAAATAATACTATAAGAACTTTTAAATGTTAATTGTAAAATGGGTACTTAACTTATTTATATAAATAATATAATAAAATATACCCTCACACTTTGGTTACTCAACTTATTTATCTTGATTCTAAGGAGACATCTGAATGTGTTTAAAATAAAATTATTTTAAAAAATTATTTTGAAATTCTTTAAAAACTAAAATTTGGTTTTTTTACTTTAAAAATTAATAAAAAAGTATATTAATAAAGTTTATATACTTATCTATAGTTTTTAATTCAAAAGAATTAAAATATTATAAAAAAATATAAATAAATCTATCTAAGTCATCTGCAAAATATAATTTACAATACCCGTCTCACAAATGTCTCAAAACAAAATAATTTGTAAAAGAAGTAAAAGACAAAACAAGTGGGGTCCAACAAGACTTCTGAGCACTCACTGAACTGTGCAACTCTTCTTCCATTATTTAATCCAGTACGCATAGCGGAATCAACGGAGCTTAAACAAATCAATCTGTATAAAATAAATTTAAAATTCTGAATCATAATTTTTAATTAATTATATAATAAATTATTATTTAGTTAATTTTAAATTTTAAGTGCGTATTTTAAAAATTTTGAATTTTTTTTCTCATCAAAATTAAAATTCTAAATTTATTTGTAAAAAATTAAAAACTTCAATTTTATATAGAAAATTTTAGTTCAAATTTTTTTATTTTTAATTAATTTAAAAAATTTTATATTGTATTTCTTTACGAATATTTAAATATATTATAAATATTAAAAAATTAACAGCAAGCAAATATTTTTCAGAAGGATCTGACAATAAAGTTTTATCTTTTATAACTATTTTCCTTTTAAAGGATAAGTTGAAAAGGGATATTATTTAATAATAAATAACTAAAGTAATGTCTGAAAATATTTATAAAATATCAAAATTTACTAATCTGATTAAAATAAAATAATTTTATTATACAAAATTTTATATTTTTTAAATTTTATAAAATATCATAAATATTTATTAAAATTAAAATTAAAATAAAATAAAATTGAAAATCAATTTGAAGAACCACGTAATATAAACAGAAACAACAACAGAGTGAAAGAGAGACTTCTATAAAAAGAAAAAGGAAAAAAAGAAATAGAATGAATGAATCACCACTAGGTCTGCAGCCAACAACAGTAGCCTGCTATGAAAAGCTATAACCCAAAAAAACTGATACTCTAAAAATTTCACTTCCACTTCTCTCTACTACTTCAACTGCTTTGGTTCTTCTTCTTCTTCTTCAACCCAACAGCAGCAGCAGCAGCAAGAGCAGAAGCTTGCCAGTGATGGTGTTAAAGACAGCTTTCATTCCTTCATTCTTGTTTCAGTAACATCCAACAACTTAAAAGATTGCCAACAAAACAAGTCATCTTATTAGGTTTTTTTTCTTTTAAAAAAACTTTCTTTTCAGAATCTCTTTGGTGAAAAAAAAAGTCCCATGTTTTTTTCTCTCTCTTAATAATTAGAAAAAGAAAACACAAAGCATCATAATCACGGACATCTTTGAGAAAATCCTGCAAACTAAATTTTTTCTATCTTCGTATTTAAGAGAAGGGGAAGGTATATATATCTCTAGATAGCTAGCTAGGTCCCGTCCTATATAAGCTACTAGGTATAGGCTTAGCTAGGGTGGTGCTAATATTGTTAGTAGTGCTAGAGGTAGCTGCTTGCTCCTGCTGTTGTCTGGAGCTGATCTTAAAGAAAGCCGTTGTGGCTTCTGGTCGCCGGTTTCCGTCCGACACCGGTGCCTTTGCCGACTGGGTGGCTTCTTCAGCCACCGGCGGCCGTGGCAATGATCTCTGTTTAGGTTTCAATGCCGGATCAGGCAGCAGTACTGCAGGATCAGGAGGTCATGGTGCCCGAAGTGGTAGTGGTGGTGTTGGTTCTTCGTCATCGAGACAACAACAAGCGGCGGCGGCGGCGGCGGCGATCAATTATGGAATTGCTGCGGATATGGGCATGGTTGGTCTCCGGGGGGACGTATTCGTTGTGGCGCCTGCCGCCTCATTTCATCACCACCACCATCACCATGGTCATACCCATGACCAGATCTTGCCTTCTTCATCTGACCATCCGCTAATTCCGTTGCTTTCTGCTGCCCCAACGATGACCCTTACCGACCATCCTAACGATGTCCGTCTTAAAACCGCCTCCGGAATCCATGTTTGGCAGCAGCAGCAGAATCAATCAGTACCTTCAACATCTACTCCTAATAATCCCGGTACCAATTTATCGTACTTGAAAAAAACCCTACCTGTACTTGACACCGGAGGATTGCTCGCTTGTGGAAGCATGACTTGTCAGGATTGCGGTAACCAAGCGAAGAAAGACTGCAGCCACCGGCGCTGTCGTTCTTGTTGTAAGTCTCGGGGATTCGAGTGTTCGACGCACGTTAAAAGCACTTGGGTCCCCGCTGCTCGCCGTCGAGAACGGCTGCTTGCTGCCGTTGCTGGATCTTCGACATCCACATCTGGTACCAAGAAGCCGAGATTAATTTCATCAACTAACACTACTGCTTCACATACCTCTACGTCCAACACGAGCTTGGATACAAGCTCGAGCCAGCAAGGTATCAAAATCAATCCATGTTATAACCAATATCGAAACTTTTCTCTTACAAATTTGAAACATGTTGTACATATGCTGTCTGTGTGTTTTGCTTAGATGTAAGCTTCAGGGAGAACTTACCGGGACACGTCCGTGCTCCGGCGGTGTTCAAGTGTGTTCGAGTAACATCCATTGATGATGGCGGCGAAGACGCGTATGCGTACCAAGCAATGGTTAGGATCAACGGACATGTTTTCAAAGGGTTTCTGTATGATCAAGGCATCGATGAGAGTGCTAGCACTGAAGCTGATAACAACAACAACAGTGGTTCTAATAACATTTTGAACATTTCTGAGCTACACTTGGGTGGCGGTAGTAGTGGATGCTGCAGCAGTCGTCATGTCGATGTTTTCGCCGGCGGCGGCGGCGGCGGTTTTAGTGGTACTGGACTGCTTGGAGGAGGAGGTACCGGCGGAGGAGGAGCAACAGGTTATGGTAACCCAATAAATTGAAACCATTTGATTATATGATGTTAATTCATGTTTAATTACTTACATTAATCATTAATTATAATAATCCATCTGTTATTATTATTATTATCATTCTCTATCCCAATGTTGTGAATTCTTTGAACAATTATTTCTTGTATCAAATTGCATGATATGAACTTCTTAGTTATTACAATTTCCTCTTTTTTATTTGAAAACATAAGAGATGGGAAGAAAAAGAAAAAGAAAAGACCAATGATCTAAAGACAAGACTCTTAACTGTTCTTTGAGGTGACGATTCTTTACTTTTAAAATCTTTCATAATGTTATTCTCTTTTTTGATAATTTTTCCTGCAAATTTTATTCCTTTAGTTTCTTTTTTTGGGTTAGGGTGCAAAAGAAAGAGTGTTATTATGCACTAGGGCTATATAGCTATGTTATCGTCTATGCTATGGCTTTTAAGGGGCGTTTGGGATTGCTTATGAAATAAAATTTTTGTGAAATGAAAGATATTTTTATCTTTTTTAAAAAACGAGTTTTATTTTTTTTATTTCTAAAAAAATAATAAAAATATGCAATAAAAAGATCTCACTCTGTAGAATTTTTTTACATTTTTTAAATTTTTAAATAAATTTTTTATATATTTATAAAATATATATTGAAAAACGTAAAATGGAGAATTGAAAAGTTGGATTGGGAGAAAGCAAAGCCGAACACCCTCTAATTCGTGCATCCCATAGCCCACTGTTCTTGGCCATTCTGGTTCAAACTTATGAGCACAGAGAAGAAGTTAAAAAAATAACATTTTATTATGTAAAAAATTTATTAAAATATTATAAAAAATATAAATAAAATTGAAATTAAATAGAGCTGAAAAAAAACTTTCAAATATCTATATAGTTTTATGACTTTAAGGTTCATTCTTGATGTACAAGCACCTGTTGTCTTTGTGTTTGCTTTCAAAGTGTGTTATATTTTCAAAGGGTGTTAGGTTTATGTAGAAGAGCATGAGGCTTGGAACTTGAAGCTGATTGACACTTTTCTATAGAAAAATCAATTACACACATTTTTGTTTGTACCTTGAATTCTTAATTAATCTTATCTTTGAACTTTGAAGTAGTCATGTATGTTTTATTATGAATCTTATCTTAGTTTTAGCTTCTGCTTTACTCTTACTCTTTTGGCATGAGTGAGATATGTAATTCAAAACATTCTAATTCTGTCAGTTCTTTTTATTATTATTTTTTTCACTACATATATGTCAGTATTCCTTATCAACCCCAGTTACCTGAGTTAGAGTAGCTGATTTCCCTTAAACTCTTTAATTTAATCCCTAGAAAAGCGGTAACTTGAATAGTCTAAAACAGAAGGGCTTGTTTGCTCCACCGTAAGTGATCTGAAAGTGATTTTAAAAAAATATTTTAGGATGACTTTTTATATTTACTTTTATAAATTTGTTCTTACAAAGGCATGTTTTGATTCAAATGCACACGAGTTTTGCGAAAGTGAAAAATAGAAAATAGAGTTTCTTAAAAAATGAATTGGAAGTGGAGCCGGTTTTTTTATTTCAATTGTTTGTTGAAGTGAGTAGGAAGTGAAGTTTCGCTTTTGTTTTTTTGAAATGGATTGAAAGTGAGGTATAGTAATTTTGAAGTGTAGTTTTTGAGTTCAATTTATGTTTGAAACATCTGAAACTACCCGGAACTTTAATTTTGACGGGAGAAACTAGAGTTCTAAGCATTTGAAGCGCACACAAAATAATTTCTTAACAACTCCATTCCTATTCTATTTTTCAGAACTTTACTTTCAGGTAAGTAAAACATGCCCTGAATGGATGGTGTAGTTTTATAGATTGAGAGACGTTGGTGCTGGACCTAATAGAAAAATTGAGCACCACATTCGCTATGAATTATACTTGTTTGATGCCTATAGTAGTTCATTGTGGCTTCACTATGCCGGGACAGTACACTTATGAGTATGCATATATATGTTGTCTCTCTTAGTGTTTAAAATGAGAAGCATTCTTCCATGTCGGAAGGATCTGAACAGTGAATAGCTTCCTGTTGTTAAGGAGGACTTTAGGTCCCACATTGCTCGATATGGTATTTTTTCTCTGAGCTTTCATAAGTTTTAGGCAATTCTATTTCCACCCCTTGCCTTAAGGTTTTGAGTTGGAGACCTAGGCTTATACCACCCGCTATTTGCATCATTGCATGTGTAAGTGCTTATTGCAATTAAAATACGACTTCCTCTAGTTCCAAGTATTGTTTCTTTATTTTACTTTCCAACAGATGGTGAACAAAAGTTACTCATGAATTGCGTACACCTATGTTATGGTGGTGGCCAGGCTAACATATATTCTTGATTCGAAATTCTATATATGACAGCTCTTAGTGCAAAATTGTAGCTTTGTTCGAATTGTTCATGCTCCGATCTGTTGCATAGATCTCGCTATGAAATTGTGTGATTAACTTCTTGCACTTTGCATATTCAACTAGTTCAAGTTTATAGTACACTCCTTTAACATTTACAACATAAAGCCTATTGATTGATCGATACTCAAACATATTTGTCGCCTTTTATTGGGTAAGTACATTTGAGTTTTCATATGAAACTTTTATCTAAATGTCGCATGTTAATTTTATCATACTTAGAAGCATTTTTCTGACTTGCTTTTGCATGAAGCCGTCATGCTTTTGCAACGTTGTTTATCTTCAATTAGAGTTTTCCTGTGACATATATATGCAGCTCGCATAACTGTGGTTTTTTTAATACATGTATTTTTGTTCACGATTGTATGCAGGTAGGTATGCTTATAGTATGATGAATTTCCACAATTTGGTTTGTCGAATTCTGCCAAGTTTTTTGTTCATGAGTAGAAGGTATATATATTTCGTTTCTTCGAAATGAAACTCTGTACGAGTTCATATTTCATTGGCTTAGGTTACAAGAAAAATAATTTTTTAATTTATATTTTTTAATACATATTTTATAAGTATATAAAAAATTTATTTAAAAATTTAAAATTTATAAAAAAATTTTATCATAATAAAATTTTTTTATTGCATATTTTTATTATTATTTTAAATAATAATATTTTTACCTAAGTGCATTTATAATAATAATAATAATATTATTATTATTATTATTTAGAGTTTATTTTTTAAAAAAATAAAAATATTTTTTATTTCAGAAAAATTTTATTTTAAATGCACTTTCAAATGTCTCTTATATATTTTGTATTGATAGTTTTAAGAGGGGCATGGTTATTAACGGAGGAAGGCAAAGAAAATTTGTTTTCCAACGGTTTTTTTTTTTAAGAATGAAGTTTTGAATTTCAAATTTTCAGGAATCAATCAATTATAGATTTATAGCTCTTCACTTTGAAAAGCAGTTTGAAATCTTGAGAATGCAAAAAATTAAGGGAAAAGAACATAACCTTTTCATTCAAGTTAAGGAAAAATTAAGTCAAAAATGTTTCATTTCAAGTATTTTACCTTTCCCTTTTTGAGACAAAACTTTTTTCGAACGCATTTCAAGCATTGCGTTTGAAATTCTTATCATTATTGAATAAATACTTTGTAGAACTTTTTATAAAGTTAGAAAATATAAAAATATATATATATATTGTAAATCTTTATATATTTTATTATATTATATTATATTTTTTTAGAAAAATAAAATATGTTTTCATTAGAAACTTTTTATTTTGTAAGTATTTTTGAACGTTCATTACTCATTATTAAAGGCGTGTTTTACAAGTTTTGGATTATTAAGAAACAATTTGTGAAATTAAATAAAAAATTATTTTTGTAATAATTTTTTTGTTGAAAAAAGTTATATTTGAGATATTTTTTGATAAATAAACAAGTTGTATTTATTATGGAGGCGAGTCAGTATATTTGTTTTTTATTTTAGAATTTCATGTGTAAGCACTACTTGAAAATATTTCGTGCTCTATTCTAACACATAATGTGCTTTTTAAAGTTGGAAGTAAATTTTTAGAAAGTGAATTATTATTAAATAAGTTAATATAAATAGTACTGTTAATTTAATTTAGTTTTATATTTTTTGATAAATTTGCTAGAGTCAGAAATTTATTGATTTGCAGAAGTGCTTATAAAATATAAAAATTTTTTTAATTTATTTTTTATATAAAAATTATAAAAATAAATAAAAATAAAATTTTACTATATAATTTTTTTTAAAAAATAAAATTTAATAAATTACTGGAGTGGTGACCTCAAGAATATAAAATTAAAATGAAAATTTGAAATGCATCGCCAAACTAAGAAAGCTTTTGTTGTTCATCTCCTCGAGCCCAAGACCAATTCACTATTAGAGAAGTAAAATCAATATAATTATATTATTAATTTCCATATATGTTCCAATCAAAAATAGCAGAAACATAAAGGATTTGTTCCAAATACATTGTAATTCTTTTTTTTTTTTAATTTTAAATTCGATCACTTTATATATTTTAATTATCACTTCGAATTTAATTTTTACTATATTTTATTTCTATTAAGATTGAGCTTTAAATTTTACTTAACTTGTTTTAAATATCAGTCTGATTTCACTTTTATTAAACTTTAATTTTCATAAAATTTTATTTTTATGAAATTTAGTTTCACAAAATCAGTTAGGCACCTTAAAAAAAAATAACTTTTTAAAAATATTCTATTCATTTGCAAGAACGTGCTACTAAATTTCATTTTAACAACCTTTTCATGCTAAAGAACTACTCTCTTACAGACTTGCTTACTCCGAATAAATTTGCTCAAAAAATGAAAACTAAAAAAAGGTTAGAATTCCATTCTCAAAGAGAGCAAAACTTTAAAAAACAAAACAAGATAACAAAATGAAAGAAAAGGGAAGAAGAATGCCTTGATTTCATAGATGGTATCTCAGCTGAAGAATTAAGAGCAACTTCTGTAAAATATTCTTCATTATCTTGATTATATTCGAAAATTTTTCAATGACTCTCTTTAAATTTGTTCCAGTCGGGAATATTTGCAGTAGCCTCATTGATGCTCTCTATAAGCGCAAACTTCAGAATAAAAAAAATGTTATGAAAAATAATAATTTTGAATTGCACCAAAAAAAAAAAAGTGAGTTGGAATTTGACTTACTAAACATTGAGGAGCTTCCAATGGAGGTAATGATAAATTTCTTGGCAAAACGTTCATTGTATAACTTCTTTTGTCGAAGCTCCATTCTTCAGGTAATCCACTTTCCTTTTTTAATTACAGAAAATTTTTCATTGATCAATCGAAGACAAAAATATTTCGAACAAAAAAATTAATAAAAATTTTTGTATAATTTAATCATACTTACAATTGGGGGCCATCGGATTTTGTACGTATAATGGATGATATATGAATTCTTGACCGTCGGATCAATTGCAGGCTAATTTTTATATACAAGAGAAAAGAAAATTTTTAGAAATTAAATATTGAAATAGTAAACGATAGGAAAATAAAAAAAAATTAAAAATAAAACTTACATGGATCATAAAATCTTTATTAAGAACATGTTGTATTCCACTCAACGCACTAGCGATAGCGTACGCAAACCTTCAATGTTGATAGAAAAAAAAAAATTTTGGAAGTTAAAAGCTAGAGTTAGTAAATTAATTAGAAATTTTAACTGAGAGTAGTTGCAAAACAATTTGGGAAAAAAAATTTACATTTCTTGTATCCAACCAAAAGCTTTATCTGCTTCGCGATCGTAGTTTATTTTGATCGCAGTTATCATCCATGCAGGTGCGATTTTCTCTAACTGCGACTGCAAATTGTTCATTAAAACAAATTAAAAAATTCATCAACAATTAAAGAAAAATTTATGAAAATTTTTTCATGGTTAATTTATATATGTATACCTTTAGAATTATAACAGGAGAGCTCCCAATAGGTTGGATTTCATTTAAAGGGCCTTTATCTCTAGGGTAAAACCTTCGCAAAATCGTTGGGTCGTATCCCTTAACGTGCATGTAGTTGAACGGAAAACCCGCCGGATTATTTCCGACTGCCAAGTTCGGTATCGGCTTAATAAATATATGATCTGGTTCCGCCATTAATATGTAACTGCACGTAATACGTACGTATACATTAAATGTTCATACAAAAATTTTAATGCCCAAAAGAAACTTTTTTTTTACTCCTCTTCGATTTCTGCTTGTTGTAGCCATTGAATAATCGCCCATGGCCTGTTTAAGACTATATAATCCTGAGTACAGAAAACAAAAAAAATATCAGCAAATTAAATTACTATACGATAAGTTTTGGAGAGTCTAATTAAGAATGAGTTAACTGACGCCGATGAACTCCCAGTGTAAAGGTTGGACGACGAAAGTAGGAATGTCATCCATGAGTTCATCAGGATCGCCGGAATGTAGAAGTCGAGTAAACCCTCCCATATCATCGGAACCGTTCATGGTCTTCACCTTCTTGTACCAATAGAACATTATCCGTGTCTGCCACTGGCTATACAGATTATCTTCTGCTGTCACGACTACGTGATACAGTCTTCTATTTCCGTTGATCTGATCGTGTAGGGTTTTAGTTTTACAACAGTTGCGCTTAATCGCCGTGAGTAGATTGTATGTTGTAGTTGTCGATAACAGCAGTGTTGATGCGATCACTACAAGGAAAAATATTGGTGTATAAGTAGTAGAAGTAGAAGAGTTTATGGATTTTTTTCCGGCCATCTCTTCTGTTTCTGTAAGTGCTGAGAAAAATTAAGGAAGAAGAAGAAGATGGGTACGTAATTCTTTCGGAACAAATTGTTAGTATTTATTATTAATTTTTTTTGTTTATTTGTTGTAAACGTTATTCATAGTTTTAAATTTAGTAATTGTTGTGGCGTTTTCTTTATAAGAGTTAATAGAAAATTTTCATTTAATTCTCTAAATATTAAATAATAGTTTTCAATTCATTCTTTTTATCTTTCTTTTATTTTACATTTTGCAATATGCTACTAGTAAAACATTGTTTAGCAAACTACATTTGGTTTTGCAAAATTAAGCCAAAATTTTGATTTTGATAATTTTGCTAACAATTCAATATTAAGGGTGCTGCGTTTATCGACCACGGAAATTCTATTTTTTTCAAACTCACTTTTAACACAAAATAAAAATAATTTTTTAAATAATTTTTTATTAAATTTTATTTTAAAATTTAATTTTAGAACTTACTTTTACTACAAAATTAATATAAAAGTTTATTTTTTTATTATATACTTTTAGTTTTAATTTATTTTTTTAAACTTAAAAATGACTTTATTTTAAAATAAACAAATCCTTACTGAAAAATGACTTAAAATTGATAATGCCGTTAAAAGTGAATTTAGTTTCTTTGTTACTGTAACTGACTTTTTTTATGTTTTCGTGTTGCTGAAAAAAGAAAATTAGTAAGAGTGTGTTATTTTGCACATAAAAATGACTTCTTTTTTTATTAAGAATTCACTTCTAGCTCATTTTTTTTATTACAAAAAACACAAAAAATCACTTCTAACTCATTTTTCAATACAAAACGAATATATTATTTTTAACAATACTATTTTTAGCAATTCATTTCTAAACAACTCACCTCCAAAGCTAAAAAAACACACCCTAAAAGAAAGTGAGCTATGAGCTGAAAACACACATCTTAAACTTCTACTTGTATTATTTTTTGTAATTCTTTGAACATCAAAATTAAAACCTCACATCCTTTGTTAATAAATTTATTTTTCAATTTAAACTATGTAGATAAATTGTACGTCATAATATTTTTTGGTATAATTTTTACTAAAGTTAAAAAAAAGTTTATTTTCAGAAAAATTTTAAAAGTTTTTATTATAAGACATACTTTCTATATATGATTCGTATGACCAAGTAATATATGAAGTGAATGTTATGTTTTGCATGGGTTTGAACTCTCCAAATGGCTTTGGTATAAAGGAGAGCACTAAGATTAGAAAGCATATGAACTTGGAAATAACACCAAAAAAGATGTTCAATAATTTCATAACATAAATCAAAGTTGAGTTATCTGCTATAAAAAAAGACAGAAAATTTTTAAATTGAGTTGAAAGTGAGTCTTCTTTCTGCTGAAATTACCCCGTTTAGCTTAGTTTACCATGAAAGCGACTTTTTAATTTTTCATTTTATGTTTTTCTAATACACATTTTATAAGTATTTAGAAAATTTATGTAAAAATTTAGAATTTATAAAAAAATTCTACATAGTGAGATCTTTTTATTGCATATTTTTTTTTAAAAATAAAAAAAATATAACTCGTTTTTCAAAAAAGATAAAAAAATTTTCTATTTTTGAAAAACTTCATTTTAAAAACTCTCAAACGCCAAAGGTTTTTATTTAGGGTAAATTTGAGTTTTAAAAGTGAGTTTAAAAATTAAATTAAAAATATTTAATAAAAAATAAAATTTTATATTAATAATAAGTTTTATAATTAAATTTTAAAAAATATATAAAAAAATTATTTTAAATTATTTATTTATTTTATATTAAATGTGAGTATAACAAGTACTCAACTCTGTCGATTGCTGGTTCTTTTATAGACAGAGAGCCATTCAAATTATGGCTGTAATCATCAATGGTAACAACAACCAAGCCTAATAAAAAACCAGTCCCTTTCCATTTGAGACAATGTTGGCCAGTCTGACAGGTTTTTTGGTTTTGTTTGGCTACACATCTGCTTCTTGTGTATGTTATTTCAGCAGTGAAGGCTTTTTACTTCAAGAGATCCCACCATTCCTTGCAGGTTGGTAATCAAAAGTTGCCAAGACCCTATTACTCCAGTCCTGTAACAACCAACAATTTCTTTCAGAAATCTGTACACTTGTTATATCCCCTAAAAAAACTTTGGTAACTTGCATTACATTTTGTGAATACAACAAAACTTGTTACAAAAGAACTGTATGTAATGGTGTGCTACAATTTTCCAACTCCTTTTTGGTTTGAATATCTTCCCTTTACAGATTCACCTATGACTTATATTAAGTGCAAAAACAGAAACAAAACATTTACTACAAGCCTACAACAACAGGTATATTCTTACCTACTTGTTACATGTTAGCAAAAACAGAATGCCTGTGTTATCTGGCCAGCAATTCTTGGAAGCCATGAGCAACAACTGGACATTTTCCAATGGCTGCAAGCAGATTAGCTGCAAGGGCAGTGCTTAAAAACAGATGCTGGATTTGACATTTTGGTGAAGAACTCTGACTTAAATAGTCTTTCAAGTGTCCTCGATGAAGACCCTGTATATGAAATCACGAAATCTCTTTGAGTATTGTTTTGGATCAACTGCTGAGATTGAGGTAGGATCATACTGCATGGACTTGTATGCATGCTCTAGCTTTTTACTAATGTCGTAGTCTTGGAGAATATCAATGATACCAAAGTAAAGTACAACATCATAGAACTCCCCTGTGGGTTCGCCTACGAGTTGAAGTTCAGCATCGCTACGCCTTATTGTTGATTCAACCCTAGCTGGCATGTTTATGCCAAGCCTAATAGATGCCCACCTGCAAAAATATCAGTTGAAATATGTTAACTTTGAAGCACACTATCACAAGAATCTTAGAATTTACATTTTGGCATTTGTAAATTGTTCAATAAGTTAATCCTTCTAGCATATTAAAATTAGTTAGTAATTTGAAGAAATATCAAAAGTTTGCTTTCTTGCTTAAGTCATAGTTATCCAAACAAACTGTTGAAACAATCTCGCCAAATTCATGAGTCTACCTGATGGGATCACAAAATAATTGATCCACATCTACTCTGGATAAACGGGGAGGTGTGCTTGCCAAGTTATCAGTGACTTGGTCGCCTTTAAATTAAAGAAAATGCCAAATGTTAGTTCCGCAGCTTTATTAGGTGTTATTTATGTACATGAGTACTTGTTCGGGCATTTACCATATTCGGAAGGATACGTAGAAGAGCAGGCATCCCTGAAATGAATGCCGACCAAAAGACTATAGTCCATGATTCTCTCCTGCTCGAGAAATTCACAATCCTTATCTACTTGTCTGCAAGTGAGTCAATAAAATTCATCATTAATATTTTTATGACAGTCGCTGAAGTATAAGATAAGGGTCTTGAAGACAATCTTAGCTTCAACAGAAGTAGATTCAAAACCAAGCTATCATACCTACGGAGCTCATGAAACCATGTCTTTTGCAATCGAAACAGAAAATTAAGGTCAAGATCTTTGAGAGTAGTATTGGCATCAATCTCATCCTCGGGTTTGTCAGTTAGACGGCCATGGGAAGACCCTTTGAGATCAAAACGCCTGTGAATTGGGTAATCTGAACAGAAGAGATTGCCCATTATAACGAACCGAACCTGATCAAATAAACAGGAGTGAAAAAAGTCACAGACCATATATCAGAATAATAGTATTAAGTTCGCAATATATGCTTCACAAAATATTGGCCATATACCTTCCTCTGAATAGCTCCTGTCAACTTGACGCAATGCAGGCCAAAAAATTTTGTAACCAGCGTGTTCTCATAATGCCTCACATGGTTATAGTAGGCTTGGAGCATTCTCAAGAGCACCTGTACAACAGAAATTTTATCAGATTCTAAGTGAACAGTAACTTGTTTAAAATCAACCAAAGACTTACTTTCACTTCGGCTTTCTTCACTGTCTTTATCATGTACTTGTCATCGTTTGTAAGGTAAAAGAAGCTTCCGCTCTTTCCAGGAGATGAGAGCTCCCTGAGGGCATCATCTCCGCATATGGACATCATATAGTCACCAGCGTCAACTTTGAATAGCCTTCGAAGTGCCCTGAAATTGTATCGTACACTAACACTATTCAAAAAAGGATTTGACAGAATTCCAAAACCTTGTCAATGATGTTTTCTTTTGACACACCTGAACACGACGGGGCAGTAGTCTTTCCATTTAAATTCACATGATTGATGTGGCGGAGTATGTTTGGATCCTTCAGGAGGAAATCGCGTCCAGACTTTTTCTTTGGGGTCAAAGGCTGAAGATTTTAAGTCGAGCGATACGCCAGTTATGTGTTGCTGTTTCCCAACTGCATGCCTATGCGATTGCAAGAATAATACAGATAAATTGCTACTATAGACACAATCACTAATTAGTGCAGAATGTTGTTCCTTCGTTTTTTAATGTCAATAAAAATTTTAGATAATAATATAATAATGTAATAGAAAATTTTTTCTCTCAGTGTTCCAGTCAGCTTTACTAGTTCAGCATTTACAATATTTCAATGTGCAATGGTTCATTTTCACAGAAATGGAAACAAAAATAGACAAAACTGCTCAGAAGATAAACCTTGAGATTGAAGAACACAGAGAAAGATGTCTCACCTGATCCCTAGCTGTAGATTGAGCATGAGCTCATAATTCTTGTGCCCCCTGGAAATTGTCTCCCCTTGCTTCTTTGGTTCCTTTGGTGGCCACTGCATCTTTGGTGGGCTCTTCATCATCCTCGGCCACTCTGTTTCCTCCAACCTCATTCCTCCATTAACTGAATAATCACCCTCAGTTTTGCCAACTCCGCAATCCACAACCTCACAAGTCACATCTCCATCTTCAGACTCCCAAATGCACATCCTATGAAGCCCTCTATCCTCTTCACCTGTTCCAATTGTGGTCTTATTCCTGTTACTAGGCTTCTTTGGTGCCTCACCTGAAGTAGGCGCATCAAGCGAAGCCAATCTCCTCAACCTCAAATCATTAGACCAGTTCACGGTCTTCTGCGAAGGCAAAATAGATACATTCTCACCAGGACAAACCTTACAGTCCCCAAGGGCATCCGCAAAAGCATCCCGGGGATCTCTCACGGTAGGAGAACTCGCAGCAGGAGAAGGGTAGTAAACCCCCTTCTGCTTCGCAGGACTAGCAGGTTCTCTACTCCAAACACCAATGTAAAGGCTTCCATCCGCCCAACGGAAACTACCATTTCCAACAGGCATTCCATCTTCCCAACCGCCATCATATCGATTCCCGTTTGCCCAAACAAGAACCCCACGGCCATGAATCTTGCCATCAGACCATTGTCCAACATACTCATTCCCATTTCTCCAGACATACCTACCATTACCATGCTGCAAACCAGATTTCCATTCACCATCATAATAATCACCATTGGAGAAAGATTTTTCACCTTGCCCGTGTTTCAAATTTATTGACCAGTCGCCATGGTACGTGTCACCATTGGCGCCCGTATACGTGCCCTTTCCATGCATAAATCCAGACTTGAACTCTCCTTCATAAGTTGCGCCGGAAGGCCATGAGAACTTACCATACCCTGCTGTCTTTCCGTCATGCCATTCGCCTTCATACATACACCCATCAGTCCACAAGTACTTGCCTACTCCGTGAGGAAGACCATTTCGCCATTGCCCGGTATAGAAATCTCCATTAGGAAGCAACCGTTCTGCGTGCTCGATATGTTGTTGGTTGTTTTCTAAATTTTCTGCAGTGGAACTTACCGCATTGTCGTTACCGTCAAGGCTATCGGCGCTCATTGTTCTATGCTTTTCGTGATCGGCTTCGGTGTCATCGTCAGCAGGAGCAACGGACATAGGAGAGAATATACAAGCTCGCCGACGACCAGAATGGTGGAAAAGGAGCTGCGTCTTTCTCACCGTTGCTTCCCATGCAGTTGCGCGATGCTGCGGCGTCTCTTTCTGCATTGCTCACGCTACAGAAAATCGATTTATTGATTGAAACTCGCAAAATAAAAAGAAAAGGCTAGCCAAAGAATCGATTTGAACGATTGTAGCTAGAAAAAAACAGAGATTTTGATAAACAGAGATTCTTCCAGCATTGCTGGAGCTAACAAAGAACCACTTTTGATGATTCAAACTTGAGAAAGAAATGATTTTGAATTATTGTATCTAAACAAACTCAAGAAAATTTGGTGAACCGTGACTTGTTTCGGATTGCTGAACCTGGAAAGAAGCAATCTCGATGATGATTTACTTGTTAAAGAACCGATTTTGAATGATTGTAGCTGGAGAAAGAAAAAGAAACAGGGATTTTGATGAATGGTGACTTATTTTGCATTGCTTAAGCTAGCAAAGAACCAATCCTAATGATTCAAACTTGTGAAATAACCGATTTTGATGATTGTGGAAAAGAAAAGAAAGGATTGTGAACAATGTGGGAAACAAAAGAAGAAAATTAGTTGGCCGGAGAGCGGCGTCGGAGAAAGAAACGAGGCAGCATTGAAGATTGAAGAGAAAGAAGAAAGAAGAAAATGTTTTGAGGAGAAGAGAAGAAAATGTTGGAGAATAGAAGAAGGGGTTGAGAGGAGGAACCGGAAACGAGAAAAATGGGAGAGGAAGTGGTTAAACTGGTGGTGAAAGCGAATGGGAATTTTTGACCGAAAATTTTTATAAGTAAAATTTTATTATATATTTAATTTGATCTAATAATGAGTTAAAAATAAATTTTTTTACAGAAAAATAATCAAAGTGTTATAAACACGTTGTAAAGCTTTTTAAACATTAATTTTCAAATTTTTTTTTAAATTTTGACTTTTTTTTAAAATTTTATGATTGTTTCAACATTTGCATATTGTTTCAAACATTGTTTTTGTATTTTTTACTTCATTAGGTTGTAAGATTGTCTCCTGAATAAGAACACAACAAATCCCATGACATGACTAAAAAATTTAGGATCAAATTCTGATAAAAATCCAAATTGTTGATGAGATAGTGAGCATTAGGGATGTAAATAATGGAATTTTAGGTGTTACTCCCAAATTGCTAGTTTTATCTTGTGACAACATTAAACAAAAAAAGTTTATAGATGATTTGTGAAGGAGATATTTGAAGTATTTATCAAAAAAGTTTTATAAAATAAAAATTATTTTATTTTTTTTAAAATAAGTTTTATTTTTATCTAAAAAAATAAAAATAATAAAATCTTACTATATGAAAATATTTTAAAAAATTATTTATTAAAAACTATAAATTTAAAAATTAAAAAAATGGCTGATAAGCATCGTCAAATAGCGTATTAATTTATACTAAACGTAACTTTCTCTCATAAAAATATTTTTTGAATAATTTAATAATTTTTTATTATTTATTTTCATGATAACTTCTTTTTAAATATTTATTTTTATAAACTTATTATGTAAAAAACTTATTTTGCTCAAATAAATATGCCTTAATATTAATATCTTAATTTCTAGTTAAAATTATACAAAATATAATTGGTATGTCAATGATCCTAATCTATAATAAAGTAAACTTAGATGAATCTTCTTCTTAAAGAATAACAGTTATTAATGCAGATTATCAAATGCTATCTCTTTTAATCTTTGCAAATTTAATGATTCTGTTTTTGAATTTTCTTACTAATAATCTATCTAAAGCGATCTCACTTAAAAGGAAATATTTGGAATTGTTTTTGAATAAATACTTTTTTAAAATAAAAATATTTTTATTTGATAAACAAGCTTTAATTTTTATCTAAAAATAATAAAATTTATTTATATAAATTTTTTTTATATTTTATAAATATTTACTAAATATTTAAGGAGATATCTTGGAAAATTTTTATAGAATGATAAGTATATTTTCAAATTTTTTGAAAAATAATTTAATTTTTTTATTTAAAATAATAATAAATTTATATACGTAAAATTTTTAATTATATATAATATTTTGTAATTCAAATATAAAAATTCTATAAAATATTGTATAAGGGTACTCCTATCACAAAGATGGAACACTTTTACACAAGTATAATTTACTATTTATATAACAATAAATAATAATTAACTAAAAATTAAATACTCATAAGGTAGAATGTGGTTGTCCACTAATGGAGCATGTCATGGACATGATCTAAAATATTTTCCATTTTTTATGTTAACTGTTGTTTATGTCAGTTCTAACTAAGTTAATATGATCCATTTCATTTTAATTTAGCATTTTTTTTATAGAATATTTAAGATTCATTAGCTTATTTGCAATTATTTTCTCATTTATAAACTAAGAAAAACTTGTGAAGAGATATTTTTCTCATGCCCTTCATGACATTTTCGTTAATGATTTAAGAGAACTCTATACTTACAATGACTACGTTTCACGTTAATTTCCATAAATGTAGAGAAGGTTGCAAGCAAATTCTAAGGCAAGAATATCATGAGCTTCTCATTCATTACTTAGTTATTTTTCATCTAGACTGTGTTCTTTTATATACTAAATAATTTTTTTCAGCCAAAAAATTATTTTGAATTTATTTTGTAACTATTTTATAATAATTTTATTTAATTTTTTTTAAAAAGTCACTTTCTGGAAAGTCATTTCTTAAAAGGAACACACCTCTATTGGTCCCTTCACTCCCTTGAGGCAATGAATTATTCATCAAGAGTTATACATTTTTTATTTTATTTTATGTTGCTGTATACTTAAAACAAGCTTATATTTTTTTTATACTAAGTGGAGTTTTGAAATTACTTATAAAATAAAATTTTTTTGAAATAAAAAATATTTAAAAAATTAAGCTTTACTTTTATATAAAAAATATAATAACAAAATATTACGACATATTTTATAAAATATATATATTTTTTATTAAAAAATATAAAACAAAAAGTTAAAGTAGAATGCTATTCAATCGTACTATCATGCGGTGCCTTAGTATAAACTACAGAATGCAGCAATTTCTTTTTAAGTCAAAAAGTAAATTTCAAATAATTTTATATATTTATTTCATAGATTATATTTATAAAATTACTTATGAAAATTTTCTTTTCTTAAAAAATATTTTTTAATTATTTTTTAACAAGTAAAATAAATCCTAAATTGAGGTAAGTATATTGAATAACCAATACAAATAAAACCCTAGAAAATTGCCGTCAAATCTTTCTGGCGTCTTCCAGCTAATTATATTCCTGTCAGATAGAAGAAAGAGAAAATGTAGTTTGTTGATATGTCAAATTAATAAAAAGTTTTCCAATTGCTGCTGTCTTTAGGCCAATAAAGGATTTCACTTTCAAAAGTATATGAGAGCTACTGTCACTCAATCACCATCGTTCTCCTTAAAAACAGTGTTTCAAATATTTATAATTAAATTTTATAAAATAAAAATTAATTTTAAAAAAAAATACAATAAAAGTAAAGTTTAAATTTATATTTTTCTATTTTTAAAAATATATTAAAAATTAAAAAATGTGCAAATAAAAAAATTAAAATTAAAATTTTGTATATAATTATGAATTTTTTGTATAATTAAAATATATAAATTATTTAATCTGATAAAAAACATAAGATTATAGGGCCTAAACTTCATAACTAAAGATTTATTTGCTATTCTATCAATTTTAACTTTTTCAAACATAATTTTATTATAAAATAAATAATAATTTAAGATAATTTTATAAATATTTAATTTTAAAATTTTAATTATAATATTCACTTTTACTACTAATAAACATAAAATTTTATTTTATAAACTCATTTGAAAAAGGAGTTTATATCGAAATAAACAGCTCTAAGTAATAGCCTGTTTTTTATTTTCCCTACAAATCACTTTTCTTTACTCAGAATTAATTTAAAATTTTCATTTATATAAAAAATATTTTCAGCTTATTTTTTTATTACATAAATATATAATTTATTTAATAATACTATTTATAATAAATTATCTTTCAGTAACTTATATTCAGCTTAAAAAAACACACCTAAACGTTGTGGCAGTACTTAAAATAAAAAATTTTAAATAAAATTTATCTAGAAATTTTAGAATATAGATTAGCTTTTTCTATTTCAAATAACTAATTAAAATTTATATATTTAATCTGTAATATACAATCTATTTATCTAATTTAAATCAAAATTTATTATAGAACTTACTATTAATACAAATTTATATAAATTTATTTTTTATTAAATATTTTAAAATTTAAATTTACTTTTAAAAAAATGAGTTTAGCTGAAGTTAAACATACCCAAAATATCTGAATCGTTTCACTTTGGATGATCAGGAATAACAGGCACATTAGGCATACGCAGTTATCAATAAAAATGCAGATTAAATTTTAAGGACCAATCAAAGGGTGTCTCTCCCTTTCACAACAGCCAGCAAAACCACATTCCAAAGTTCAAGAAATATTCGTGAGTATTTATTAAATAATTTTTTTAAACAAAATATGTTAAACATTTTTTTAAAAATAAATAAATACTAATAAAAATTTTATAATATAAAAGTTGTTGTAATGTTATAAATTTTTATAAAACTTTTATAAATATTATAAAATTTATTTTAAAATATAAAATAAAAATTTTGATAAATCAGAGTTAAATAATACTTTTAATGAACGTTTGCGAATGATTTTTAAAAATTAAAAAATTTTATTTTATTTAATAAACGAACTATATTATTTTAATCTAAAAATATAAAAAGATATTAATAAATTTCGTTACGTAAATTTTTTATATTTTTAAATAAAATTTTAAAAATTTTATTGAAAAATATAAAATTAAAAAATTAAAAAATATTTTTTATAACTTAATTTCAAACAGCACATTAAACATTCACAAATGTCCATTTTGTTGGAGGATTGCAAAAGAGTGTTGAGGGATCCACACTTCAACTCCTTTGTCTTCCCTCTGCTCACCTTTTCTGCCACACTTCCCCACTTCACTACTGCAGCTCATTACTCACTGTCCCCTAAAGTAACAATGAAGATTAGGAAAACATAATCACTTGTTTTAGGAGAGAAAGTGGAGAATGATTATGGTGTTTTCTAAATTGAAAACATTCAACCACTACCTAACTGACTTTGGATAATTTTGTTGTTAGCTTCTCTGTTTTGAATTAGGCATTAAGTGCGTATTTCAAATACACATAATTAAATTTTATAAAAATAAAAATTAGGAAATAAATTTTTTTAAAAAATAAAATAAAAATAAAGTTTAGTATTTGTATTTTAATAATTTTTTAAAATATGTTAAAAATTAAAATATATAATTATATTAAAAAATATGTAAATAAAAAAGTTAGAATTACAATTTCGTATATAAAAATAGAGTTCAGAATTTTTTATATAATAAAAATATATAAATTATTTAAAATTCAAAATTTAAAAAAATAAAATAAAATAATGAATATTTAAAGCACGCTCTAAGAAGGTTCTACGTAGTACCAGCTAGTACCAGCAGGGTTTTAGATAGCAGTTGGTATTACTTTTCATAAAAATAATTTTTAATATTTTAATTTTATATTTTAAAATAAATTTTATATAATATTTTATTTATTTAAAGTTTTTAAAATTGTAAATAAATTAGATAGTAAGATCATATTATTATTTATTTTTTTGAGATAAAAAATAATTAATTAAAATTTGAAAGTAGTAGGTTTGATCTTCTTAGAACTATGATCATGCTCTCCTTAGATTGGAAATTGAATGGGTCAAAAAGAGATAAAGCCAAACAATTCAAAGGGCATGGTGTGGATATGCATAGAAAGAAGAAACATGAAGCAATTGGTTCAAGATATATTCTTCACAAAAGGAAAAAGAAAAGGTGTTCATTGTCCAAGAACTTGCACAAGGTTATCCGACTCAAATGAAACAGAAACAGTGCATGGTGTATAAAAAATTTTCTAAATTTTTTTATTATTATTTATTTTTTTAATTAAAAAATATATCTTATTTTTTGAAAAAAATAAAATTATTTTTTCATTATAGAAAAATTTTACTTTAAAAGCTCTCTCAACCACTCCGTTTGGTACTTTTTAATTTTTAATTTTATATTTTTTAATATATATTTTATAACTATTTAAAAAATTTATTTAAAAATTTTAAAAAATTCTGCGTAGTAAAATTTTTTTATTATATATTATTATTATTTTTTAAGTTAAAAAAATAAAGTTTATTTTTCAAAAAATATAAAAATATTTTTTATTTTATAAAAACATTATTTTATAAGTACTCATAAACGCCCCGTTAGACTTATGGCTTCAAGGTTTGGGATTTCATGTTTTGAAGTATTATTATTGATAACTTTCTTCATTTCAAAACCTACAAGCTGATTTATGGGTTGTTAGTGGGCCTGTTGGGTTTTTACTGGTGGGCCTTAGATCCACCTAACTTAGCTTCTCTGTGTTATAGTTTGGAGAGCTAGGGGCAATTTAGGTGAGCAGCTTATTCTGCAGCAATTCTGAAATAAGCAGTTGAGACTTTTTATTTCTGTAGCATTTCTTTTACAAGGGTGAATAAAATAGCTTACTTGTAAAATAAGCTTAAAATAAGCTAAGATAATGTTTGGATAAATAAAAATGAATAGAAAAAAGCCCTAAGACACCATTGAAGTAAAGAGACTGAACGAAACCAAATTCTTCTTTGGTACTTTGAAGGACCTGCACTGGAGTCATCGATGAATTGCCGATTGACTCGTGAATACTTCATGACTACAAATGCGTTTGAGATTGCTTATAAGTTTTTCTAAAATAAAAGATTTTTATTTTTTTCAAAAAATAAATTTTATTTTTTTTACTTCTAAAAAAATAATAAAATTATATAATAAAAAAATTTTATTATGTAAAATTTTTTTATAATATCTAAATTTTTAAATATTTATAAAATATATATTTAAAAATATAAAATAAAAAAAATTAAAAAGTAATTTTTGATATGCACTACCAAACACACCCGACGGTTAATAGCAATAAGAACATGAACCAGGAGATCCAAGCACTGTTTTTACCGGCCATCTACTGAACAATGAACATTCAACAATGGTTCCTTCCTGTAAGTTGCCCATTGTAGGATTCATGTCACACAGCAAAAGCAGAATGTTCTTTTAAATTTCATGTTTTCTTTAATTCGGTAAAATGTTCTAAAAATTTTATTAAAAGAAAAAAAAAGCTCTGCCAAGCATTTCATTAATATTTCACTGCACTGAAACAGAGAGGGTCAGTGTTTGTTCTGTGTCGGCACCGTTCGTTTCACTAGTAACCTGTGAAACATGTGTTAGATCATATCTAACGAATTACTGGCTAAAAAATTTATCATTTGAGATAAAATGAAGTTTGAAATTAATCGAATGCAGTACTGATAGCTCCGATCTGAAGTACCTGTTTATCCCAAAATTAGTAATTAAGATGTACTTTAAATACATATAAATGAGTTTTACAAAAATTAAAAAAATTATAGTTTTTAAATAAATTGAAATAAATTTTAATTATATATTTTAATTTTTTTAAATGTGATGAAATAAATTCGATTTTAGTGTGTATTTACTTGCTATCAAAATTTTATTTTTTTAAACTTATTTTTAATATTAATACAAATTTATATATAAACTTATTTTTACTTAAGATTTTTAATTTAATTTAACTTTTTTAATTATTTCTAAATAAATAAGTTGAACATGAGAGAGCACTCAGAATTGAAGCAAATACATACCGGCACCTTATCTATAGTGCCTCTTAACTCCCAAAGAGAAAGGAAAAGAACTACAAATACATATTAAACAAAGCTACACTTGTATTAAACATGGTAGAACAACAATTAAAGCTAGCAAAGCAGAAATCAAGCATGAGCTACTAATCCAACAAAAGTCCTCACTAGCATTGATCGAGATCAAGAACTGAACTCTAGATTCTGCTTCTTTTTCTTCATTCCGGTGACCGCAGTAGCAGGCGATGTCGACTTCACCTTCACTTCATTACCTGCTGCAGCACCCTGATCAAGAGTATTGCTGCTTGTAGCTCCTTTACTTTCGGATGATTCAGAAAACTTCTGCATTGTTTTGGCAGTGGATTCACTGATAACATGACTGATGAGATCGTCGACGTTCGTCGGAAGAGCCTGCGATGGTTGTCGCCTGTGCCGAGACATATTGAAGTACTGAAATATTGAAAGCGGTGAAGCAGGAAAGCAATGAGTAAGAAGAGTTGGTGAAGTTTTAAAGGAGGAGAAAACGTGGAAGGGAGTGTGTGGTCACTGTCGTAAATAAAGTAGCACGTACTGCGCGGCACAATCTCATAGGCTTTTACTTTTCGTGGAGGTCGTAAAATTTAATGCAGGGTTGTTCTGTGACCGTGGAACATGGTGTTTTAAATTTTTATTATTTAATTGTTTATTTTAAATTTAATTTAAATTTAATTACCAAAATATAATTATATTAAATTATTTTTTAATCAGAATTTATTTTTATAAATATATTACTTTTCGTAAAATTTTATTTAATTAACCGCGGCCTAATAATATGCAATTTTAATTTGTGGAGAGAGTTCCATGCAAATTATGTGCAGTAGCATCTTTTCAAAATCAATGGAGTTTTGTTTTAAGAATATTTTGAAATTGCTTTATAAAATAAATTTTAATGTAATTAAAATAAATCTGTTTTAGTTAAAATTTATAAAAATTTATTTATATATATTTGATAATATTCATTTCTTTATAGTTTTAAAATTTTTAAAAAAATTATCTTTAAAATATAAAATGGAAGTGGCACTCCGATATAACCGCAAATAATCTTTGAGAACGTGCATCAAATTGATCCTTTCATATTCATTTTAATATAATTGTAACATAATTATTTTAAAAAGTTTACTACATAGAACTATACGAATATTTTTTTAAATATTAGTAACTGAATTTTACAAAAATAAAAGTAAAAAATAGAATTTTTTAAAATAAATTGGAATTAATACTTAATTGTTGTGCTTCTATTATTTTTTATAAATAGACTTAAAATTTTATATTTTGATTATTTCTAAAAGTGAATTGAAAGTGAAAAAAATTATTTTATAAAATATGAAAACGAAAGGGTAAAACTAAAGCAGAAATAAAAATTCATACAAAAATTACAATTTTAATTTTTGTTAAAATATTGAAATACGTAAACTCATTGAAACTTTAAATTTTGATAAAAATACTCAAGTTCTGATGAATTAAAACACGTCATGCATAAACAATAATCAATCTATAATATATATGTTTATTTATTATACTATTATAAATTTGGAATTTATTAAATAACAGTACACGAATATAAAAATACATATTAGAAGCACCAAAACAAATTTATGATTTAAAAAAAGAGCATATTGGAACAAATAACGTGTACTTTATTAACAGCACATACATAGAACTAGGCACCGCTCATCTTTGATCAGATGGCCGAAACTTAGGATGTGTTTACTTGGGTAAACTTGAGTTTTGAAATATGAGTTTAAAAAATTAAATTAAAAATATTTAATAAAATAACTAAATTTTATAAAAATCTAAAATCTTTTTGAAATAACTATAAAAAATTTTAATAAAAAATTTATTTTAATTAATTTATTTATTTTATACTAAATTATAAATTTTAAAAAAATAAAATTTATGATGTAACAAAATTATTGTTGTCACACCGTCCGGACCGATCTCGAAATCGTTGATTCAGACAGTAAATCGGTTCAAATTTGTAAAAAATTTGTCTGTGCTATTGATCCGTTTTGATCTATTTCAATCCGGTCGATCAGTCCGTCCAGTCAAACCGGATTGAATAAAATTTGAAAAAAAATTAATTAAAAAATTTAAATTTATGATATATTTAATATAAAAATATTATTATTAGCTCTATGTTGAAAAATAATATGTAGTTAGGTTTTATATTTAGATGTGATAATAGAAATATATAATTAATTATATTTTATTTATAAATATTAATTATTAGTGATTTTTAAATTTTATATTGTAAATATCTAGACTCAAATATGTATATATAAAAAAATTAGTTGTATTTTTTTTTTATAATTTATCTATTTTATGATTTTATTTTTTTCTAATCTTCTAATTTATTTAAGTATTTCTAATTATAAATTTTCGTTATTATTATTATTATTGGTGATGGTAATATTATGGTGGTAATATTTTAATTTTTACTATAATTGTTATTGCTATTATTGTTGATAATAATATCACAGTAAAAATATTTTAATTTTTTGTTGTGATTGTTACTGTTATTATTATTGCTAGTGCTATAATGACAGTAAATTTCTTATTATAATAATAATTATTATTATTAATAAAAAATATTTTACTATTATTGATTTAATAGTTTAATCAGTTTATCCAACGAGTCAATCTAAAAATCATAATCTGAATAACTTTTTGATTTGATGTTCGGTCCCGATTCTGATAACTACGAAAAAAACGCGCACTTAGGCACCATGGCATCATGATAGTATCCACAGCATCTTTGAATAAATTTTTAAATATTGATACAATAAATTTTTTTACGAGAACTCGAATTTAGATTTTTAAATAATAAACTATTATTCTTATCAATCGAATTATAATATATTTTTAAAAACTTTACGTAATATAAGAATTTTTGTTTTTTATTTAAGAAAAAAGCTTTTTTGTTCGGGTGTACATGTATGTATTTTCTAAGCAGTTGGTGCTAACTTAAGAATTGGAATTTAAAAAAAATAGATTAAAAATAGAGTTTAATCTTTATAATTTAATTATTTTTAAAAATAAGTTAAAAGTTAAAATATGAATTTATATTTGAGGAGTATGTAAATAAAAATTAGAGCCCGATTTCGTACATGAAATTAAAATTTTTAATTTTTTGTATAAATAAAATATATAAGCTCAGAAAAAAATGAATTTTTGAAAAATTAGAACACGTCCAAAATGTAGGTCCAACCAATGTATTATTTTTTGGGCTGTTTAGTTCAGCTTATCAAAAAATTAATTTTTTAATTTCTATTATATATTTTTTTAATTAATATTTTATAAGTATTTAAAAAATTATTTAAAATTTAGAAAATATAAAAAAGTTTTAATAGTAAAAATTTTTTATTTCATATTTTTATTATATTTTAAAAATAAAAAAAATAATACTCATTTAAAAAATACAAAATATTTTTAATTTCAAAAAAATTCCATTTTAAAAAAAATACCAAAATGACTCTTTTAACGCATTGAAGTAGTTAATTGTTTGGTAGCCCAATGTGTCTTGGTTGCTAACCAAAGTTCTTGCGTGCCCCATCAACCGAGTTAGGTCCACATTCCCAACAAAACTCCAGCACTCTCACATTACAAAACACTAGATAAAAACCTACACTCATTCTCTTACATGCTTTCACTCAACACAAAGAAAAATGGACGAGTCATGCTTAGACCTTGACTCAGTACCGCTCTCTAATCTCTCCGACTCGCCGAGCCCGAACGATTCCACTTCCCCTTCGTCTTCCTCCTTCGACTCTTCTCCTCCTCGGTCGACGGACAATGTCACGCTGCCGTCTTACAAACTCTCAGTATCCAATCTGTCGTACACAATTATCAAACCTCGTTGCAACAGTAGCATCAATCCCCTGATTTTCACGGGCTTCTTCTCCAACAACTCGAAGAGCAGTAAGAACAATAAGAGGTCTATCAACGTGCTTAACTCGGTCTCGTTCACGGCTTACAGCGGCGAACTTCTCGCTGTAGTTGGCCCTAGTGGAGCCGGAAAGTCTACACTCTTACGTGTAATCTCCGGTCGGGTACCCGACTCAGAATTCGATCCAAAGTCTGTTGCTGTGAGTGGTTGCATTATATCGAACCCTCACCGGTTGCGCAACCTCTGCGGGTTCGTGATGCAGGAAGACAATCTGCTTCCTCTTCTTACCGTGAAGGAAACACTCATGTTCAGTGCGAAGTTTCGACTCAAGAAGATGGATGCAAAAGAAAGAGAAAGAAGGGTTGAAGCTTTGATACATGAGTTAGGGTTAACTCAAGTTGCTGACAGCTACATCGGCGATGAAGAGAACAGAGGGATCTCCGGCGGGGAACGTAAACGTGTCGCCATCGGTGTTGATGTAATACACGATCCTCCCATCTTGCTCCTCGACGAGCCGACTTCCGGCCTCGATAGCTCGTCTGCGTTGCAGGTCACTCAGCTGCTCACCGCAATGGCTAGAAACCGGAGACAGGTTGTTATAATAACAATCCATCAACCGAGTTACCGGATTCTGAACTACATTTCATCATTCTTGCTTCTCTGGCGAGGTCGAGTCGCGCATTCAGGTACCCTTGCTTCGTTAAAAGAAACGATATACACCATGGGGTTTACCATTCCACCGCAGGTTAATACGTTAGAGTTCGCCATGGAAGTAGTCAAGGAGCTCGAAGAACACAACTCTAAGCAAAACAAGATCATCGTTCACCGTATCGGCAGTACGACTCTTCGCGAATCCTTAACGGATGAACTTCATGGCTATCGTGACTACTGTTCGAGTCTCGACGAGATCATAGCGCTAGCTTGTAGATTCTGGAAGGTAATCTACAGAACAAAGCAGTTGTTCTTGGCAAGAACAATTCAAGCCTTCATCGCAGGCTTAGGTCTTGGTAGTGTTTATCTCAACATAAAGATGGATACAACCGGTGTTACGGAACGACTAGGGTTCTTTGCATTCAGCCTCAGCTTCTTGCTGTCTTCCACCGTTGAAGCTTTACCCATTTTTTTACAAGAACGGCGAGTTTTGATGAAGGAAACTTCGAGGAAAATGTACCGCCTTTCTTCATACATGATCGCCAACACTTTAATCTTCCTACCGTTCTTGTTCCTGGTAGCAATCATCTTCTCAGCACCGGTGTATTGGCTAGTTGGACTCAACCCTTCCGTCGAAGTTTTCGCGTTCTTCGTCATGACAGTGTGGCTTATTACACTGATGGCAAGCTCTCTGGTTCTCTTCTTAAGCGCGATTTCAACCGATTACATACTCGGAAACTCATTGATCTGCTTATTTTTAGGAGTTTTCTTCCTGTTCTCCGGCTACTTCATACCGAAAGAAAGCATACCCAAGTACTGGATGTTCATGTATTACCTGTCATTGTATAGGTACCCGTTGGACACATTGGTCATGAACGAGTACTTGAGTTTGAAGAACAAGTGCTTCTCATGGCAAGAAGAAGAAGTTGGAGAAAGCAGTGAGATGGTTTGTTTGCTCACTGGTGCAGATGTGTTGAGGGCAAGAGGGTTAGAGAAGGATACGAGGTGGATTAATGTTGGGATCATGATTGGGTTCTTCTTGGTTTATAGGGTTCTTTGTTGGATTGTTCTTGTTAGGAAGGCTTCAAAAACTAAACTCTGATGTTTGATACTTGCTAGTTTTTCATGATTCATAAGCCAGGAAATATTCAATATATATATAACTTTTACTAATTTTTATTAAATTTCAATTATATAAATTCTCTTTTAAAATTTTATTTAAAACAATTCCAAACATTTCTTTGAGAAGAAAAACAACACAATTCATCACTTATCTACTTTCACATCAATCATGATCACATCAACATGGCATGGATAAGCTCTCTCTAGTAATATCTCATAGCAGAGAACAACAGTTATCATCTTCATAGACACAGATAATGAACAACTAGCTAAAGTAAAGGACCAGAGCCCTCAGATTTTTAAGTCGGAAAACTTCCAGCAGAGGCGTTTGTGGTTTCATTCCAAAAAAATAATGTTTTAAATTAAATTATATTATTTTAATATATATAAAATATAAAATTTTATTTAAAAATTTTTAAAAAGTTACAATTTAGATAAAAGGATAAAACTTTTTTTTAAAACTAAAAATATTTTTTATTTAAAAAAATTTCATTTTAGAAGTGCTATCAAACGTTCGCATGAAACCCAATTTAATGGAGTTAACTCATCGATGCCGCAGTGTAACGCTTATAGTTAAACATCAAACGATGTTAGATGTTTAAATCTCTTAAATTCACAGTAATTTTTTTGAAACTGTGTCTCTAAAAGTAAATTACTTAAAACAAAATTTAGAACTAAATTTAAATTTTATAGTTTTAGTATTAAAAATATATTTAACAAATTAAAAATTATTTCTAAATGAGTTCCCTTTTTAATTGGGAGATGGGAGCAGAAGTAACAAACAAAACCAAATCATAAGCAAGGCAAAAAGTAGAACCTGCAGCACTCATGCTTACATTCGTTGATATGATCAATGTGTACTAACATCACAGGTTAATAATCTCAAGAACAAGAAACATTTCAATCCACACTTAACTATTTTTCCATGTAAAAGCTTCAAGATTTTTCCAAAATGTGCGATTCTTTTGAAATATACATAACAACCTTCAAAAAATTCCTGCTTTTGACTTCCCTCGATTCTTCATCTTCTTCAAATTCAAACAAGTTTGCTACACAAGATGCTTCAAAGATTCATTTCATACATTACCGTTCAATCTTTGCTTTGAAAAATTTTCATCGGTGATGATCGCGAATGCGTGCAGCAGTAGCAGTAGCAGCGGTAGGTTTAACATCTTTTTGAATGAGAACTCGTTCAGGCAACCGATACAGCTCCGATCTTTGAAACTCAGCAGCAACCAACACAACATTGCACGCCGCCGTTAACCTTCCGGCAACAATCCCACCAATAACCTGGCCATGCCCACCAGCCAACGTCACACCAACATTCCCAAACCCAGCAAGATTCAATCTTTTTTCTTCTTTGGGCGGAAGAAAAGTTCCCGAAACTGACAGAATCTCAAATCTACCATGTAACGTAATCAACTCAGTTGTCTGCTTGAGTGAAACATCAACAACTGCTCCGGTGCCGGAGAGGATTGAGATACCAGTGTTGCGGTTTCGCGCGAAGGAAGAAATCGTGTACACAATGTCGCAGCCGGAAGAAAGATCGAGGATTAACGGGCGAAGACAGAAATCTGTGACGATTTCTTGGGTAATCGTTATGGGCGGTTTCGGTTTGTTCTTGGATCCCATTGGTCTTCCTCGCCGTGGTTTCTTTGCAGAAGGTGTAGATGGGTTACTATCGTTGTTATCATTAGGCCCTTCACTGTTGTCGTTGTTGTTGAAGGGTTGAGAAGAAGAAGATGAGAAAATGACGAGTTGGCTGTTGGTCGCCATTGTCGGAAAGACTGAAGCTTTTTTTTGTTTTTTTCTCGGTTCTGTTTATTTTCTTGATTCAAATGAGGAGAAGAAGAAGAGTTATGAAAATAGCGAAGATTTTGGTAGTTGCATTATTGGGCTAGTAATATTTGTGTTTTGCATAAGTAGCAACTGCATAGTTTCGTTTGGTAGTATAAGGTCTCCTTTCTTAAGTGTATTTTTATCTATCAGATTTTGAATTCATATTTATTTTTAAAAATTATAATTAAATCCGAGTTGACCAAATTTATATCTAATTTATTTCTCATCAAAATCAATTTTATCTAATTAAATTTCGCTTTTTACGAACTAAAGCACACCCTAAAAGAAAAGAATCTGGTATTAAATTCTAGATTCTGCTGAAACATAGAAGTTGAGAAAAGATAATTTTGTTTGCATTTTAATATAATGATTTTAGCATGAGATTAATGATGTGAATTGTAGTTAAGAAATATGTAACCTTTTTTAATTATAAATTTTCTTAGATTTATTAAACAAATATCATTGTTTTTATTTTTTAGTACATTCTAACAACAAAAAAACCCAATTGTTTTAGTCTATTTGATTTTTTTTCTCAAAATTTTCAAAATCTCGAATATATTTTCTCTCAGATTGTTTATTTTCTTTCTGGATAATAATAAGCAAACAAACAAAAAAGGGTAATGGTGATCGGTGTCACACTCTGCTACTTTTCTTCTCTACTTTCGTTGGGATTAAAAAAATAAAAATAAAGAAAGATTTAAGAAAAATCCAATAGAAATGGGTCAATGCTTCTCTACAATTACTACTTCCACGAAAAGCAGATCAACAGCAGCAGTGGGCAACGAAGATACAACGATACCTTCGCCGCCGCCGCCGCCACCGCCGGAGACGTTGTGCGACAGCAGTAGCAGCAGCGAGCAGAAGAAGATTGTGAAGATGGCTGCGGCAGTTAAGCCTGTTGTAAAGGTCGCTGCTTTATGTGGATCGCTCCGCAAAGCTTCCACCAATCGCGGTCTCGTTCGCGCAGGTGTCAATCTCTTTGTTCTACAAAGTTTTATTTATTTTTCTTCTTCGTTTTCTTTTTCTTGCTTACTTTTGAGTTTCTTCAGTTGGATTTTTAGTTAAAACAGTGCTCTTGTTGTTTATTTGCTTATCAAAAGAGTGTACGATGGTTGATTTTTTGGTTTATTTGGTTGGTTCGCTGATTCAAAGATTGTTCCTTTGTTTAACATTTTGATTTGAAGAGTGTTTCTTTTGTTGATTTCCTGATATAAGGAGTGTTGTTTGTCTTTTCTAATTAAAAGAGCATTATTTTGGTAGATATTATTTGTTTAAGTATAGAAAATTGATTTCTTGAGCTGTAGTTACCTTCTGTTGGCTTTCAGGGACGTTCTAATTTCATATGACTGTATATGTCTCGAATTTGTTTCATTGAAATAAAGCATATAGAATGTCTATTTATAAGTATATTTTGGAACAATTTTTTTCTGACCTAGTGAAACAGTTTTCTTCAAAAGCATAGAAATGATAACTGTTGTATTCCGTTATAGACTTGAACTGTAATGAATAATTTAGATATGAAAGCTACTAATGAATCGAGAATGATGTCCATACGCGAGACGCCTTCATATATTGATGTCTGGTTATTGATGCTTTGAAACAGTTGTCTAGATGTTAACTCAATCTTTTGTGCTGACACTTTCTGAAGCAATTCAGCTCTGCGAAGAATCGATCCCAGGGATGAAGATAGAATATGTTGATATTTCGCTGCTGCCATTCCTCAACACGGATCTTGAGAACAATGGGAGATTCCCGCCAGCTGTTGAGACTTTTCGCAGCAAGATACTTGAAGCTGACAGCATCCTTTTTGCTTCGCCAGAGTATAACTACTCCTTCACTGGTACAGCATATTTGTGTTTCCTATTTGCTTTTGCTTAGTGTATATCTGAGAGTCAGATTCAATGGGAAAAAGCAACATTAAGAGAATTGGGTAATGCAAGTAGCTTCATAGCATCTTATATTTGATTGAAATATAACTTACGCACAATTTTGGAGGACACTAGCCTCAAATAATTGGCAAGCATTTACCGTGAGCAGCATATCTGAAATGAACCAATAAATTGTTTCCATGTTGAATGCTAAAGACAATCTGTTGATTATGTAGAGTACATATGGATCACAGGGACATGTGTATAAAGAATGTGGTAAGTGATATGTTTGTACTTTGAGAAAACTGAAGTATGAGAACATGCAATGGAAACTTGTAAGAAAAGAAATAGCAAGTTGAATCACTGTTATTTTCATTCTTTAAAGCACTTCTTGCAGTCATGCGGGCATGCTTGATACAATTCTCTAGTTGTTGTAACTTTTCCTGTTCACAGTAGCATTGGCTACAACATGGAAGATCAACTTATAACAAAGATTTACTCTGATCTTGTTTCAAGTTTTTGCACTATTGTGATTTTTAATAGGATTATCATGAGTACTTAATCATTGCTAAGCTAAGTGAAATTCAGGCAATTTGTTAAGTACATAAACATGATATCCGCGCATGACTTTGCTGTTATTATTTCTGTTGGCTACTTGCAGGCCCTTTGAAGAACGCTATTGACTGGGCATCTCGAGCAACAAATGTGTGGGCAGACAAGCCAGCTGCAATAGTAAGCTCCGGTGGAGGTTTCGGAGGGGGCAGGTCACAGTACCATCTTCGACAAGTGGGAGTCTTTTTAGATCTTCATTTCATAAACAAGCCCGAACTGTTTGTTCACGAATTCCAACCTCCTAAGAAATTCGACAGCAATGGAGACTTGGTAGATCCCGAAACCAAAGAAAGGTTGAAGAAAGTATTGCTATCCTTGCAGGCTTTCACTCTTCGGCTCCAGAACAAGTGTTGAAGATGTCATTTTTTCGAGTCAGTCATTCTTCATTGAAGTCATTGTGCTGGTGCTGGACTGAATTAAGTTGGTTGCTCTTTTTCAAAAGTTTCAATGTACCTTAGTCTTCACGTTTGTTTGGTGGGTCAAGTTCAGGTACTCAAAAATAAGATGTACACGAAAGTCTATTCCTTTTACTCTTCCAACTTTTCAGACTCAAGCTTGGAAATGTTTGCCACACAGTGGACGTAGTGCTTATGAAATAGAATTTTTCTGAAATAAAAAATATTTTTTTTTTTTGAAAATAAGTTTTAATTTTTTTTTATTTTAAAAAAAATAATTAAAATATGTAATAAAAAAATTTTATTTCGTAGAATTTTTTTATATTTTTTAAATTTTTAAATAAATTTTTTATATATTTATAAAATATGTATTGAAAAATATGAAATGAAAAAAGATTAATAAGTAGCTTATCATAAGCTGTGCCAAGCGGACTCTCAGAAGTCTTAGGAAGTATTTAAAATTACTTATAAAATAGAGTTTTTTTAGAATAAAAAATATTTTTTTAAAATAAGTTTTATTTTTTTATTTTCAAAAATTAATAAAAATATGTAATAAAAAAATTTTATTGTGGTAAAATTTTTTAAAATTTTTAAATAAATTTTTAAATATTTAAAAATATGTATTAAAAAATATAAAATTAAAAACTTTCGTTGGAAAAATGTAATCCTAATTCGCTATCCTCGTAGTTAGGTTTCTTACGTTTATGTAGAAAATTTGTTGGCATGTTTTCATCATTACTTGTGCAAAAAATTGTTACGCAGCTCAGAGTTTTTAGTAGTATTATGATAAGGAGTTTTTATTTTAAAATGTTTAAGCTCAATTTTTTTTAAATAAAAATAATGAAAAATTATATATATATATATATATATTATTTGTATAATTTTTTGTACATTTTACATTTAAATTTTTATATAAAAAGTTTATTAAAAACTATGAGGTACTTTTTGAGTGAAAATTACTTGATAAGCTAAGTCAAAAATTCGCACCTCTACTTGGACGGAATAGGCATTGATCTTTCAATGATAAGCGCTTTGTGTTTCATTTCAGAATAATAAATTTTTAATTCATATTTTTAATATACTTTTTATAACTTTTTAAAAAATTATTTAAAAGTTATAAAAATATTACGTAGTAAAATTTTTTATTTTTTATTTTTATTAATTTTTAAAATAAAAATAAAAATTATTTTTAAAAAATAATAAAAATATTATTCGTTTTACAAAAACTCTATCTTAAAAATAATTCATAACGTGCAGTATGAACTTTGTTTTGCCTACTGATTTGCTCTGAATAAATAGTTGCATTTTAATTCAGAACTCAAGTCTGTGAAAAAGAATGTGTCAGTCTACTTTGAAGAAAAATTTTGTTCATCTTTTCAACAAATATAAATTGTGAGATTTTTGAACACTATTGCTCCGTTGGTTCCATAATATTTGTTTCTTTCTTGTGGAAGCAGCAAAACCTTTTCACCTAATAACAATAATATACATAAGCAAAAATATCAGGCACCCAATTTGACACAAGGACCTGAAACTTATAAGTTTAAAAAATAATCTTATTATTATGACAACTTAGAGCTTACAATGACTTGGTAAATATTTTTTTACTAAACATTTATTTCCTATGAACAAATTTCTTTTTTAAAAACTTTTTTGTGTCTAATCCAGACACTTGCTATGGACGAACATTCGTATAAGTCTCCGTAAGCGGTTTCTAAAGTCCAACTTCAAAGTTATACTTTGAAGTCTTGAACCATTTTTCTGAGTTTTCAAAGAGAAAGTGACCAGAACACTATTCATTATGATCATAGTAAGACTAACATTAGCACCAAATTTTAAAAGAAAAAAACTGCTGGAGTCTTACCTTAAGCGGTCGGTAGTGCTCAGGATGAGTAAATTTTTCTCAAGGAGAAATCTTGTTTTTGTGGCTGTGTGAGGAAAAAGCTTCAACCTTTCCCTCCACTCTAAGATGTCCCAAGTCCATCTGCCGTAACATCACCAGCAACAACAGCAAGATCTCAACCAAATGATCCCCCTCTACTGAAGTTGTCCCAACAACAATCACAACAACAAGAAGCTATCCTTCCATCTCCACTCAATTCTTCCCAAAAAGCAGCACAACCCCAAAAAGTTCTTCTAGAGAACCTAACTTCAACCACCACAATCATACTTTATCTTCTTGCTTCTTGTTGGTTCTCAACAAGAAAGTTTCCATCTAAGAACAACAAACATGTAATACAACTTCCCGAATGGAGCCATTCAAGGGATCAACAGGTTTCTGCTACCATGAAGAGCATGCTGCAGTCATAGACGTTTATGTTCACCATGCCCGTGACATCCACAATATCTGCATCTATGATGATCAAGATGTGTATGCAAAGTTTTCTTTCACTTGTAGCCCTGAAGACACTGTCTCAACTAGAATAGTTCATAGTGGTGGCAAGAACCCTTGCTTCAATGAGCTCCTTCGCCTTAAACTTGAGCGGCCACCATGTGAAGCTGTCCTCAAGTGTGAGATATGGGTGCCAAGCCGTGCCCCCTGCTACATGGAAGATCAACTTCTTGGATTTGCTCTTGTGCCCTTATCTTTAGTAGTTTCTGCAGAGAATAACAAGTTAACCGATGACTTCACGTTGTCATCCACTGATCTCTTTCACTCTCCTGCAGGCAAGGTGAAGCTAACACTCTCTCTTGATGCTTCCTCAGATGGGAAAACTTTTGCAGCACCAACACCCAGTTTATCTTCTTCCATTAGCTCAGAGGTTGTGCTGCTTGACCTTGCAGAATATGGAAGAATAGAGTTCACCGACATCACTGCTACCTGTGAAAACCAGCGCATGGCCAAGGAGTACTTTGACATGACTGCACCAAGGATAACAACTACTACTACCTTTCCCTTCCTCTATTTCGGAGCTTCTTCGAATTTCATCAATGACTATGACATGAGCAATGCAAACAACTTGATTGGAGACAATAATGGCGGTTCTGTTTATCCTAGTGAAAGCCATCTGAATTCGGGGATCTTGAGCTCCACTGCAACGAGTGCAAGTGATGATAGAAACTCTGGTGATTCTTTTGAGCCCAAGTCTGCCATCAATCACTTCAAAGAAGGATCATCAACAGCTTCATCATCAAAGGCTTTAGGTGAGAGTTACAAGCTAGATTCAGCTCAAATTCTATCAGACAAACAAGAGAAGAAAAGTGGTGGAAAGGGGCACAATAGTGAGTTCAACTCAGTTTTCCAGTCGCCGATGGCTGACATCAACCTTGAGGCAGAACAGAATGAAATGCAGCGGCAGATAGTTGACATGTACATGAGAAGCATGCAGCAGTTCACCGAGTCGTTGGCGAAGATGAAGTTGCCAATGGATCTTGACAGTGGCAGCAATGTTACTGAAGGTCAGACCAATAACAATTTAGAGTCCAAGGATAAGAAGGATGGCTCAAGGGTTTTCTATGGGAGCAGAGCTTTCTTCTAAGATAAGCAAATGTTGATGCAAGTACTCTGACGTTAAAACCAATTCTTCTTAGTCCCTGTTCTACCTGATTCTGCTTTTAGGAGTCAATTTTTCCTTCACTCTGGGTGTGTTTTGATAGCCAGCATCCATAAATTCTAAGTGCGAAGCCAGCGAGAGCAAATTCATTGCTTGCACTTCACTCTATACTCGAACAAATACTCTGTACTAGTGAGTAGAGCCACTTCCTGTTTGCTGAAGGTCAGAGCTATTTCTTGGTAACCACTCTAAGAAAAGGAACTTTCAGAAACCAGCGACAACAAGATAAGGCAAAGATTGCAAGCACAAGCAGGCATGCATTCTCTGAATTGTACGCAGACTCGGAGAGTTACAGCATTTCTGGTTTTTATGGTTTCTAATTTTCTTTCATGGTCATTGTGAAGTTAAATGTAATGCCGGATAATTCTTCAAAGTCGTAGTTCTGAAACATGTTGCTCACTTTGTCATTGTAAAGGCCTAATAGAGTAAAGACACCAAACCTGATCTTTTACACGGTAAACTACACATATCTGCAGGATCATACTTATTGTTATTTTCAAGGAAATATTGTAATACAGGAGAACAACATTCTGTACCATAGTCCTTTTTACTGGTGACAATATCCAGCAATTTTGTGATCTTGAAGATGACATGAGTTTTAAGGTGGAAGTTTATCCATACTCAAGTTTAAGAAACTTTTATATAGCAATTACTTGGAAAGAAACTACCTCAAGACTGGCTGAGACTTTCAAATCGGTGTCCCAAAAGTTTGAAGCCAAGCCCAAACCTTGGAAACAATAATGTGGATCAGACCATACTTCTGACAAAATCATCATCCACATCATTGTTAAAATCTCCATAGTTACTTTAGTTGAAGTCATTGACCTTGAAAATTGCATCCAAGAATTAGAAAGAAATATAGAAATTATGAGGAGATCATGCATATCACAGAAAATGACTAAAGATCACTGATGTAAATTTGAAGCATGTCAGAGACCTATCCTATCCCTACAGAGATGTTTTAATAGGTAAGATCAAATAGCTACTTCCCAATCATGAACTAAGACTATGATTAGTTTTTGCAAAATAACACACTGCTGAATTTAATCTTCTTCATCAGTCCTGATGAAACCTAATAAAATCTCCCTGCACTAGTGGTGAGGTCCATCAAAGGTATGTTGCCCCAAGAAGACAAGCTTTTCATCTATTATTACTACAATGATGAAAACAACTTAAACTATTTGTATATACTATTGGAGAATGCAACACATTGCAATGCCATGATTCATTTCATGAAACTACTGATGTGCACTAAGAAAAGGTCTGCAGAGAAGAAGAATACCTCAGAAAATAGTTGATGTTACTTGCCAGACCAACCTCCATACGAGCTGCTTCATTATGGTGAAGACAGCTATTGAGATGCTTTACTTTTCTTCACGAACTTCTTCACTTACTCAAGTGGTGAAAAGTCAGACTTGCATTCAGTAAATTTGTTTAGGATCACCTCTGATGTTTCTCTATATTACACCACTATATACCACAAGACAAATGCACAGTATGGCAACATACTTTCACTGTAGCGCAAGCATGCTGCTCATTCATGTTTGTGCATAGAAAGCTTGCTGCCTGCTTTGAAGGTGTATGTTTTCTTATTAAGATTTAACCAGCTCATCCCTGGATATTTCTCGTCTCCCTGAGCTTCCATCAGCTTCCTGATGTTGTATGCATCCTTCCATCTCCCAGCAGTAGTGTAAACATTGGACAACGTAACATAAGTTGCTGGATCTTTTGGGTTCATTTTCAATAGACATACAGCGGACAACTCGCCCAGTTCTATATTCCCATGAATGCTACAAGCTGCTAGCACCGATGACCAAATAAGTTCATTTGCTTGAAACGGCATCGTTTCTATTAAATCCATTGCTTCATTCAGCAGTCCTGCTCGAGCCAGCACGTTGATCAGACATGCATAATGGTCTATGGTCGGTTCTTTGATCATCCTGAAGTATTTGTATGCCATTTCTACCATGCCAAAGCGAGCACAAGCAGTTAGAACCCCTACATATGTAATGTCATTTGGCTCTAGGTCCTTCTGCTTCAGTAATTCTTCAAATGTAGCAATAACCTTCTCTGAAAACCCATGTTCAGCTAAGCTGCTTATCAAGACATTCCAAGAGGCCAAGTCAGGATCTTGAATCTGACTGAAGAATCTACCAGCTTCCTCAATGTATCCACATTTCGCGTACAGGTAGATTAAGCTGCTCATGACAAAAGGATCTGATTTGATCACTGCATCAGATTTCAAAATCTGGGCATGAATCTGTCTCCCTTCATCCATTGCCACCAGATGTGCGCATGAGCTGAGGACAGTGGAGAATGTGAAGTGGTTGGGGGGTTCCACTAAACCTTCAGCGACCATTTTAACATACATATGCAATGCCCTTTTATGCTCACCACTACGAGAGAGACTTGAAATCAATAATGTCCACAAGATAAGATCTGGGAAATCAATTTGCTCAAATAGCCTAATTGCATCACTAAATTCATAGTTTTCAGCATACATTTTTAGAAGAGGACCAAAGATCGTTCTATTGCCACCATCACCATATCCAAATTTCAAAGCCAGAGAATGCAAGCACTTTCCTTGTTTTAGTCCTCTAAACCTTTCAAGGAGACACATCATGGTCACCTCAGACACTTCCTTCCCAATTGCCACAGCCCCATGATACAAGTTCAGAGCTTCTGCTCCATATCCGTTCTTAACGCACGCTTGGATTGCTAAATTAAAAGCTACATCATCTTTCTTCCCTATCTGGTGAAATGACATGAGTGCTTCACTGAAGAGACCACTATCAGCATATGCCTCAAAAAGTGCACTTCCAACAAAGGTGTCCAGATTAGAACCTACTGTCTTCAAAACAAGGCCATGAACCTGCTTGATAGACTGAGAGGTGACACCTTTCTTACAAGTTCGAAGGACATTTGCATAAGTTACATGGTCCGGGGTGAAGCCAGATGCCATCATCTCATCGAGCAACATCAAGCACTCCCCTCCATCCAAATCCCCAGCCATCAGGGCATTCCATGATATGACACTAGGTTTGACTATCTCCGCAAATGCAATTCTTGCACAAGTCATCTCACCGCACTTTGCATACAAATCAACAATCCCCGTCCCGACAAACATATTTGACCCCATCATTGACTTGATGGAATATGCATGTACCTGTCTGCCTACAGAAACGAATCGAGCACCAGCACAAGCACGTAGTGCACAAGAACAAGCATACTCATTGATCGCTATCTCATCCATTTCCATCATCTCTATAAAAACCTCTAATGCTTCACTCCACCTACATAACTCCAAATAACCCATCAACATCGAAGTGAAAGCAACAACATCTCTTTGAGGCATTTCACCAAACACCTCTTGGCATATATCAAAACGCCCACATCTACTATACCCATTCATCAAGCAAGTGTCCAACACCATTCCGACAGAACAACAGAACCGCCTCCGCATCTTGATTACATACGCATGCAATTGACACAACAAACTACAATCACATAACTCCGAGCAAGCAGCAAAGACCAAACGTAAAGTTATATCATCAGGCATAGACAAGAACTCTTCCAGCATTTCGACAAACAATGTTAATGCAGAGTGAGGATCTTCTGCACGGAGGCAAGCTGACATGACAGTGTTCCAAGTGACAGTGTCTTTGGCAGGGAGAAGACGGAAGAGTTTGAGGGTTTTGTTGAGAGGTTGCGAAGATTTCGCGGCACCGGAGAGGAGATGATTGGATTTAGTAATGAGCGGTGAGGTAGACGACGAGGGTACTACTCTGTGTTGTCGTTGTCGATGGTTGGTGATGGAGAAGGCATGAGAGCTCGTGAGCTGAGGAGTTAGAGTATGCATGGCTACTGACGTCATCTATCAAATAGTTAATTTTTCAATTGTCTTTACACCATTTATTCAGGGCATGGATAGACAAGAGCAATATACCGAATTAATAATAATAATGCAATGCATTCTACATTAATATAGTATCACAATAAAAAATAATATAAATAGGATATGATCGTAAGACATTTTGATTGCGCGTGAAAGTAAAGATTGGTGAGAAATAAAGTTGGAGTGTTAATTATGCCTGTACGCAAGAGAAGCTCAAATGGTTAGATATCTTAAATGCAAGCATTTCAGGGACCATCCCAAATTATTTTTTAAAATTTTTTTGAAATAAAAAATATTTTTATTTTAAAAAAAAGTTTTTTTTTTTTATAAAAAAAATTTTAATGCGTAGAATTTTTTTATATTTTCTAAATTTTTAAATAAATTTTTAAATATTTATACAAAATATATTAAAAAATATAAAATTAAAAATTAAAAAATAATTTTTGAAAGCACTAAGCCAAAACAGTCCCTTAAATTGATCATCAACGCAACTCTCTTTTGTAGACCTCTCTTTCAATAATATCTCCTTTTTTCCAATTCCGTTTTATCTCATGATCTGTCAAATAACTGGCTCTCTGGAATTATTCCTCATAACTTTGGACATACGCTTCCACTTCTACAAGAGCTCTCCCTCGCAGAAAATAATATATATGGAAACATATGGTATCCGTTCTTGATCTATCAAATAATTTCTTATTAGGTACTATTCCTGATTGTTGGGATAACTCGACCTTCATGGAAATTATAAATTTATCAAGCAATGTTCTTTATGGATTTATTCCAAACTTACCATTCTCAAAAATAATCTCATTACACCTTTCTCACAACAAATTGTCCGGTAGTATCCCTCAATCAATGCAAAACTGCACCAAGCTACAAATATTTGATGTTAGTCACAATAGTTTGAGTGGAACTTATACCAGCATGGTTAGGGGAGAGATGCTTATTTCTAACTATCCTTCAATTAAATTCAAATAAATTTCATGGACAAATACCTCCTCAATTTTCCAATCTAAGGGCGCGTTTGAGATTGCTTATGAAATACAACTTTTCTGAAATAAAAAAATATTTTTGTTCCTTTTTAAAAACGAGCTTTATTTTTTTTATTTTCAAAAAAATAATTAAAATATACAATAAAAAAATCTCATTACGTAAAATTTTTTACGCTAACTAAATTTTTAAATAATTTTCTAAATACTTATAAAATATATATTGAAAAACGTAAAATAAAAAAAAATTAAAAAGCAACATTCCAAACGCACTCTTAGTGCTCTTCGAATATTAGATTTATCACACAACAATTTGGTAGGCAGTATACCAAAGCATTTTGGTGAGTTCAAAGCCATGCAAAGCTTAACATACACTCCCCACATGCTTATAGGGGTCGATGCATACATAGTATGTATTTAGAAGTTGAAGGAAGGGAGCTATCATATTCCCGATCTTCTTCGTTATGTAGTGCTCATCAATTTATCTTCCGATTATCTATTTAGAAGTATTACCGAAAAGCTTAGTAATCTCAAAACACTAATAACACTAAAGGAGCGTTTGAAAGTACTTATAAAATAAATTTTTTTTAAAATAAAAAATATTTTTATTTTTTTAAAAAATAAATTTTATTTTTTTATTTTCAAAAATAATAAAAATATATAATAAAAAAATTTTATTATGTAGAATTTTTTACATTTTTTAATAAATTTTTTATATACTTATAAAAAATATATTAAAAAATATAAAATAAAAAATAAAAAAATTATTTTTTTCCGACGCAATGCCAAACAGGGTAAATCTATTTATGAATAATTTGAGGAGGTATTTAGAAGTGCTTATAAAATAGAATTTTTTTGAAATAGAAAATATTTTTATTTTTTTAAAAAATAAATTTTATTTTTTTTACTTTCAAAAAAATATTAAAAAATATAATATAAAAAAAAATTAAAAAGCAGTGTTGAAACGCTCAAACGAATGCGCCCAGTAGTACTGTAGTAGTCTCGTCAACAACATCAACCATTTGCTGTCAACTCGAATCACTTGACTTGTTATGGAATAATCTTTCTGGTCCAATTCCTTCTACTCTTTCTATGTTGAATTTTTTGAAGCACCTGAATCTTTCATACAACAAATTTTTTCTGGGCAAATTCCATCTGGCAATCAGCTACAATCTCTTGATGATCCATCCGTCTACAGAGGCAACCACGATCTTTCGCGGATTTCCTTTGAAAGCATGTTCGGACAAAAAAAAGCAATAAGTAATGTTCCCTCCATCGATGAAATTGGGAACGAAGCACTATGGTTTTATTTGGGGCGTATTTACCGACCCCTTAAATTCTAATTTTTGTAAACTTATTTTTTATATAAAATAAATAAATATTTGTATGCGCAATGTGACCGACTCAGTGATGCCCTAACCATGGGCCTCAACGTGTGTCTAAAAACAGTTGGATCTGAGCCTAATTCGAAAAACAAGGAGTATATAAAACAGTTATTATGTAGTTTCACTATCTTGATGGTCTTGTGAAAGTAATAGAATCAATATAAAACTCTCTCATACATATAGTCCAAACAATTTTAAGAAATTTGCCAATAAATATTTCTTAAATCTAGATCCATTTATGTATTTTTATATATACGTCTTCTCTAATTATCTTATGAGAACTACACACGTATACAGGCATGTATATGTATAAACGGAACGTGCCCTACACGAGATGATGCGCGCAAAACACTACAAATGCACGAGGCTTTTCTTCGCAAACCCTAAAATTCTAATATAATTAATAATTATATTAGTAATAATTTTTATTATCTTGTTTAGTCAAAAAAATAAATTTTATGTTTTTGAAATATTGCAAACGTCTCCTCTAACAATATGGAGACTGACGTTTATGCAAAAACCTTATATTATTAATTAAATTGGGAACGGCAAGCAATAGTTGAAGTTTTTTTCTTTTTTTGTTTGCTTGCAGGATCTGTGCAAGAAACCTAGCTAGCTAAAGCTAGATCGGAAAAAGAAGAAGATCAAGCTCGTCGTCGACGATGAATTCTATATTAGAGCTTGAATTATCCGATGATGATCACGATCTGTTCGGTAGCTGCACGACATCAAAACAACAACTGCAAGCAACTGCAGCTACGCCTGCTGCTGATGAGCTTGATCTTATTCTACATGCTTGCTCTAAGACAACGACGACGGCGGCGACGACGAAGAAGTTGAACCACAACGCCTACGAACGTGATCAGAGGAAGAAGATGAACGAGCTCTACTCATCTCTCCAATCTCTTCTTCCCCAAACCGATCAAAACGTAAGATTAAATCATTGATTAATATTCTTAATATAATTGATGTAATTTTTGTTCTTGGTGAGATGTGCAGAAGAAGCTAAGCATACCGTGTTCAATTTCGCAAGTGATAAAATACATACCGGAGATTCAACGGTATATCGAAACTCTAACAAAAAGAAAGGAACAAATTCATCTCAACATGAAAACATCAAGCAGGCAAGAACAACAAGAACACGATCAATTATATGGATGTCCTGTTGTTTCAGTGGCTTACCTGAGTGATTCTGAAGTTTTGATTCATATATGCACTGCAAAAACTGGTTTGATTTTGTCGAAAATTCTTCGAGTTTTCGATAACGAAGGGTTTCAACTTCTGAATGCATCAACTTTAAGTATATCTGGTGATAAAACCATATACAGCCTTCATCTTATTCAGGTTTATTTAATTAATTTGGTTTTAAATCCTTTTAAATTTAATTTCTTAAAATTTTCTTACTAATTCTTTTATTATTTTTCCTTTATTAAACAGATGAAGAAATCACCGAGCATGGATTGCAAGCTTTGCTGTGAACGTATTGTTGAGCTTATAAAGAAGCATGCTAATTAATTAAGGCAGACTGAGGTTAGAAACTATACTAAGCTTATAAAATTTTACTTTTGAAGTAGTTTTTAGTTGTTCTTTGATAAATTAGAGAGTTTAATTAATCTACCAACACAAAATTTGTAAAAAACTTTCCTTGCTTGCTTAACATGGTACGAACTTTTGTTTACCAAGTAGCATTTTTTTTTTTTGTTTCCATTTTCTCTTCTTGCCAAATTTTGTTAGCATCAACAAACTCTACTAAGGCACAAATATTGCATTATAAATGTTGAAACGAAACTTTGGTACATATGATGATCGACCAAATTTAAAATTTAAAATTCAATCATTACATGATAAGGTTTTAATCTGCCAACACTCGTGTGTAAATGATAAGAACTTATATTTGATCATTTTCTTTATAAATATTGTAACAAATTCAGTTTTTTTTGTTCTTGTTTCTATTTTTCTTTTGTCAAGTTTTATTAACACCAACTAATACAAAATTAGCTTACTAAATTTCTCATTTAATCATAAATCATTTAATAATTATTATTATCCACGAAATACTGACTAATATATATTTAATCGATAAATTATATTATTAATTTATAATCGACGAAATATCAATTAATATATATTTAGTCAATAATAAATTATATTATCAACTGAATTATTACCGATAAAATGCCGACTAATAAATATTTAGTGAATAACACATATTTTCAGTCATTTTTTACTGAAATTTTAGTCGGTAAAAATTGAATTTATTGTAGTGCCAATAAAAGTACACATGTACATTTTCGTTATCTCTCTTATTAGTACAATTACACAAAGTACAGTTGTACTCTGTGTACTTTGCACAACTACAATTTTGAGCAACTCCACTTACAAGTATTTGAAATTAAATAATCTTATAGCATTTTTATTTTAGCTTCAATTACATGTTGATGGTTTTAGATGAAAAGTTTCACTTGGTCAGTTTAAGTAAAGGTGCGTTTCAATTACGAAAAACTTGTTTTCTTTCATCAAAGTTATGAATTCGAACTATGTTTCAATTTATTCTATATTCACAAAACTTATTTCTGATTTATTTTCTATGGAGCTCAATTTTATATGTTCAGCTTTATGAAACTCACTTTTTATCAACAGAAAAATACCTATACACTCTATTTACGGTTGATTTTCATTCTTTATAAAGTTGGTTTTAGCAACTCTCCTAACTCGCAAAACCAAACCAAACCCAACCCTAAACCATTAAGCTAGCACTAACAAAAGCACACATCTAGAATACAAGACTTTGAGAAAGCATTTGGAAGTATTTTTAAAATAAAATATATTTTTATTTTTTTACTTAAAAATAATTTTAAAAAAATTTCACTATGTAGAAGTTTTCTATATTTTAAATAAATTTTCTAAATATTTATAAAAAAATATAATAGAAAACATAAAATTAAAAATTAAAAAGCTATTTTTAAAAAAAGCAATGCCAAACGCTCTAAACCAACAACACTCAGAACTCTAGCTAGAAACATACAGCAGTACCTACTACATACAATACAATAAGTACAAAAGTATGTATGTATATATACGTGCAGACATCGGTGTTTGTTTGACTGAAAGGCATTCGTTCGTTTAATCAAATGGTTGTTTAAAAATATATATATAAGAGTGTGTATAAAAATATATGTATATCCCTTGTAGATGTATATGTATACATAAAGGAGAGAGACACTCCATTTGTAGGAGTATTTTTTAGCATTCTATCTTCAATTTATGTCCAGGTCATCTCCATACAAGTTTCTAATTTCATACATATTAATTGTTGGGATTATGAGAGTAGTCCATCAAGTTTCTAATTTCAATGCTTTGATTTTGGCCCCGTTTGCCATTGCGTTCTGAATAAGCAATTTTTTAATTTTTAATTATATATTTTTTAATATATATTTTATAAGTATAAAAATATTTATTTAAAAATTTAAAAAATATAAAAAAATTCTATGTAGTGAAATCTTTTTATTATATATTTTATTATTTTTTAAAAATAAATAATAAAGCTCATTTTTTTAAAAAAATAAAAATTTTTTTATTTCAGAAAAGTTTCATTTCATAATCATTTCCAAAAGCGTTCGACATTTCATTTCATTTCATATTTCTTAATAAATTTTTTACAATTTTTACAAAATTTACTTAAATTTTAAAAAAATAAAAATTCTAACGTAATAAAATTTATTAATGCTGGTTCTTCAAATATTACAATAATATATTTTATTGTAAAAAAACTCAATTTTAAAAGCACTTCCAAACTAGAAATTATATGGTTCTTCGAAGCTTATATGTGTTCTTAGTTTATAAGTGTTTCAAATGGAGAGATCAATTTGAAGTTATTAGGCATCGTTTGAAAGTTCTTAAAATAAAGAATTTTTTAAATAAAAATTTATTTTGAAGTTTTTAAAAAAAACTTGCTTTTTATTTAAAAAATTATAAAAATTTATAACACTGTACTTCTAAATTTTTCAAAAAATTTAAATACTGAAAATATTTATTGGAAAAACAAAGGATTAAAATGAAATGATGAAATGAAATAATCGTACTATTGTGTATAAAAGAGAGATTGATTACATTAGGCACAAAAAATCCATAAGCAGTAGGTTACAATATTTAATGTTAAAGCCCAAAATACTTATCTTTCGCAACATTTCGGCCCAGGGCCGCGGAAGGCTCGAAAATGAATACTAAAACATAAAGGTTTACTTTGAAAATGAAAAATATACTCATTTTGAAAATATAAGTATTTTACTTTGCCGTATATTTTAAAGTATTGCAAATCTACAATTATTTGCTGTGAGAGATTTAAATAAGGGCTCCTTAAGTTAAAGTAAAGAAAATGTGTTTAAAAATTATTCATTTATTTATTTATGTGAAAAAGTTATTTAAAAATATATTATTGAATGTAATTAAAATATAATAATTAAATTTATTTTTAAAACTTTTTTTAAAAAATTATTTTTGTAATTTAAAAAGTGAGTTCCAAAAAAAACTCAACACACAGCTCTAATTCACAAGATTGTTAGAAATAGTTTAGACTCAAACGAATCCAATAATGGAGTCAAATTTTTTTTGATTGTTACTACAATATTGTGCAAGCACCTACTACTACAATAATCGTTCAAGCAAATTTGACTTGAAACTTTTGATAGGATCCCTTGCGTTAGTGCTCCTGGCTGGTGCAATCTGATTACCTAGCTCGTACATCAACGCACTCTAATCCTAACAGCCTCGCCGGCGACATCCGTCTCCTAGCCTTTGCACCTTCTGATATCGTCTCCAGTTTCGGCGACCACGGTCTATCTCTCGACACTCCGACCAACTGCTCGTAATGCTTCTTCAACTCCGGCGTGTTGCACAGTTGACCATTACTTAGTACTCCAGCACTGCAGTTATTATTACTTTTTCCGGTGATCGCCTTCGTTATAAACTCCGGTGAAACTTTTATAACCATCCGACCGTCCGGACCTTTAACATGTTGAAAAGCACAGCCCTCGAAGTTTATCGGAGAGCCTTTAGAACTTCCCGGCAATAAATGAGCTAACGACGCTGCAGTTAGAGTTGCACAAGGGAAAAGATCGATGGGTAAAACGAAGTAAGTCTCTCCGACAACGAGCTCATCGGTGATTTCCAGTACAGGGATCGGTCGGCCGATAAAGAACTCGTTTGAAAGGCAGAGTAAACGGTCAGGGAACTCGAACATGATCTGTCCGGCGAAAATTTTTTCTCCAGTTGATGAGAGTGAAAGAGTTCGAGTTCCGCCACCCCAGAACACAAGCGTAACTCCATACTGCAGTGAAGGTTTCCCGTCGTCGACGGGACTACCGGTGCCGTTGATCTTGAAGCAAGAAGAGAGAGCAATTGAATTGCCCATGGTGTTGAAAGAAAAAGAAATGAAATGGATTTCGAGAGAGAGAGAGATGGATGAGGAATGGTTTATAATGAAAAGAGAGAAAGAAATTTAAGATTATTTTGCGGACGTGGAGTTTGTGAGTTGGAAGTTTTTGGTTTGCTGTTGCTTTGTTTGAAATCAACACGTTCTTGAAACAACCAAGACAAGTCTTTGTTATGAAATTTAATCCCTATGGGCGATGTTTTCAGATTTAACTTTGAGTAAATATTTTTTAACTCTTTTTTTACAAAAATTATTCCCAAAAAGCCCCATTTTATATATACCTTTTAATTAAAAAATATTAAAAGTGGTCTTTTAACAAAAAAATAAATTATTATTGCACCACTCAGTCTAAAGTTTTAAGTTAATAAATGAGAATAAATTTGATTAATACATATTCAAGTACATATTAATATCAAAGAAGAAGATTCATGTATTAATTTGTACAAAAATCTCTTGTTTTTGACCATAATGAATTTTGATAATTAAGTATTAGTGATGATGTCTATGAAGTGATTATGATAAATGGTTTAATAGTATTATTTTTCAAATCAAAGTATCAAACTCAATGACAGTACCATTAGTTGGATAAGTATTAGAGTAAGACAAGAAATATTCAAACTTCAAACAAAATGTATGATAGATAAATTAGTATAAAACTCTAAAAACAGGTAACATATAGTTATTAGATTAATTTTTATAATTTTATAATTCATCTTAAATTACCATTATTGTAATTATTGCTTATGTCTTATTTGTAAATATCAATTATTAGTGATTTTTAAATTTTTATATAGTAAAATATTTAGAATCAAATATGTATACCTAAAAAAATTTGTTATATCTTTTTTAATTTATCTATTTTATGATTTTATTTTTTTCTAATCTCCTAATTTATTTAAATATTTCTTATTATAAATTTTAGTTGTTATTATTGTTATTGATGGTGGCAATATTTCAATTTTCGCTGTGACTATTATTGCTGTTGTTGTTGATAGTAATACTATAATAAAAATATTTTAATTTTTTGCTATGATTACTATTGCTATTATTATTGATAGTATTATTAGCAATAAATTTTTTACTATTATTATTATTATTATTAATTGAAAATACTTTAATATTATAATTCATCTTAAATTACCCATTATTGCAAACACATCATTACCATCTAATTTTATGGTTTCTAAAACAAAATTATGATATGATTTAACAAGTTATAGCATGTTGTTGTCATCACTTTGAAAAAAAACTTTTTAGAATCCAAATACTTTTCCTTTTTTGTCAAAAGAAGACAATAAAAACCCTAACTAACACTTTGAAAAAGTGTTAAGGAAAATTTCTTATTAGGAACCATAGTTGTAAGAACCGGATCGGACATCGAACCGGAAAATTGTTCGGATCACGGTTCTTGGGTCAAACCGTCGAATCAATCGGTCGAACCGTCGGATCAATCGGTCGAACCATAAGGTCAATAATAATCACAGCGAAAATTGAAGTATTGCCACCACCAATAACAATAATAACAACTAAAATTTATAATAAAAAATATTTAAATAAATTAGGAGATTAGAAAAAAATAAAATCATAAAATAGAGAAATCATAAAAAAGATATAACAAATTTTTTTAGGTATACATATTTGATTCTAAATATTTTACTATATAAAAATTTAAAAATCACTAATAATTGATATTTACAAATAAGACATAAGCAATTATATTTTTGCATTATCACATCCAAATATAAAATTTAAACTACATATCATTTTTCAACATAGGGCTATTAATAATTATTTTCGTATTAAATATATTATTAATTTAAAATTTTTTAATTAATTTTTTAAAATTTTTTAATTAATTTTTTTAAAAAATTAACCCGATTTGACACAGGCGGATCAACCGGATTAAAACGGATCGAATGGGTCGATTGCATAAATGGTCTTTTTGCAAATCCGAACCGGTTTACCGTCCAGATCGATAATTTTCGGGTCGATCCGGACGGGTCGGTCCGAGTCTGCCAACTATGTTAGGAACTCCTGTTAACATCAATTCTAATAATTTTAAAATTATTAGAGTGTATTTTAAATACATGTAAGTAAATTTCGCATAAGTAAAAATAAAAAATAAAGTTTTTTAAAATATAAGTTAGAAGTCAAATTTAGTTTTATTTTTTAAATATTTTTTAAAGTTGAAAGTACAATTCAATTTTTAACTTGTATTTTCAGTGTATTTTAAAATATGTGAATTGTTTGGAACTTTTATTTTGACGAAAAAAATTAAAATTCTAAAAATTTTGAAGTACACCTTTAGGGTATTTATTTTAATACATTTCTATGTATTTTTCTTACGGCGCCCGCTGAAAATTAAAGATGACTTCAAATTAACAAATTCTTATAGTCAGTCATTGTTCGCAATTGCAAAACTAATTTGATTAAATTCATTAAGTTGAAATTAGGAGCTTACGTGCTTGGGTAAATAAGTTTTATAAGTGAATAGTTAACATATAGTGATACGTGTCTTTATTCCAGACATTAATAAAATTAAACTTTTCTCAGATCGAATAAAAAAACAAGCTAAAATTCTGTAAAACTATAGACATATTTAATTATAAAGAACTTTAAAGAATTTTAAATTTTACTACTCTATATTTTAATTATCATTTCTAATTCCACTTTCATCTGCTTTTATTAAAATTTTAACTCTATATTCTAATTTATATATTTTTTCACTTTTGCAAAACTTAATTTGATATATTTAAAACATACATAATGTGCAGTTCTTTCTAGCTCAGTTGACACATTTTATTGTATATTAGTAAAGATTTTAAATATATACAGCCACTTTCTTAAGGAGTGTTTTAGAATTGCTTATGAAATAAAAATTTTTTAAAATAAAAAATATTTTTATTTTTTTTTAAAAACGAGTTCTATTTTCTTACTTTCAAAAAAATAATAAATATATATACTAAAAAAATCTCATTACGTAAAAATTTTCTACATTTTTTAAATTTTTAAATAAATTTTTTAAATACTTATAAAATATATATTAAAAATTAAAAAAAAAAAAAAAGTATTAGAAAAATGCTCAATCAAATGCCCCCTCATTAGTGTGCACAATTTTGCGTACGCTCTTAATTCGGTTATCTGATCTTGATCAAGTAGCTGTAATTCAATCAAACAAAAAAACACTAATATTCAAGAAAAATGCCAAAAAACCATAGAAAATTTGAAATGTCAAGTCATACCCAAGATGAAAAGAACTAGGCTCCGTTTGCTGAAAGAGTAATAAATCAAAATGTTTCAGCAACTAAGGACTTTTAACAATTTCTAGACTTATTACTTGGACTTTTTAATAGTGGATTTGTCGAATTTTTCATTGTCAACGTAACTTGGAAGCTCTATATTCAATTCGTAATAAAAATAATGAGTGAATCTTCAATTAACAAAAAACCGAAAGCATGTTCCTTTAAGTAGTCTAACTTCAATAAATACAACCTGACTAAATTGAATACTGTAAATTCTTACCACAACCATCCGGTAGTACCTACACTTTATTAGATAAAGACAATATTTTACTTAAGCTTATAAAAAGTGAAATAAAAAATCACCTCAAAGTAATATACCTGAAGTCGATAGACTTATGATTTCCTTCTCATAAAGAAAATTCTAATTTTTTTGAAATTTGTTTCTGAATGAGTATAGCATAGAAATCTTCTGACATATTTTTTTAAATTTTGCACGGAATCGGTGCTGAAAGAAAGACGGTGGGTTTAGAAAAAAAGGTTGAAAAAGAAATTTATAGTATTATTATTATCTGATAATTCATTACAAACGTATACAAAAGTTGCGTATTTTCAAGGTAACATATTTTAAATTATAATTTTGATATTTGACTCTAGACAAAGTCAACAGTTTATACATTTTTTTAATTTTTTCAGTCAATCACAAACCCAAGTTGGTTATCAAATTGCATGCAGTTCATGAACTAGTAGTGTTGGAATTGCTGGAAGAGATGTAACCCATTGAAGGAGTCATAAGAGTACCTGTGAAGATTGGTTTCGTGGTAGCATGCCCTGTTTTGGTCAGACCAACTTCGTGGAATCCTCACTGAAACATAATAAGAAAAGATAAAAGTATTAGATAGACCAACTCTTAGAATTAACCGATAGATAAATGGTTACCGTTTGTTCAACAAGAGTTGCAAATAAAATTGTACAAGTTGTTGATAAACAACGAAAAATGGACTTTGTATGAAGTAGCCTACAGGCAAGGTATAAGAAATTATTACAAGTAATTGCAAGATGAAGAGGTTATAAACAGATTTCAAAGATTTGCATAAGTTTCTAGAGAAGCTATTGGGATAATTTTCAACAATCAAGTGCATGTATAGGATAACTGTGATTTCAAGGATAAGCTTTAACTCCACCGACGTAAGTGGCCTGAACAGTAGAAGGCACATCTTCCACAAACTCATCCCATGTAACTGGGAGTTCAACAAAATCAGCAAATTTTCCAGGAGAGAGGCTGCCCACTTCATGGTCCATAAAGCTAGAGTAAGAAGCTGAGGATGTGTACCTGTCAGAACCAATGAAAGGGCATTTAAGTGGTAATACTAAATACCAGTCGAAATTATCAACCCCAAATTTCAAGAATTTGATTAAAATACCAGATGAACTACAGGTTCCTTTTGAAATCTATAAAATCTGAACATGTTTGTAACAACATTTGTGCTAGTATTATTGTGATTTTGATCAAAGCTATCAACTATATATTTCATCTGAGCATACACGCGAAGAAATCATGCAAAATAATGGCATGCAAGCGTCACAAGACTAACAGCATGGTGTATGGGACCTGAATCTAAGATCCACATATAGAAGGGTTGGATCAGAGACTTCACCCAATGTGGCTCTAATAGCTAAAAGCACAACACATTCCAGGTACCAACAATCAACAATTAAATGACGCAGTCTAATATACAACATCTGGTTTATATAGAATTTTACTGTTAGTCAAAGCAAGCATAAAAATATACTACCATCATTGTATGATATTGGGGGAACATAGAGCCATTTGAAGCTCTTAAATAGCATATAAAGCAGAGATAGGACTTACGACAACAAAGCATCTTTTAACTGAATACGCTCTGTTGGAATCCAGGGAGCTTCTTGACCAGGGGTTATTCTCATCATTGCAGTTCTAATTGCATGTAAAGGATTAATGTCCGCAACCTGAAGAAAGAAATATTAAAGCCTAGTAATTTTTCCAGTATCAGAAGGCTGTGCAAAATGTCAGCATTCAAGCGAAAATAAGTAGATATATTGAGAACACCACCGGCCAATCAGAACCAAATGCTAGCCTTGCACCACCAGATAAGAGAGACTGAAACAAATATGATTCTGTCTGAGCCCTTGTCACACCGATTTTCTTTTCAACAGAAGCAGCATCATCAAGCAGATGATCGGGCTGTCATATTTCCCAGAATAGACACAGCAATTAGCAATTTTTCATAAAGGGAGAAGTTAGATGGTATGTTACAACCCAGTGCAAAGACATGCTTGTAGATGTTTAACTTAGGCATGAAAGGTGAAGAAAAACGAGTTCTCATGTTCATGTCATGATCTTAGTTCCTCCTAGAACTTTTCATGATATTACATGGTCACAGGAAATCTCACTTCTGAATGATGACTATCCAAATTTCATATGCCCCATTACCATGTAGTCTAATAGCATTACAGACCTTTATTTTGAGAAAATGTCACAATTGCGATATTCTTTGAGGTCTATCCCAAGAGTAAATCAATGCAAATACAAGTAAAAACTTTGAAATAACTGGCTTTCACATTGCCCCTTAATCACAATTAGCATGGACTAGCAAAGCAAAAGAACAAACTTCCTACACTACCACAAGTACCCCATTCCCAACCCTACATAAATAAATAAATAAAAACCAAAGTACCTGTACAGAAGCAATAACCCCTTGCTGACCAAAACGAGGCACTGACTTTGGGACCAAATGCTGAGCATGTTCAATCTGAAAGATCACATATAAAAAGTCATATCTACAACTCATGAGTGGAAGTTCAGAAGTTGTCAAGATGCTTGAATTTCTAAGTCTTAATGTGTACCCGGAACCTCCGATCCCTCGGTCCATTTGAGGTTTCCACCGACTTGTATAAATCTAGAACCAAGTCATTTGCTTTGTCTCCAATTGCGTGAATAGCAACCTTTGATATAATGAACAATGCACAATATAACATTTTACAGGATATGAAAGGAAGGAATAACGATACATGAAATACCTGAAGTCCTGACTTGTCAGATGCTAATGTCATATTCTGAAGCCATTCATAGTCAGTCACTTGCAGTCCATAATCATTAGGGTCATCCTCATATGGCTAAAAATTCAGTAATTGTATTACATCAGATGTGTTGGTATATTCACATACCCTATCACATTCATAAATAAAATCAGTTCAAGATAAACAATCAAGGACATTGAATCAATGAGTCAGGAAGTGCCACAGATCTGTTTAATCTATCGCAGTCCACAAAGATCCATGTCTGAAACAACCACCACACCTCACTCTAGGATAACCAAGTCAACAATGATCTCACTTTGTATACAGTTTCAGGAAGAACATTCACGAAATCATGGCTAAACTCTGAAGCTACTTGTGGAGATATCAACATGGTTTTTAATGAATGCACATCCAATATTTGATGTATACAAAACCACAGTCAGTTTCGTATATAGTACACTTTATGATTGTAATGACACCATTTGTTAGGAATTTTGAGGGGTATAAAATAGAACCTTAATGACTAAAATCATAATTTAAAAAATATACAGAGCAAATTTCAAAATGGAAGTTTAGGGATAATTTATGTCTCTTGAAAAACATATCATAATAATTGTGTGCTATTTAGTCGATGATCTAGTTATCCAAACAGAAAAGCTAACTCAAAAGAATTCCTTACTCAATCTAGGATTTTGAAACATGATAGGCTCACAATCATAGTTTTGGGACATTTCCTATTAAAATGATTGCATTTTAACATTTAAATGATAGAACATGACCAATTACCTTACATGAAATTTTTGGGAAATTAAAGTGTTTTAATTTGAAAACTAAATATGGATTACGAAGATTATATGACTAATAGTAAGGCCTATCTAAAAGACATCCACCAGCACCATAATTTGATGGAGGCCTCATACAAAGATGTTGTGGGTTTTTTAACACTATCTAAAGATATTAAATCCTATAACTAAAGAAATCTCCACAAACACTGAAAAGAAAAACAAATACGTCTCCAACATCAAAGCATAGGTAGACTATGGAATATTAATTCCACATTACCCTGTTAGAAGAAATCAATAAAACTATAACTCAAGTCCAGATTCATCAAAATTGCCTTTACCTCATAAAATAGGGCACTGTGTGAGCCTAAGGACCCATCCTCAAAAGCTTTAACACCACCTAAGTAAACCCATTGACTCAAGGCCCTACCTCTTTCCTTGATGAGATCCTAAAAGAAAAATACATCTGATAATTCATTAACAACAAAGCTTCAAACTTTGAAGATGCACATACCAATCTAAAGTTTTTTCTATTGACACAACGCACTGTCCCAGGTTTAATGCTACATTTTCTAGGCAAGCAGAATCTAGCCATCTTGATCAGAAGAAGACAACTGATCAAAAATAATATTGGCATATCACGAATGGAGCAATGATTTTGCAATCATACTCATGGCACACATGCATCACTTAAAATTGTTGTGTATCTACAAACTTATAAGTAATGCAAAAACTAAAATCAACCCATATACATATATAAATCAAGTTTTCTGAACCTAGTTTAACATCAGATATATTGTGATATCAATAAAAATATACGAGAATACTAAACCATAAATTAGCAAACCTTGCATGTGGATATAAAACTTAGCATATCCCAATGTAGCTAAATATACTTCATAAAGAGAGATTTAATGTGTTTATTGATTACGTACTACTAATTTAGACCAGGTGGGCATTGGAAAGTATAAACAAACTCTGACCAACATCTTCCCAGAAGAATCAGCCCACTGGTAGATCTCTGTTAGATATAAAAGTTGCAGATAGAGACATTCTGGTAAAGGAATGTGACATAAACAATAACAAAATCCTGAGAGAATCACAAACCTGAAAGATCATCCCATACATGTTTTGTAGATTCACCAGGAATATATCTTCCCAAATCAATGACTGTTGTCACTCCCTTCGTCAGTGCATACTTGCTAGCTCTAAGCAAGGCATCTCTTCTATCATGAATTGAGACCACAGGAATAACATCTTCAACAAGCTTGCTTGCAGAATCAACAAGAAGACCGCTAGGCTCTGTAGTGAGTGATAATGTTAGAAACCTGAAACCATAATTGATTATTCTAACCTGTATTTACCCAACATAATAAATACCTAGATGAGATATTGATAAAGGCCTTAAAGTCAGATTCATCAGCTGGAATATTGTAATGTAATAAGCCAGAATTCAGAACAAATACTTAAATGCTCCAACAACCTAGCGCAATAGGGAATTTTCCTATATTATATCTCGGCACTCATCGGTAAGTGCAGTAGTTTATTCTTCTAATCCATCACTGAACCTTGTGAAGAAGGTCCTTAAGGTGTTGACAAATAATGAATCCTAACATTTAGCTCTCAAAATTGCAACCTTCCTTAATTAGGTGCAATGAGAATGTTGACAGTGATAAGAACATAGAAGATCTCCGTGACTAGCATGCAATTTGCGTTACACTAGATGCTACAATAAGTAATTAACAGTCCAAGTCTCTCTAGATACAATGTCATAAGAACACCAACTTGAAGAATTGTGCTATATTCCCTGTTTTTGCTTCAGATTGCCTTAGAGAAACCCCTGGAGTTAGTATGTTGTATATATGCCTTACAGAAACACCCTTATGATTTCCTACAAAAAGTAATTGTCGTCATTACAGATCTAACTAAAGATCTAGTCTTAAAGATGAAGAATATTTTATGTACTGAAAGTTTCATTCAAACAACTAGTTTTTAACAGCACAAGTAGCAGATTATGCATCTTTCTCCATAGCTTAAATGGAAGGTAGAAGGGTGATTAAACTAATAACGCAGAAATTTTATACAACGCTTGTAGAAACTAGAAAGTGCAGTATTCACCTCCATTCACACATTTCATGATGGTTCCACCAATTGGGTCTTGTGTAGTATTACTGACTCCAGCAAGTTGTAGGGCCAAAGAATTAGCAAGTCCCATATGACCATCCATACGTGACAACCAAACCTGCATATGCAGCATGTTCCTCTACAGATTATCAAGTTCAGAGTGCATCTTAATACCAATTAGATTGGATTTACCTACGGGGTTCTCACGTGAGACATCATCTATCCAAGATGCAGTAGGTAAATCTCCAACCCAGAAATCATTGTTCCATCCACCACCTAACACCCATTCACCAGGCGATCTATCTGTTGATAAGAAGGAAAACTATCATGTTGGTCATAAAAAGACAAGTGGATGAACTCTATTAAAAAGAAAACTAATAAGGCTGCAGAAAAAGGGAAAAAAAAAAGAATTAATTGCCTAAGGAATTTATTAAATTTTGTTTTTTTACTAAAAGATGATATAGCCAGAAACTAGATCAATGCCCTGAGATTAATAGGCAAAGTCCACACTAAGCTTTAAAGTACTAGTAAAACTACCTAATAGTTTAGTATGAAAGGAGTCAATACTAAAGATTCATCTCATGCAAATATCATAAGCTCCCTTCTTTGCTCATAATACATAACACATCTATATAGTCCACAATGAGGCATACAAACAACTCAAATTGTTTAAGTTTCAACGGCATACTGCACTAAAATACTAAGTATAACGCTATACAAAGTTTGATCATTGATCGCTAGACCGGAAATTAAGCGCCATGTTATAGTATCATATGCAATTCAACAGGTATATATTTACCAACCATATGAGCAGAAAAACTTGAACCAATAATCTTATGAAAAGGCATTATTGAACCTCTAACAGCTTCTTTGACTCGTTGAATGAAATCATCCTGAGATTTCACATCTCTAAGCTGCACTCTTGCCATCTTAAAGTCACCAACCAACAAGGAGCATATAATTTTTAGAAACAAAACAATTAGTATTACATGTCAAACTATAAAGTTAAATCAGATATATTCAGCATATAAACCAAGTTTCAATTTATCAAAGTTTGAAGATCTAGTAAGCAAAATAGTTGACTAATCATGATAAGGTAAATATCACCATCAAGCACTTCAAACTTTTAGATACTTTCAAAATAGCCACTCATGTTATAGCCTTCTTCTGAGTTTATCAATCCTCAAGTTTTTTAATAAGTTAAACACGAGTGATTAATTCTAAAAAGAGTCCATATACAAGTGCCTAATCAAGACCTACTTTAAAACTTGTGGTGGCCACTTCAATACCTATGTTGCATTCAGGAAAATTTTGTGGGAGACATATCAGCGTAAATAAAGAAGTACTTGGTGGTTTTATTAGATATAACAAATAAGTTCCAACAATCTTCACTATCCAGATGCTAAACATTCAAAATAACCACAACAGAGTCACTTACTATTTATTGCTTTTGATAGAGCTATAGAAGTATCAAGTTTGACAAAATAACGCAATTTAAAGTTTACAAAAAAAAAGAAACAATGTGTTAAAACATGCTTTAATTCTATTCTATCTTATTCATATCAAGGATTACAAAATCAACCGTTACCTGCAAACCACCATATAGAAAGTGTGTATGAGAATCAATAAACCCAGGCACCACAACCTTCCTGTTCAAATTCAAGTCCATGGTTCCATGGCCTACCAAGCCCTAGAATCATCAAGCATCATAAGATAGTAAGATTAAAAGTTAAAAGTACAACAAGGGTGTCAATATATTGTGACCAAACTTTTATTGGCATACATGATATTATTAACCAGATTTCAATTAAAAAAACAGAAAAAACAAATTGTACAATCCAAATTCACCATTTGGCATGTTCTCCACATATCAAAAGACCTATATATGTAGTAGTTTAAACGCCTAAGATTCAGTTTGTCCCAACCTACTATTCTTTCTTTCTTAATTTAGGAATAAGAACCTGAAAGCTTTCCTCTGTCACTTTTGCTTATCAGATATATTAGTAGAATAATTTCAATGTTGAACCTAACTCTTTTGAAAGATATTCAAGCCCGTTAACCTTTCACTAAAAAGTCATGTGGCTGGAATCGTACCAGTTACCTAGGTACAGTTTTTATCGTTATTGCTAAAGTTGAAGGTTTGGAGATTGGAACTTTGAATCAGTACTTGATGCATGAAAACCTAGCATTGAGAGTACGTGAAAAGATAGAGAGAGAAGAATAACACTTCACCTCAATGGTGGAATAGTTTCCAATTCGAAGAATCCGACCACCGGTTATTGCCATAGCCTCCGCAAAGAGGACTGATGGATCAGCAGTGTATATGGTAGCGTTCCTGATGACCAGCTCCGCCATGACCTCTTTGTTTCCCCATTTCGATTCCATCCATTCTGACAAACAATTTTTTTTATCAGATTTATCGAAACAATAGAAAAACAGTTAGAGAAACCTTGCAACAGTATGAACTTCCATACGAAGACGAACTTTGACAATTTCCTTCGTTTCAAAATTTTCGAAGGAAATAATTTTGAATCAAAGATTGAGCGATTACTTTACCTGTTAGGTTGCGAGGATTCTTGGGAAAGAGAACGACGGAGAGCAGACCAGCGGCGGCGGCGGAGAGGAAAACGAGCAGGTTCTTCCCGGCCATAATACGATCAACAGAGAGCAGACCGCTGTTTAGTAACAAAAAACAAAATGAAACATTTGTGTTTCTTTGATCGAATATAGACGAATTCACTGATGTTTAGAAATACTTTTTAACTTATTTTCATTCTATTTTTTTATTTATATTATTTATATTTTTTTTATGATTAAAGTTTTTTAAAAATTTAAAAATATAAAAGAAAATTTACGTTATATAATATTTTCATACTTATTTTATTTTTAAAAAAATTAAAATACTTTTACTTTTTTAATAAAAATTTCAAAAGCACTCACATTTACTGTATAATAGGATTTTAAGTGCAATAAAAAAATTTAATAGTAGTTGTTGAGGTTTAGGTTTGCTTAGTTATATTTGATATTTCTCTTTTAATTTCGTTTTTTTAATTTATATTTTTATTATTTTATTGGGTAGAAGCTAAGTGCGTGTTTATCAAGGGGTGTAAAGTGGAGTTTTTGAGTGAAGTGGACTTTTTAAGAAGTAAATTTAAAAAATAAAATAAAAAATAAAAAATATTTAATAAAAAATAAAATTTTATATTAATTGTATATTTTTAGTAAGTTTTAAATTTGAATTTTTAAAAAAATTTTATTGATAAAAAAAATTTATTTTAATTTTTATATGTATTTATATGAAATTTGAGTTTAAGGAAAGTGGAGTTTAGGGGTGTTGGTAAACACGCCCTAAACAGTTGGAGTTGTACTAAAATCAAGAGTAGGAAGAGGTGCCTGCAAAATGCTACGCATTAGTTTATCTCTACGCTCGTTTGGCAGACGTTTTAGAAAATTAATTTTTTAACTTATAATTTTATTTTTTAAATAAATTTTTAAATTTTATATAATTTATTTTAAAATTTACAAAAAAATTTATATAGGAAGATTTTTTATTATAATAAAACTCATTTATCAAAATATAATAAAAATAATTTTTGTTTAAAAAAATACTTTTAAAAAATACTTTCAAATACACTTTTAAGTGAGTTTCTAATAAATAGTTTTCAAATACATTACGAAAAATAATCATTAAAAAAATAAATACTGAAAGTGAGTTTTTGGTGTAAAATAAACATAAAGCTTGTCAGAATTTATATTTTGAAGGAAGAAAATGAGTTCCCATAAAAAATAAATTGAACTAAAAATAGAGATACTGTTCATAACAGAGAAACAATGCATTTGAAAATTCAAAATAACCAAAGCTACTTAATTGTTGCTGCTGTAGTCTATTCAAGTTATCAAGCCTTCAATTGAACAATGTAGATACCACTCGCACAAAAAGAAAAGAACCATATAGATGCCCGATAGAAACATATTCACTTTAACGTGAAAACTTGTACATACAAGGAAAAAAAAAAAACACGCTCTATTATTGGTAAGCTCAAACTCTTTTCACCTCAAAGTTCACTGTACAATATTTTCAAAGAACTTCCAATCAGCTGGACATTTTCTTTCTCTGATTTTCAGGAGACAGCACATCGAGAGTATTCGACTCCTTCAGACCTGCACTCCAATCCTCTGAGCAACCTGCTTTTAAGAGAAGCATAGCAATTAAAAATGCAATTTTCTAAAACTTGTGACTCGAATAAAAATAAGTGTCAACCTAGCAAGGTTTCAATCCAACAATTCATTGAAAACAGCAAATGAAGGAAGTGCATACAGATTGACAGAAGCGTAGGTATGCAATATTGAGGAACAAGTAAAAAAGTATATCTGAAGGCAGTATTCATACAAGTATGAAGAGACCATTCAGCAGGTACACCAAGGGTGTATCATCCAGAAAACCTAGCGTACCAACCTACTAATCCAATAAACTGCAAAAGATTTGAAGCTTGGAAAACTGCCTTATTACGGACAAGTAAACTTATTTTGCACAGGAAGAGCTGCCCATGTAAATTGGCATAGCACCAAATAGCCTTAATTTTTTTAATTTGTAAAGCACAGTTGCTGTAGAAAAATCAAGGGCTACCCATACCTCCTTAAAGGAGTTGACGTCACTGCCCCATAGCCACGCGTCACAGCCTGCATCTCTAGCACCCCATAAGTCATTTCTTCGATCATCACCTACATGGACGGCATCTTCAGGATTCACTCCCAGCAACTCACACGCCTTAAGAAATATAGTAGGATTTGGCTTTTCTGCTGCAACCTGTGATACAAATCAGAGAACTCTCTAAAACCAAACAAATATTCACAGAAATTGAAGAATTCTTTGTACCGTACTTTAGGCATATTTATTCTTGGCACATCATACTATTCACAGTAAATCCTCTTAACCAACTGTTGTGTAATACTGAAACTGGTGCAAATTTAAAGAAAATAAAGCAGCCAGAATTATTTTTTCATAGCACTTCCTATTCAATAGATCTACCTCGAGACAATAAGGAACTCTTCAAAACCATCACCTTTTTACAAGGTATAAAATATAAATAAATAAAAAATATAATAAAAACTTTTATTTAAAAGAATGAAAGAAGAAACAAGGATCATAACCACCTACCTCCGCTGACACCGCAACTGCATCAAACCAGTGGTCACATTTCAAAGCATGCAAGAGAGGCCGTAGTCGAGTATCAAAGTTTGACACTACAGCTGTTTTAACTCCTGCTTTCCTCAGAGCTTGAAAAACCTTTTCAGCTTCAGGATCACATAGACGCCAAGCCTGAGAGTGAAAACAATAAGCATAAATCTAATAATCACAAATAAACAAGCAACTTCCTTGTCAAGCTCACATACCTTGTCAGTTGTATAGTACTGATATAACTCTTCAAAGTATTCTGAATCTGAACATCCTGTGGAAGAAGTGACTATGAATTTCCAGAAAGCTCTCCCATCATCCACATACCTATGCACATAAAGCATGCACAGAGATTAGATATATCTTGAATAATTTATTTATACAAACCCTTGTTAACAAAATTGGAAGCAACTTGACTAACATACATAAGTGCCAGTAAGGAATATATTCATTTCTTACTCAATTAGTAATAGAGAGATTGCTACTTGTATTGGAGAAGCAAGCAGAAAGTAGTAACTAAAATATCAAAACAAATTTCCCTGTTGAAGACTGTCAAAAGTGATACTAAAACTCCTCAAATTAGAATGCTCAAACCAAGAATGTGATCTTGGAAGTTACAAAATGATAATAGGCAACGAAAAACACAATCTCAAGTTGATTTCCACAATCAAAACACGTCATCTTCATTTCAGCAGAGTGAGCACTTCTGCCAATTCACATACCACAATGGCTAGGAAAGAAAACCATCAAAGCAACAGTGAATAGTAGTCATACAAGGCAAACAAACTCAGAATTGTAGTCACCATGTGTGTGCTTTCAATTTCTTCCTTGTACTTAGTTTTCCCCTTCTTTACTTGAAATAACTGTTAACATCCTTTTAATACAAGGAACATGTGATTGAATGCTAAATTAGAGTATGACTGCGGCTTCAAAAGTAGCTTATAAACCAACTTTCAGAGAGTCATATGGCATATGTAGAAGCGCATTGACTAGTTAGATATACAAACTTTCAACTACATCCACAAAATATGGAAAACCGTGAAAACAGAGGTCCAGTACATACTTTTGTATTTTGGAGACACCCACACTATACAGTCCAACCAAAGATATCAGTCAAACAAAAGCAGTGTTGTCCAAGCAATGAAGAAAACTAAAAAGAAATTCAACCCAAAGATGACTAGCGAATACGCACATTCCGAATACGTATTTGCTGATGGCGCTGAATTTAAGTTTCAACATTAGACCTTTCTGACAGTTGCTAATAAAATGTAGAATTGCATGCCCAAGGCAACAGTCAGTTGTCTTACAACATGCACAGCAATTGCTTTTCAACAGATTCATTATGTGAAAAGATGGCAAGAATGACAGTAAGGACTTGAGCACCATTTTGAAGAAGGAAGTGAACATCAGCTCCATTAATCAAGTTATGATGTAATTTCCCAAAATGCTTCCAAGAAATTTGCTGATTCTCGACAAAACAACATGATTGGCTATTTCAGGATTTCCAATGATTCATCACATCACATACTTAGTAACAGCTTTTTTCTGACATAAACCATTATACCAAATTAAGGAAAAAAAAAGTAATTCTTAGAGAATGAAGATTGGAGAATAACCTAAGACGTGACTTTCCCCAAGGCTGCCCATAAGCCCAACGATATCGATCCAATATTTCATTCTCTGAGTACTCAACTCCATATTTCTCTCCTATCTTCCTGTAAATCTGAATCCATAAACAGTAAAAACCCTCAAGAAACATACATCACAACACGTTAGGATGCTACTAACTGATAGCTCATGTCTTAGTGTCACATCAGTAACTAAAATAATAGCAATTTCAAAGGTCTAAAATGCATAACTAAGGAAGAGCTAACTATTCACCTGAGCAGTGGGCTCCGACGGCACCAGAAGTGTGCCGACAGCATCAACAAGAAGTGCCTTGTGTGTGACAAGTCCACCACACCTCGCCATCCTGTACTCCAAATACTCCTTCACTCCCGCCATGTCCAACCACCCTCTCTCTTCCCCCACTGCCACTGCAGCTGATGAAGAATGCTCTCTCCTCTGCTGTGCCCCACTTCCCCCAGCTGCCGTGGAACTAAAACCCCTCCGCTGCTGCCATTGCTGCACTACATTCGAACACTTTGTCACTCCCCGAGCCATCCATAAATCCATCGGAACGTTTCCCATCTGCTGCGCCGCACACTCCGAACTGTTCTCACTCCGCTGCTGTTCATTCAAAGCCTCTCCCGTGACGCCAATAGAGACACCGTGAGACATTAACAGACGGATCGGAGCATTTTCTGTCGCACCAGGAGGCATACCGTAAGTCATCCCTGTCGAATTATTATACACATTCTGCTGCTGATAAACACTCGAAACTTCTACTGTCACACTCTGAGTCATCCGGTGAGACATACCGCGGTAGCGAGAGAAGAGAGCTCCGCGAGCGGACTTGAACGAAGACATGAACATCATAAATTGCTCCGATCACCGGCGCGCGAGAAGATTCTCGATCTCATCAATCAGTAGAAGAAGAAAAAGAAAAAGAAATTGAATTGAATTGAAGAAGAAGAAAATGGAGTGGTGAGTGAAGAGTGGGTTTTTTTTTTTCCCCTGTAGGTGAGAATTTCATTTGATTCAGTTTGTTGTTGGCTGCGTTTGAGATCGTTTATAAAATAGAATTTTTTTAAAATAAAAAATATTTTTATTTTTTATTTTAAAAAAAAATAAAAATATATAATAAAAAAATTTTATTACGTTAAATTTTTTTATATTATCTAAATTTTTAAATAAATTTTTTAATACTAATAAAAATATATTAAAAAATATAAAATTAAAAAAAATTAAAAAATAGTTTTTAAAACGTGATGCCAAATCGCAGCCAATTTGTTCGTGGCGCAGTGGGTTACGGGTTTTGCTATCTCAAACACAGAGATCCGATATCACATTTTTGTAATAATTTATTATTATTTATTTATATGAATAAATAAGGTGTCTATAAAAATGCTTTGGTTCAGAATATTTTGACAGAAATTTTAAGAATTAAAAAAAATATTATATTTCCACATTTGGTTCGTTTCATGGAGATAATCTAGATTTCTATGGGTAACATCTCAAATAAAAGAATTTGAATTAGTATAGAATGAGATGGTAATTCCTTATCATTAGCAATCCAATATTTTAAATAACTTATTAATTTGATAAAAAAGAACCAAAGATAGTAACATTGTAATTTCAAATTTTGCAAATTTCAAAATTTTTTATGATAATATTATTGAGAAATGAACCAAACATTCCCTACAAATTACTGCAAGAGCTTGTGGCACTTTTTTGACGATACTTGTCAACGATTTTTATTTTATATTTTTTAATAAAATATAATATATACATAATTTTTTAGTAGAAAAAATTATTATTACTAATTTTTATTTTTTACGTCAAAAAAATATACCTACTTCTCAAACAATTCTCGAATTATTTTATAACAATTATATTTTAAAAACACTTTCACGTATTTTCTGATGAGCAAAATTAGATAATGACAGAGTCACTAAGTTAGAATTCAAATAATTCTACGAAAATGTGATACGTATGAAACTAGTTGTCCCTTTCAAAAAATTTTGTGATCACCAGATACTGCTTTAATTCCACGGCCTCAAAGAAAGAGGACGTCAATTATATGAAACCTCAATTATTGTATCAATTATAACCATGCTCTACTCAATTTCAGTGCTTATTTTAATTGCGCGAAAGTAAATTTTAAAATTTTAAAATATGCTAGTAAAGTATGTTTTATTTTATTTATAATTATGTTTTATTTATGAACTTATTTTCTTAGAATACTTAAAATTTTATTATTGAAAACTCAATCGTAAGAGGCATTTAGAATTGCATTTTTCAGACGCTCTTTTTTAATTTTTAATTATATATTTTTTAATATATATTTTATAATTATTTAAAAATTTTATTTAAAAATTTAGAAAGTGTAAAAAATTTTACATAGTGAAATCTTTTTATTATATATTTTTATTTTTTTTAAAGTAAAACTAAAGCTAATTTTTCAAAAAATAATAATAATATTTTTTATTCTAAAAAAATTTTATTTTATAAGTACTTTCAAACGCCTACTTAGATCGCTACGGATAAGTAAATAAAAGCACTTAGCTTTTCTTTGCATACTTATCATAAAATTGAACTTGTGCCAAAGTGGAAAGGAACAAGCAAATTCATGAGAATCAGAAACTGCAAATTGAAGCTTCTGGACAACAATTAAAAAAAAAGTTATCCAAAACTAAAGAATGAAACAATTCCATATCACATCACTTATCTGCTTACTAATTTGTTTTATTAGAAGAAATTTGGAACATTTATCTTTGTTGTTGTCTCTTGAATATTAGAAAGATTGATTAGAATCTAGTGAAGTTCAAGTTTGTGGACGATAAGAATCAAACAAATTGTTGCCACGAACTTGGGAATGAAATGTGGTCACAAGCTATCATAACTTATCGCTTCTAAAGTACGGCTCTTTTCAACACTTTCAAGTAGAGGTTTATAGCACTATCTTTTATTTTTCAAAAATATTTAGCATTTCCTAATAATTTTTTTATAATTTTTATGTTTTATAGCATTTTTATATACATGAAATGTGTATTATATAAATTTTATATGCATAATTTATATTATTTTTTAGATAAAAAAATTAAAATTTCTTTTTTTTTATCTGTAAAAGCTTTTTATTATAAGCACTTTCGAACGAACCCTAAACAATCAAGCAATATAATTCTAAATGCCCAAAGACTTGCTCTGAAAGAGGCAAACAACATCTGCAACTAAAAGGCTAGTTTAGTTGCAGTAGAATAAATTCCTACAAAATAAATTTTAAAAATCAAATTTAAAAATTTTTATTGATTTATTTAGAAGTATGTCTGAAAATGATATTTTGTATTGATTATATTTAGAAGCCAATATTTGATTTAAGAAATAAATTTGGAACAAATTGATACACGCCCTAATAGATCGGCTATAAGATCTATGCACTCTATTATTTATGTTCTATTATACCCTAATCTCCAATATCAAAAAGACTGTAAAACAATAATAAATCAGGTCTGTCTAATAATTTCGAAGAATAACCTGAATAACTTGTAAAAGAAAATCTTGAATACCCGTTGAGACTTGTCAAATCACAAGCATGACTTTCATAGAAACTTATTTTCGAAGCAGTGAACTCATTCATCCTCTGCAGTTTTGTAGTGTTTTTCTGCATTGGGTAACCCTGAAATCTCAATAATAACCATGACCGGGTACTCAAGATCAAAAGAGAAATATGCATAAATGTTCTCTGAATAGCTTCACTAGTTACACTCACGCTTTAAGAAACTGGAAGACTGAATTGGTGAAGTTCTGGAAGGATCTACAGTTCTGGCAGCTGCGAGTTGTAGATATCGGTGCATGAAGAGGATGGATATAAAGGAGACAATCTTATGGAGAAATTGTAATGCACTGGAGGCACTAGGTACTGATCATGCACGCAAGGGGACCAACTATCATCTCCACCAAGACCCATATGTTTGTGATCAAGATGCACCTGCAGCAACGAGAAAAATAAGAAGAAAAAAGAAAAGAAATGGATTAAAGACTCAACTAACACATGATTGAAGCTATCATAACTTCATGCGAACAAAACATTCTTAGAACATTAGGATGACATTATTTTGCATGAGTGCGTAATGTCAAAGAGATGATAGAATTACCAGCATGCAGTATGATTGTAATATTCCTGCACATTTTTGGAAGTAAGCCTAATTGTAAACTCCGGCTATAATACATTAAAAGTTATAGATATAGATATACTTCAGGGATATTTATATGAAACATCTTATACTACCTATGCTGAGTACATAGACATTTTACCTCAATATCGTCTCCTTTAACAAGCTCTTCATCATGAGTTGCCTTGTCAAGCTCTGAAGTACCGTAGATGCTTGCATTCATTTGCATTGGCGGCGATGTAGCATAGGTGGATGCAAATAGACCATAGCCATTCATGTTTTTCAATGCTACCCATCTTACATCCGCTCTACCAGCACATTCACCTGGGACAATGTATGGCACGTGCATGTCTGCTACATTACTTTCATATATGCTGACATGGGCAGCTTCTTTCCGATCTGGATAACATTCAAAAGGCCCTCTGCCATACCACGTCACTTTATCAAATGAATGATTCAAATGGAACTCAATGCCGATACGTGGCAGAGGAGGGAGATCATTCCTGGGGTTTATATCATATTCGACTATGACATCCCCTGATGCATAGATCCAGTAACTTACGTTGACCTTGCATATATGAACAGAATCTATCTTTGTGGACTCATCATCAACATTAGGTCTCAGATGAGAATTAACATTGCTGGTAGATCCAACATAAACTGTTTTGATCTGCACTGCTTTTTTTGATTGTTTCTCTATAGAACAAGTGTGTGTATAAAATGACAAATTATCAAGGTGCACGCTCCTCCACTTGGTGGCGTAGCTGTTAATCCCTCCTCCTTTGTCATTATCAGTAGGGGCACGCCAAAAGCAGGGAAGCAGACCCTTGGTTCCCAGTTCACATCCTTCGATCTGTAGTTTGTAAACAGCTCAATTAGAAATGTGGATTGCTAGAGGATTTATAATCACAAAGGTGTGGTACATAATGGCCATAGGTTAACTCTGCATGATAATTTACAGTAAGCATTTTTAAATAACGTCAAACATGTATAACATTTTTGGTGTTACATAATTTAACCATGGTTTCTACTTTTAAGTGATGTTGGACACATGTGATTGGCATATAAAATTTGTCCAGCAGAAGAATTCTGCTGTTTTCGTGCCCAAATCATAGGTGTTAGTTGCATAACAAAACTCTGTTGTGGAATCAATTATAGTGTTACTGGAAAATAAGATAACTTTCAAAGGTAATATCATTTCAAAAAGGACAAAAGATAAATAAACAAAAAAGTACCTTCCAACTTTCAATTGTTCCAGTCTGAGTGCTGAATTTGACTTCCCAAGCATTTTGTCTATTGATGGTTATCGCATCACCAGCATGCTCCAAAAAAATCTCAGCACTTTTATCCATTTGAATCACCTGAAGAGAATATCAAAGTTGTAAGTAATGTGTCTTCATTCAACTTATGTCGAACATGTAACTTGACAATCACATACACAAGAATTAGGCTCGTTTCTGGCAGGTAACATGTGCTGGGTAGATGCAATAGGATGGCCTTTTTCAGCCCATCTTTTTGTGCATTTCAATTTTGAATATATAGTCAAAAATACTTCTTTTGCTGATGATGATTTCCAAACAGAATACCAAGGCGATGATTCCCATTCTATCTCATAGCAACTTTGGGGCTTTATCATGGGAATGGTGATCTTTCCAGAACCCAGTTTACCTCCATCTCCTTCGAGAAGCCAACTGAAGTCGATGTCTTCCGTAGTGTGGAAAAAGTTTGCATTAGTGATCTACACAAATGTCGGAAAAACCTTATCAATTGCTTGTCATTGACAAGATGATCCTAGATATCTACGAATATTGGATATATACCTTAACAGTATTTCCTGTCAAATTAGCTTTTATCGGTTGGTATACATATTTGACTTCTGTAAACATGAAAATTTTGGTTTAGAAATTAGTTCCATAGAGTGCCCAAATCAATTTACTACTGCAACAGTATCATGGAAATGCTTTATTCAAAATATAGGTAATATTATGTCAGAATTTTAATAAAATTTTACCATTAAGTCCAGGATGAGGAGTCCTATCAGGCCAAGTAAGTCCATTCGCGCAGAAATTCAAGTCGTTGGGAGTATCTCCAAAGTCGCCTCCATAAGCCCAGTATTTTTGTCCATCCTTACCCTCTTTTAATAACCCCTAAACATAAGACGTAGGACAAGTATAGCATCGAGATTTGATAAAATTATTCAAATTAATACTAAGCAAATGCTTTCAGGGTAGGCTATTTCCATTTTTACAATGTATAAATACAGAATAAAAAGTTTCCTGGACGAGCTAAATATTAACTCGATTTTTCAACTACCTCACCGATTCACTGTCATTCTTGCCTAAACTTTGTGCAGAACCATGATAGAATGTTCTTGCCTCGAGTATAGAATGTCAGTATGAGTATCTTGTCGAAAACTTATCTGCCATAGAACAAACAGTTGCCTCAAGTTTGATTTTATATACCTGGTCAACCCAGTCCCATATAAAACCTCCTTGGAGACCAAATGTGCTATCAATTGCATTCCAGTATATGTGTATATTGCCATTACTGTTCCCCATTGCATGCGAGTACCTAGACAAAGGTTTACAAATAGATCTTAGTAGCAAAGGACCATAAAGTCAGGATTACAACTATAAGAAGAAATTGAAAAGGATAAGAAACAAGTCAAGGAGTTTCAGAATCATGATACAACATACTCGCATAAAATTAGAGGTCTGTTTTCACTCGGGTCCTTTGCAATTTCCAAGATGTTCCATACACGCATATACATGGGACATACAATATCTGTTGATGGAGTTCTGGATCCACCACCTTCATAATGCAAGAGTCTCGAGGGGTCCTTTTCTCTAATCCAACCTGTACTTGGTCAAGTATTTGGATCTTAGAAGTTATGTGGAACAGCACATGAGCAAAGACGAAGGAAGAAATATAGGGATCAAGATTTACCCTACCAGCAAGGGCAGCATGATTAGGTCCATAGTCAGATTCGTTACCCAAAGACCATGCAATTATGCATGCATGATTTTTGTCTCTTTCTACCATGCCAATGACACGGTCTAGCATAGCACTAGCCCACTTTGGTTCTAATGTGGGATGCTTGTAGTGACTAGAATGACAAAATCCATGGGTTTCGATGTTGGCTTCATCTATCATGTAAAATCCAAAAAGGTCACACAATTCGTACCATCTGGGATGCTGAGGATAGTGACTGTTTCTCACTGCATTGATATTGTATTGCTTCATTAAAACCAGATCCTGTTATATCATAGATACAAATCATCAAGCCAAAGAGCCATCGCGGCCATAATTTTGTTCTGAAAATGATAACACGAAAGAAAGTAGAACCTTAATCATGCATGCTTCTAGGTTTGCCTTCCCGGTACGTGGATGATGTTCATGTCTGTTGACACCTCGTATTACCACTGGCAACCCATTAACAAGTAACAGTTTTGGCGCACGAACTATTTGCCTTATGCCTACTTGGCATGATTCACAATCAATTACTTTTGCAGATGTATCTTTAAGAACAATAACAAGAGTGTACAAGTTTGGCTGCACCAACATGGGAATAAAAAGAGAGTAGATTAGTTGTAAGAAGTCAGCAGAGATCTGATACATCAACTGTAAGCTTTATGCTAGATGATAGCTTTTAAATGATAACTACAAAAAAGAAAAATGATGTTATATACTACAACAATTTCTTAGTTAAGAACATGAATAAGTTTTAATATCAATAAAATGAAGCAGAAAATTTTAGAGGACCTACCAGAGTTATAGTTAAGATCAGAAAGTTAGAAAACTGAACGAAATCAAATCTGGTCTGAACAGAATTGAACTTATTGATAACTATGCAACCCAAATAATGGGGCTACCTGCTTCAATTTAATGGATACGGATTATCCTAAAGAATGAAGTCTGAACATCATAGCATGCTTCGAAGAAAGAAAAAGGCATACATATGATGTTCTACTGAGGTGATGCACTTTTAGTAAAATATATAACAAGAAAAATAGATCAACACTTTCTTCTTAGTTAGCAAAAGAGTATCCTTTCTTGGCAAACAATTTTGAATATAAAACGCTCACATATTCGCTGGACCATAATCTCGGGTGATCCAAGTTCCCCTCCAGATGATACCCATAAAACCCAAGAGCGCCTGTAGGAGGTGGCTTAACCTTCAAACGTGCCACCTCACTGAAATCCAGGTGACCATTTTCTGCCTTACTGTTAGAAGAGCACCATTCAGAATTGTCATGTAATGTAGCTTCAATTGTAAATCTCGTGAGATCAAACCCATCAATATCTTTAGGTAAGATATCAAGTTCTACATCAACCTAGACAGATAAAGAAGTGTTGGAGTTAGTAATAATCCTAGTACCTTGAGATGAAAGTGTTATAGAACCATGTTTTCTTTTTGGCTATGTAAAATATACTAGTCTTCATGACGTGGAAACTAGCTCCACACAGAATATAATCGGCACATGGCATCAACGTATGTAACACATGTATTCTTCTTTTTAGGTTTAATACATCAAGTAAGAACATAAATATTTTACGTCGTCTTTATACAAAGTGATATAAGATACTATTACATAGTACAAAACTTGAATGAACAAGTCCAATAAACTACTTGTTAATACTCGAGGTACTGAGCCATCAAAAGGAATAATAAATTCAAATCAATATTATTGAAATCAAACATCACACATGGTGGCTGGGCTCAAATGTAGTGAACTAATCCCTGAATTCTGCAGCACAGTGTAATATTTTGCTTAAGATTCTGTTTTATAGAGACCCAAAAAGTCAAAACTTGGTGCAAGGAAGTTTGCTGAACCTAAAAGCTGTATGGCCAAGTTATACGAAGTTATGGACTAAGCCTACCAAACAAGAGACATTTTGCCATAGATTTTGAAAAAATAGAGTTTCATTTTACAGTCAGAATAAATAATTAGCACCTTTTGTATTGATTGAAGTATACCTGCAATGATGCTGCCTGAAAACTTTCATCCAATGTTGGCCTGAAAAAGTAGTCCTTTATAAACACCTGAAAACGAAAACCTAAGAAGATTCATGTTTAAACAAGGAAAATTCCAACCCACAAGGAAGAAAATATGATATAAAGATATCTTTAACTAAGCCAAAAGATTATGAAAAACCCATGGTAGCAGAAACCAAAACTGAGGAAAGACTACTTAGGTGTTATTGTTGATACTCAAACTGTATTTGCTGGGGAAAAATGATGATGGAACCACCTATGAGAATTACAGGTAAATAATATTTCTTTTCTTCTCATTTCAGAAATCATAAAGAGCTTAAACAAACTATCTTTTGGCCATCTTGAAGAAAACTGTAGTTCCTTCTTTAAGGTCTAAAAACATCAGCGAGCACATTCAACTTGACATAAACAATAATGATATATATTCTTAGGAAAAATATATAGATACTTTCTCTTGAAAATAGTTTTACAGAAACATGGAGGACCAACTCTAAAAATCATCTAATAAGGAACACAAAGGCATAAAATAAGGTGCAAAACATTAAACCAACCTCTGGTTTTGCTATAAGAAGGACATCACGGTGAATACCAGAAAGCCACCAGTGATCTTGGTCCTCTAAGTATGAACCATCACTCCACCTCAACACTTGAACAGCTAGCACATTTTCCTTGTCTGAATCATAAGGGAGGCAGCAATCTGTAATTTCAAACTCCGCAGGAAGCCTGCTATCCTGGCTGAGCTACAACAGAAATGTTACTTTTGATTAAATAGTTATTAAGAAGAGGTTAGTTATTTCATTGAAGCCAAAATTAGGTTTTGCGTGTAAGAAGTTACAAAAGGTTAACCATTGGGATTATCCTGGGTATAGGGACTTTTCAATCTTTAGGTCAAAAAGGTTTTCAGTTTCAAGCCTGTTGCTCCTTAATAAACTTTCTGAGATTATAACCAGTCACAATTCGAACAATGCTTTTTTTGGTATGGTAAACATTGCTTTTAGTGACTGGCTCCCACTATCCCTTTATTTTCTCTTTCATTTTGTCTGCGGATATTGATGCAACCCCTCCTCATGGTATATGCAGCTTACAATAAACTAAAGTGACACATGCAAAAATAACTGGTACTATGCTTGAAGACTCAGAACTAGAAGTAAGGCCAAAAAAATATATCATTATAAGATAAAGGAAAGCCAGTATGCACAAACAAAGAGGAATATGGAAGATGCAAATGAAGCACAGTCAACAAAGCAAAAAAGAATATTTTAAAATAAGAAGATATACTGCTGACCTATATCCAATCGGCAAGCCATTTACCCAAGCAAAAAATGCAGAATCCACACCTTCAAAGTGAAGTAAGATTCGCCGGCCTATAAAATTTGATTAAAAACTATTAAAATTGGCAAAGCAAAAGAGCAGCATGAAGAGGCTGATGTTCAAGAAAGATGTCTGCAAGACGAAGTGAAGTTACTATAAGAATTCAATAAGGACATTGAAATGCTCAACTCTGCATTCCCAATTTTTAAGGGGTCAACCTTCATAGCATATGGATCTACATTTAACATCAAGCTGCTTCTTACAATTAGATATCAAAAATAAATTCACATGCATGAACAATATTTCAGCAATTTATTACATTCTAATACATCTATCAATAAGATTGCCTTGCATGCCAACCAAAAAAAAAAACCAAACAAACAAACAGAACAAAAAGTTCATACCTTTTTTATTTATTACAGGCATTTTCACTTACTACCATATACTGGTTAACATTATCTTTATCTTGTTTTCATCTATGGCATCATCTTTACCTTTTATGATCCATTAATCTGTGACATCATCATCGACCTTGCTAAACTCCCCTTTCTATATGTCAGTAGTACAATACAATATTAGAGTTTAATGGCATGTTACTTTTTCTAAAAGACTAGAGAGAGAGAGAGAGAGAGAGAGAGAGAGAGAGAAAGATAGTCGCATGCCAATACCTTTCCATTCATGTGGAATTCGAAAAGATCGCCTATAACAGCCAGTAGGATTTTCAACAGGAACATGCGGGGGATGGAAAGGAAATGGATACACAGTATTTGTATAAATTGGGCGATCAAATCCATGCATCTGCCAGTTTGAGGGCACTGTAAAAGGACAAGAACTTACGAGTTTGAATTAATGTAAATTTCAGACAAAAGTAATCACCCTTTCCTCAAATCAATATGAACTCCAATAGGCATTGACAAAATCCTCGAATGAGATTCATTCTATTAGGCTATACTCATGAAATGCTGGATTTGGTCCCTGATCTTTCAAATTTTGTTCACTTTACCTTTCTGTCGAACATCGCCAAATGGGCACATACCTTGTATAAGTTAATATAATCAGATAGATGGAGTTTAAACAAAATATTTTATAGTACTTGAACTGAATATGAAGATATTGTAGAGTTAAGGAGAAACAAATTCCACTCAACACAAACGGCTTTCTGACATATGTAACAGTAGTTATATGGAAAAGAACTCTTGCAAAAAGCTTCATACATGTTAAAAGTTTGTTGTTAGATCATTCTATGCATAGTAGATAATACTCCAACTTTCTGAATATCAGAGTTAGGTAAGGAATTGCATACGCATAGAAAGAAATAGATTATGTTTTCATGTTTTGCACAAGATATATCTGAACTGAAGTGCAGATTTACTTGCCTGGCAATGTTTTCCAGTCCAAATCATCAAAAACACTGTGATAGAAATTAGAGGGAACACCTTCAGGAGCATCAGCCAAAAAGAATTTCCATTGCCCAGAAAGGGACTTTACATAGGGCAAATCCTTTACCCAAAAAGCAGCGCTCTCAAGAACACCCGATACCGCATCGTCGTTCCAAACAGCCGAACTTGAATTCACGAAATTCACTTGGCTACGGTCATACCAATACTTAAGACACCCTGTTAAAAGATAGGTGCGCACGTTTTTTGTGAAGCATTGACAAAAAAAGTAACTTTTCAAGCACTCATAATAGTTAGCCAATTGAGACAGCAACAAAAACAACAACAAAAACAACTAAGCATAATCACACAGCCAACAGAGCAGAATTACTGCAATTCAAAACTACACATCACAATAATAACATTCCAAACAGCCGAATTTGAGTTCATGAAATTTGCTTGGCTAGACTCATACCAATACTTAGACACTCTGTTAAACATAATGCGTAAGTCACTAAAGCAATCGTTGACAAAATACTTCAAGCACTCCTAACCGACCTGATTCGTTGAGTAACATTCACGTGTTCACAACCAAACAACATACAAAGACATTTACATCCCAAAATAATAGAAGACAAAATATACAACAGAAATGAAAATCCAAAATACAGAATCGAAGAGTTATCCACAACTAAATAAATCGCCATCATCTTCATTTTAGTTAGTCATAGTGAAAGAACAGGTGTAGTCAAATAAATTTCTTTATATAAATTCACCAAAAAAAAAGAAAAAGAAGCTGACATATTCAACAGGTTCACATCAGTTGACTACTAGTATCAAACTCCAAACCTATATAAAACCAAGTGAATTCTAAGAAAATCAATGACAAAATTCCAAAAAGTCTAAATAAATAATCAGGGAATGAAATTTTAACCTTCGACAGAATCGTGAGATCGTAACGGAACATGCGCGTCGCGTTTCTTCCACTTGAAGAACGAAGGATCTTCCCAAACCTTATGAAATTGAACAGATTCTGATGAAGAAGAAGAAGAAATTGGCATCCCTGCAATCGTTTCAAACCAAAAATAAACAAAAATTCAAGGAGAGCAAAGAAATCGAGAAAGTGAAGAATCAATCAATGACGCTAACTATCTAATTATGAGTAAGAAATTGAAGAATATACGAATTTCGATAAAAAGATTCTTACCTGCAACGTTCAAATGCTGACAGAATTTTTTAAAACACACAAATAATAACCAAAAAGATTAAGTGAAAAACAGTAATCGCTAGCGTAAAGAATCAATCTGTTAAAAATTAGAGAGAAACTGAATACGAACTTGATTGAAAGATTCTTATCCGCAGGTTTCGAATGCTGACAAATTTCGGAAAAAAACAAAAAGATAAAAATTTGGATTGCAACATTCGAGCCGATAACGTTCAGGATCACAGAAATTAAAAACTCAAATTTGCGAGTACGTAAAAGAAGTTTTCAATTAACAGTACATAGTCCTCAAGATTTTGTTATTGCAAAATAGTGCTGTAACAAGTTTCAAATAATCATAATAGTCCAGAGAGGAGGTACAATCTAGTTTTAATATTTCACAATACAAGGTCCTATTAAGTTTTAGTTTTATAAAGGACGTGTTTTAAATATTCGTAACTAAGTATCGTGAAAATAAAAAATAGAAAGTAAAATTTTTTTAAAAATAAAGTAGAAGTAGAGTTTATTATTTGCGTTTCAATAATTTATAAAAATGTGTTAAAAATTAAAAAATATAATTATATTAAAAAATGTGCAAATAAGAAAATTAGAATTAGAATTCCGCATATGAAAGTAGAGTTCTGAATTTCTTGTGTAACTAAAACATATGAACTGTTCGGAACTCAAAATCTGGCAGAAAAAAGTGGAGTTACAGATATTTGAAATACGCCCAAAATAAAAACCAAATATCTAAAATCATTCTAGTAGTATTTTCCTTGTCATGTATATAAGCTAATTAAATTGATTAATTTAGTATTATTATCTCATCTTTAGTATTTTAAAACTTCAGATCAAATTAACACATCCCATAACAAAATAGTTTATTTTTTTAAAATAGAATAAAAATATTTTTTGTTTTAAAAAAATATTTTCTAAAGTAATTTCAAAACGTTCTTTTCATTTTCCTAATTACCTATTCAGGCCCGACACTATACTAGCCCAACTAAACATAAGGCTTAGCCCAATTAGCGTAAGCCCCAAACGTTTCAAATTCATCAGCTGGGCCTTGGACTTCCACGCAAGTAGCACAACTGAATTCCAAGCTTAACCGGGCTAAGCCCAATTAAGCACAACTAAGCTTGCAAATTTCTAGTAAAATTAAGCCATTTATAAATTATCAAAACAGTGTTTGGCTTTGCTTTCTCCTGACCTAATTTTTCAATTCTTCATTTCACATTTTTCAATACATATTTAATAAATATATAAAAAATTTATTTAAAAATTTAGAAAGTGTAGAAAAATTCTACAGAATGAGATCTTTTTATTGCATATTTTTATTATTTTTTTAGAAGTAAAAAAAATAGAATTCGTTTTCTAAAAAGAACAAAAATACTCTTCATTTTATAAAAGCTCTATTTTATAAGCAATTCCAAACGCCCTCTGAGTTATGAATTGCAAGCTCTGAACGTTAAAGAGCGTATTATTTTTAAGAAAAATAAGTTACTTTATGAAAAATGATTTACTGAAGAAAAATTTGTCAAAAGTGAATTCATTCTAACTTACAATTGGAAGTGAATATTAAAAAAAAAAATTGTGTTTGAGAAAGCGGTCGTTGGAAGTAAATATTTGAAGTGAGTTACAATAAAGAGCTTATATAATACTCTATCTGATGAGTTATAAAAATTAATTTATTTTTTTATATTATTTTTATTAGTTGAATATAAAAATAAAGTTTTTAATTTTAAAATATAATTATTAGAATTAAAATTTAAAATGAGTCACTAAAAAAGTAAAAAGTGAAGTTTTTAATAAAAAATAAACACTAACTTTTTTTAAACTTAATTTTGACTCAAAAAATTAAATTTAACACCTATTACAACCTTGCAAGCATAACTCTCTTTTTTTTATTTTCGGAAGAGAACGTTTAGAAGTGTTTATAAATAATACTTATTTAAAAAATATATGTTTTATAAGATTTTTTTAAAAACTAAGTTTAATTTTTAAAATTTTTAAAATAAAATTTATACATATAAAATTCTACGATCTAATTTTTTATATTTTTAAAATTTTTCTATAAATTACTATATAAATTCTATTGTAAAATATAAAATATTTATTTGAAATGATAAATATTTGGAAAGACTAATCCCATAGGAAAAACTTTATTGCTTCTTGTAATTTAAAAATTGCTTTTTTTCTAAAAGCACAACCAAATGCATTCTTATTACTTATTTGTAAATTATTCTAAAATAACTTCTTTTTAAAAAATTTGATTTTTCATAATTTTTTATATTTATTTTTATAAATTTATCATTTTATATTTACTTCATAAAAATTCCTTTTATAGATAAACAAACGAAACCCTTTATACGGATGCTCAAGTGAATTTTGATTCAGCACGGAGTCCATCTTCTAATATTAGGTGTAATTTTTCATCCTTATAACTTTTTTTTTTTGGCTAAAAAATTACTTTTTTCTCACTTTCAACTACAAAAAAAAATCCACTTTCAGCTTATTCTTTTTTACAAAGAATGCACAAATTAAACTTAATTTCAGCAGCACTATTCAGAGTACTAATGCATTCTATGCTTAAAAAAACACACCTACAAACATCAGTAACATCTTTTGGAGATGCACCAAACTTGTTCAATACCCAGATTACAAAAGCAGTCACCATTTTTAAAAAAGAGCGTGTTTAAAACATTCGTAACTGAATTTCAAAAAAATATAAAATATAAAATAAAATTTTTTAAAAATAAAATAAAAATAAAATTCAGTATTTGAATTTTAATAATTTTTTAAAATATGTTAAAAATTAAAAATTATAATTATATTAAAAAATATTTAAATAAAAAATAAAATTTTGAAGTTTTTATATAATTAAAATATATAAATTATTCTGATCGGAAAAAGTGAAGTGATGAAAGTTTGAAATATAACTAAAAATCTTATCACCATTCCCATAAGCATATGGTTTTTTCGCCACTACTCTAATTATAAAAGATTAAAACAGAAAAAAAAAAAAAATTAACTTCAATGTACTCTATTGGACCAGTATTTACATCTATAACTTTAGAATATACTCGTCAAAATTGGAGGCTAGGAACAAGTGCATCTATATCGAACTGTCACATTGATATCAGCCAAATATGCGACCAAATAACATAATACAAAGAAATTATAAGACCCTCCCCCAAAAAAAAAAACACGAAACAAGATGATGGATTGCTTATGTGGGTATCTAAAAGCTCGATTAATTTTAAAAAGAAAGCAAATGATTCCTTAGTCACACACCACGGTGAAGCTGTTAGTGTACAATCTCGGCCTTGTAGTTTCAGGCGATACACGACCTTCATGATCCATTGCTTTCCTTTTACTGCTATTGCTATTGGTGCTGTTATTGCTGCTTTGCTGTTGTTGTATGACTTCATCTTGCTGTTGTTGTACCTGTGATTGCTTGGATTGTTGTTCTTGGTCATTCTGTTGCAGGTCTTCTTGTACTTTCCCTTTAAGAATGTGAGGCTCTAGTTTTTTCATATCCGAAAGCTGAACTGGTTTTAGAAAGAATTCCTCCGCACCTTCTTCAAGACATCTGCAAAAAAATCTTTACCAAAATTAGATAAAAAGAATCCAACCGAAAAAGAAAAATCAATCAATGTGGTACTTAGATGAATCCATGAACCAAATGAAATAATCATCATCATCATCTCAACTTGACAGAGTCTTGCAGATTGTTCAGAGCATAAAATCTAGTAAGAACAATTGACAAAGGCAAAAGAACCTTTGATGTCGACAAGTTTGGCAGAAACAGACATCCTGCCATTTCTTTTGAAAAGGAATTACAGTAATAGACTGTGGTTACATTTTCTCTTTCTTTTATATGCCTTTGTTCTTTCTTTACCTAGGCTTTTTGACTGCAGAAAGGCAATCCGTAAAATAAATCTCAGCAAAACGTTTTCAGACCACTTTTAATCGACATTCTTACTAAGATATGCTAGCATGAAGGCAAATCGCTTTTCTTTGCGACTAGATTTTCTCTTGTAATCTTTCATTTCATCTGCGCTTCAAATTAAATTAAACTATCATATTCGAAAAGAGTTCTGAATATATGGCGAAGTAAGATCTTCCATTCATTCATTAGTAATGGAAGGTAAAATTCAATAAAGCAAGTATATCCAAGTTCTATCACTAGGTTAAACACCTCACTCATTCAATTCATTCATGATATAAACAAGACATAAGACTTCGAAACAAACTTCATGTCTAATGGAAGGTAAAATGGGACCAAAGTGAGAGTATATCCATATGAATTAATACCGATCATGAACAAATCCAGCTACTCTCTTGTATGAATACTCAATTACTGAAAAAGAACCGAATCAATAAGACATTTGCTACATTTTATGTGAAATTAAAGGAATGGAAATGCTAACCTGCTGATTCTTGAAGGCACATTCTCAGAAGACATTATAACTACAGGTATATCTTTCAGAGCTGATGATTCCTGAAAACAAACAGCAACAGAAAATACAACCAAGTTTCATATTAATTCTCAAACAAAAAGAAACCATAAAACAATACCAAAAATTTTCAGCTACCTTGATCCTTTTGAGCAAGTCATAGCCTGTCATTCCAGGCATGCAGTAATCTGTAATTACCAAGCTCACTTCAATCTCCTAGAGACCAAACAATCCATTTTTATCAGAAACTTAGCTACCAATTCAGCTAGAAAAGAAGATAAAACATTTTGATCTTTTCGAGATTTACCTGATGCGTTTCTGAGGAAGATGTAGAAGAAAGGCTTGCTTGTTCATCATCTTGAATTCCCAAGAACTCCAGCGCTTTGCTTCCAGAGTCCACAGTAGTCACTAAACATTCCAACCAAAACAATCCCCAAAAAAAATCATCAATTCAGATTCAAACAAGCAACAGAAAACAAAATTTAACTTTTTTCCTTCAAATTTTGCGGAAGATAATACTCTTGACTGCTTCACATTTTTTCCCAAAATCTATGAACAATAAATCCAAGAAACAAAATTTCTTCCAAAAAAGTAAACATGAGTAATCTAAGAAAAAGAACTACGTTTAAGCATACCTTGGTAAGAAGAAGTCTTGAGTAGCCTTTCAATTAGCTTCCTGTCAATGAGACTATCGTCTACAGCAAGAACATGGTACTGTCCTTCTGCAGCCACCATAGTCATGTTTCTTCTCAAACTTTCTCAAACCAAAAATATTCAATCTTCTCTTGTAGACAACCAACAAAAACAGGGATTTAAGGGTAAACAAATTGTGAAATTTCAAGAAAAGATTCGATTTTTACAAGATACAAAGATTTCAAAATCAAGAAAATCTTTCAAGAATTAGGAGATTGATGAGAATGGATAGAAAAGATTACAACTTCAGAAATGAAGAAGGATTCAATAGACATAAAAGAGAGAAATACAAAGATAATAATATTAAACTTCTATTTCTTTCTTTTTTTGGTAGAGTTGAAGAAGAGAGGGAGAAGGGTGAGGGGGGATGCTTGTAGTTGTTGTTGAGGGTTGGCTTTGTGTTGGTTTGAGTTGGGGGATTTTAAAAAAAAAATTTGATGATTCCCTTTCAATAGAGAAAAGTTTAAATAGAAACAAGCCAGCCAAATCACCCCACTTGTAAAGCAAGATCCTGAACAGATTTTCATTAAGATTTTGTAAACAAAATTACTCATCAAATTTTTTTTTTTTTTTTTTTTGAAATTGAATTGAAGTTAAAGCAAGAAATAATAAGACAGCCAAAAAAAATAAGCAAAAAACAAACACAAAAAATTTTGAAATATTAACTAAAATAATGTTGTTATGACTTATGTCCTCCTTCCCTCCTCCCTTCTTGGAACCTTGTGGTAGTGAGGGAGGTGTGTTCTTATGCCATGTTAAGTAAGATTTAATGAAAACTTTATAAACTTTTTAAGCTAATTTTTTTTTATAATATTATAATATTTGTTTGAGAAATTTAAAAAATAATAATAAATTTTATTAATCATACATATAGAAAATAGTTTTAGTTTGTTTAAAGTCTATTTTTTGGATCATTCCAAGGTTAACCCTTACTCTTATCAGTTACATTTATGTTGTGCTGTGCAGCAGGATCAAGGTAAGGTTAACCAATTTCTATTACATATTTTTCATTCAAAAATTCTATTTTAAGAAAACTACTTATTAAAAGAAGAAACATATTTAGCGCATATTTGACTGCTGTGTTAAATCATTTTTGAATGTAAGGTTTTCTTTTCTATTAATTCTTGTTTGTTTTTATTTTAACTATATTATGACGGTAAGTATGTAATCGAATTAGTAAGAAGTGATTTACTAAAAAATAAATTACTATAAATAGTATTGCTGAAAGTACTTTAGTTTTTTTTAGTTAGAAGTAATTTTTTTTCTTCTTTTACATAGCTATGAAAATAATTTTTTATAAATTATAACCATGAAAAGAACACATCTTAATCAAGAAATGAACTTAAATTATTCAAACAATTTAAAGACTATTAGCAATAACTAACATGGACTTCTCACTTTCCATGAAATAAACAACATTGAAGAATAATCCAAACTCTAGATCAATATAGAAGACAAAGAAAATCTTCAAGAAAATTAACTTGATTTAGATGAAAATCTTTAAAGTTCAAAGATTTGTAAGAATTTTGTAGTCAAGTCATGTGTGCCAATAATGTAATCACAATCTCTTGACTTGTTCATGTTAATAATTGAAGAATTTTAAGTATGATTCTCTTTGTTTCACATTACTCACATTCTATGATTGATTTGGAAAGATGTAATCAATTTTCTTGTATTTGCTTGCTATAATTTAAAGATTATGAAATCGCAATTGTTTTACAAAATCTTAACAAATCAATTACATATACTTTCATAATCCACCTATGTTCGCGCTAAAAAATAACATTAACTATTAATTTCTATAGTCCTAGTAAAAGGAAGAAAACAAAATATAAACGCAATTCTATAACACCTTCAAATATAAGAATTAATCGATCATTACAATTTACTTACACTACACTATATAAGCAACACAAATTCAATTTAAAATAGATCGTAAATCAATCCAAATTAATATAAAATACGACGAAAATATAAGCGTCTTATTATTTTATCATAAGTGATTTTAAAAATTAATATTTTATTTTCAAGTAACTGTTTATATTTATTTTTATAATTTACTCTCATAAATTTAATTTTATTACTTATTTTTTATAAACCTATCTTTCAACAATTTACTACTAAATAAGTAACACAAGTCCAAAATGAAAGAAATATGTTAAGCTTTTGTTAGTCATCACCACCACCATATCACACAAACACTACCAAAAACAAAAAAGTGGCAAATTGAGAAATTTGGAAATACTAGGGTGGTAAAAGAAAAACGTCTTTACATTTATTTTAATGTTGATAGTGGTCCCCACTAAATCAAGGGACAAGATCCTGGTGATGTCAGCTATTGTTTCCACTTCTCTTTCTTTATTATTTTGTTTTTTTCTTATTGAATGAATATCTCTTTCATATCTTTTTCTTCTTTTCAAAAATAATTTTTGAAAACTGAAACAAATTCAAAGTACTGAAATTTTCTTCACCTTTTTGAAAAAACTTTTTGGGATATTAATTTTTGCAAAAATGTAAATAAGGGTTAAGTTTTTAAAATTGAAGTACATAAAAAATATTTTATAAGTTATTTTCATAAAATAATATTAAAAAATTTTACTTTTTTAGTTACAGTAAAATATAAACAAGTCCTTAATTAAATTTTTTAGTTCTAATTTTAGTTATTAAAGTATAATAAATTTAATATATTTTAATTATAATATTTTCTATTTTTTAAATTTAAAATTTTAATATTTTTAAATTAAATAATATTGAAACTAAAAATTCTTGGTAGCTCTACGAAATAAGTTTTAATTAAATATTTCGAAATCTTATGTTGATATGAAAAAAAATTGACTAATAATCTATCAAGTTCCATTAAAGAAATTGATTAATTCCTAATTTGATATTTAAATAAGTCGAAATCAATTCAGCTATAATCCAAAATTTTTGAAATATTTATTTGGAATTTTACAATAATAGAATGATAAAAGTCAATAAATAGTATGTTAAGAAAACGACTGGCTAACAATTCTCATTCTAGAATCTCTTTTTAATGGCTGAATTTTAAGAAATACTTTTTAATTTTTTAATTTTATAATTATAAATAGCTTTTTAATATTTTATTTAAAAAATAAAAAAAATTATATCGTAAAATATTAAAAAAATATTTAGATAAAATAAATAATTTATTTTAAAATTTTCATAAATATTTTTATTTCAGAAATTAATTTTTTAAAAAATTAATTATATCTTTTTCTGAAAATATGAGAAGTGTTTAAATCAAATTTTCTTTTACAAAAGTTTATTTTAAAATTTTGAGAAATAAATTTAATTTTAAAATTTTAAAAAATAAATATATATACAAAATTTAAAGTATAATTTATCTGTATTTTTAGACTATAAAAATAAAATCATATATAAAATAAATTAGAAAATAAAATTTTTCATAAGCATAGCTAAATATGTTCTTTGTTGAATCTCATAAATAATTCAACAAAAAATCAATTAATAGAAATTTTTATTTTTTTAAACACGAATAAGGTCTTAAGGAAGTTTATTATAATGAAAACTTAAATTATTGATTTAACATATTCTTAGTGATCTCATTAAAGATTTTTAGAGATACAACAAATCATGAAAAAACAAAAAAAACAAAAGTTGACTAATTAACAAACCTATGCGTGGAATTAAAAGAAGGTCAACTTTTAAATAATTCGAGTAGACACTAACGCTAAGCTAAAATAATCAAATAGCTAAAATATTCGTTATAAAGCTTTGACTTTTTATTTCTCAAAATTTATATGCTGTTTAAGAGAAGTTTGACATTACTATTCAAGTCTTTTTTTTCCTTCTAATTTTTATTATATATTTTTTAAATAAATTTTCTTAAAATATTTCTATCAAATTTAAATTACTAAAAAATTATATTATTATAAAATTATATTATTATCAAACTTTAATTCCAAGTCAATTAGTTCAATTTGATTGATTCAATGAAATCTTATGAATCACATAAAAGCTTGTTATTTCATTAAGGGTCCATTCTTTTGCTCTGAATTGAATTTCTCAGATAAGTTTATAAACGTAAGTTACTTCAAATGTAAATTTTATCAAAATGAATTTAATTTTATATTTATTTTATTATTTAAAATTAATTTGAAAGTGTAATTTTTTTTTTAATTTTGAATTTTTGAAAATAATAGGTTTATAATGGGTATTAGAAGTGGTTTTTTCTGAAAAAATATAAACTAAAAGTGTTAATAAATACGCTCTAAACAATTCATAAGTGATTTTTTTACCAAAATACATTCGAATATTTTTTATTTTTATTTTTATAAATTTGCTTTCACAAATCTACATTCTAATAATTTATTTATAAAAATTCACTTTCCAAAAATTCACTACGAAATATATAAAACAATAGTGTGGTTAAATTCATAATAATAAATGTTTTTATAATGAAATTTTTTTAACCAAAGGCGTTTGGAAGTGTTTATAAAATAATGTTTTTCTGAAACGAGAGATATTTTTATCATTTCTAAAAAATAAATTCTAGTTTTTTTACTTATAAAAATAATAAAAATATTCTATAAAAAGATCTCATTACGTAGAATTTTTTTATACTTTCTAAAATTTTAAATAAATTTTTTATACATTTATAAAATATAAATTAAAAAATATAAAATTAAAAATTAAAAAAGAGCGTTTGAGAAACGCAATTCCAAACTCTCAGTAAGACATGAAAACTTAATTGGTATTATAGTGGTCCAAGAAAAATATTTCTTCTTTATATTTTTGTCATGATCAATATATTAGCGGGTCACATAAAGATATTCTTTATATCTTTTAATTTTTTTGTTTATAAAATTATAAATCCACACCTTAAGCACCACAGTATAAGTTTCCAATTTATAATAAATTTGTTGTGAAAGTTTTCAAAACAATAAATGATCTCATCAAGAATCTCTTCTTGTTATACTATATGAACTAAAATCTATTTTAAAAAATATATACATTCCATTATATTTTTTTCTATATCTTAATAAATCAGCATAACAAATTAGGAATCTTTAAGAAAATACAATTGAGAATTGTTATGGGTTTGTAGGGAATTGTTTGAAAATGCTTATGATAAAAATTTATTCTGAAATAAAATATAGTTTAAATTTTTTCTTTAAATTAAGCTTAATTTTTAAAGAAATTATACATATAAAAAATTCTATATCTAAATTTAAAAGAATTTTATAAAATACTGTAGAAATTTTACTGAAACACATAAGAATTTTTGCGAAATAAAAAAGCACCGTCAAATTTTCTCTTAGAGTGTGTTCTTTTAAATTTAAAATTGAGTTATTAAAAAATAAAGTACTGAAAGTGAATTATATCAATAATATTATTGAAAGAAAATTTAATTTTTATATTTTTTTATAGAAAGAATAAGTCAGAGACTGCATATTTGAGAGTGCTTATAATCTTATTTTCATTTTAATATTTTATTTTATATGTTTTAATAAAATTTTAAGAATATTTTACACAATTTTTAAAAAAGTCTAAAAAAATTTTAAGTTATAAATTTTATCGTTTCTTCATTTCTTATATTTTTTAAGTGAAAAAGGTAGGGTACATTTTTAAAAAAATTTTCAAAATATATTTATTTTATAAAAAGTATTTTTTCAATAAATATTTTTAAATATGTCTGCTCTTTGATATAATTAGAATCTGATTAGAAGTAATTTTTTACTTAAAAAAATGAGTTGTAAGGATTAAAAGAACACACGCTTAATGGTTTCTTGTAAGACAATAAATTAAATTCCAATTAAATGTACTAATTAAAAAATATATAATTAAAATTTCAAAAATAATAATTAGTTTTCTATAAAATATTTGAAAATGTATTAATTAAAAGAAAAGAATAAAGAAGTGGGATTTGCATGAGCTGGAATGTTTTACTTGGAAAATTATTTTAAAATAATTAATCATGAGTTGTTGAGATTTCTGAACATGGGATGTCTCTCATGTTCAGAATCTTATTTTCAAGTGATTAGTTTCTTAAAAAACCTTTTTTTTTTTTTATCATGCATGCATCTGTTTGCTGATTCACTAGTTGTTGGTACAGTGATATACACTAATATTCTAATAATAGGTTACGGTGTGTCTGAAAACTGTTCGTAATTTTATTTTTTTAAAAATAAATTTTAAATTTTAAACTGTTTATATATTTTATTTTTATAAAAAATTTAAAAGTGAAACGAAATTTTAATTTTTGTTTCACAACTTTTAATACAATTCTATATTTTACATTTTATGAATTTTTAAAAACTATAGTAATATAAAATTGAACTTTATTTTTAATTTATTTTTAAAAAAATTTATGTTTTACTTTTTATTTATATGAAATTTAGTTACGAACATGTATTTATGAAAAACTGATTGGTTTTAATATTTTCTTTAAAAATTTTCGGAAGACTGTCAGATAAATGAAGGTTTTGAGGCTATAGATGTGTTTCTTTCACATATAAAACTTATTTATTTTATAAAAGTTACTTTTTAATTTACTTTTAACTATAAAGAATATATAAATAATTATTTATAATTTATTTATAAAAAAAATTTAAAAATAGCACTATTTACAGTAACTTATTTTTAATTACTATTTTTTAATAATGTATTTTCAGCGTAAAAGAACACACTCTATATTATTTTGGAATGAAAGGAACATTTGTTTTGGAAGTGATTAAATAAAAAGAATTTGGAAAAATAATTATTTTGAATATTTTAAAAAATAAGTTTAACTTTTACTTAAGAAAAATAATAAATAATAAACATATAAATACTGTATAACATACTATTTATATAAACTTTTTAAAAAGATTTTTAAACAATATCGTAAATTATTTATTAAAAAAATAAGATGATAAAATAGAGTTTTCACAAACATTATAAACACTTTCAAACGTATGCCAAGTGAGTTTTTAAAAAATAAATTTTTGAAAATCACATTCTAGGTAATGTTCTGTTTGGCTTAATTAGAAAAGCAGTTTTTTAATTTTTCATTTTATATTTTTCAATACATATTTTATAAATATCTAAAAAATTTATTTAAAAATTTAAAAAATATAAAAAATTTTTTACCGTAGTTAAATCTTTTTATTATATATTTTTATTATTTTTTCAGAAATAAAAAAAAGTAAAGCTTGTTTCTAAAAAAGAATTAAAATATTTTTTTTAAAAAAATTTTATTTCAAAAGTATTTCAAAAGAGTAAATTCAGAAGTAATTTTTGTTTGATGATATTTTGAAGTATGTTTAGAATGCATTTTCTTTATCACTCTCTCTTTAGATTGTTACAAACTAAAATCTCAGCAAGCATTCAAAGGCCCAAGAAGATATAATATTCTAACGGTCCATTTACAATTGACCCAACACGATCTAAATAAATCGCTAAAAGAGGGCCTTTAACTATAAAGCCAGTGAATATTGGGCCTCGTCCAATGAAGGTTGAGCCCATCTCCAAAACCTAAAATATGAACGTGTAGATAGATATACATAAAAAAGGTACTCATAATTTTATTTATAAATATATTAACATATATAAAAAGAGAATTGCATTTAGGAGATGTTTGCATTGTTTATTCTTGTCCTTTTTTGTTAATTCTAATTTTTATTATTTATATTTTTAAATAAAAATTTTAAATATTTTACAGAATTTTAAAAATTTTAAAAATTATAAAAAAATCATTTTTATTTATTTTATAATTAAAATTAAGAAGTATTTTAAAAATTAATTTTTTAAATAAATATTTCGAATATCCTTAAATTAAATCGAATCTGAAATTCAATTTTGGTTTGAAACCGGTCACGTTATTATCCTTAAAAAATAAAGAAATAGGAGAAGAAGAAAAAAAAAAAGAATAAATGCAAGGATAGAACAATGCGTTTGAAATTATTTATAAAATTAATTTTTTTTAAAATAGAAAATATTTTTATATTTTTTGAAAAATAAGCTATTTTTTTTATTTCAAAAAAATAAAATAAAAATATGTAATAAAAAGATCTCATTATGTAAATTTTTCTACACTATCTAAAATTTTAAATAAATTTTTTAAATACTTATAAAATATATATGCAATACCAAATGCAACCATTAATGTATCCTATCATTTAGAGGTCATTAAGTGGAGTTAATGAATGGGCACCTTTTTAAATCACATCATACCTTCTATGCACGTCTACAAAGTGCATGTGTAGGAATGTTTATTAATATCTTATCTTCATCTTTTTATTTTTTATTTTATAATTCTTTTTTAAAAATTTAGAAAAATATAAAAAATCTACGTTATAAAAAAAATCTTATTATTATTTATTATATTATTTTTATGTAAAACATTCGAATTCATTTTTGAAATAATTTATAATATTTTTTGTTTAATTTTTTTAGTAATCACTCCCAAATATAGTTTAAAAAGGTTATATAGAGCTGTTATAAAAAATTTTAAAATAACTTTCTGAAAGAAACTAAATTTATTTTTATTTGTATAATAATTTTATAATATATAATTTAACTGTGTTTCTAAACAATATTTTAAAATTTTGATATACTGTAAAAAGCTTCTTAGAACATGAAAATTATAAAAAAAAAGATAAAATAAGGAGGTTTAAGTAAATAACGAACAAGCTTTAAAAATTAACACTTTGCACATGCATACTAGTTTGTTAATAAATTGGAATTCACATTAACTTTTTCAAAATCAACATAATTTTGAATTTCCATATTTTCATTAAGAACCATTTTGTTCAAGTAAAGTGAGTTTTTAAAATATAAATTTTTGCGAATAAGCTAAGCTATCGTATTTGGTTAATTTGAATGCGAGTGTAGAAGTAAATTTTTGGTTTAAAGAAAGCGAGTTTGGAAAACTAATACACGCGCTAATTATGCGGTTATGCTTATCACATGTTGATAAGTTTCAAGTTAATAATACACAAAAAATTCTTAACGAGCTATTTATGCAAAATTTTAGTACTGCAAATAATGAAATGGCTCTATCAAAGGGTTCCTAACTTGCTATCCCATGGACAACCCTAACCCTCCCAAGAGGAATGTGTACCTTTGGGAGATATACCAAAATCATACTACACTGTTCATGTGTACATAAAGAAAGACGTCTCTCTTGACGTATCGGTGGGCCCACACGCGGACAAGTAAATTTTTTTTCCAAATCTTATTGAGGGCTATAAGAAAATTTCTCCAAATCTTATGCAAGATATGACCTAATTAAACTTGCATGATTTCCTATGGAAGGGCTACAAGGTTAAGGATCAATGGATTTGGGCAAATGCTTTTTAGGTGATATTTGGAAGTATTTATAAAATAAAATTTTTTAAAAATAAAACATATTTTAAATTTTTTTAAAATAAGCTCTAATTTTTCTATCTAAATATATAAAAATAATTAATAATAAAATCTACAACGTAAAAATTTAAAATAAATTATGTAAAATTTATAAAAATTTTATTAAAATATAAAATAAAAAATTAAAATGAAATATAATTGAAAAGTATTCCTAAACACCACCTTAACATGTGCCAGAAACTCAATGCAACAAACTTTATGGGCATGATCATTTGGAAGAAAGATACCAACTTTCTTCTTCTTTTTCTTTTGACAAAAAAAGGGACCCTTGATTGTAACATGAAGTGAAGCTCCCACTCATGAAGGGGACTTATGTTTGTGGTATGGTTTTTTCATTCATGGAATGTTTGAACTTTGGTTCATGATAAGATCCACATATCTAATATAAAAAATAAATTAAAATTATTGCGTAATACTAAGGATACTTTTTTTATAATATATCTTCGTATATGTATTATACAGTAAGAACAGAATAAAATACACATTTCATTAAAAAATGTTTACATTTTCATAAATTTAAGAGAGCATTCGAGAGTGTTTTTGAAATAAATTTTTCTAAAATAGAAAATATCTTATCCTATTTTAAAAAATAAGTTTTATTTCTTTATCTAAAAAAATAATATAAATAAATAATAATAAAATTTGACTATGTAAAATCTTTTTATATTTCTAAAATTTAAAATAAATTCTATAAAATATTGTATAAAATTTATTGAAAATAAAAAATAAAAAATATTTTTGTAGAACGTACAAAAAGTAATCCCAAACGCGTCCTAAATGGTATTTAAACTTAAGAGTAATACACTAAAATCCAATTCTTACTATATTGTAATATTATAAAACTCGATAATTTGACTCAATTTTATTATGAAGTTATTGGAAGATTATGAAATCCCAAACACTAACTTTCTAAAATTCACTTTCTATCAGTTTTAGCTTACCACGAAAACAGTTTTTTAATTTTTAATTTTATATTTTTCAATACTTATTTCATGAATATCTAAAAATTTGATGTAAAAATTTAAAAAGTATAAAAAAATTTTCCGTAATAAAATTTTTTTATTACATATTATTATTATTTTTAAAAAATAAAAAAATAAAACTTATTTTTTTAAAAAAAATATTTTATTTTAAAAAAGTTCTATTATAAAAATACTTCCAAACTCTAAAAGATCTCGCAACTAATAATGCTATACTTTAGTTTCAAGATGGGACTTATACAAAATTACTCTTTAACAGCATAACTCAATAATGCATGTACATTACACATACCAACTTGTTTGGTCACCTACCCTTACCATTTTTTTCATACTTCATTAATTTAACTTTTTTGGTCCCTCCTTCATTTGCAATTATTCACTTCTATATTGTGCCCTAACTATAAAGTTAAGCACATCAACTTTTGTATATCTCACTTTTTAATAAATTATAATTATATATATTCAGTATTTATTGTAAATATTTTTATTATCTCAGTAATTACTTTTCATATTTTCTAAACTTTTATTAAGATATTATAAGTTGGAATGATTTATTATCAGTAAAAAATTTACAAGTCATAATAATAATGTTACTATAGTAATAAATGTATATTTGACCATTGAATTTAAATGGCATTTTAATGCTTGAATAGAGTTTGAGAGGTAAATTATTAAAAATATGCATTTAACCCCTTACAATTTATATTATCCTAAAGTTACCCTTACAGTTTTTCTCTTTTAAGTACTATTTGTTAGTACTTTAAGTAATTAGCACTAACTTAAATGAAACACAAGTAATTAAATTGAAACCAAAATAATAATTATATTAATCAATCAGAAGAGAATAACATGAAACATGATATGAAATTCTTGATTACGTGGCAACTTTCTATTGGCTAAATCTCAGGAGGATTCAATAAGAACTCGTCACGTAGTCAGGAATTTGATAAATCTGTAGCACAGAATAAAGTCTCAATCGCTAATCAATCCATAAAAAAAATAAGAAAGAACCAAAAGTGTAGAGCTCTCTCTCTCTCTCTGTGTCTTGCTCTTGGTATTGCTCCCGGATCTCGATTCTCGAAACGTTTCTAGCAACTACTGTTAATTGTTCTTCTACATCTCTGTTTCGTAGAATCGATTCGGTTCATTTGAAAGCAATTGAACAAGGAAGCTGATGGTTGGGAATTTCTTTTTTTGAAATTTGTTGGTGGAGTGAAATGCTTGAACAAGAAGAATCTGGGAAGAGTTGGGTAAGAGTTTGTTACTATTATTGTTGTTAGAGTGGTGAAGTTAGAAAATGGCGGCGGTGGGGACGACGGCGGCAGCAGGAACGGGGGAACGGGACATTGAGCAGGTGAATTTTTTATTTTCTGTGAGTTTTTTGATTGGGTAAATGTTCATTGGTTTGGTTGTTTCTAGTTATGGAGAAGATTTTGTGTTGTTTGTTACTCGGTTCAATTTTCTGCATTGAGTAGCTAGACAGAAGCTGATTGTTGGGATTTGATTGGGGGAAAATTGATTTCTTTTAGTGTAAAGGTCTTTTTATTTTTTAATATTGTAATTTGCTTTCTATTTATTTTTTGAATTTTTTGTTGAATTGTAGGGTATTTTATGGAATTATGTTTCTTACTTTATTTTTATCAGTTAAATGCAAATTGCTAGGGTTTAATTAGAGGAAACTGATATATGTTGTTCTAATTTTCCTGGATTAGTGCCTTTTGGTGTATATTGAGCATTTCAAAACTGAACGAAAGTTACAATTTTGACTATCTGCTTTTGTTTCATTCAGGGAAATGTTTAGTGAGCAACTCTTTTGTTTCCAGCGTTTTAAGTTGATCTAGAGAGTTTGGTAAAATGTTAGGAGGAATAGACCTGAGTTTATTGCACATGTTATTCTTAGGGGGATTTGTTTACACTCTAAAAGAGCTTAGGCATCAGAAGTTTGTGTGTGTTGTTACCTAAATTGAGATGGCTGGCCTTGCTTCCTTGATTTCTCTTGCAGCAACATCTGGGTCAGAAAATCGTGCTGCTTGTATGCTCTAACTTTTTGCTAATCTTGCAGGCTATAACTGCACTGAAGAAAGGGGCATATTTACTTAAGTATGGGCGTAGGGGGAAGCCCAAATTTTGCCCTTTCAGACTATCAAATGTAAGAATCCTTGAGTTTATGTGATCATCAAATTCTTTCTTCATTAGAGGTTTATGGAGAGCTCTTTTCCTCATCAGTGATTGACAAAACGAAACCTTTCTAGTTTCTACGTTTTGGTGATTCGCAATCATTACAATTTTAATCTGGTATTTTGTCAAAGTTTAAAATGAAATGTGTAAAATTTGATGGCATGAGTCTGTAACTTTATTGTGGAACATTAGCCTTAATGACATGTTAATTAAATGAAATGTTTTTTATTTGGGGGTTATAGTTTGATTCCTAGAGTTCAAATTAACAAGTTGCTACATTTTCTGGTGAGAGCCAAATCACGGCCTCCTGTCAACCAAATCATAGCAATGTAATCATCCAAATGTGAATATTGCGGATTTCATACTCATCCACATCATTAAAATGAGATCAAAGTGCTGATTGATCAATTTTTCTATGACCTGGGGGATCTATCAAATAGTTTTGTAGACGTATGTGAGGAAGAATGATTGTCGAGGTCAACATATGCTATAAAGGAGAATAAAAGATAATAATAAACATCAGTAGCTAACTAGAAAACTACCAAAGTGTAGAAACAAGAGAGAGGGCTTTCATTATGTGTAAGTTGAGTATATGAAGCTCCAGATCCCCTTTCTAAAGAAATGGTTCCTCCCTCATTTTTGGAAAAATCCACACATTTAACTACATGCAATGTGTCCATCTCCCTCTCCAAAGGAAAGCCCAAGGGTTTGAATCCCGGCAGTGCTGGTTTATTTCAACAACAACAACGACGACAACGACAACAACAACAACAACAACAACAACAGCAACAACAACAAAAATAGAAAAATAATAATAATAATTACATGGCATGCTGACGGTCTAGGATCATGCTGACCACCCTTCAACGTTGTTGTGACCTTGTGCAATGCCCTATATGTCTTCAAACTTAAAATGCATGGTTGGTGGTTATATCTCCAATACTCATCCTCATCAGTTAGTGGTGCACTTGCAAATACACTTGTCATAGCAATTTTGCCATACTTTCTGGCATTCTATGATGCCAATAAGGAATTGAGATGCCAGCTGGTGTAAGTTTCCAAGCGTTGCCAATTTTAGGTAACATTCAATGTAATTTGTTTCATGAAAGAACTTGATTTTTGTACTTCTCAAACTACATACGCTAAATTGGTCCAAATTTAATCACGTTAGCCTAATTGGGCTTTCAGTTTGAAGGACTATTTGGTTTTTCAGCTTGTGAGTTTCTTTCGTGCAACTACTCCTGCTAATGTCATTAGCTGAAAACAATTTTTTCTGAACAAAAATGATGAAATTATGATTTGGCTCCTGCTTTAAAGTTCGTACATGGTAAGTTCACAACTGTGCTATTTGTTTTTGCTTACCTTCCTTTCCCAGTTGCAATGACATTTTTGCCCAAACGACTAGGAGCAATGTTAAATAATTTTGATTTACCACTTAAATAAAACTTGTTTATCTTGTATGGATGTAGAGTAAGATACACTCCCTTGTATGAAGCTTTGAGACTCAGTTTGTTCAACCTGCCTCTCATTTTGATCCTCATCACGTCAAATCTCCAGCAGAGAGGTCTTCTCATTGTTCAATTATCTATAATTGTATTGTTTTACATTTTCGCGTAATCTCATATGGACATATGTAAGCAATTATTGCTGCGACTGTAGCATTTTTTATTTTTGTCAAATCGAATGGTATTGTTGCTGCTTGGTTAATCATGCTTGGTTAGTCATGCTATTTCCGTGTATTTGCAGGATGAGACTGTCTTAATATGGTATTCAGGGAAAGAAGAGAAACACCTCAAGCTAAGCCATGTGTCCAGAATTATGCCTGGTCAACGCACAGTACGTATCTAGCAATGTTATTGTTATTTTGACATCATCAAGTAGTATATTCTTGGTAATCATGAAATGTAGAAAGTTCATTTTTGTGACGGGACATGGTGGTGTTGTCCTTTCCATAGACATTCCTTCAAATCTGTTCTAATGTTTGAGGAAGTGTTTATTCATGAGTCCCTTTAGTTTGTTGGAGATATATGAAAAACAATATTGCTTCCTTTCAGGCAATTTTTCAGAGATATCCAAGACCGGAGAAGGAATGCCAATCTTTTTCTCTTATTTACAGTGACAGATCCCTGGATCTTGTAAGCTTTATATTACCTGAAAACATGGTGCTGTTTTTTCTAGCTGCTTTTTTTTTTTTATCGTAAACTTTATACAATTTTACCATGTGGGAATTTTTTTTGATGCAATTAGTATAAGAGTTTACTAGAACCATCATCAATTAAATCATGTTTTTATCATCTTTGGCCAGATTTGCAAGGATAAAGATGAAGCTGAAGTCTGGTTTGCTGGTCTAAAAGCGTTAATATCACGCAGCCATCAGAAACGATGGCGCTCAGAATCAGGAAGTGATGGGGTCCATTCACAAGCCAATAGTCCAAAGACCTACACCCGGAGAAGTTCACCTTTAAGCTCTCCATTTGGGAGTGGGGATAGTATGCAGAAGGTTCTGGATGTCTGTTGTATCTTGCTTTTCCCAGAACTCCTTTCTATTTTAACAACTTGACTGAACTTGGTCTTTTTGTGCACCTAGGATGGCAGTGACCCTCTCCGTCTTCGAAGTCCATATGGAAGTCCTCCAAAAAAGGGATTGGATAAGGCACTTTCTGATGTCATACTGTATGCTGTTCCTCCTAAGGGTTTCTTTCCTTCAGATTCTACTTCCAGCTCCATCCATTCTTTTTCATATGGATCTGGTAAAGCTAATGGGCATTCAAGGGTTGTTACAGGGGATGGCTTCAGGGTAAGTCTATCTAGTGCAGTAAGCTCATCTAGTCAAGGTTCAGGTCATGATGATGGTGATGCTCTAGGTGATGTTTTCATATGGGGTGAAGGAACTGGTGATGGAATCCTAGGCGGGGGCCATAATAGAATTGAAAACTCGTCTAGCACTAAAGTTGATTCGCTTCTTCCAAAGGCGCTGGAATCTGCTGTAATACTTGATGTTCAGAATATATCATGTGGTAGCAAGCATGCGGCTTTAGTCACAAAGCAAGGGGAGATCTATTCCTGGGGGGAGGAGTCTGGAGGAAGGCTTGGGCATGGTGTAGATTGTGATGTGCCCCAACCAAAACTTATTGAAACCCTTGCAAATATGAACATTGAACTTGTGGCATGTGGAGAATTCCATACATCTGCTGTTACATTGTCTGGGGACCTTTATACTTGGGGTGATGGGACTTACAATTTTGGCCTGCTTGGTCACGGGAATTTAGTTAGCCATTGGGTTCCAAGACGAGTCAATGGCCCTCTTGAGGGCATTCATGTTTCATCTATTTCATGTGGACCTTGGCATACAGCTGTGGTTACCTCTGCTGGGCAGTTGTTTACTTTTGGAGATGGCACTTTTGGTGGTCTTGGTCATGGTGATCGTAATAGCGTTTCAGTACCAAGAGAGGTAGAGTCCCTTAAAGGATTGCGTACAGTACGGGCAGCTTGTGGTGTTTGGCACACTGCTGCGGTTGTAGAGGTTATGGTTGGAAACTCAAGTTCAAGCAATTGTTCTTCAGGGAAGCTATTTACATGGGGTGATGGAGATAAAGGGAGACTTGGACATGGTGACAAGGAAAGCAAACTTGTACCTACTTGTGTAGCTGCTTTAGTTGAACCAAACTTCTGTCAAGTTGCCTGTGGTCATAGCCTCACGGTAGCTCTTACAACTTCAGGCCATGTATATACAATGGGCAGTATTGTTTATGGTCAACTTGGAAATCCTCAGGCAGATGGGAAGCTCCCTGTACGAGTTGAAGGAAAACTTCTGAAAAATTTTGTGGAGGAGATATCTTGCGGAGCTTATCATGTTGCAGTTTTGACATCAAGAACTGAGGTGTATACTTGGGGAAAGGGAGCAAATGGGCGACTTGGCCATGGAGATACAGATGACAGAAATGTTCCAACACTGGTTGAAGCTCTGAAAGAGAAACAAGTCAGAAGTGTTGTTTGTGGCACTAACTTCACTGCAGCAATCTGTATCCACAAATGGGTATCTAGTGTTGAGCAATCAATGTGCTCAGGCTGCCGGCTACCCTTTAATTTTAAGAGAAAACGGCATAATTGCTACAATTGTGCGCTCGTCTTTTGTCATTCTTGTAGCAGTAAAAAGTCTCTCAAGGCTTCTATGGCACCAAATCCTAACAAGCCATATCGCGTATGTGATAGCTGTTTTAATAAGCTGACTAAGGCCGTTGAATCTGACACATTATCACTTTCTACAGCTAATAGAAAAGGAAGCATTCTGCAGGGTTTTGTAGATCTAAATGAGAAGGAAGACAAGTTTGATACTAGATCCCGTGGACAGATTTCCAGAATATCTTCTATGGAATCACTTAAACAAATTGAGGGCAGGTCTTCCAAGAAAAACAAAAAATTAGAAACTAGTAGTAGTCGTATATCTCCTGTACCAAATGGAGGTTCAAACTGGGGAGCCCTTAATATCTCAAAATCTTTCACAACATCAAGAAAGTTCTTTTCTGCTTCTGTTCCTGGTTCACGGATAGCTTCTCGTGCAACCTCACCTGTATCACGAAGGCCAAGTCCTCCACGTTCTACAACACCAACGCCTACCTTGGGAGGACTTGCTACTCCGAAGATAGTTGTCGATGATGTGAAGAAGACAAATGATAGCTTGAGCCAAGAGGTTCTTCGCTTGAAAGCACAGGTATTGATGCCCTGCACTTACATCTGGTTAAGTTGTATGCCTTCTACTACTATCCCGTGTCTCTTTAAAGCTATCCCTCTATACCTAGTCACTACCTTCAAATTTTAAAACTTGCTTTGTCCCTCGCAGGCAACTGTGCAACATACCTTCAAGACCTCCTTTAGAAATGGCAGTATCTATGTTTATTATAAATTTCTGAAAAAAGATAATATAGGTCAATAAAGACACGACGCAGTCATTCTTTTCATTCTTATTGCACATCTAGAACCAGAAACCTCACACCATTCTTTTCTTATATGTGGATATGCAAATTACTTGATTGTTGTTGTTCAATTTTTCTAGCTTTTTGTAAGCACCTGAAATCTTCTTGCAAGTTTTACATACAAGATGTTTGGTCCTCCAGATCTTCATGTGAGCCGCTGGAGTTATACTGGACTCATGTTAGGGAGCACTTGCAACTTGTAACATATAATTTTCATGGAGCCCATGTCGTTAGACCCACTTACTGGAATCAATGCATGAATAGTTAAAGATAAGGTAGGAAATTGGACATGATGCAGTGTCAATTAGTTCAGAGCACCTAGCAGGACGAATGCTAATGGAAGTTGAGACATACTAGGAAATTTGACATAGTTGTTTCAGCTTTAATGAGCAACAGAGTATCCTGTCAAATGCAGATCATGTTTTTAAGTGTTTTTGTAGTTCAGTGATTACCAGATAATATCAAACACAATTTTATGGTAGGTTTCTGCATGTAATTCCTGATAGACTTTCAATAATGCAGGTGGAAAATCTCACTCGCAAAGCTCAGCTACAAGAAATCGAGTTGGAAAGAACAACCAAACAGTTAAAGGAGGCTATTACAATTGCGGGAGAAGAAACAGCCAAGTGTAAAGCAGCAAAAGAAGTTATAAAGTCGCTTACTGCACAGGTAAAGTCTGTCAGGTTTACTTATGTCCTGATTCAATGCTCTTCTATCTGTTGTCGTATGTAGATATTTAAACCTGCAATGACTAATTCTCACTTATCTTAAATGGACCAACTACGTAGACGGTGTGATAATAGTATAGGTTTCTTAAAGCGATTTGCATGCCGTATTTAGAAGATTTAGGAATAGTTGATACTGGACATGGACCTGATCTAAACCCTAAACTACTAAACTCGGCAAATAATCTTGATCTCAACATCAGTAGCTCTTACCGATTTTAATATGTAATCGTACCATTAAGGAAGCTTTGGAATTTTGCTATCATCCTGCTGTTTTCATAACATCATACGGTAAAGGTTTTGGCGCAGAATAATGTACTTGTATATGGATGTTATTTAGTGTGGTTTAGGTGTCTAACATTTCTGCTTATATCTTTAAAAATCTGTTAAGGTTCATGCAAAACAAGATAGGAGGATCTTACCGTTTCTATTACATCTAAGATTTATATATAGGAAAGACAGTTATACCATTTGTATGTATATTTTTGTTGGGCTGTGACTTTTCTAGGAATATTTCTATAAAATATGGGATGCCTTCATTTCTCAACCTGCAATTTGATGGTATTGCGGTTCAGTTAAAAGATATGGCAGAAAGGCTACCTGTTGGAGCTGCTACAGCTAGCAAAATCACTTCCTTGGCACCTTTCAGCATTGGCACCTTAAGTGATATATCTGCTTCAGCTGTTGAACGAAGTAGTGGTGCTGTCAGCACTTCTCATGAAACAGATACAAAGTTGTCTAGTTCCCTGTCACTCTCAAATGGGCCAAACACTATTGGGAACATGAACAGAGGTGGTTCAGAAATTACCAAAGTTGCTAATAAAGCAACAGAAGGTGATCAAAGCCACGAGTCCGCCGAATGGGTTGAGCAAGACGAACCAGGAGTCTACATAACCCTAGCTTCATTGTCAGGGGGAAACAAGGAGCTAAGGCGAGTTCGTTTTAGGTAGGTGAAAAGAAGTGAAATTCTATTCTTGTTTTGAAACTATGCAATTTACATACCCTCATTGTGGCTTTGGTAAGTTCAGAAATGAAACCACCGTCTGGATAGACAGTTTTACATAATACCTTTTCAAACCAATTTATAATTCTGATTAGGTGCAAATTATGAGATACCTGATTGTCCTATATGACCAATTCGTAGGGATACGGCTTCAGAAAATTAGATCTAACACCTCGGCCGGTCAAGTTAATCCATGACATTTCCATAACTGTATAACTTAGATATGATCCGATAATAATATTGCATATTATTGGAACTTAATCGTATTTCTCCAATCATTATTCATGTTGGATCCAAAATTTATTAAGATTAGTCGGCTTCTTGCTTGGTATTATAATTTTTTCTCCCCTCCAGAGCTAGACTCTTTTGTAGTTGAAATTCATGTTCCAAACAGTTTAAGTGTATATAATGACTATGGATGCATGTATTGGGCTGGAGCTTCCCTTGGCCGCATATGGGGGCATCTGTAGGTTTTTGATGTTTTGCATGAGGGGTTATGCGTTTTAGTATATCATGAAACATATTATCTTATGATCTCCTGAAATTCATTTGGTTCTGGATCTTGCTTAGAGCTTGCCGTTTCGAAAGTGGGCTGCCTGCCCCTAGCAGCTAAAATGAAATTTGACCCATGCTCAAAGCCCAACTTAGTTGATCTTGCCTTAATTTTGTGACAAATTAGGTTTTTGTTATATTTTATATTAGACTAGATTCTGTAATTAACTTTGTCAAATGCTCAGTTTGCATAATCATCAATCTATCTAGATCTGACTTTCCTGGAGCTTAGATTTTCTTAGCGAAGGAGATTTTCTAGATAACTTTCTTGGCAGGATTATGGAAAGGGTATTAACGACTTAATGTTCCCTTTTTGGCTTGCATAATTTGTGGTAAATAAACAAGAATTATTGATAAATGTAGATTAGTTATAGTATAGAAGCGTCTTTTTTATAAAAAAAAAATTTTATCAAAGGCAGCGGCTCTTGCAGGTGCTGGGGGTTGAACCCACACCTCTTGCAAGGGTGCCAGATGTCCTACCACTAGGCTAAGTAGTTTGACAATATTGAAGTTTTGCTTATGATACAAAATGTTTCTTTAAAAATAACTGGTATATATCGTCAAATATAGTTTTGATTCTTTTGCTATGTATTGCGTGTTATTGTATATTAATACTATATTGTTCTTTTCTTTCCATGCTCTGTACAGCCGAAAGCGATTTAGTGAGAAACAAGCTGAACAATGGTGGGCTGAAAACCGAGCAAGGGTATATGAGCAATATAACGTCCGCATGGCAGACAAGTCTTCTCCTAACAGCGTCTGTGAGGAAGATAAACACGTGACGCGCTAAGAAAGGATGCTCCTTGGCTTTTCACAGTTTCTTTTTGGTTTAACTTTTTTGTTTCAATTTTTAAGATTATTGGTTTCTGAGAGCGACAATCTCCGGGCTCTCAAGATGTAATAGTTGTAAATGCAGGTATATATCATTGTAGTTCTTGGAAGAACAGGGCTCTCCTGAAGAAGCAGATAAAGCCCTACTTTATCATTCTTTTTTCCTTTTCGTTTTTTAACCATGTTCATTAGTGGAGTGCAAGAGGGTGTAAGAAATGTATATCTTTTTTTTTTGTAGTGGGCATATGGCTAGTATTTTGCTTGTATAGCCATCTTCCCAATTGTTCCCAATTGGGCAAATGAAAGCATCTATAAAAGATAGCTTAGAATGGTGCCATCTTCCCAATTGTTTCTTGTCGTTGCTTTTACTATCATCAATTATTTGGAAGCTCACTTCAATTCATAATAATTCAGTATTTATTGTCTCTGTTATGTATGTACTTTTATGTTTTCTTCTTTGTTGAAAGATTAAGTTCTCATCTTCTGGACCTAGAACAGCGAAGTTTGCCTTTCATCATGTAGCAATCTTTTGCATAGAATAATGTAGTACAGTATTCATCAACAGGAAAAGTCATTGTTCTCTAGGATGTATTGCAACAAAAATTCCATAAGCGAAGTTTCGCTACAGCACAGCAATAAATAGTTGAGTTAAATTACAAAAAGAATAATCTAGAAATTTGGACTTCATTTCCGTTAGCCTCTGCAGAAATGAAAGTTCACGAGTAATCACTGTGCTAAGGCAGTTATCGGGTTAAAGATTCAAATGCAATGAGAACCTGTTAACAGAAAAATATATCTTTTTCTTAGAGCATTGAGCAGAAGTTGCCATTGATACTATGAAAAGGATTCTCATAGTCCTCGACGAACAGGAGGGATGCTGACTCAAACCATCCTCAGCTCTGAAATCTTCTCCAGATGCCCTGTTCCTAGAGACAGTATAATAGTTGCTATGCTGATGATTGATCTGGTAGTTCACCTGTCCATCAGAACCCGAAATCTCAAAACAACGCGACTTGCTTCAGATGCTTACATCTGCAAGAAATCAACCATAGATTGATAGTACCATCTGCAGATTCACAAATCTAAATGTCATAGCCAGCTAATTATAAAATTGAAGCTTAGGGACTTGTCTATGATTAAGGGTGCTTCTTAGACTAATATCCAGTCGTGGGTTACTTTTTAAATTAAAAAAAAAAGGAAACAAACTCCTGGATGAAGTTTTTCTTGATACAGGGTGAGAAGCTAGCCCATTCATAGGGTGACAAGAAATAGGCCTAATAAGAACTAGCTGGTGACTAGGAAGTCTACATACACACATGGAGCATCATCCGAAAATACATGTGAGTTTCCTCAGAGCCACTTGGACACAATGCCCAAGCTAACCCATCCCAATAAAGTAGGGACGCGTCAGCCAAACTTTTAAGGCAATTTATCTTTGAGGTATGGATCTTTTCAGATCTGAACTTGACCTGATCCATTACCCACTTTAGAATTGACAAAGAAAGATTTAACGAAAAGGTAACCATGTAAGGAAACATTGCAACAAAGAAGGGCTACCTACCTTCAAGCATTGGCATTAGTCTTCACAAAACTGAGATGAGCTAGGTAACTGCTCACAGCAAAGTCATGCAAAGTTCGAGTGCGAGGTCCTTCACGACCAGTTTTGACAATCTCTTGGTTCACAGTTGTTCTGCCAGCATCAGCATCCTGAAAATGGAAAACTGAACTTCCATTATATGATGTAAGCAGCCACACAAAGTATTACTGTGCTGCGTCTGACTTGATGATTCCATTTCTTCCCACCTTTTTCCTTTCAAAGAACGCGTTGTAACTTAAACAGGTAGTAACCCAAAGATATGCATAAAATCAACACACATTCTTCTTAAAATGGATATAATTACCATTACATACATAAGTTTGTAAATTTTGAAATACAAATGAAAATTTAAAAGCTACTCCATTTTTGGTGCATACTAAGTATGTTGCACACTGGATGCTGGTATCTACAGCTAATCAATCTTTAGGGTGCTACTACACGAGACTGAATCAAAGTATATTTGCATGCACTTGAATGTTCTTTTAATTTTTCCTGAGGTTGTTTCACTTCTATAGCATATACAAGGTTGTACCTCAGTATCTCTAGAATTTCTCTATCTTCATTCAAATGCATGCAACTATGCTTTTTTCGCATTGTCAAATGAGAATCAGTCAATTGCAAACTTAGAAAAGCATTGATCATATTGGAACTTAAGAACTCAATGGAACCTGCGGTTAGGTATGATAATTGACCATATCACCAGATGTTAGATTTATGCCAAGTAAAGATTTCAACAATCTATCCACTCATTATTCTAACAGGAAACAAAGAATCTTATATACCTGTAAAAACTCCACCATCTGCTCTTCAACTGTGCCACACATCACCAAGGTTTCCACGTGAACTGGACGAGTGGCACCCATGCGATGTGCACGACTGATGACCTGCTCCTCCATACTGAATTATTATAAGCTTGATTTAGAACAGAAGTAAACAAAGGCAAAGCTTAAACTCAAAAACATTGTGGATGGCATGCTTGACATGATGTCAGGATCATCTATTTTCTAATTCTGGAAAAAGAAACTACCTTCTATCCCAAATTGGTTCCATCAGAAACACATGAGTAACGAAGCTAAAGTCAAGGCCCAGGGCTGCACTACCATCCATTACAAGTGCCATGCAATCCACATCATGTTGAAAGTCCATTAGCGATTTCATCTGCTCATTGAGAAATACTAATTATGAAAAAGCAGAAAACATCAGAACAGTGTAACAATTAATAATTCTACCTTTTTGGAGGCATGCAACGGACTATACAATCCAGTATATTTGATGCCAGCAGCCGACAACTATGTACAGACCAGAAAGCAACAGTTGTTATAGTTCAAGAGAAATTTAACTTCTATCGAGTGACCATCATTACCTGCTGTTCAATCACATGTATATGCTCAAGAAACTGAGTAAATATAATTACTTTCTCAGGAAGCGTCTCACGGGAACAGCAACTGTTGGATATTTCTCCATTATTTGAGATACTACCATCATGGATAAGGGCATCATCATTAAGAATGTCTAAACAAGGATCAGACCTCCTGCCAGATTCCTTGAGCTCCTTCAGCCTTTGTACCAAATACACAATTTTGCTGCTTGACGTTGCTTGCCAGTCAGGATTCCAGTCATCCTGTCAAACATCAGAAACTGTATATAGGGGAAATCAACGTGCAATAGGAAACTGCATATAGAGGAAATCAATGTACAAAAGGAAACATAAGAAAACAACCTTTCATTACATACCTGATCATAAGAAGGCTGCAACTCAATGAGATCCTTTGGAACTGGCCATTTGGGGGTTGGATTTTCTGGACGTGTCAATGCTTCAGGAGTTTGCATCTCATAATGATTTCCACAACCAGGATAAGTACACCTCTCACTATCCAAAGACACACACTCAAGGCACAAAAGATGCCTACATGGTGTGATAACAGGTAAGCGGCACCAATAATTGCACCTATCAATAAAATTAAACCATTATCAAATTGAGATAAACTTAGTCATAGTATGCTAAGACTAGCGTGGCTAGCACGCTGGACTTTTGTCGAATGCGTGTATTAGCACATCACATTTAAGAAACAGCTACAACTGATAGTTCGTACTTTCCCTCTGCGTTGCACTTTTAATGCTGTGCTAGTGCCATTAGTACTTTAAAAGAATGGAAGGAAAGGTGTTCCTGACACACCAAGTACCTGAAACAACTACAACCACTCAAAAGAGAGCTTCTTATCAGAGAATACTCTTCCGACAGAGGATCTAGGCCTTGTTGAACGAGTATATCCATCGTTTCCTGGATGTCTTGACCAGCATCAGTCACTTTAATATGTCCAGCCACACAACAAGAAAGCCTAAGATTTTTAATGGTAGTTCCACGAAACTTCCATTGTTTTGGGTTCAAAAGTGACTCCACATGAGAAGGATCATTCCAATCAGCCATTAAGATATTACGCCGCACAGTAAGAACCAATTCATTGTAACTCCTTGCATGTTCTTCAGTAAAATGCAAATAAGTCACTCTCTTGATGCATGGAGGAAGTGCTTTCAAGTCTACTTTTCTAGCACTAATCATAATCTTTCGAAGTAGCGTCAATAGACGAGATCTACCTTCCTCCATTTCAGCTTCAAATGGTCTTAAAATGCCACCCTCCCAGGCATCCTGATTTTGGCCATAAGCTTCTTCCTGGAGAAACTTTAGCAAAGGATGTAGATGAGCCAACTGACTATTTGGAGTGTTTGGAGCTGGTGTGCCAGTTAGAATCCATCTACTCGATGCAGCCAAAGAAATAGCAATTTGCAACTTGTTGGTGAGACTGAGACTTGAGCCTAGTGTATGCCCTTCATCTAGAATCACACGGAGCCAATGTATTTGCATCAGAATACTCCGTTTCCGAGGGCTCCACTCTGCACTTAATCGGTTAAAGGTAGTAATGACAACATCGTAATTCCATGCAAGATAATGAACACTGGGTTTTTTATGATCAGTCCAGATATAAACCCGTAGCTGACCTGGCTCAACATGCTTCTCGATTTGATTTTTCCAATGGTCTACCAAATTTGCAGGGACAACAATAAGAGTTGCTCCAGAGACATACAACCGAAACAAGTCCAGCCGCCTTGTGAGGGCCACTCTAAGAGCCATTAAGTCAAATGACAAGTTGTCAAGGCTGCTTGGATAAAACCATCTGCAAACACCTCTTTCAACTTTTCTTACAAGACCAAGTGCCTGAAAGACCTTCAGATAATTTTGTGAGAGTCCTTCCATTGGGCGTCTCAAGCCTGTGTTTTCCATCTCCGAAAGCTTACTTTCTGACAGACTAGTCAACCAAGTTAAGGCTTTTCTTGTCTCATAGTCTATGAGTGCGAAATGTTCCTTGAGCACACTGGTGAAGAATGAGATGTTCTGCTCATTGCCTGGTGCAGTTCCTTTGGTATAAAAACCTGGTAAATATGTGACTTCTCTTTTGTAATCCCAGGATTCCTCCGGAGCAGCACAGGTTTGGTATTGAGGTTCATTGTTCATACTACAGAACCATGGTGCTGCCGTATCAAGCATGCTTCTCTCAGAGAGCTTCCGCCACTTCCTACAAGCATCACACTGAACCCAGGTCTCACTAGAATGCACAGCTTCACCACTTTCTTTCCTGGGCTTCTTCGAACTCGTTAGCAATTCGGAAGAGATGCAATCACCCACAACAGAAACTGCTTCCTCCGATTTCATATTCTGTCTCTTCCCTTTGGTGTTCTGTTGTAACAGGTTTTCACCTGAATCTTTATCAAATGAATCAAGTAGATTTTTCTTGATACTATTCAACCTTGTGGTGCACCTAACAACACGTGCAACAGGCATACTATAGGCACCTGTAGAAGAGGAAAGTCCTAGAGTGTCACTTGGAAAGGGTGTTGGGTGGAAGGATTGGTCGCTCCCCTTTGTCCTACCTCGTTTTCTAAAAGATGATATTGGAGTTTCACTATAACTCTTTTCTGGTGATGGCTTGATAGGACAAAACTTCCCCCTGCGTGCATTCTGTCCTATAAATCTTTTCAATGCAGACCCAAAGTAACCAGGAGTAACATTATCAGAGCTGAGTTCATAATACCCGCATTTTCGGTGAGTATTATGCATACACCACACCACATCTACTCCTTCAGGTGGCTTGGCTAAGGTTCCATGTGTTTTTAATATAAGAGATAGAGCAGTTACTGTCTTTCCTAACCCTGGTTCATCGCAAAACATTCCACCACGAAAGTCATTTACAGTTGGAGCAATTCCTGGGGAAATGTCTCCTGAAACAGCATTTATGAAAAATGAAAACCCATCCTCCGTTAAGAAGTTCATATACAGAGGATGCGAGAGAATCTCTGAAGTGCTCTCACGTTTCAACATCCATTCAACAGCTGCCTTCTGATGTGCGAAAAGCTTTAGCTTCATGCATGGCATAATCGATACAGCCACTGACCTCAGATGGCGACAAGTGCATGCAATACTAACCAAATCTTTGGGGCAAAGTGCAGATAAAATCTTGTTCAAAACATCATCAGTAATATCCCAGATACCTATCTCAACAGAAGTGTCTTTAGGATATACTCTGGTTGAGTAAACCTTTCCTTCTATTCCTAGACTAGGTATACTTTTGAATACTTCATGAAGATTAAATTGTCTCTTAGACTCAGCACAGGATTGACCATAATGAACACTGCAATTTAGGACATGGCAACGTGGAGTCCTCCATATGCTTTCGTTCTCTGCATAAGTACAAGCACCAGGATCACCATTAAAAGCAAGCATTGCTTTCCTAGCTTCCCAATTGCAACTGTACATGCAGTCCAGATTGCATCAGCAAGAGAGCAAGATTCAGATATAACCATATATCTATCTTTTTATTTTTGAAGTATTTGAAAAAAAAAAACACTTGTCACTGCTTAAGTATCCTATGAACAGGATCAAAATGTCATTAGATTCTTCTGACAACATCCTTTTCTTTTTTCATGTAATAGCTTTACTTCCCATGCATATCTGTAAGAAGTACGAGTGATACAATGGAAGGATGTGACCCCAAAAGTTAAGCACCCCAAAAATCATGTTTAATTGCTTATCATCTACAGAAAATCTTTATGTGCAGGTAGGGGGATACCGTCTAACAATCTGAAGCTACGACAAGTTCCAAAGTTATATCAAGAAAATAAGGTTAAAGTTAGAGGTATACATATGAAGATGGAAAGTTCGCACCATCAGGGCCCTTTAAGATCAGAGAATCCCTTAAACAATCTGAAACCGATGTAAATTAATTTAAAGTCTGTCCATTAATCTATGTAATGAAAATAGAATCACTATTAGCATGACCTAATTTCTTCATTGCTAAATGACCATTATATAGAATGGTGTTGTGGTCCAGCTTATAAGTATCACAACCCAATTTACAACTAAGGATGTCGTCAACCAACTGACATAATACTGTGGTAGGATCATTATAACCTTTATTAAACACAAGTTTTTCTTTTATCAAAGAAACCAAATTTCAATCAGTGCCCTTAATAACTAAACTTAAAACTCCTAAACATTACATGCCTTTAAACAATAACATATTTTAACCCTATAACTCAAAATATCTATCATCTTCCACAATTATTACTATTACCTGGCATGTTTAAAGAGCTCTGCGGCAACTGTTCTTGACTTGGGGAACTGCCACCCTGACCAAAGATCAATCGGCAAATAAACATCAACTAGCACAACGGCCCTCCATACCTCTTTCTCCTTTTCTTTCTTCGCTACCACATCCAAAATTCTCGCTACAGTCTTAACGCAACGGTTCGCCACCAGTACCTGCAGCTGCCTCACAACACTCTCCCTTCCACTAAACTTCCTACCATTCTTCTTCTTCATCTTCTTACTATTAATAAAGTTTTCATCTTTTTTCCAAGAAAAAGATGAAGACGCTATTGCTGACGTCGACGTATTAGCAGGACCCACAATCTCATATGCAGAAGAAGAATGTGCTGAAGTGGACAGACCAGTGGGTCCCACGGTGTTATCTATATCACCGTCGCTATTCGGTGCAGCCTCTGAAGAATAACAGGAATAAGAAGAAGCAGGTACTGACGTGGTGCTCACGTAGTCGTCGAGAGGTAGGAGTAAGGACTGATGGGAGCCGTCAATGGATTTGGATTTGAACCCAAGGGTGCATCCGTCGCAGAAGAGAGAGCAGTGAGTGCCACGTGGAGGAAAAGGTGGAGGGGAAGCGAATGCTACGACGGCGCGGAGGTAGCCGGAGAGTTTGTACTGGTGATTGAGATCGTCGTCGTCGATCTCGATCTCCGCCATTTGGACAGAATTACGTTGGCATTCGAATCACTTGCAAAAAATTTTCAAAGGATCAGAGAAGAATTTGAATTATTTGCAGAGTTTTGATGAAGAAAATTTGGGAGAATTTTGGAAGAAGGAACTATATTGAAGAGAGAGAGAGAGAGAGATTGGAGTTGAATTGAATCGAGTAGCGGTAGCCTGGTGGGGAAGAGAAGTAAAAGGAGATAGGGAATTTAGTGGGCCGGCCCACTGCATCAAAGTAAAAACCCACACAACATAATAATAATTAACATTTTCTTCAATAGAACAATACATAAAACAATAAATTACATAAATAATAACTACAGAAATTTAAAATCGTTAAACTTAATGTTTAACTAATCATAGTTTTTAGATAATTCACTACATTTTGTGAAGTTATGGATAAGCTCTAACTAATAATAAACCTAACAATAATGTCAAATGGAAAACAAGAAAACGAAATATTTATTGTTTCCTGTTGTTTAACCAAACCCATTGCTTTCTGCTCTTTGTTTCAAGAAACAATCAATCAATCGAAATTATCTGGAATCGGTCGATCGATCGAATGGCGGTAAGGAGGGACAGCTGCTTGGCTCGTGTTGCCGTCGGTGCAGGAGTCGGTAGCGCCGTTGGCGGTGCAGTAGGTCAGTTATAAAAGCCTAAACCCTAAATTAAACTTCTTGAACGATCACAATTGCGGAATTGGTTAGTTTTATTACTATTATAAATCAAAGGTTTGGTTTTGAGGATGTTTCCGCCTAGTGAAGTGTTATGTTTTTGAAAATCATTAGGAAAAATTTGATCTTTGCGTTGGGAAGTGGTTTCGGAATCTGAATCTTTCTCCTATTATTAGCGCTGAACCAATAATTATATGCGAATTTGATGAAGTATTGGTTTTTGAGGATGGCTCGGTTGATGAACTCTGGAGTGAGGTGGTTTCGAACTTTCGATTTATGTAGTATAGAGTGCTTGGAAAGTTTTGATTTTTGTGTAGGGAAGTTAACTTGTTCTAGCATGGGTGCTTGCTTGTTGGTGCATTCCGCTCGGCATTAGGCAAAAAATTTGATTTTGGGGCTTTTCTGTTTGTAAACATGTTCATAGTGGTAAGGGAAGGCTTTATATCTTACAGCTAAGAACTCCAAGAATCATGCTACTCTCTTTAGTATTGGTGTCTTCATCACGGTGATTATTAACACGTTTTGTGTTGTTTATTGCATCTTTTAGTGTTTGACGATGAAATTATATCATCTGATTTTAAGGCACTGGACTATTTGAGGTCTTCACCCAACTCTGAAGAAAGAAGAGATGTCCAAAGAAGGGTATTCATAGTAATAAGATGTACTTCATATTTTCTGATTGATTATGAAAATGCTATAGAAAGTATTCTGGAAGTAAAGGAACTTAATGCATAGTAAGATGTCCTATTTACTCTACAACAGATCACTTTGGACTACTTAGATTGCGGTGACTTTCTTTCGCTGTTGGATTAGGAGCTGACCTTTTTTGATGGGACAGGTGACTGGGATTGGGTTCCCTATTCATGATGTATTCGGAAACCATCATTTTGACTCTTTTATTGTTTATGTTTTCTCTTGCTGCTTTCTTTCCATGGCTTATCAAGCTTGCTATTAGTTTGGCTTTTCTTACAAGGTTACCATCATAAGCACATTGTTTAATATCCATTTGCCTGGTGCTTAGCTTTGTTGAACATTTACAACTTATTCTGAAAGCAACAATCATGAATCTTTTTCAGGTGCTGTTTATGGAACTTACGAGGCAATCAGATTTAGGGTAAGTGTGCACGTAACTTTTATAAATTCATCTTATCTTCTCCAAGTTTTTCTTTTTATTGGGAGTTGCCGTAATAGTACGTCGTCAACTGAGCTTGGTCATCTATATGTAGGAAAGGCAAGGCTTTTTTTTATTGATGAGAAATTATTAGGCATGTCCACACTGTCTGCTATGTCCTTGAAATTGGTGCTAAATATCAACACAGTACTGCTTCTTACGTGCAGCATAAAGTAGCGAGCTACTCATGTCCTAAGTATTGGTCAAGCATGTGTTAAATACAGTTAATTCTAAAAGCATTCTATAGTTATCTATCAATTAAAAAAATTATTACTGAACATCCTAACACGAAATGTAGGAAATTGGCTATTAACTGGCCTAGGTTTATGCAAAAGTTGATTCAGTTAGATTGCCTATCTGTTAACTGTTCTAATACATCCAAGAACTTACTACCTTCAGCATGCTCATGAATATACATGCCTTCTGCTGCGACTATTAAACATTTAGCGATATTTTGTGTAAATGGAGCAGTTTCCACTTTCAACTTGCTCACTGATACTAGAAGGAATAGTCGAAAGCAGTATAGTGTTCTGGACTAGCCATGATTTCCCTCTTTTGATGGTGCCACCTATTTTCTCGATTTTCAATATTTAAGTGAGACTGCCATTTTAGTTGACTTCCATAATGCTGTCTATCTTTGATTCACATTGTTTCCATTACACTTCGTTGGGGTTATTAAAATAAAATATATTTTATCTTCACAAATTTGCTGTTTTATTGTGCAGGTCCCAGGCTTACTGAAAATTAGGTACATAGGAAGAACAACTCTTGGAAGTGCAGCAGTTTTTGGTCTTTTCCTAGGTGCCGGCAGTTTGATACATTGTGGGAGATAAATTCAAACAATTTTGTTATGTTCATAGCTTTCTTCTAAGTTCAGGATAAGGTTAGTGAATCTGGTTACTGAGTGTTGTCTGCGTCACTGTAATTTGTTTGCTCATTAGCATCAATGTAAAATGGATATTGTGTATAACAAAGTTGATCTTGAAAATTCAGTCCTTTTGTTCCAAATATTTCTCAAGCAGATCAGCAGATTGCTTAACACTTGACTAAAATACACAAAGTTTGGATCTTAAGACTTCAAAATAGTTGCACAAATGTACAAGAAGAGTAAAAGTTAGTTTAACAGGTATTCTAGGACCAGATTGTTACAACTATGAGTAATCTTACACGGTGTCAGATCAAAAGTTGAAAGTCAAGTTAGTAAGCTGGTCGCAGTGAGGGAGTCCAGAGGCAGGACAGACCCTTTCCGGAGTTCAATTTTGTACTTATCTAAGCAGCTGTTAGAGCTAAACTTAAAGGCATAAATACAAGAGGTATGAGTGCACTTGATACATGGTTGCTTCAATTCCACCAACAAGCAACTAACTTGATATTTGGGGACTGGCTCTATACGTTGTTTCCTTCTGCCTGCATTATCAATAACATGCCCTCACTTTCAGCATACCACGACCAGACAAGTAACACTAGCTATAAGAGCTTCACAAAAATGATTACATTTTGCAGAATGGATTTTCCTAGAAATTTAAGGCAAATTTGGTAGTTAAAAGTCAGTACTATTAAAGTGCATACAATTCCCCATGGTCTATCATAGAGAAGCACTATGCTCCATCTTGAACCAAAGCCATTTCCACAAAAATTGGACTTAATATTGTGACTTTACAAAAATCATCATGCGTAAAAGAAATTGAATGATTCCCTAGCATAGATATATCATCCAAGACTAACGCTAATGATTTGCACATTTCATGGAAACTTCAAGAATGTACAATCTTTGAAGCTCAATCTGATCTAACACTCTATGTCAAACATAAGGCAAACTTAAAATTAGAAATTGCAAAACATATCTTCAATGGAACATGAAAATCTGTACTGCCTAAGTTATAAGAATCAGCCAAAAAAGAAAGGAAAGAATAACCTTCTGGAAGATCGATTAACTGGTCTTATGGAAAGAGGTTCAGCTTGATCTTTCATTTTCGATGCTTTTCCTCTCTTTCCTTTAGATTTATACACACCTGTAAAATAGCAAATTAGGTATGTATATCGCCAGTGAAGTGAGCAGAAACACTTTTACAATACTACCTCTGGAATGAGTTCTAGGTGACTGAATTTCCAGTGCATCTTCCTCACACTCTGTGATGCTACTTGAAACACAGCTATCTTCCCTTGAACCATTTGTATCAGCAAAACTATCACTTGAATTGTAATCATCATTCTCTAAAGTAGGATCTATCACCTCACCAGATTCATCTGTTCAGCAAAACCAAGGTAAGCTCATGAAAATAGCTTCATTTAAGCTCATTTTTTTTATGTATGACAGATTATTATAATTGGACGAACCAATATGTAAAAGCATCACAAGATTAAAAGATATTCATTTCAAGTTTTTGAAGGACATCGTCAGGTGCAGATAAGTCTCAATAAAAGGATAATGGTAGGGTTTAAAGCCTTTGCGTAAGTGTTTTCTCTTAAGACTCAATGTCTAATATCTTCCTGCCTCAAACATAACCAGCACAGCATATATCTTCCTCTTATTCCAGTAGATACAGAAATCTGCTTATAAGTCTAAAGTTGCAACAGCTGGGCCATGCCAAATCCTCTGTAATGTTTTGATACAAATTCCAACTTATGATATCTGTCAAAGTAGACATGCCATCTTAAGAATGCAGACGCTATACTAATAGGACGAAGCTAATTGCTATTCTGCTACTCAAAAACTCAATAAATGCTTAATCTAATGAAGCCACAATCAAGTTGAAAGATACTCTTCTCAGAAGTCTTAAAACCATATACAACTCAAGGAAACATCTATATCTTCTCAGAAGTTCTGAGAAAACTGATACTAGATGAAAAGAAGAGCTCAAGTTTAAAAGTTATCTCTCAGCTACTGCATTGTCAATTGAATATTACCTGATTGATGCATAAAATATTAAGATTTGAAACCAACAGAGAATATGCAAGTACATGTCCAAGTACAATACCTTCTACAGTTTTTTCCTTTGCTTTTTTTGGCACAGTACTTCCCTTGCAGACCATCAGCCCATCAAGTGTACCAACTTTATGTTGGTGAATCTGCGCATTTCTGGCAGTCATCTCCTGTTCCTTCCTCTCTAAGTGGATTCTATTAATCTTCTCTTCAAATTCCTCAATGGAAGATTTGAGTTCTGGTTTTGCAAACTTTTTACTCTGGTTTAACAATTAGGTTTGCAAACAACATTGTTATTGCAAAATCAGAAAATGAAGGGAGAGGATACAAGTGAGATGCTGGTAATACAAGTAACTGAAATTGCTGCTGCTCTAACCACTCAATATATGAAATGAATCATTATTACATAGTAGCTGTGGTACCTTGCTAATTATATTCCTGAAGTGTTCCATCACAGAATCCTCACATAGTGCATGCTCGTATGCTTTAAAGGACTCCATAAATTTTTTGATACCCTTCTCACTGAAGGTCAGCTGAGAAAGACAGTATGCAATATGTTGCAACTGTTTGATATCTGCAGCCAAAAGAAGCTTCTGAGTATTGATATGCTGCCATGCAGAAAGTAATGTCTGCAAGAGTACTAGCAAATAAGAGGTCATAGGCATGGGTATGCATGCCAAATTTTAAACAAACAACGAGCCTTAGATATCACAATAAATCAAGATGGCAATTCAAGAATGACTAACTTCAGGTAATACAACAAACAGTATGTAAAACCATGCTACAGAACTGAGAGTAACTAACTAGTTGATGAAGAATGGTGCAGATGAAGAATGCATCATCCAAACTATTCAATTGGGGTATTACTATCTAAGAAATAAACTAAAGATGTCAATTTTAAGAACAAGTGCCAACTCCCTTCTAAGGGTGCTATTCTTCAAGGGGAAAAAAAAGACAAACAAAGTGCCATGGGAAACAAGAATTTATGAGTTCAAGTACCTGTAATTGTACTGAACCTGTTGCAAAGCTTTTCAACAAGGGCTTCCATTTGTTTGTCCTGTTATAATAAAAACCTCATCAAGATTATTGGCACCCTTTGAAATAGATTAGTCAACATGCCCAGTTGTACCTTCTTGATAGAATTGATCAAAAATTGCATGACACTGTGAAATGTTTCTTCCTTCAAGCTTTGGCTGGACAGTCTGCCTAGAATATCTGGAAGCAGATTATAAACTGGATTATTTCCTGCATAACAAGGACCGACTTATATCAGATCAAAAAATACAAGGCCAGAAATCAGGTAAGTAATACAGGTATTTTTGTATGCACCTTTCTTGGATAACTCATGAAAGAATAGTTTTGCAAGATTCGATATTCTTTCATCCTCATCTTCTATCCGCATGGCCATCTCATTTATATAACCTTTTACCTGGTTGTGCATTATGGGCATGTTACAAGTACACAATGACAAGACTCGAAAAGTTCAGGTCAGAGAAAGCAAACATTCACCTTCATCATGTCATTTAATATGAGATGAGAAAGCACCAAAACGGCATTTTTCCTAACAGATACAGAAGAATCATTCAATCGAGAATACATCTTCTCAGTCCATGGCTCTAGCAGGTTTGGGAAGCGGGCTGCCAAATCACCAAGAGCTACTGTGCAATTTGATCGAACAATCTCTGATGGTGCACTCTCCACAACAGTGAACAGTAGCTGAAGATTTGCCTCACTGAAATAGATAAATTAACCTTTAGATGGTAATGCATTAAATGGGCCACTATGAACATTTGCTAATGAAATGTTTTAGTTACTGAAATAGCTGAAGTTGCTTATAAAGTCCCCAAGTACATGCCTCGAAATCTTACCAAAAGTTTGAGTCTATAATCATCAATCTACACAAAGCCAACATTGCCGAGGCTTGTAGATCAGGAAACTATAACGGAACCAAAAAGGATACAAATTAGAGTCAAAATGTCATCAAAGTGACAAGTATTTAACTAGGTACTACCTAGTCAAGAGAAAGAATTATTCACCTTTTGCATCAGAGTGAAGTTTCTACAAACTTTTGAAAGAAAAGGAGCTGAACATCCAATAAAATTCCTCTCAGATGAACTGCTGGAAACAATTTCTTTTTCTGCCCTTTCAGAAAGGGCATCAATTACTGCATCTTGTGAGGCAGCGAGTCCCAATTCAGCATTTATACCTCGAACCTGCAAGTGACACAAAAGAAGAAATTTGTTGATCTATCAAATTTAAAGTGAGATCTATTGCACTCAGCAGTAAAATAAAAAATATCACCTAATTATGGAACCATCAGTTTTTAGCTTAGAGAAAATCCCACCTCATTTTCTTCTGCACGGCAACCTTCACCAAGCTGTGTTTCAAGTTGCAATCTATCTTTCTTGGACTTTTGCTTCTGAACCCTCCGAACACATGACTCCAGGTAAACCAAATGATTGAGGGCTACATGGCTTACAATAAAGAGCCACCTACCAAGCTTAACAGCTGAAGCTGCTGAAATTGAGTCCAGCTCCTCTTTCTCATCAGAACTGCACAAATCTTCTGTTGCTCTGCATCTGAATACAGAGCTTAGAGATCTTTTCACAACTTCAACAGCAAAAGCTTCAGGCATTGGATGGATGGAGTATATAGTACTTATGGCTTTATCAGCAGCAGCATACCAGATGTTATCTGGAACCCAGAAGCTAGTTAATAAGTTCTGCAACGACGAGAACACCTTGGTACCATTATTTCGCACTTTATCCTTATCTTCCTCAGACAGTCTTTCAAGGGCAGTACAAGCCGTCCTGGCAAGTAAAGGCTCCTCCTTTGCCCACCTCCCAAAGCCGATATCAATGATATCGAGCAAGTGAGAACCAAGGATATTTGGAGAAGATTTTGCTGCCATGCACAGAACTGACAAAGCTCCACGGCTTTGACGTGGAATGACACCATTGATGTTAAAGCAAAAAAAGTCCCATAGAACTGATATCTGTAAAATAGCTAGTTTTACTAAACATTTGCTTCTTAAAAATCATGTAAGAGCTCAAGCCTTACCTATAACACATTTTCCACAGCATTTAGCACCAAAACAATCAAATCCACTAGCAAGTGCATAGGAGAAAATATCAAGTGCCCAGATTAAAACTTGAAAACATTGAAATTATATCGAAAGTAAATAGAACTAGTACGAGAAACAGAGATCAACCCTAATACAACCTTGCCAATGTGCATAGATGACCATATAAGAAATAAAGTATTTGAAAATGTATACCGTGCTTGCAGAAATTTCTCCTTTCAACACTAGTGAATTGATAAGACATTCCATTGCTGCAAGATCACCAATGCTACAATTTACAACAAGATCCAACAAGTTTCTAGCCGTCTCTGGTGGGCTTTTAGTTATGTAGATTGTGATGAAAGCATTTTCTACAGCTTCATATATAGACTTTTCCTGAGAGAATACCTGCAATATGCAAAAAGAAAGCAACATATTGGTATCTGGTACATATGAAATGAAAATATAATCCATTTAAAAAGTAACTCAGAGATCTATTAGACGATTACAATCATACCAAGGGAAACATTTTTCTGAGGCAAGCATCTGAACCATCTACTTGGAATTGTCTGCATCTCATCAACAAAAGGATTGTATTCTCCACATCCGTTGCAGAAGATGAAGCCAGAAGCTGAACAAGGATCGGCATGGTAGAAGTTATACACCTTGAGAACCGTAACCCTGCCTCCAAGGATGCCACTAATGCCCTGAGCTGTTCTAAAGTCCCAACATCTGGTATGGTCAAATCATTTTCAGGCTGTTCCTCACTGTATGGCAAAGAATTGTCCTTAGCACCCTCATCCTGCAAGACAGCAGATTGTCTTGAATCAACATCATCAGAGACATCCTCAGACATATCCGCAGGCTCCATCCCGTGCAACTTATCTTTGTACTTATCAAGAGTCCCCTCAAAGGCAGCAACCCGTAACTGAGGTCCAAAAGGATTGTGCTGCAGCATGGTAATCAGCAGATTGAGGGCAGACTTTCTTACCATCGCACTCTTATCCTCCAGTCTTCCAGCAGCTGCAGATGCCACCTCATTCCATAGACCAATAGAAACAGCATGCTCTTCACAAAGCTCCATCCATACCTGAAGAACCCTGCTTCTGGTATATGCTGATACATCCCTGCACCTCTCAATCAGAAGTTCAAGCATTGCCTGTTTACTTCTCAACCTATGTGATTGAGAGCTTAAATCTCCATCAACATCCTTGAATGCTTTCATGATCAATTTCCCAAGGAGTCCCACAAGAGCATTCCTAATCTTGTAGGATTCCCCTCCAAAGTGGGGGATCAAAACACCGATGTTAGTTGATACAACCTTAGGAGCTCGATAGGCAAGCTCCACAAGGAACCTGCCAACATTCTCTGCCCCAGCACCATCCCGCAGATAATCCTTTGGATCAGCCCTGCCAATCTCTCTGATTAATTCCACAGCAAGGCTTCCATCACTGTAGCGTTTCTCAGCTGCCGATGCTGCTTCGGCCAGATGAGGTACAGTGAAGTCAAACTTGTGAATCAAGTGGAGAATAGACGCACAAGCTTGTGATGCTCGGCAATGCTTCGTTGCAATGCTACCAATAATGCGATTAAGGCCGTCTCTAGTATCCACATCTTTAAGTACTGAAGGGTTTTCATACAGAGTGAACGTGCACCTAACCAAGTAGTTCTAATGAATAAATTTGGAAACAACTTCTAACATGTAAAAGTTTCCTAGTGCTACTGTGAAACAAAAACTGCATTGCTTAATGCTTGAATTGTCACAAATAATTAAAAATAAACAAAACATACTTTGAGACAAAGGAAATGAAGTCCTCATCAACATCATTTGGACCAAAGAGCAGTGATCTATTGATTTCGAGTGAAGTGGCAATCAAATTGACTAGACGAGCCCTATGCACTTCCCAGTTCCAAGAATGTGTGACAATTTTCTTTCGGCCAGACATTCCAACCTGAATTGCAACCACAAAAAAAAAAACAATTGGCCAAAATAACACCCACAGAAGCTCAATAAGGATGAGATCCACTACATAATCCAGCTAAAAGTCATACACCTCAACAAAATGATCAGGGTTTTCATGCCCACAAACTGATGTCATTCTAGTGTAAAAAAGAGCCAACACAGAAAGAAGAGAGGTGTGGCTGTATTGCAAAGTAAACACTTGGAACTTCATGCTTGAAATAGATTTCTCAATTGACAATCATGAGAGCGCCAAAGGGCTACACTTGCTAGGCAAACTAGGAGAAACGTCAAATTGAGCAATTTAAGAGTTGAAAATTGCAAGAATCACTAGACACATAGGCTGTGACACAGTAGTGGCAGCTTGGAAGTCCTCCAACCCAAAATGAACCAGTCAAACTTAGTCAAACTTAGGAACAAGTCATGAGCATTACCTTGGGGCCAGCCTTGGTGGCAGCAGCATTCTCCTGCACAGCGAATTCCTCAGCATAGAGGGCAATGGTAAGAAGGAAGAAGGTATAGATCCTGAGCGCGTTGCGGTGGGATGTAATGCGATCAATGAATTCGCTGGAGGTAGCATTGCCATCAGAGGAAGGGGAGATGGGGGAGAGAGGAGTGGAAGCTCGGGCAAGAGAGTCGATGTTGGGGAGAAGGACACTGAGATTGGAGCCGAGTGTTTCAACAAGGTTTGATTTGGATGAAGGAGAGAGATGCTGGAATCCCTTCACAAGTGAATACATGCGGTCAAACACCTCCTGCTCCTCCACGCAGAATATCTCCTTGTCTGACAAATCAAATGTCGCTCCTAGTATCCAATAATCCAGTTAAAACAACATGCAACTAAGATAATGAAAACAAGCTAACAGTAATGTGATAATCTAAATTCTTGGCAACCACAAAGAACCAAAGTGCACAATTTCTGCTATCCAATTATAATAAGAAATGCTTCACATGATCTATATAGTGTACATACCAAGACCCTTAACTAGTAATGTGTAATTGATTGACGGCATGAATAAAGAGGGGCCATAGATAAATAGGGTCAGATTGCCTACAACAGAGGTTTTGAACCATCCTTCAGCTACATTTCAAAGTGGTGACGATAGAGGTGATATATAATTTTTTTTTTTATTTTCCTTCTTTACTTTAAGTTCTTTATTTATTTCTGTTTAGACTGTGTTGTGTGCACATGACCTCCCCATTTGGGAAGCAATGCCTCCATCACCCCTGTATATGTGAGCTTCTTTTTATCATTAAAAAACCTAGAAAGTGAACGTTTTTTATAAGAGCTAGAACATGAAAGTGCTTTCTCAAACCACAAAAGCAACTCCCAAACTCGAAATCTTACAATTGGTACTCAATAAACTTGGAGCAGGAGATGGTGCCAAATGAAGTCATAACAGGTGGTAAATCTGGCTAAAAAAAACTACAAAGCAACGCTTCCCTCCCCCAAAACTAGGTTACAAAATTTTTCTTTTCCACCTCGAATCACAAGCATCACAGTTAGAGAGAGATAACAAGAAGAAGAACAGCGACAACAACCACAAAAACCCTAAAAATCTTCCCCTAAACCAGAAAAGCTACAATGTAATTAACACTAAGGAAATCTTTGTTGAATTTGCACAATAAGGAAAATTACTTCAGTTTGGTCTAGATTTAGTAAGCAGACTATGCTTAAACTCGCTTTTTAGAGCAGCAATGGATTGAACTAGCAAGAAATGAAGCTTGATTGAAGTGTAGTTACACCCAATTAACTAGAAATTAGTTCATTCTTAAGAGAATAAGAGATAGACTAATTATTTACCTCTGACGAGTTCATCAATGTCGGTAGGGCGAAGATCGGAGACATTGATAGTGTTAACGGCTTTCAATCGCCGGAACTCGTCCTCCTCGTCTTCGTTGTCGTCGGTAGAGTTCTCTAGATCTTGAAGCTTCGAAGGGAACACGAACGATTTCGCCATCGCAGAAGAACACAGAATCGTATTTTGGAATTCGAAATCAGTTTTGAAATGTTGAATTGAATTGGGAGAAAAGCTGGTTTCAAAATTTTTTTTTTCTGTTCTTTTAATTTCAGTAGAGTAGAAGCGGGAATGAGAGATTTTTGAGGGAGTGCGAACCACGTGAGAGTCACGCGATTGAATGAGGGCCTCTGACCCAGACAGCGTTCGACTCTTACAGCAGTCTCGTTATATCACAAAATTCGGTATATAATTCGATCCAAAAATTTAATTTAAAAAATATTTATCTAATTTACATTAGAATTGATAATATTAATTTATTTAAATTTATTAATTATATTAGAATTGAATAAATTTGATTCGATTATTAAATAAATTGATCTAAAATGAACCTCCAATCTGAATTATTATTTTAAAAAAATAATTCTTTTTCCAATTGTTCTTTACGGTATAATAAAATTTGACAAACAAATAAAAAAATAATAATAATATTTTATAAGTTATTATTGTATTTATAATTAATTGTTTAGTTTCATATCTTAATAAAATAATACAAAATAAAAATTATTCAGTGACTCCGCGATCGCCCTCTGAACGATCAGAATAAGGTAAAGCTTGAAGATAAGTTTTGTACTCAATTAATTTTTCAGTCCCTCTAGTCGGGTGGGCATCGACTGGTCTTTCAGGTTGATCCCCCTGAAAACCGTACGTGCGGGTCTCCCCGCATGCGGCTCACGCTATTCGAGGTGGCCCAGCCTAGCATTCATTCGCTAAACCAGAAGTGAAATTGAGACTGCTCATTATCAAAAATATTATTTTGTACGTATTTTTTTAATGACGAATTTAAATTTTATTAAAAAATTCAAAATTTTATCGGCAAATTATATATTTATAATCATAAAATTTTAACTATCATCATATATTTTAAAAAAAATAAAAATAAAAATAAATTTTTTTGGAACATTTTAAGAACTTATAAAGATTTTCTAATAAATGCATATTTTGTAACGAGACTTACTAGATATCTTCACTAAAAACACAATACAATATTCATTTAAATTGATTTTATAATTTCACTCAAACTAAAAAATATATAAATAAAAATTAATAATTTCAATTATTAAATAAATCAATCCGAATTTGAACCAGTTAAAAAGTTTGAATTAGGATTGACAATCTTGATCCGTATAAATTCATTGATTAAATTAGGATTGACGAATTTGATCAAATTATTAAATAATAAATTCAAAATTGACCTATCTATTTAAATTGCTACCCCTAATATCATTAGACACAAACCTCAAATTCGTCTTCATCGCTACCACTTCAACTCAAAGTAACCGAAAAATTGTTCTTCTCCAGCGTTGGTCTCCGGCACAATTTTCGATTATTGTTGCAAGAAATTAAGAACAGAAAGAAGAGAACAGTGGAAGCAGTTGCATTTGAGACTTTTGTTTTAAGCAAATAACAGTTGAGTAGAAGCTTCATGAAAGTAAGAGTGGCAATTCGGATTCTTGAATCGGCTTCAGATCGACCCATATAATAATCGGGTCAAAATTATTCAACTCTAATCCGATCCATTTATTTATATGCGTTAAAATTGTTAACCCTAACTAACCTCTTTAATAACCGAATCAAATTTAGATCAACCCATTTAATAATTAAATCTTATATAAAAAATTATAAATATTAATTTCTAACAATATTATATAAAAAATATCAATTATGATATATCTAAAAAAATTAATTAAATTATAATATATATATATATGAAATATAAATAAGTTATTATTTTCTAATTATTTAGTAATATATATTATATAAATAATTATACATGTTAAATAAATCAATTTCAGGTCAACCTAAACTCATTTAAATTTTCGGGTTAAATTTGAATTGACTCCAAATTGATAGCTAAGGCTTGAGTCGAACTCGATTTTTCGGATTAGGTTAAAAATTACCACCCCTATATGAAGTATCAGACATTATTTTAAACTACAAGTTTTATCGATGTTGGTTTGTTAATGTTTTGAACATTAATAATATATAAATAATACTAATATTTAGTCAGTGTACTTAATTAATGCGTAAAACATTATTATTTTAAATATTTATATATTTTATAATAAAAATATTTCTAACTATTTCCACTTAGATAAAATTTGTACTCGTAATTATTTGTAAAATATCATTTTGCGAAATTATGAAAACCCACTTTCAAGTTAAAATAAAAATAAGAAACTAAACAAAAGGGCGCATTGGTTTTCAAGGGGTAAGCTTTATTTTACTATAATTCACTTTCTTCTTTCAAAATAAAAATTTTACATAAATCATTCTCATTAATTATTTGTTATATTTTTAAATTTATTTTTCATAAATTTAGTTTTAAATTACTTTTTGACAAAATAAATAAATATATCTGAGTCACTAATATTTAAATTCTGAGCTTAGTTTTGAAAATAAGTTTTAAAAAAATTTTAAACTTAGTTTATTTTTTTATTTATTTTTATTAAAATGAATTTATAAGTTAAATTTTAAATTAAAAAAATTATTTAAAAATTATTTTATTTAAAAAGTGAATTAAAAATAAAAGTTTTGACAAAAAAGATGAGTTAAAATTATAAAAAAACAAGTAGTAAAGAGAAGTGATAGTGAAATGTTTGGTTTGGGGCGTATTTCAAATGCCCGTAATTTCACTTTCTCCTGCCAGTATTTGAGTTCCGAACAGTTTCTATGTTTCAATTACATAAAGAACTCAGAACTCCACTTTCATATACGGAACTCCAGTTCTAACTTTTTTATTTATACACTTTTCAATACAATTATATCTTTTAATTTTCAACACACTTTCAAAATTTATTGAAACACAAAATACTGAACTCCACTTCTACTTTATTTTTCAAAAAACTCTATTTTCTATTTTTTACTTTCACAAAACTCAGTTACGGACAGTTAAAATACGCCCTTGAATGAAAATTTTCTTACCATTTCAACATGAATCTCACATTTTATAGTCCAAACTTGATGTGTGTTTAAATGATTTGTTAATCAATTATTAGATAACTAACTACGCTACCATACGCAACAATGAAGATATAATATAATTACTTATATAGAGATATAGAAGCATTTCTTTTTTTTTTTTACAGATATTTCAAGCGATCCTAGTTGTGAATAATAAATATATTATTTTTTACAAATAAATTATAATTTTAATTATTTACTTATACTATTGGATTAATTCGTAATGTTTATAAGAAATTTTTATGGTCTATATTTAATTGAAATCTGTAACAAAAATAAACCAAAATTTAAAATATGTATCGATATGATGAATTTAAAATTATTTTTTAAATTATTTGGCTATACGAAAAATAAGTCTTGAATTTTTATAAATATTATTTTAAAATTATTTATGAGTAATGTAGAATGAAATATTTTTTAATAATTAAAAAAATAAAAGCTAATTGACTTTTGGTATTAGTAATTATCAAGAAAATTTGTTGAGACCTCTTCGCGCTTTCGTTTGCATGCGAAGGACGTGAATAAGTGGGTGTTTGGGATTGCTCTTCCTAACACTACTTTTCAATTTTTTATTTTATAATTTTTAATATATATTTTATAAATATATAAAAAATTTATTTAAAAATTTAAAATATTAAAAAAATTTTACAAAATAATATATTTTTATTATATATTTTTATTATTTTTTTAAAATAAAAAAAATAAAAATATCTTTTATTTTAAAAAAATTCTGTTTCATAATCACTGCCAAACGCTTCAAAATTTCTCGCCTTGCACAAATTCTTAAGTCAACCCTACAGTCACTATCAAATCAAAATAATAACAAACGAAAAACTATAAATTTTTCGTTTAAAATGTTACAGAACTTATCAAACAAACAAAAAGAATGCCTGATCAACTAGTTGCAGTAGTTGCGCTACTACTATTCTTCTTCTTCATCTCCGGCAATATCATTGTAGATCCGGCGAAGGCGAGCAATGACGACCAAGAACTTCGTACTTACATAGTCCACGTTCTTCCTGAGGATGGCGTTGTTTTCTCCGGCAAGCCGGAGATCGAAGCCTGGCATAAATCTTTCTTACAAGAAACTGTTCCAGACTCGGGTTACCGGATAAAGCACTCTTACAGTAAAGTTTTCAGCGGGTTCGCGGCGAGGTTGACGGAATCAGAAGCGAACGCCTTGTCGGCGAAAGATGAATTCGTCAAAGTAATGCCGGACGTTAAAGTAACTCTTTCGGCTACGCGTACGCCGGAGTTCCTTGGATTGGTACAGAAAGGGAATGACAACAATGGGGTGTGGAGTAGTTCCGGCCAAGGGAAGGGTGTAATAATCGGAGTTTTGGATTCCGGCGTCGACCCGACGCATCCTTCTTTCGACGACACTGGGCTTCCACCGCCGCTGCCGAAATGGAACGGTGTGTGCGAGTTTGCGAGCTGTAATAATAAGATCATCAGTGCGAGATCGTTCGTTAGAGGCTCTCCAATAGACAACGACGGTCACGGGACGCATACGGCGAGTACCGCTGCCGGAAACTTTGTGAATGATGCAAATGAGCTCGGTCAAGCAAAAGGTACGGCTTCCGGCGTTGCACCGTTAGCGCACTTAGCTATTTACAAAGTATGCGCTGGCGATGAGTGTGCGGGTTCCGATGTTCTTGCTGGAATCGACGCCGCCGTGAAAGACGGCGTCGATGTTATGTCCATGTCTCTCGGTTACGGCCAGCTGGCATTCACCGACGATGTAATGGCCATTGGAGCGTTTGGCGCGGTCGAAGCTGGAGTCTTTGTTAGCGTTGCCGCTGGAAACGATGGGCCTTATATAGAAACCGTAGAAAACGGAGCTCCATGGTTACTGACTGTTGCAGCAGCTTCCGTCGATAGAAAACTACCGGCGGTAGTTACACTCGGCGACGGTCAAGAATTCATCGGAGAATCTTTATTTCAGTCCAGTAAGTTCAGCTCCGGTAAACAGCTACCGTTAATTTTACCCGGAGAACGTAGACTCGAAGCCAACTGTACTGACCTTAATAGCATCGACATCTATGGTAAAATAGTCCTGTGCGCCGGTGACGGTTATTCTTCTATCAGAAAAGGCCTAAACGTCTTCCGTGCCGGTGCCGCCGCGATGATTCTCTACAACGACGAGTACGATAACAACACAATATACACCGATCGCCGTCATGTCTTACCGGTATCGGCGGTGACCAACGCCGCAGGCCTCAGCATACTCAAGTACCTGAAATCAACGAAAACCACTACGGCGGCGATCACATTCAAAGCCACAACTATCGGAACAAAGCCAGCTCCCGCAATCGCCGCTTTTTCTTCTCGAGGCCCGAATAAAGTGAGTCTCGGAATTCTGAAACCGGACATAAGTGGGCCAGGGTTGAACATCCTCGCTGCGTACCCTTCGTCGGTGAAACTCGGGCTTTTCCATATGAGTTCAGGTACGTCGATGGCGACGCCGCACTTAAGCGGCGTGGCGGCGTTACTAAAGAATGCACATCCGGAGTGGTCGACATCCGCGATAAAATCGGCGATCATGACGACATCTTATACGAACGACAACACCGGAGCACCGATTAAGGACCAGAGTCTTCAGCCGGCGAGCTTCTTCTCCATGGGCGCCGGACACGTTAACCCGGCGAAAGCAACCGACCCAGGACTCGTCTTCGAGACCGATATAGAAGACTACGTCGGATATCTTTGCAGTCTCGGCTACGACAGTACCGACGTAAGCATTATAACACGCCGGCGTATCAGTTGCAGTGACGTTACAGCTGTCGAAGAGTCGCAGTTGAACTACCCAGCTATCGTGGTGACATTATCATCAAGAACTCTTTCGGTGAATCGAACGGTAACGAACGTGGGAAACGCAAAGTCGAGTTATACAGTCGAGGTCGAGCGGCCGGCAGCCGGATTATCGGTTACGGTTGAGCCGGAGAAGTTGGAGTTTGGTCAGACGAGTGAGAAGAATAGTTTTGTAGTGAGTTTGAGTGGGTCTGGAACTGGTGAAGGGAGTTTGAAATGGGTCTCAACTGATAACAAGTATGTCGTGAGAGTCCCAATTGTTGTGTTATAGCTTTAACCTCAGTTAGTTTATAAAAAGTAAATTTAAAATTTAAAAATAAATTTAATAAAAAGTAAATTTTTTGTGTTTATTATATTAAAAGTGAAAATTTTAGTTTTTACATTTACAATTTAAAAGAAAAATTTTTAATAAAAAATTGAATTTAACTTTTTGTGTTTATTTTGTTCTAAAATTGAATTGAAAATAATTTTTTTTAAGAGAAAGTGAATTTATATAGTAGATTAACATGCCCATAGGCACAAATAAAAACTGTATTAAATTGTCTCGTGTATTATACAAGTTGCATATTCTTTTATATATATATATGTATTATACAAGTTGCATATTCTTTTTATATATATATATATATATATATATACTAATACTAGATTGAATACGTTTATATCTATTAGATATAACAATAAGTTAGATTAGTTTTACATCAAGTGCGGTTTACTAAACTTTAAATTCAATTTATAAAAGTAAGTCGGTAAAAGTGAGTTTGATTTTAAAAGTGAATATTTATATTTAAGTTGGAGTTTGAAAGTATAATTTTTTGTTTTAAAAATTGACAATTTTTGGCTGAAAAATTTGAATTTAATTTTTATGTTTATTTTGTTTTAAAAATGAGTTAAAAGTAAATTAAAAAAATAAATTTGAAAGGTTAGTAAATGCGACCGAATAAAAAAATGAGATAAAAAATAATTCATATAATGAAGAATTTCTAGATTTATTGGTTTAAATTTTTGAGTTACATTTTGAGCTTTCAATTGCATAGGCTGAACCTCTGGGTGAAATCCTACAGTGTTGCATACAATATGTATTTGTACAAAGAGAGTTTTTAAGGATATATTTAGAAAAGTTTTTTTTATCTAATTTTTTATTTTATGTTTTTTAATAAAAATTTTAAAATATTGAAAAATTTTACATTATAAAATTTTTTTATTAATTTTTTTTATTAATCTTTTTAAAATAAAAAAAATAAGGCTATATTTTAAAAAAATTTCAAAATATTTCTAAAACTTTTTTTTTCAATAAACAATTCCAAACTTTCTCTAAATTTAATGACTTAAGCTTTTGTGTTACATTTTGAGCTTTCAATTGCATAGGCTGAACTTCTAGCTAAATCCTCCGGTATTGTATCTCTACAAAAATATGTTTTTATACAAGAATCGATATCTTTATTGTATTTGTATACATTGCATTTGTGTATTTTCATTAGATAACAATGATGGGAACTCTAACAATATACTTCTTATTATTCGATACCAGCTTCAAATTGCCAGCACCAGCTCTAGTACCTTTCACTCTCACAGTGAAGTCTTTCTTCTCATTAGCCTGTGAGAAAACCAGCGTCGGAGGATCCATACTTACGGTAAACAAGCCCTGCGTATCCGCTTTCATTGTGTACGTAGAAGACGCATCGCCAACATTAGTCACCGTCCGGGTAGCCATAGAACTGCTAGGACCTAAGTTCAGTACTATTGCAGGATAGTTCAGCTCTGACTGCAGTATCGGTTTGATTTCTGAACATCTCGTTTTTCTACAAGCCAAAACACTGACATCTTCATCTGTATAGCCTAAACCGCAAAGATACCCAATATAGTCCTTTGGATTGATGTCGAAGATTAGGCCAGGGTTTGCAGTATTGGTTGCATTGACATGCCCTGCGCCCATTGAGAAGAACTTTGCTGGCCTTAAATCTTGGTCTTTGATAGGCTGACCTGTGTTATCCATGTTGTTGGAAGTAGTCATGATGGCGGACTTGATTGCAGCTGGGGACCAATCAGGGTGAGCACTCTTGATAAGAGCTGCAACACCAGCCAAGTGTGGTGTTGCCATTGAGGTGCCAGAACCCATTGCGAATTGAGGATTTTGTGTGGAAGAAGAACTCGGGTTTGAAGGTATAGATGCTGCGAGGATATTCACTCCTGGTCCGCTGATATCAGGTTTAAGAATCTGCGTGTTCTCTGGACTTGGTCCCCTGGAGGAAAATGCAGCCAATGTCGGAGCTGGAGTTGTGCCGATAATGGTGCCTGCAAAACTTTCTTCTTAGAGTACGACCGTTCATATAAACAAATGTAGCAAATTAATGGTCAACTTAAAAATTGGAGCTGTTAGGTAAAAGTAAATAGATAATTTCTGCATACATCATCAAGACTATTTATTACCTTTGAAGGTGATGGCTGCAGTTGGATTTTTTGTTGCCTCCATATAGGATAATATGTCCAGGCCGGCACTAAAGGTAACGTAAGACGAAGGCAAAGGATAACGGGCTAGAATGATAGTGTTATTCAACAATGCATGATTGACAACTATCATTGCTGCACCTCCAGCTTCAGCCACTACTTTCCCTTTCAGCGCCAGGGAACTTACTCCTACCAAGCATATTACCACCTTCCCGTTGACATGAATCCCATCCAGGGAACCGCAGTAAGGGTCTGAATCAGGGGCCAGTAGCGGCAATTGCATGGAAGTGAAGTTAGGAGGTTGGTAAATTGATTCGCCATTCAGTACCTGGCCATTGCCAAGCGTGACAGTTGACCTCAGACTTCTGTCCACGGTGCTTGCAGCAACAGTAAGAATCCATGGTGCTCCGTTTTTCACACTGCCATCTTCTGGCCCTGTATTGCCTCCTGCGCAGCTTACAAAAATGCCTTTCTGGACAGCAGCAAAGGCACCAATTGCTATTGGATCCCTGTAGAACGGGAACGCCCTTCCTGCTATAGAAATAGAGAGTATATCAACGCCATCAGCAATTGCAGCATCTATTCCGGCTAAGATGTCTGCACCTGCGCAACCGCTTACCGTGCACACCTTGTAGATAGCTAGATGTGCCATTGGAGCCATGCCAGAAGCCGTTCCAAATGCCTGATTGAGCTCGTTTGCACTGTTCACAAAGTTTCCCGCTGCAGTGCTTGCAGTGTGTGTGCCATGACCTGAAAAATCAGTAGGATTGTTGGTCTCATTGCCACTACTGATGAATGATCGTAGGCCAATGATTTTGTTGTTGCATCTATTAGTGGAGGTACATGAACCCTTCCACCTAGACGGTGGCTGCAGCAATCCTTCATCACGAAATGAAGGATGCGTGAGGGTGATGCCAGTATCCAGAACTCCTATTATGACACCTCTTCCTTGGTTCGAGTTGTTCCAAAGGCCAATTCCGCGTTGTAGGCCAATAAATTTAGGAGTACGGGATGTTGAAAGAGGGATGATAAGATCAGGCATCACTCTCACGAAACCAGATTTCTTCGACATTTCAATTGCTTCAGCTGCTGTTAACCTTGCAGCAAAACCACTGATGACATCCCTGTATGAGTGTAGCATCCGTGGTTCTGCAGTGGTATCAGGCAAGAATGATATATGCCAGGCCTCCAAGTCTGCCCGGCTGCTGAAAGTCATGCCTTCAGGCGGAATGACATGAACAATATATGTATCTAGCTCTGCATGACACCGCATAAAGATGCCAACGAAGCACAAGATGAACAAACTATACAGTGCAGCAAGCCGTAGCACTATTCTATAGAACACCATTCTTGCTTAAGATTTTTAAGAAAATCGTTCTTCTCTTTTAAGTTTGATGATTCAAATTCAATGCGAAATTGCTTGTACTTATAACAACTCGATGATGTTAAAACTTCCATACAAAATTTCCAGTGAAATTTCATGATGTTGAAGTCTGAATATGGGATGGTTATTTTTTTGAACTGAAGGAAGACAATTCCGTGTTGATGACATGAGATTGACACAATTTTTGTTAAAGAAGAAAAATTTGACATTAATTTCTTTACTTAGATTGGGCTGAACATGTCAAAGAGCTGTTAAGTATTACATGAGCATGCGTAATGCAGCTAAGTCAAAATTGGTAACGTAAAATTTCAGATATAAATGCAAATTGAAACTTAGGACATGTACGGGAAACACAAAAGAAAAAAAAAAAGAAGATATGTAACAATCTAAAAACTGATAAGCATTGAGCAGGTAAACTTTTGATATTATTGCCAGGACTAAGTTTAATGCAAGCACACATAGTGCAACTAGGTCAATTTCAATTTGTTTTGATTATGTATGTGTTCTAATATATAAATGCAAATTGAAACTTAGAATATAATCATATGTTAATGAAAGATAAGTTACAATCTAACACAAATCAGCATCGAGCAGGTCTTCTTCATGATATCAAAGGTTGTACATACAAATCTAAGTGAGGATGAAAAAATACTCGACTATTCCAGGTTTCAACAACTCACCAGATATCAGAGGATAGGTAGAATCAGTCCAGCTATTGCAGGCCTGGGAAAGGATATCATGTTGCTGAACATAAAAGCCTCCACAGGCAAACACCGTATTCTGATATCTCCTCCATGTAAAATGGACATAATATATTTGTTCAGCTCTTATGAATCAAATTTTCTGCAAGTAAACCATAATTTCCTTATCTTTTAAATCATATTTACATGAAAAGGAAAAGCAAAAGATCTGCTACCTAATTTCAAGGGTAAGAACTTCCTTAGCAACACACCAATTGACAGGGACTTTTTGGCTTCTTTCTGAAATTCCAGTAGCCCCTTAAAAACACAGGCATGGAGGAGAAGCCTGTTAGTTTGGTCTCACGCAAACAAACTACGCTCTCATCTTGCAATAAAGTTGATAGTAGAAAATTAGTATAAATATCAGGTCTATTTAAGATAAAACCTCGAAAAAGTGTAGGGAACAAGGCAAGAATACAAGTAAACCTTGACAATTGATAGTTCAACTGAATGAATGTAGATTCATGAGATAAAGCAAAGATATCACATATACAATATGACAACCGGTTTTGAACTCCACTTGAACCTTGATTGGGAATGTATCGGATGCAAAGCTTTTACATACAAAGAGAAAGTGAAACCCAGTATAATTCCTTGCATCTTTTAAAAGCTGCAATAGACTTCTTTGCTTGTCAGGCTTCAAACAACGGCCATTTGAAATCTCATGTTACGGAAAAGACCTACAGCATAAGTTCTGAAAAAAAAAAAGAAAAGAACATTAGATTGACTAACTTCAGACAATGGAGATTTATTTTTGCTTTTGAGGATTCAGAAAATAGAGACTTATGATAAGCAACACAATCTGCAATGCTAGACAATCGCTAAAAACATCTCTTAGAACTGAGAAGGCCAAGGTAAAGATGCAACTTTTTACTACTTTGCGTTTGCCTCACTTGTCAGCTTTCAAACCAGAGCTTCCTGCGGTTCACGAACTTAGCTGCTCTACTCTTCTTTTTTGCTGCTGCTCCGCCAGTCTTCTTCCTTGCAGGTGGCTCTTGTGAATTCACAGCCAAAGCTCTACTTTCCTCCACTTGAGGTGCAATCCGCTGCTCATTTACTCCGCATTTTTGGTGTCCTGCAATGGCTAGCAACTGCCAAGTGTCATTCTCTCAGGCAACTGTTCAGATGCAACAGCAGGCTCCTTTGCATGATAGTTATTGTTATATGTTTGAAGAAATTTTTTCAAAATTTATCAAATCATTATAAAACCAGGATTGTTTTTTAAATTCAAATAAGAAAGAGTTTTTTACATTGAAGATCCAAGAGTAATCTTTTGAAGAGGGAGCAAATAAAGTTTTAAAAGAAGCGTATATGATGCGCGTTTCAAGTCGTTCTTAGATTGTATTCAATATTTTTCCAACACTAGGAAGAACGTAACTGTTGTCGGAAACTTTAACGATATCGCCAGATGCCGTAAGCTTGTGGAGGTAAAGAGGAAGAAGTTAGCGTGTGCGGCAGGAAGACAGCCCCGCCGTTAGAATAAACGGCAAACATGTAACTAGATACGGATTATTCTGTCGAAACTCCGTTATCTGCTAACGCCGTTAATGCTTCCCTCACCATCGGTTAATTAATTAATTAGCGCCCTTAATTAAGTCGAACAAACAATTAACTAATTGAGTTCGAAAAAGATTATAGGGTGTGTTTATTCTTTTAAAAATAAGTTAAAAAATTAAAATTAAGTAATTAATAAAAAATAAACTTATATTTAATAATAAAATTTAAAATTAATTTCAAAAATATTTTTTGATCTAAAAAATTGTATTTTTATATTAAAAATGAATTAAAAAATGGATTGCAGATAAACACACCTTAGAATTCATCGCTGAACTTAAAAGAAAACACGCATTGTTAATCTTGAAAAACAAAAAAATTAAGACTAACAAACATTAACAAAAAAATTTTTTTAAAAGAAAAGGAAAAGATGATCAAAAAGAAAACTTTTTGCAGGTACGAGATTTATCTGAAGAGAATACGTTCTTACCCCAGCGTAAGGAGGATGGTCGGGAGTTGGCTTACGCCAGAGATACGACGGCCCTGAAGCCGGTTGTTGACGGCGGCGATAGTTCTCCATTTTTTTTGGTTTTAATTGCACTGCAGCTACAGTGATACTGAAATTAATCAGACAGCAAGCAGAAGAATTTTGCAACAAAGAACCATTAAGAGCAGTTTTACAATTTTCAAAATTTTAAATCAGGCTACTAGGTACTCGAATAGATATATCTAAATACCATCTAGGCATCTATCGCTTTTTTATTCGAGTCCCCCTGTTAGGCCTGTTACCCTCAGCATAGCAACGCTTATTTTAATAATGTAGTTTATATCCAGATAGGGGTATTATTAGTAATTTCTTACATGGTAGGGCTACACCTAGCTAAACTTTATTATAATATATCTATATTGCAAAATATTTCGTTTCAAATTGGAGACCAACTTCTTCTTCTTCTAGGGTTTAACATTTTCCTTCGCGCCTCAGCAATGAAGCTTGTAAATTTTCTTTCTCAAAAATTTCATTCATTTTCTAATTCAATCGAATTTTGCAACGAGGTGCTTCAAATTTCAAGAGTTTGTTTTGATTTGGTTTAATTTTTGTTGTTGATTTCAATTACAGACATGTTTGAGTACAGGTAGTGGTGGATACTACACACCAGCTTGCCACATGCTTGAAGTCTCCGGCTTCAAGATTCTTCTAGAATGCCCGATCGATCTCTCCTCTACCGCGGTCTTCGCTCCTCTCTTGAATTCCTCCACGGAGAACTCTGCTGAAGGACTTATTCGATCGGTTCCCTGGTATAAGATTCCGGCTAGTCTTCACCTGTGGGACCCGGCGCTCATCGATGTTGTACTCGTTTCCTCGCCTGCTGGCATGCTTGGGCTCCCTTTCCTCACGTGTCAATCCAATTTCTCTGCCAAGGTATAATGGAATTGTTTCATTTTTGTCTGTTTTTGTTTTGCGCGTGTCTACTTTTTGTTAAATTAGCTGCGTTAGTAATTGAGTTTAGAAGTTCGTTGCAAGTAGTTAGAACTATGTAGTCAAGAGAAATACAAGGTAAATTTTGAATTAATATAACATTGTTTCAGTTTGGTTTGTCAGTGTCTGCAGCTTAAAAATGTTAAACGAACTACACGTAAGAGAATTGAAACTAAATAAAGATTAGGACGAGAGATTGGCAAGCTTTGTGTTTGTAACACATGGCTGGTTTCTGATGCATTTTTTCATAGGTCTATGCTACGGAGGCAACAATGACGCTTGGAAAGCTGATGATGCAGGAGATGATCACATTACATGAAGAATATATCCAGTTTTATGGGCCAGGAAAGAAGCTGGGGTCTCCTCATTGGATGAGATGGGAGGAGCTTGAAAAGATGCTGCCAGAGATAAGAGAGATTGTTGTCGGGGAAGATGGGATGGAGCTTGGGAGTTGGATGCCTTTGTACAGGTTTCTTAAAAGCCCATATAGTACTGAAAACATTCGAACTTCATAATTAATATAGTACATCTTTAGTGAAAATGATATTGGAGTGGAATCCTTCGACTTCTTACAGATGTGAGGAGAATTGGCTATCTGAGAGTTTGTTTGGGACTTGCTTTAATGACAGGGAAGTCCTTGTCTGCTCGTGGCATATAGTCAACGAGGTGAAGTTTAGTCTTAGATGCATTTTGATACAATCACTTACGTTGTACAATAGACCTTTGCTTGATTGGCTTCGTGTCTTTCCACCCCCACCTGATTTCGAGATGCATTTTCTTGTTGGACTTTTAGAAGACAAGAAAAATGTACACAATCCTTGAAATATCCTAAGGTTATGGTTGGGCAGAATGCCGCTAGATTCATTCAAGTTTATCCAAAGTTCATTGGTAATAGCCAGTTACCAGGGGTATTTCAGAACCTGTTGCAGCATTAGGTTTGCTAACTAGTAAATTATATATGTATGCACACATAATTACTTTCACTTGTTTCAGTTAGATACTTTTATCAATCATATCACAAGCTGTCTACTTTGATTTGAAAATTAGAGTCTTCTCCTGATAACCATTGCATATACTGAGTTGCCAATTGCTCCACGTCTACCTTCTTTATATTGACATTGAACTAGAAAGAAACCTATCGTCCATTCATTCTCCTTGTTTCTCGATGTAAATATTGCTGAGAAACTGAGACTCTATCAAGAGAATTTGTTCATCAGGTTAATTTTTCTTTCACTGTGTGTTCACAAGGAAGTTTTACTTGCTAGGGAGTCTTGAATGTTAATAAATATAGATACAATTTTGTCATAATACATCAAGAAGATTCATGATGCTTTGCTGCAATGACACTTTAGCATTTTCCAAATATGTTGCACCTGCAAGTTAGATATTAGATTTTATTATAGCTGAGGCGTTATAGGTTTTTTATGCAAGTTTTGGATGTAAATGATCTCCATATGCATTTAATATAATGGTAGTACATTTTCATACATTGAGAAGATTCTTAGGTCTGGTTGTAATGACTAATTTTGGCAGGATTATCTTACAGTTCAAGCTTTAGTATTAGTTTTTATTGTTTTGTTATATCTTTTGTTCTATGCTTGTAATGTTCTTTCTGTGTCAGTGCAGAAGATGTGAAGAAGTGCATGCTGAGTGTTCAATCGGTCAAGTATGCAGAAGAAGTTTGCTACAATGGTACATTAGTTCTGAAAGCATACAGTTCTGGTCTGGAAATTGGAAGTTGTAATTGGATAATACATGGGCCAAGAAGAAGTATTACTTACTTGTCAAGCTCCTTGTTCAAGTCATCTCATGCAATGAATTTTGAGTATATTCCTCTTCAAGGAAATGATGTGATCATTTTCTCGGACTTCTCATCCCTGAGAAGTACTGCTGATGATAAAATGGATGTAGATGGAGGCTCAACACAGAATGATATAGGTGATAAAAATCGTTCTCCTGATAATCTTTCATCCTTGAGGTATTGCCACCTTCTTGGAAAAGAACATGGAGTTCTTTTTTCTATTCTTTGATCTTGCCCTAAAGGGTTGAACTATGATGATATTCTACCTCAGCAACCATATCCGTTTTTTATTTTGCTTAATAGTATGGCAAATGATTTGTAGGGGTAACACTGCCAAGGAGGATGAAATGAGCAACTTTATACGTGGAGATGATGAAGATATAGAGGAGGATGGTAAGCTTAGCTACATCTGTTCTTGGGTGATCAATTTGGTAAAAGAAGGAAATTCTGTACTCATTCCTATTGGTCGAGTTGGAATCATTCTTCTCCTTATGGAGCATATTTCTCAATCTCTTGAAAAAACAAATCTGCAGGTAAGGTATATACAAAGTTCAGTACAACTGTTTGAAGAATGCCCATTTAGTTTAATATGAATACTCTATGTAAAGCATGATCATTATTTTGAATGATTTCATGCTTAGTACTTATCGGCCATTAAAGGAAGAGTTTTATTTGTCCAGAAGTAATTCTTGTTTTGGACATGCTATGTTGTTATGCATCTTATTTTCTGACAATATTGAGATGCAACTATTGCGTTTGATTTTAATCTTACTTGCGATTGTCATGCTGAGTTTTCTGCTTTTATTGGGAAGGCACCCATCTTTATGATTTCTCCTACTGCAAGTGAATTATTGGCATATAGCAACATTGTGCCAGAATGGCTTTGTGAGCAACGACAGCAGAAGGTAACCCGCTACTCCATGCTGCCTCATTTGTAATTCTTTTCTTTTGGTATCTGCTTTGTTAAATTGTTTTCATAATCCTATTTTTCTTTGGTGATTGTTGAATGAAACATCCCTTTGGTTTTTGTAGCTATTTGCTGGTGACTCACTCTTTGGCCATGTAAAGCTTCTCAATGAGAAAAAGCTTCACTTGTTTTCAGCACTGTGCTCATCACAATTGTTGTAAGCTCTGCGCTTACTGTACTTATTTCAAGCTTTACATGAACTATTGGCTTGTATCTTATATCACTTATCCTTTTTTTTTGTAACAGGACAGTGTGGCAGGAACCATGCATAGTGTTTTGTCCTCATTGGACGCTCAGGCTTGGTCCTGTCATTCATTTGCTTAAACATTTTCAGAGGAATGGCAAATGTTTTTTGATTGTAGAGGTATCTAACTATGCACCATTGCATGATCTAGGCCTGTTTTTGGTATTTTCACCCTGCATATTATGAGTGTTTTCTGAAATTGTTAAATGGCATGCAGAGAGATACCACTGAACTCTCTCTCATTCCTTTCAAGACATATGACATAAAGGCCATGCAGTGTTCATTCCTTTCAGGAATAAAGTAAGTCATCTATCCTGTGACATCATATTCCTTCTGGTTTTCATTTGTATGCATTTTCCATGTCTTCTTTTGATTCTGGGTGTCTCTACAAGTCTAACATTGTTTTAAAGGTGTTTAGCCACTTGCTTAGGAACTCAGAACGAAAGGCGCAAAGCTTGAGCATCCTTACTCTGGCATGCTGAGCTATTTTTTAGTTGGGTTTTACTACGATTTTGAACATATAAGTATAGCTATTTAATCTTGAGATTTTTTCCCCTTTCCTTTCAGGCTTTCTTGATTACACGATTAGTAAATATCCTCACAGGATTTAGAACTCAATTACTTTATCTAGTGGAAGTCTGTAACTTGAAAAGAACCATAACAATGAACTTTCAATGACTACATAAGTATATTCACAAGGATGAGATTCTACCTACAATATCTTTAGCCAATGTCTTATTATCGTGATACAGAGTGGCAAAATCTTAGGATCTGCGAATTGGTAAGATTATTAACGAAAGTTAACTCTGAGCTTGCTAGATTTTCTTTATATTTCAATAAAGTTGAAGTTACCTCTTCATGTATATGATAAAGAGATAATTTTGACTTGCAGGTTGCACAACTTACTGCCTTTGTTAGAAATCCTAAAACCAAAACTTGTTCTGGTATTTTTCATGTTCCAGTGCCTTCTTTAATCAGTTCAATTTTGCAAGAAATATTCATTCTTACCCGCATTCATGTTTCAAATACAGTTCCCTGAAGTTATCAGATCTCAGATGCCTCCGGCGTGCAATGGTGTGAGCTCATTCTTATATTATTCAGAGAATGTAGAACTGCATGTACCAAGCTTAAAGACTAAATTTGAAGCTCGCATGTCATCAGAACTTGTTTTTAGTCTACATCCTCAGAAGCTAAACGAGCATATGGCAATCGCAAGATTGAGAGCCCAACTTCTTCTTAAGCATGGGAAGTACATATTAGTTCCCCCAAAGAGTCCAGTTAGTTCCTCGAGTCCACTTTTGTTACACTGGGGTGCATTCTGTCTGCAGAAGTTTTTGCTAGCATTGCAGGAGAAGGGCTTGCCTGCAGCAATCACCAGAGAGGAAGATACTTCTGAAGGTGGTACTTGCGCCATTACCATCAGTAGTACGCCTGAAGAAATAACGATTGAAACGAACAAGAATGAAACCATCGTCTCTGGTGCTAACGAGTCAACTGTCGCACTTATTTATGAGGCATTTACCGATGTGTGTAACGGGATTTAGTTGTACTATTGTAACTTGAAAGAAGTTATGTACTCACTGCTGAGTTCATGTTTCCTTGTGAATGGTCTGTAGTTCATTACTTCTGTTCTCGGTGTTTGTTCAGCCTATTACTTTAGTTGATTTTATAAAAAGGAATTTTCTGTCTAGGCTGCTCTGCTTTTTTGTATCGTTTTTGTATCCTGCGAGTTAAATGTATTACAGGAATTCATATGTAACAATCTTAATGCTCATCTCTGAATTTGTTTTGTTCAAGAAAACAAGCAAGCAGTGTTCATGAAAATTAGGCTAGTTTTCTTGGGTGATTGGTTTCTATTTGGTAAAAAATTACTTGAAGGAAAGAAACATTACCTTATTTGTTTTATCTTTGAGTTCACTCGTTTGAATAGCAACAATCAATGTGGTTTCTGAGAGAAAGATGAAGAAGAGCTGGATGTACTTGACTTGGAACATTCAAATGAAACTGTCGTTCATTTTTCACCAAGAGTTCAGTGACTAAAAGATTCATGAGGAACGTTGATACAAGATTGGACACATTCAAAGACGGTGACAAACTCTTACAGCGTCCTTCAGTCAAGTTTAGTGTAAATAAGAGTTATAAGATGCAGTCAGTAACTGTCTGTAAGCAATTACAAATAAATTAAAGAACGTAACTGATACGATGATAAGTTGTGAAGTCTTTGAGTCCAGATATGGACAGTCTAATCAAACCCAGCATTTCCAACTAACGTAACACATCGTTCACGCCTTTTGAATTTTCTTCTTACCACCCTCATCCAGTTGATAGCATGATAATGCCAAACAATGTATAGATGTTAACGTTGACGACCAATACGCACCTTGCATTCTTATTTCAGATTCACCAGCAGTGGAGATCTATATAAATGTTACCAGCTTGAATAGCTCAAACCAAAACCAAGTGAGTAATGAAACTCCATACAGAACATGTCTGCAGCGTCCGGACCTCTTTGGGTAGTGTTTATGTTCCTGCTAATTGTTCTTACTCTTAGTACTATCATGCCTGATGGCATACATGGCTGCATGGAGTCGGAACGGCAAGCTCTGATGGGAGTGAAGAGCCATCTACAATATCATTATTATGAGTTTTCATCACGTCATTATGATGAACTTGCAACATGGCATGACAGCAACTGCTGCAACTGGGCAGGAGTCACTTGCAGCAATAAGGCCGGGCATGTAGTCGGTCTCGATCTCAGCGGGATGTACTTATTCGGTGAGATCAGTCCGCACTTGCTTGGCTTGCAGCATTTGAATTACTTGAATTTCAGCGGGAACAATTTTGATGGACAACCTGTCCCCAAATTCTTAGGTTCTTTAACAAGGTTAAAGTACCTTGATCTTTCTTATTCCGGCTTCGTAGGGTCAGTGCCTCATGAGCTCGGGAACCTCTCCAAGCTAGTTCATCTTGATCTAAGCTCTCTTCATTGTTATCTTGACAGTGCTGACTGGATTGCAAGACTCACTTCTCTGCAATACCTAGATATGACTTCTGTAAATCTCAGCAAGGCATCAAACTGGGTTCTAGCTCTTAATGCACTACCCTCCATCAGAGAAGTAACTCTGAGTGATTGTTCAATAACCACTATCCCACAATCTCTCCCACATGTCAACTTTACATCTTTATCTCACCTAGACCTTTCCTGGAATGCTATCAACTCTACAATACCTGAATGGTTGTTTCTTTCGAGTCTCGTGTACCTAGACCTCTCTGGAAATATTTTTGCTGCTACTAATCGAATTGATTTGGTGAGAAATGCTTGTAGCTTGAGAGTGCTGAGATTGCGCGACGTCAATATTTCTTCAGACATTGGAGAACTTGAAGATGTGTTTTCAGGTTGTCTACGAAATAGCTTGGAAGATTTAGATATAAGTGCTGCTGGGTTGACAGGCAACCTGCCTAGCTGGTTGTCGAAGATGAAGAATTTAAACTCTCTCGATCTTAGCTACAACTCATTAAGTTGGGTCTTGACCGAAGAATATTTTTCTAATCTTACAAGATTGACGACTTTGGACATATCAAACAACCCATCACTGCTTTTTGATGTAGATCCCAGCTGGAAGCCTCCTTTCCAACTTGAATTTCTCGACATCAGCTCTGTGCGAATAGTAGGACGTCGATTTCCTACCTGGCTCTGTACACAAGAGAAGCTCAGTTGGTTAGAAATCTCAAATGCAAGCATTTCAGATTCCATCCCAGATTGTTTTTCGAGATCATCAGCACAACTATATATACTAGACCTCTCTCACAATAATATCTCCGGTGAGTTGCAATATGTCACTTCTGATGTAATCTCGTCTCTTGATCTGTCACATAACTCACTCTCTGGAACTATTCCTCGTAACTTTGGGCATAGGCATCCACTTCTACAAGAGCTCTCTCTCGCAGGAAATAATATAAATGGAAACATCCCCATGTCTATTTGCAGCATGACACAGCTACGTGCTCTTGATCTATCAAGTAATTTCTTGTCAGGTAGAATTCCTGATTGTTGGGATAACTTGAACTTCATGGTATTTATAAATTTGTCGAGTAATTCTCTTTCTGGTATTATTCCAAAATTGCCATGCTCTGAATTGACTACCATACAACTTTCTCACAACAATTTATCTGGTAGTTTTCCCCAATCAATACAAAACTGCACGAACTTACAAATTCTTGATGTTAGCCACAACAATTTGAATGGAACTATACCCACTTGGTTAGGGGAGAGATTCTTATCTCTAGCTATCCTTCAATTAAATTCAAATAAATTTCATGGACAAATACCCTTCCAGCTTTCCAATCTTAGCGCTCTTCGTATATTAGATCTATCACACAACTATCTAGTAGGAAGCATACCAAAGCATTTTGGTGAGTTCAAAGCCATGCAAAATTTAACATACACTCCCCCCATGCTTATACAGGCCAATATACTATATCCAGAAAGTATGTATTTAGGAATTGAAGGAAGGGAGTTATCCTATTCTATTAGTCATCTATATGTAATGTTCATTGATCTATCTTGTAATAATCTATCAGGAAGTATTCCTGAAGAGCTCGGAAATCTCCAAGCACTAATGAGTTTGAATCTATCTAATAACAATTTGAGTGGTGGTCTCATCAATAACATTGGTGGTTTACGTCAACTCGAATCACTTGACTTGTCATGGAATAATCTTTCTGGTCCAATTCCTTCTACTCTATCTATGCTGAATTTTTTGAAGCACTTGAATCTTTCTTACAACAAATTCTCCGGGCAAATTCCATCTGGCAATCAGCTTCAGTCTCTTGACGATCCATCCATCTACATCGGCAACAGCGGTCTTTGCGGATTTCTTCTAGAAGCATGCTCAGACAGCAAAGCAATAACTAACGTTCTCTCCATCGATGAAGTTGAGTATGAAGCGTTATGGTTTTACTTGGGTCTTGGATCAGGATTTGCAATTGGATTCAACATTGCATTGTTTTCTTTGTTGCTAAGTAAGTCATGGAGGGTTACTTACTTTAAGTTTGTGGATAATATGTACGATAAGATATATGTGTTTTTTGTTTTAAAAGTTGTGAAATATTTGTATTAATCCGATCATTATAGTCATGGTTTGCAAATAAAAATATCTCTATTTTCACTCATCATAATACTTTTGATTAGATTGTCCGCTTCTTATTTCCTTGTAATTTTTTCATAACCAAGATTTCAAAGAACAATCAAACAGTAATATTAGCACCAACTTTAATGTAGTTTTCCAAAACAAAGTTTTCTTAAAATTCCAAAATACAATCCGAAGCTTAAATAGAATAGAAAATAATTTGATACAATTGCATCACTGAAGAAATTGACATCAGCCCTGTCGGTAATAAAATAATTAAAAAAAAGCTGCAAAATCAGAGATGAGGAGATTTGTAACCCAAATTTATGTTCCAAAATTAGAAGGGAATTTTATTTTGATGTGAACTATCTTCAGTTTTGTCGGTGAGCAATAATCAAGGCTTGTTTCAAATACACCTAAATCTATTTTTTTCCATCCAGATTTTAAATTCGGTCATTTTACGTATTTCAATCGTCATTCCAAACTCCACTTTTACTTTCACACCGAATTTCATTTATATCGAAATTTAACTTCAAATTTTACTTCACTTGTTTTAAATATTACTCCCAACTCTACTTCTATCGAATCCATTTTTCACCGAACTCTAACTTCAAAAAATTTAGTTTTATAAAACTCAATTTCGTGCATTTAAAATACGGTTCTAATATAAAATCAAGACTTTGAAATTTTGAGTGATAATTTTGAGCGATCTCTTAATTGTGAATATATATGTGTGCACACAGAATGACTATCACTTCTTTCAGTTAGATATTTCAAGCTGTTTTCATTTGAAAATAAGTCTTTTCCTGATAACTATTGCATATATTGAGTTGCCATATTGCTCCATGTCTACCTTCTTTTATATCGTCCCTTCATTCTTCTTGTTTCTCGAATGATGTGGCAAATGCACTTATCCATAATGTCTTTGTAACAAACTAACAGGACTATGTGGCAAGAACCATGCCCTGTCATTCATTTGCTTAAACATTTTTAGAGGAATGACAAATGTTTTTTGACAGTAGAGGTATCTAAGTAATCTAACTATGCACCATTGCTTGATCTAGACCTGTTTTTGGTATTTTCACCCTACATATTATGAGTGTTTTCTGAATTTTGTTAAATGGCATGCAGAGAGATACCACTGAACTCTCTCTCATTCCTTTCATGACATTTGACATAAAGGCTATGCAGTGTTCATTCTTTTCAGGACTAAGTCAGTCATCTATCCAGTGACAACATATTCCTTCTTGTTTGCCTTTGGATGCATTTTCTACGTCTTCTTTTGATCCTGGATATCTCTACAAGTCTGTTTAAAGGTGTTTAGCCAGTCACTAGGAACTCAGAAAGAAAGGGGAAAACTTGATCATCCTTACCCTAGGTGTTGGGAGGATATACAATACTGGAGCAGTTATGTCACGACCCAACCCGGCCGCGACCGGCCTAGACTAGACCTGTCTAGATAACATCCAAACTGGATCCAGTCTAGTAAGCCTGACCCAAAAATATCATAAACGGTTCACCAAATATTTTCAAATAAATAAAATTTCGGCAGAACCTTCCTTATAATTTCAAGTGGAAACCGCTACCACAATAAATCATTTGATAACGATAAAACAAAGCAAAGGCAAACAAATACTTTCAATACCAAAACCAACCAAATAAAATATCTATGGGCTACCAGTAGCCACCAACACCTATTACATATCCAAAACTTCAATTTACAAATCAAATACAAAGCCAAAAAGATATAAGAGAAATACATATCTTAAGAAAATAACAGAGCCATCTATATGCCAAAATAAACTATGAGTACACGGATCTACCGTCGACGTGCTATATCAAAACTCAGTGCTATATCCTAACAGCTCCCGCTAGTACCTGAAATATCTGGGAGAGGCCAAAGAAAGAAAAAGGGATGAGCCCAGACTCAGTGAGGTGAAATAACAGAATGCACCATTTAGGGCTTCTAATGCATTACCCTAATTGTTTCAATTCTATCTGCTACATGCAACAGATGCAACGATTAGAGCAGAACAAGCTTTATTGGGTCCTAAGTCGTCCCATACCAACCTAGTTTCCAATAAGAACAGATACGGAGGGCTTTGACATGCAACTAATGCAGTCCAAAAGATATCATGCTATAATAATATGTAATAATATTCATTAGGTGCCATGTATACTATGAGAACAAACTACATAGTTCATATTTTTTTCACTATAGCATTCCAAATACATAAAGTCCACTATGCACGCTATAATATCATTATGCATTCATATATGCATCGTGCATTATCCAAATATGTCTAATATGATATCATACATGTTTATCTATCTATATCCATGATGTAACACTAGTCAGGAAATCAGGAAGATAAAGATATAATATAGAGCGAGATCCAATTTCCAGCTCAACCTACAAACCAGGCTACTCCTGCCTCGGCGAGGTACAACCATTCGGGTGATCGAACCGGATGGGCCGTGGTATCGCCTCCACGCGCATGGGCCTAAAATACTATGGCCATAGGTGGGCGCCCGCCCTACACCCACTGGGGTCCTGATCTCAGTCCCTGACTCGCCTGCCCTCGTGCAGCGCGAGTGTCTATGCATTAGGACATGCAACTCATGCCATTTTATTTCAATATAAATCATGTCTCTAAGCATATACATGGTTTCATGGTTCGTTTATCAATGCTCAAAGATAATGGTCATGCAATATAAATAATAAACATTCTCGATTTGTGCAGAGTTACCATACTTGATATCATTACGGTTAACAATAACCATGCTCTAAACATACTAGGTTTTACATGTAAGAACTTATATAACATATATAACCGTTAATGGTAGAAATAAATCAACGGTAAGACCTTTAATTACCACATGCTACTTGATTAGTCCATAGAGAATTCCTACGAACATGCTCCACACATATAGTCATTATCTAGTATGAGGAGTAATTTATTCAATATAAAGAAAGTGGCAAATTTTGCCGAAGTTCCAAATGGATGTTACCTGTGCCAACAGCCTAACGCAAACTAAGAGAGAAAGGCACGGTAACCCTCACCTGTTTTCCCGTAATCAATTAGTCCACTGATTACTTTAAGCCAAATCCCTTAGTCCACGTTTCTCAACAAAAAGCTATAACACACACATGGCACAACTATTACTTAATTGCGTTAAACGAAATTAATCTAACAATCATAATATCTATCACAATCCTTTATAAGCACGTCACCGAAACGGCAGAATTTCATAATAGGATTTCAACCAAACAACCAATTACTTAATCCTATCCACTACGCAATTATTCTAACGATAGCAAAACTAGAAAGCTTACCGATTTAAACGAGACGATAAATTTTCAAATTAGCTTCGAACCTTTGAAGATCACCAATTTTCTCTAATCTTGCGATCATTAAATGAAAACTAATTAATTATCCATCAAAGTAGTAGCGTCTAATGCATATTAACACGTAGTTTAACTTACCTACAGGTGGGGCCCACTCGACTGTCGAAATCCGGCGTGAATAGTGCTGTCCGGAGGAAATTTCGGCCGTAATAAAATCTAAGCAGCTACACGAAGCAAATAACAACCACTAAATTAAGAAAAATATTCCAAGATATTATTGCAAGCCGGCAGTCATAAATCATTGAAAAATAATTTCGTCGGCTCGGCGGTGAAATTCTCAATACAAGCGAAAATTCGTCTCAACTAATAAGAGAAAAGCATCACTGAGATGAAGGGATGAATTTTAGTTACTTCCTAGCCGGAAGTCCGGCGAAATCCCTAGTTTTCACCCCGCGCGGTGAAAATTGAAGAAAATGCAACGGCGAGGAACGGGAAGAAGAAGACTGAAATTTTGTAGGTGAAGGAGATGCTCTTGCTGCCGGAGAGGAAGATCTGATGTCGGAGGAAGGAAGGCTCGGTGGGGGAGAGAAGAGTGCTGCGTCGCGTCGGGAGGAAAGAAAAATTGAAATGGTTAGAAGAAAGAAAAAAAATGAGATAGGTATAGTGGTTGGTTTTAATTAATGCTGACCCACGTGAAGTATGAGGTGTTACAAGTTAATCAAAATGAGACATAGGAAGGATCCGATTCATACACTAAAAAGTTCAATCCAACCCAAAAACTTAAGCTAATAGGTTATGTAACTCTCTAATATATTAACTCATTTCTTATCTCATCTTTATTTAATATGGAACTAATTTACTTACTCTTAACCAAACACTAGCCATTCTTAGCTAGCTTTTAGTTTGGTTTTACTATTTTTAAATTTATTTTAACATCTAAGTACAGCTATTTAACCTGAGGGTTTTTTTTTTTACTTTCAGGCTTTCTTGATTACATGATTTGTAAATATCCTCACAGGAGTCGGAACTCAATTGCTTTATCTAGTGGAAAATCTGTAATTTGAAAAGAACCATAACAAAGAACTTTCAGTGACTGCGCAAGTATATCCACAAGCAAGGATGAGATCCTGCCTAACAATATCTTTAGCCAATGTCTTACGGTACAGATTGGCAAAATCTTAAGAACTACGAATTGGTAAGATTATAAACTAAAGTTAACTGTGAGCCTGCTAGATTTTCTTTATATTTCACTAAAGGTCGAAGTTACCTCTTTATATATAAGATAATGCGATAATTGTGACTTGCAGGTTTTACAACTTACTGCCTTTGTTAGAAAACCTAAAACGAGAACTTGTTCGGTTATTTTTCATGTTCAGTGCCTTCTTTAATCAGTTCATTTTTTGCAGGAAATATTCATTCTTACCTCCATTCATGATTCAAATGCAGCTCCCTGATGTTATAAGATCTCAGATGCCTCCGGCATGCAATGATGTGAGCTCATTCTTATATTATTCAGAGAACGTGGAACTGCATGTACCAAGCTTAAAGACTAGTAAATTTGAAGCCCGCATGTCATCAGAACTAGTTTTTAGTCTACATCCTCTGAAGCTAATGGCAAGTTAGTTCTTCTTAAACATGGGAAGTACCGTTGGATTTTTTCTCTTTTGTGGAGGTGTTTGTTCAATACTTCTGTTCTAGGTGTTTGTTCTTAGCCTTTTAATTTAGCTGATTGTATAAGAAGGAAATTTCTCTTTAGGTTGATTGGAAGAAATCTTTATTGAATATCGTTTCATGCATCCTGCGCAGTTAAATGTAACTATCTTCTTTTCTCTTGTTGTGCTATCTTTTCTCTTTGTTGAATAATTGTAATGTTGGTTTGTGGTTTGTATTTTCAAGAAAATAAGCTAGCGTAGTTCATGAAAATTAGGCTAGACTTTCCAGGGTGTATGAGTTTGGTTCGGTAAAAGTTATTTTTTGTTTGCTTCAACCCTTGATTTCTCGGAGAAGATGCGATGAAGAAGAGCTGTGCACTTGACTTGGAACATTCAAATGAAACTGACTTTCATTTTTCACCGTGTTGAATCTATGTTTGAAATATAATTCTCAATCAAGCATCTGCAGCACTGCAAAACAAGTTTCAATCCTTTGCCTTTGTTAGAATAAATCACTATTGCAAATGTACATAAATTGAGTGTAAATAAGAGCGTGTTTATTAACACTCCAAACTTATTTTTTTTTTAAATTCACTTTTAATATAAAATATATATAAAAATTAAAATAAAACTTTTTTGTTAATAATTTTTTAAAAATTTTATTTTTAAAACTTATTATAAATATTAAATTAATATATAATTTTATTTTTTATTAAATATTTTTAATTTTTAATTTTATTTTTTAAATTGATTTTTAAAAAACTCACTTTGCTAACTTTATGTTCAAGGTAAACACGCCCTAAGAGTTGCTAAACAAGATACAGTCTGTAAATGTCTCTAAGCACACAAATGAACTAAAGAACATAATTAGTTCTGAAAGTGTTTTGAGTCCAGATATGGACAGTCTAAGAAAACCCAGAATTTCCAAGTTAAGTAACCGGTCGTTCACGCCATTTTGAGTGTTCTTAATATCACCCTCATCAAGTTGATAGGCTAAATATAATTCCAACAATGCATGGATGTTAACATAGATGACCAATATGCACCATACATTCTTATTTCAGATTCACCAGCAGTAGAGATCTATATAGAAATGTTACCGGCATGAATAGCTCAAAGACCAAAACAAGTTAGTATAGAACTCCATAAACACCATGTCTGCAGCATCCAGACCTCTTTGGGTAGCGTTTATGTTCCTGCTAATTGTTCTTACTCTGAGCACTATTATGCCTGATGGCATCCATGGCTGCATAGAGTCGGAACGGCAAGCGCTGCTGGGAGTGAAGAGTCATCTTCAATATCATTATGATGAGCTTGTATCATGGAACGGCAGCGACCATCGCTGCTGCCACTGGGTGGGAGTCATCTGTAGCAATAAGACCGCACATGTAGTCGGTCTCGATCTCAGCCGGATGAACTTATCAGGTGAGATCAGTCCACACTTGCTTGGCTTGCAGCATTTGAATTACTTGAATCTCAGCTGGAACAACTTTGATGGGAAATCTATTCCTAAATTCTTGGGTTCTTTAACAAGGTTGAAGTACCTTGATCTTTTCTCATCCAGATTCATTGGGTCGGTGCCCCAAGAGCTTGGAAATCTCTCCAAGCTAGTTCATCTTGATATTTCCTCCTCTATCGACATGGACATTTATCTTGACAATGCTGACTGGATTGCTGGACTCACTTCTCTGCAATATCTGGATATGATTTATGTGAATCTCAGCAAGGCATCGAACTTGGTGCAAGCTCTTAATGCACTACCCTCCATCAGAGAAGTAACTCTGAGGGGATGTTCAATAACCACAATCCCACACTCTCTCCCACATGTTAACTTTACAACTTTATCTTACCTAGACCTTGGCTGGAATGAAATCATGAACTCTACATTACCTCAATGGTTGTTTCTTCCAAGTCTCGTGTACCTAGACCTCTCTGCCAATTTTTTTGGTGCTACTAATCGAATTGCTCTAGCAAGAAATGCTTGTAGCTTGAGAGTGCTGAAATTGAGCTTTGTCAGAATGTCCATAAATATTGGTGAACTTGAAGATGTGTTTTCAGGTTGTCTACGAAGAAGCTTGGAAGTATTAGATCTGAGTGTTACTGGGTTGACAAGTAACCTGCCTAGCTGGTTGTCGAAGATGAAGAATTTAAACTCTCTCGATCTTAGCTACAACTCGCTAGATGGTCCAATCCCGACAACATGGCTACGGAAACTGTTAAGTATGCAATATCTTGATCTTAGCGATAACTCATTGAGTGGGGTTTTGACCGAAGAACATTTTTCTAATCTTACAAGATTGACGACTTTGAACATATCAAACAACCCATCACTACTTTTCGATGTAGATCCCAACTGGAAGCCTCCTTTCCAACTTGAAGCTCTCGTCATGAGCTCTGTGCAAATAGTAGGACGTCGATTTCCTACATGGCTCTGCACACAAGAGAAGCTCAACGTCTTAGAAATCTCAAATGCAAGCATTTCAGATTCCATCCCAGATTGTTTTTCGAGATCATCAGCACAGCTATCTTCACTAGACCTCTCTCACAATAATATCTCCGGTGAGTTGCAATATGTCACTTCTAATGTAATCTTGTCTCTTGATCTGTCACATAACTCGCTCTCTGGAACTATTCCTCATAACTTTGGGCATAGACATCCACTTCTACAAGAGCTCTCTCTCGCAGGAAATAACATAAATGGAAACATCCCAACGTCTACTTGCAACATGACAATGCTAGTCAGTCTTGATCTATCAAATAATTCCTTATCAGGTAGCATTCCTGATTGTTGGGATAACTTGAATTCCATGGTATTTATAAGCTTGTCACACAATTCTCTTTCTGGAACTACTCCAAATTTGACATGCTCTAAAAGGACCTCCATAGAATTGAAGACCCTAATAGACCTTTCTCACAACAATTTATTTGGTAGCATCCCTCAATCAATGCAAAACTGCACAGACCTACAAATACTTGATGTTAGTCACAATAATTTGAACGGAACAATACCCACTTGGTTAGGAGATAAACTCTTATCTCTGGTTGTGCTTCGATTAAATTTCAATATGTTTAATGGACAAATACCCTCTCAGCTTTCCAATCTCAGCGTTCTTCGTATATTAGATCTATCACATAACTATTTGACAGGAAGTATACCAAAGCATTTTGGTGAGTTCAAAGCCATGCAAAATTTATCATATGATTCGTACATGAATCAAGAGTTACCTATGGCAGTGTACGACTTCTACACAGAAACGTATTTAGGAATTGAAGGAACGGAGTTACCTTATTCAGATAATCTTCGTTATGTAGTGCTCATCGATCTATCTTGCAATCACCTATCTGGAAGTATTCCAGAAGAGCTTGGAACTCTCAAATCACTAATAAGTCTGAATCTATCTATGAACAATTTGAGTGGTGGTCTCATTGACAACATTGGTAATTTGGGCAACCTCATATCACTTGATTTGTCATGGAATAACCTTTCTGGTGTTCTTCCTTCTTCTCTATCATCATTGAACTTTTTGAATCACTTCAACCTTTCACACAACAACTTTTCTGGGCGAATTCCATCTGGGAATCAGCTTCAGTCTCTTGACGATCCATCCATCTACATCGGCAACAATGATCTTTGTGGGTTTCCTTTAAAAGCATGCTCGGAGAACAAGGCAATAAGTAACGTTCCCTCCATCGATGAAGTTGAGAATGAAGAAGCATTATGGTTTTACATAGGTTATGGATCAGGATTTGCAGTAGGATTCAACATTACATTATTTTCTCTGTTGCTCAATAAGTCATGGAGGATTGTTTATTTTAAGTTTGTGGACAGTCTGTACGATAAGATCTATGTGTTTTTTGTTTTAAAAGTTGTGAGAAATTTGTATTAAATTGATCAATTATATTCGTAGTTGCAAATAAAAATCTTTTTTTTCACTCATCTTAATGTTTTGAGATCCGTTGTGTAATCATTTAGGCAAGCGATTAGGGAACGTTTGATAGTGTTTATAAAATAAAATTTTTTTAAAATAAAAAATATTTTTATTTTATAGATTTTATTTTTTTATTTTAAAAAAATAAAAATATATAATAAAAATATTTTATTATATAAAATTTTTTTATATTTTTTTAATTTTTAAATAAAATTTTTAAATAATTATAAAATATATATTAAAAAATATATAATTAAAAAATTAAAAAAAAAGGTGTTCGAGAAATGCAATTCTAAATGCCCTGCAAAATTCTCGACAACTATTAGCATGGATTCTTTCAAGATTATGGGGTGTTTGGCTTTGCTTTCCTTCAACCCAATTTTTCAATTCTTTATTTCACGTTTTTCAATACATATTTTATAAATATATAAAAAATTTATTTAAAAATTTAAAATATATAGAAAAAATTTTAGGAGTGAGATCTTTTTATTACATATTTTTATTATTTTTTTAAAAGTAAAAAAATAAAGACTTATTTTTCAAAAAAGATAAAAATATCTTTTATTTCATAAAAGTTCTATTTCATAAATAATTCCAAACGCCCCTATAAGATTACAAAGAACAGCTTTCATAACCTTTATAAATTATTATAAAAGAATAGAACAAGTTATTTCAACGTAATTTTTTTATTGTAAATGATTTTTTCACGTGAAAAAAAACCGTTTCTTTAGAAAGTGGATAAGCTTTCTGTTTTTGTTTGAGCATGAATGAAAGAAAACAGAAACAGCTTGGTGTGTATGGGCTTGTTTAACTGATTTCTCAAACTCACTTTTTTAAACTTACTTACTTTATAAAATACATTACAAAATTAAACTAAATTATTTTTATTAAAAAATTATTTTTTAAAATTTAATTTTAAAACTTATTTATAATATAAAATAATTATAAAATTTTTTTTATTAAATATTTTTAATTTTATTTTTTAAATTCAATTCCAAAAAAGTGAGTCTACATCATGATAAACACGTCCTATAAGTCCATTTGAGATTATTTTTTTCTATAAAATTTTTTAATTTTTCATTTCATATTTTTTAATATATATTTTATAATTATTTAAAAATTTAAAAAATATAAAAAATTTCTACATAATAAAATCTTTTTATTATATATTTTATTATTTTTTTAAAAATAAAAAATAAAACTTATTTTTTAAAAAATATAAAAATATTTTTAAAATTTCAAAAAAATTCTATTTTATAAATACTTTCAAACTTATCTTTTATATATATATAAAACATCATCAATAATATTTAAATATTATTAATGAAATGACTCTAGCCACATTAAAAAAATGACCAAATTATTTCTAACTCGATTTTTTAATAAGATATAAAAATTAAATTTACTTTAAACAACACAAATCATTAATTCATATTTTAATAACTCAGTTTCTCTGGACGCATTTTAAGTTAAAAAAGCACACACGAATTATTTGAGTAGCAAATGTAAAATATTGAGTTAATAATATGAAGTTAATTAATGATCGGACGTTGATGTGTTTCTCCTCCTGATGTAAACAGGGAACCCTCCCTTCATCCTTAACGTCAACGACAACTCATACGCCGGCGTCGCTGCCTTATAGCCTCCGATCACCGGAGCAACATCAAACTGCTTCAGCACCTCCGCCGTTACCGCCTTCATCTGAACATACGCCATTTCCTTTCCTAAGCAAGTCCTCGGTCCCGCGTGAAACACCGGAAACTTCGCTGGCTCATCCGCCGGGACGAACTCTCCTTTCTCATCGATCCAACGTTCCGGCACAAACTCATGGCAATGTGGTCCCCACACAGACTCCATTCTCGCCATCGCGTAAGCCGAGTAGTCTGCGAACCAACCTGCTTTAACTACGGTGCCGTCGGGCAACCTGTCATCCGCTACTGCGACTCTCGAGTTGATCGGCACCGGAGGGTACAGTCGTAATGTTTCCGTTAACGCAGCGTGCAAGTAGTTCAAATCTTTCAATTCTTCATATCTGTTAAACGTCGTGGAGCAACGTAACGATAATTCTTTAACAATCTTCGCCTCGCACTCTCGGTTTTTTGACAGAAGCCAGAAGAACCAGGTGAGTGTAGAGGAGGTCGTGTCTTTTCCGGCGAGGATAAAGCTGACTACAATGTCCCTGAGAAATCTCCGTCTCTCTTCGTCGTTTACGAACATCGTTCGGAGCTCGCCGGAATATTCTTCGTTCACCACCGCCGCCATGAATTTCGATAGAAGGTCTTCTTGATCATTTACATGTCCCTCTTGTTGTTGTTGCTCTCTGTTCGCTATGACGTTCATGGCGTAATCGTCTATGGCGGTTATTGCTCGCCGGAGCTTTTTCTCCGAGCCGGAACCGAAGAACCGTTGAACTTTCCAGATTAACGGAAACGGAGAGTAAAATCTTGCTGCAGAGAGCTCTACGGCTTCGTCAAACGCAGCGAAGAACGTATCCGTCTGCTCCCGGCCATCGCAGAGAGCCTCGGGATCAGTACCTGTTTGAAGTGTATCAATCAGTTTAAACTTTTAGATTGATTTGTTCTTGGTTTATGACTGTTTTTACCAAAAGCAACTGCGCAGATGTTATCAAAGGCGAACCGCCGGAGGATGTCTTGGAGATCGATGAGGTCGCCAGAGTCGGCAGCTTTATAAAGAAGAGGAAGAAGGCGGCTTGTTATCTCTGACTCAACAGCTGAAGCAACGAAAGAGCGGAGAGACCGTGTAGTGAACGCTCGGCTAGCGAGCTTTCGCTGTACGGACCAGAGACTGCCGTCGACCTTGAAGATGCCGGAGCCGAGGAGGTCGGAGAGATTGGAACCGAAACGGTCACCCTTGACGTAGTTGGAGAAGTTGGAGCGGAGGATATAATCGACGCTGGCGGGATCGGCGGTGCAGATACCTCGAGAGATGCCTAACGGGCCGTAAACTTCAATGGTGCCGGTAGGAGAAGAGGAGAGTAACTCAGTAGCCCAGTCGAGGAATTTGTGCCTGTTCGTGACAAAACCGAGGAGGTTTCCGATCAATGGATAACTGCATGGGCAGTAGTTGGAATCGGGTTGCCGCCGGCGACGTCTATAGAGCAAAATGAAGATAACAGTTGAAACGAAGGTGAAGCAGTAGCAGTAGTACGCAGACATTATCCCTTCAGCGTGTCATGCTGTTCCAGATCTTCATGTCGTGCTAAAGAATCAAAATTTACGGAAAGAAAAATAAAGTTATCAAGCTATTCCACGCAAGACAAAGATAATTTTATTTTTTTATTTTAAAAAATATTAAAAATAATAATACTAAAATTTCTTAAATTTAGAAAACCCTCATTTTACGTTGCCTGATAACATCAGCATTGAAATTTGTCGAAGAAGACGATGGCTGACGCATGATTCCCGGCGGCATCGGCGGCTGTTGCTGTTCTCCGTACATCATCTTGCCGTGAACCTTATGATCTATCAATCGATCTGGAAAACCTAATTTGAGTCCAGAAATTCAAAACCTTAATTTGGATTTTGAATTTTGAGTGGGAGCTCCGGTGGAGCGAGACAAGAACGAGAGAGCTGCTGCAGTGCACACTCTCGGGTAAGAAGAAATGGTTTTCAACAAATTGGACGAAGGGGATTGATTAGTTTAATTTTGAGCATGAAACCGGTCCCAATTGTTTCGATCTTTAAAACTAGTCCGAACAGTTTAGACTAATTTGTTTATTTGTGTTCCGATCTACGAAAATAAATTTTATAAAAATTAAGTTCAGCAAAAATATGCAGTTTGATTAAAGTATAGTTTTTGAAAAAGTAATCAAAATATATAAAATAGTGTTTAAACTAATTATCGTAAATATAAAATTTAATGAGAAAGAAAAGTTGGAAATATTTTATATCACTATATAAAGTAGAATCAACAAAATATTTTCAAAATAAAACTTTGTTCTAAAAACATTGTTAAATCTGGCCCTGCAGTAGTTAAAGCAAGCACTTTTCGTAAAGTTAGTACAACACTTCTTCCATGACACCATTGATTGTTGAGAGAGTTGGTAGGTTGCTAAACTTACCCAAACCTCTTCTTACCAAAATTTTAGGCATTCAAAATCAATCACAAGGATTGTTTCATATTTGTTTCTTGTTCAAATGCTCTCATCCTTGAGATAATTTGAGAGTAATTTGAAAAGATTTTTTTAATTATTTTAAAAATATATTATATTTTTATTAAAAAATATAATAATAAGATCTTATGTTAAATGTATTTATATATTTCAATTTTAAAAAATATTAAAATATTATAAATAATTTATTAAATAAAAAATTAAAATGAAAAGAAAATAAGAAGCTTAGCCAAATAATGCCTAATTACAAATTTAGAAGTGCTTAATAAAGTGTTTTATGACTTTATATAATTAATTTGTTTTTATCTAAAAAATAAAAACTATAGATTTAAATTTTTTATAAACACTCTCAAATATTTATTACTCATTTTTCCACCTACTCATCATCTATATTCTCTCGAACTACTAGATCAAACTTAAAGTTAATTTATAGATCCAATAATAAATAACTTCTTCTTGACATTTATTTTCTAGAATTTAATTTTATAAAAACTAATAAATTATGAAATATACTCCATGTTGCTATCCAGCTTACTTTGATACAAGAATTTTCCTTATCTAATAGCGACAAACTTATTAAAATTTTTAATTAAACACGTTAACTTTTTTCTAAAGTTAAATATTACGTGTTTAATTAAGCTTCAAAAAGTCCAACTCTGGACAATCACACTAATAATATTAATCTTATGTAGTTTGACTAATATGTTGTAGATATAATAAATTTTTAAGAAAAATTATAAATAAATCTACTGAGAACAGTTCACATAATTAATATATATTAAACATTAATAAACCTTATTATGTTTAGCTACTACGATCTACTTATTGACAAATTATCCATATCCTTTTTGGGCGTGTTTTTTAACCATAATTTTTATTTTTAAAAAATGTATTTTAATATAAAATAAATAAAATTTTAAAATAAATGATTTCTATCAAAAAAATTTTAATTTTGATTTAAAACTTACAATTAATATAAATTTTATATAAAAATTTATAAATATTTTTATTTTTAATTTAATTTTTTAAAATTTTAATTATTTTCAAAATAAACACACCCTTTTCTTACACTCCTATCCACTTCCTTAATCTATAGTTGTAAGAACTGGACCGGACATCGAACCGAAAAATTTTTCGGGTCACGGTTCTTGAATCAAACCGTCAGATCAACCGATCGAACCGTCCGGATCAATAATATTAAAGTATTTTTAATTAATAATAATAATAATAATTACAGTAAGAAATCTATTGTCAATGATACTACCAATAATAATAACAATAGTAATCATAGCAAAAAATTAAAATATTTTTATTATAGCATTACTATCAATAACAATAGCAATAATAATCACAGCGAAAATTGAAGTATTGCCACCACCAATAACAATAATAACAACTAAAATTTATAATAAGAAATATTTAAATAAATTAGGAGATTAGCAAAAAATAAAATCATAAAATAGAGAAATCATAAAAGAGATATAACAAATTTTTTTAGGTATACATATTTGATTCTAAATATTTTACAATATAAAAATTTAAAAATCACTAATAATTGATATTTACAAATAAGACATAAGCAATTATATTTTTGCATTATCACATTAAAATACAAAATTTAAACTACATATTATTTTTCAACATAGGATTATTAATAAATATTTTTGTATTAAATATATCATCAATTTAAAATTTTTTAATTTTTAAAGATTTTTTAATTAATTTTTAAATATTTTTTTAATTAATGTAAAAAAAATAATCCGGTTTGATCCGGACGGACGGGTCAACCGAATTGAAGCGGGTCGAACGGATCAAAAACGGATCGATTGCATAAATGATCTTTTTGTAAATCCGGACCGGTTTCTGTTCTGGAAACAAATCAACCCGGTCTGCCAACTTGTGAGTCTTAATCTCATGATAGTTTAAATTTTGTTCCAATCGCTTAATTGAAACTACTATGATTCGAAATGATTGGAGTATGTATTAATTTTCGATATACAATATTTAACAATATATACTTTATTTATAATTTTAAATTTAAAAATTATTTAAAATTATTTAAAATTATTATATATTTATATAGAAATAAAATTGAAATAAAATATAATAAAAAGTGTCGCGATAGAGCCGGTTTCAGTTATTATTATAAGTTAAGCTAATCAACCAAAAAAAACCATTATTTACAACTAATAGGAATTTTATACATGCAAACTATTATATTATTGATAAATCATCAAATTATTTATTTTCACTAATTAAAAATATTAAATTTAAAAATATTAAAACACTAAAGATGAACTGAAATTTTTAATTCGTTCATTTCTTAAAAATTTTCTTTGTATTTTAAATTAATGTTAAATTTTTGTTGGGATCTCATCCACATCCTATAAGAAGTTGAACAATAATCTACCTAAAATCTACTCATGTTCAGTTAATATTTTTTGTAAGTAAAACCAATAAATATTGTAAATATTTCCAAAAATTAAAGCTTTTCCTCTTTTTTAAGATAAAAAACTTTTATTTTGAAAAAATAATTAAAATAATTTATATTGGAAACATAAAATATAAGTTTTTTTAGGAGAAAACGTTATTTTATTTCAATTTATTTAAATAAATAAAAAAATTAATTTAATCTTTTAACAATTTTAATTTTAAAAATTTATTTTGTGAAACTGAAACACGCTCTGCAATAAACAGGGAGCCTCTACAACTAGAAGTACCCGTTAGCCTTGTCATAAAGTTATCCTCCAAGCAAAAATGAATGAAAAATTGAAAATGAATAAAAACGCTCTCGTTGTTCTTCTTCTGATCTAGTTTTCTACTTCTAGCACTTGCTAGCTTGCTTTTGCTTCTCTCGCAAATAATTCTTTCTTCCTTTCTTCTTCTTCTCTCCCAATTCATTCTAATTTCATTTTTCTATTTCAATCAAATCAAAACAATAACTTGTTGTTCTTCTTCTACCTTCTTCAACTACATTCTACTATAAATAAAAGGTATTTCAGTTAGTTTGCAAGTTGTTGTGTTTGTTACAACTGTTGTTCTTAATTTTCCTTGCTATTATTCTCCTTTATTTTTGTATTTTGTCTTCAATTTATCAAAAGTTTGTTCAAAGAGTTGTTGTTCTTCTTCTTCATTAAATAAAATTGTTCAAATATGAGATTTTTGTAGACAGATTTTAGAGAGAAGTACAAGTTGTGTTTCTTCTTTCTTCTTCAATCTTCGAATTCGTCTATTTTTGAGTCGATCAGTCGAAATTGCTCTCTTACATTTGAAATTCGAGTATAAGTTGAAGAAATATCAAGAGATTGGAAGTTATTTTTCTTAGTTCTTCAATTTCTATTCCAATCAATATAACAAGCTGCTCTTCGTCGTTGAAAATCTAGTTGAAATTAGACGGTTTAGAGATATTGGAAGTTGTTTTTGCTTAGTTGTTGATGTAGAGAATGTTGATAGCAAAAAGAGGAGGAACAAATACGCCACGATCGCCAGCGGGGACGGTGGACGGATGTCGATGGACGGAGGATCTCCGGCGATTAGCTCGAAAAGTAAAGCTTCCATCTGCGGAACAGTTCACGATCACTTGTTTCTTCACGGGAGCAACAGTTTTCTTCCTTCTTGTTCTCTGCTCTCTTTCTCTTCGCACGGGCAGGCGAGCCGTTCTGCTGAGCGGCGGCAGCGGCGGCAGCGGCGGCGGAGATGGAGTAGGGATGATTAGGTGGGAGTTTGTTGTTAATCGTGGAGACGGAGCAGTTAAGAATAGTGGAGAATGTGATTGGTTTCAAGGGGAGTGGGTTTTGGATGATAACTACCCGTTGTATGAATCAAAGGATTGCCCTTTCATGGATTTCGGATTCCGGTGCTCCGAGAATGGTAGGCCTGATCGGTTGTACACCAAGTGGCGGTGGCAGCCAGCTGGATGTAATCTTCCTAGGTATCAATTTCAGCCTCCAATTTGTGATTTTGTGTTTGTTGTTCTTAACCTTAATAATAAAGTAACTGTTTTGTCAATGGTTATAGTAAGTACTGGTTGTGGTTATAGTGCTAATTTTGACCATAGGGCTTGGCGATTTCTTGTTTGTGGATTTAAATTTGTATTTTTGTTTTGGTTTTAATCTTGCAAGGTATACACAGCAGATTTTCTGCTGAGATGTAGTTGTTGTTGTTAGTCTTAATTATCAAGTAATTGACTTGTCAATGCTAGTATAAATGTTTATCAGTACTTCAATTTTGACCTTGAGACAAGGAGATTATTTGTTTGAGGTTCCATTTTCAGCTTTTCTTGTTGTTGTTGTAGTTGTTGTTTTTCACTGTTGCTGGCGCCGCTTTTGGCAATAGTAAATCAATAATTGGTTTGTCCGAAGTAATTACTTTCACATTTTTCTTCTTGCTTGTTAGATAAAATATCAATTTTGGTTAGCAGAAGTTCAATTTGGCCTTAACTCATGAAGGCTCTTGTTTAGGTTTCTATTTACATCTTTCTCTTGTGATATTGTTACTTCTCCTGCTGCTTTAGTTATTGTAAATGGTAGGTTATGGTGTGTGACATTCTTACTTTGTGAATATTAGAACATTTATCTCAGGCTTGCCTTTTTTCCCTTACTGTTTACAGATTTGATGCAGAGAAGTTGCTGGAGAAACTACGGAATAGACGCCTAGTATTTGTTGGGGACTCAATCGGTAGAAACCAGTGGGAATCTCTACTGTGCATGCTTTCTTCTGCTGTATCTAACAAGAGTTCTATATTTGAAGTCAATGGTAGCCCTATAACTAAGCACAATGGCTTCCTAGTGTTCAAATTCAGAGATTACAACTGTACCGTGGAATACTATAGGTCACCTTTTTTGGTGGTTCAAGGCCGTGCTCCAAAAGGAAGTCCAAAGAAGGTGAAGATGACGCTTCGATTGGATGTCATGGATTGGATATCAACCCAGTGGAGGGACGCTGATGTGCTCATTTTCAATACTGGCCACTGGTGGAACTATGAGAAGACTATCAGGGCGTGAGTAATTCTTTTATCGTTTTGCAATCTCACATAAGCGGCCTTCCTACTCTCTGTTTTTGTGCCTTTCCTAGGGGAATTATAGTGTTTTCTTTTGCTCTTAAATTATGCTACTAGAACATTTGTTTTTGGTTGGTCAAAATAGACATGTTTGCAGTTACTTATACTAGCTTGATTTGATTTTTAGCAATGTGAAATTATGTGCTACTTTTATTTTGTTGTTGTTGTTGCGGTCTTATTTAAGATGTTTTCATTTTCTTTGACTTGGTAAAGCCGCTTAGAAGGCGCTAGCCAGTATATATTTAATTTGTTTGACTCGGTAAACTATCAAGAGAAGACCTTGTCTGGTATATCATAATTAAATATTTGAACCAAATTGACTGTTTCTACCCTACCCAACCTCTCTTCAACTTCAGGCAGTAGATTGCAGCTGTTGAATGTAGAAGACAGAAACATATCTGCTAAAATTATATTCTCGTGCTTAGTTAAAGGAGCTACATCATTCTTTGAATACTTTATGGGCATATTGATTGCTGATCGCTCTACAAAAATTTAACTGAAGCAGGAGATGAGAAGCAATTTTCGTTAGCTCAAATGTTGGAATCATTTATTTGAATCTTTGTCACTTCTATCTACTTAGGTGTACTAATATAAGTGAAATTTAGGTCGAGACACTATAGGTTTTTTAGTTAATAAAAGCCAGAATCTATCTTTGAGCACATTAGAAGCAAATATTGCTTAGGCTACCTAGTTGAAGAAATCTTGTTTACCTAATTGAAGAAATCTTGTTTGGCGTAACACATAAAATTCATCGACTCAGAAAATAGTGCTTGTGAATGAAATTTTTGTGAACCTTGAGTAACATGATTCGAGAAGGAAAGGTCAGGAATCTGCCACTTATGTGAAAAAGAATTCGAGGTCAGGAATCTGCCACTTATGCAACATTCTCAAATCTTAGGTATAAGGCTTATTAAGCTGCAAACGACAAACACAAGTTGGCAGGAATAAGAGAGAAAAAGAAGGAGAGGGAGTTATTGGAAGATGGGAAAAAGAGATGTCACTCTTTGTGGTGAGTGATGACTGTGTAGAAGGTGAGGTGAGGGGAACTAAAGCCATAAAAAGCTGATCAAGAAGTCAAGCCATCAACATAAACCCATCAAGTAAATTGATGCATAAGAAGAGAAAAGACAGCAAGAATGTTAATGCAGTCTTTAGGTAGCCCAAATTACGTTTTTGGAACATCCAAGTCTGGATATGCGTATTGCTGGAATAGATGTGTGTTTCCCATGTTGGCTAAAGAAATGTGATTAGCACGTGACAACCACGGTGAAGGCATATTCACAAACTAGATTGATGAATTGGTAGTATTCAAAGTTGTTCCAGTGCTTTCAGTTCTCTTAATTCTTGGTTCTCTAATGGCAATTGTAGCATGTTATGAAGGAATAAAAGGTTTTAGGTAGGTTGTAGATTCTCTTTTTTTTGTTCTTTATTCAAAATGCTTTGATTTGTGACATTATGTAACAATGGTTTAGTGCTTTATTATTTTTTAAGTAGAATTATCAAGTTCTTGTGGAATAGCATATGCTATGCCATGCTATCAATTAGGATGGCTGTAGAAATTTGATATCTTCAAAGAAGCATTATCTTCTTGGTGCTTCTTAAATATCTCTACTTATTTCACCTGAACTTTTGAATTTACTCTGACCTTGCAGAGGCTGTTACTTTCAAGAAGGAAATGATGTGAAGATGAACTTGAGCATTGAAGGTGCTTATTTTAGATCAATTGCAACAGTATTTAATTGGATCACTAAAGAAGTTAACAAAAAAAAGACTCAGGTCTTCTTTCGGACTTATGCTCCTGTCCACTTCAGGTTGGTTCTGCTTCTTTATCTTCTATGATATGATTGAGGGCTTCTTTGGACATGGTCACTGTTCAAACTGCTATCTGTACTTGGGCTTGTTCGCAATTATGTATATATTATATGTAGAGATAGAGAGAGAGAGAGAGAGAGAGAGAGAGAGAGAGAAACTGGCAATCGTGTATTCAATCCACCAACGTTCCCTTTGGGAAGCAAATGCCCTAGCGACTCCGCTTACGAGTGCTTAACAATATGTTTTTTTGAGAAAGCATCAGATAGAGGTCTATTGTTTTCCCCACCCTCTTTGTTGTTGGAAGAGATAAAATTTTGGATGTTATATGTTTACTAAGGGCTTATTTGGAAAGTAGGTGACTTGATGCTGATTATCGCTTGCAGGGGTGGAGATTGGAGAACAGGAGGGAGCTGTCACTTGGAGCAATTTCCAGATGTGAGCTCATCCCCATTGCCATCAAAACAATGGGAACAATTTTTGAAACCATTTAAAAATATGACGGTGAAGCAGACAACAGACAGCACTGGGATCGGAATGCGGTTGCTGAATGTGACCCAGATGACATCTCGAAGGAAAGATGGCCATCTCTCTCTTTACTATCTTGGTCCATCTAGTCGCGCCCCTCTCCACAAGCAAGACTGCAGTCATTGGTGCTTGCCTGGTGTCCCTGATGCATGGAATGAGATTCTTTATGCCGAACTTTTGAGAAATGTTTCTGTGAACACAGGCATCCACCAAGTCAAATTGAGTTAAGTTATGTTCTGCCGCTTGTTCATACTCATACGCATACCAGAGATTTGTCCAAATGTACTGGTACTTCGAAGAAGAGTGCTCTTTCTTTTTCTTTTTTTGTTGAGAATTCTAGCCTCAGATTTCAGCATATGGGATGAGCATCCCAGATGGGCAATGAGATCAAGGGCTTGTCTTGTACACAACTTTTTTGCGGTGTTCCATTCTGAACACTAGAATGTCCTCAAGTTTAAAGCGGATAGGAAATATATGGAGTAAGATTAGGCAGGCTGTAGTATACAGGGTAGTGATTATTTGTTGCAACCATGTAAATATTAAACATGCATTTCTTGATGCAAGAATCTAAACCAGCTTCATTTATCCTATTATCGTCCGTCTTCTTTTCTTTTCTAGTATACATCAATATACAGATATCAAGTGTATATTCTGTCTTTTTAGGTTTCCTTTGTTTTGCGGTAGAAGTTTTTGTAATGGATTATTTTTTCATAAAGGTTTTCTAAGGTAATATTTGGGAATACTTTTAGACTTCTTTTTATTCATTATTTAATTTATATTTTTAAATAAATTTTTTATAATATTTTATAATAAATATTTAAAAATTTTAGAAAGTTTAAAAAATTTTACGTCGTAAGATCTAATTATAACTTATTATTATTATTTTTTAAAATAAAAAATAAAACATTTTATAAAAGTTTTTTAAATATTTTAAAAAAATTATTCTCAAAAAGTGTTCTCAAACATCTCCATAAACATGAAATAAGGGTACATAAATAAATACAACATGTTATCTCTACAAACAAGATGTTGGTGAACAAACACGTTCTTTAAAGTGATCCTCTCCAAAAACTGGTCCCAAAATTTTGGATTATCAAGTTGATTTGCAAGGTTTTTTCTTGTCATTCTAGCAACGAATTAGTCTTATTATCATTTTCAATATCAATCTCTTTTATTTACTCAGATAAATCTTAATTATTGATGCTATGACATGTTTGAAATAGCTAAAAATTAAAATTTTAAGATTTTTTATGAATACTTAAAAAAATATACATATAAAAGTTTTCAAAATAAAGACTTCTAAAAAGGAATGAATGAAATCGTTACAGTTATGAGAATCGACATTGAAAAAAGATGATAGGGACTTCAATTTGTTAGTAAGGAAATTACAAGAAATTAAATTTTGCAGAAATAAAATTTAATAAAAAGTCAAATTTGATAAAATAAATTTATAAGGAATAATTATAAGACGTAGAATAAGTTTTTTAGAATAAAATTATGATAAAAAATTAAAAAATTAAAAAAAATTAAAATGATTGAATATATAAAATAATCTAATTTAAAATTAAAAAAAATTATTAGAACTACAGCTAAAATGATATTTGAAAGTATTTATTGAAAAAAAATTTTTAAAAATACTTTTACAAAATTTGAAAATAATTTTTTTTATCTAAAAAAAGAATTATAATAAAATCTCACAAAATACTATTTTTATATTTTATATTAAAATAAATTCTATACAATATTAATATGAAAGAAATAATAAATAATAAATAATAAACTCATCCAAATATCTATCTAATCAAAAACCGAAAGAAGGTCCGTGGGACCCGCCACAACTTGGCGTGAACCCCGCAACTCCGTGTCGGAACAGAAACCTTCCCGTCCCAAGTAAACTTTTGTTTAAAGCTTATATTAATTAATATTAAAATTTTTTAAACTTACTTTAAATTTTAAATAACACAAAAGTATCTCTCAAATCAAAATTTTAAATTAGTTACACATTAAGTAATAATTAATCTTTTACCAAACGTGTCGAACGTGCAACATTATACATTTCCTGTTCTTATTGAAATCCTGTTTCTTATTTTTGCAAATCCATCCCAATTACTAAATTTCGTTACCGATCCTAAAACTTTCTAATTTATCATATGCGGCATAATATTACCAAACCATTACAATAGGGATTACTTTCACCAACATCTATTGTATGAGCTCTTCAATGTAATAGAAAATCAGACGTCTATAAATACTTCCGTCTCCCGTGCGCGTGCTTCTGTTTCTCTCTCTCAATTATTCACTTCATTAAAATATTTCTAGTTAATTGTTTCTTCTTCTATTCTCTATTTCAATCAAATCAGGAACGCGTTTCCTAATTCTCACGACCGTTTCCCGTCGATGGACCGCCGTGCTGACGTAGTAGGCGGCGGAGGAGGAGAAATCGATACCGTCTCTCCTCTCGCTTCTGCCAAGTCAGCTTCGTTCCTTCCTCGATCGATAACGTACGGTCACAACCGTTCGTTTCGCCGCCGTTCATCAGCCGGTTCCCCTAAAGTTTATTCACCCGTTTCTCCACCTCCCGTTGTTGTTCTCTACACCACTTCGCTCCGCACCGTCCGCCGAACGTTCGCCGATTGCTCCACCGTCCGATCGATCTTACGCGGTCATCGTGCGGCGATTGACGAACGGGATTTATCGATGGATTCATCGTACCTAAAGGAGCTTAAATCTCTTTTATTATCAACAAAATCGAATCAATCGATTCAATTGCCACAAGTTTTTATTAGGAATCGATTGATCGGTGGAGCGGAGGAGATTAGGAATCTTCATGAATCAGGAGAACTTGCTAAGGTTTTGAGCGAAGCTGGAGTATCTAGAGAGGACCCTGCATTCGTTTGCAGCGGTTGCGGTGGTGTTCGGTTCGTGCCTTGTGGGGTTTGTTATGGGAGCAGGAAACTGTATGATGACATCGAGGGAAGAGTTCGGAGATGCGAACGGTGCAACGAGAACGGCCTGGTAAAATGCTCTCACTGCTGCTCTTCTTCGTGCTGAAAATTCGTGAAATATTATTAGAATGAAATAGTTTTGGCTTTCGGATTTGAGTAGGAAGAAGAAGAGAATCGACTCTATACGTATATGATTGTTGTAAATTATACTAGAATTGAGTTTGTAAAGAGGGAATTTGGATTGGGGTTTCTCTCTTTTATTTTTTTAAAAATCTAATCGAGGCGAATGCTTGTCGCCTAATCAATTGATTGTATATGGGATTGGGTTTTCAATATGGATATTAGTGTGTATTTGTGTGAAAAATAATGATATATACTTTTAAGAGAATGTTAAATGAAATATGCCTTATGTCGGAGTTCTTGGACTAACCCTGAGCTATGTACTAATCTACTTAATTGCTTTCATAGCTATGATTACCTTGCATAACTATCATTTTATTATGGGTATTCTTCTGTAATATTTTTCCAAAAACAGCAATTGTCTATCTGGAATGAGATGTAGGTGCTCAAATGTTTAATATATGAATAAAAATATTTGATAAGGAAATGCTTCGATTATTTGTTTTTTACCCTCTCTCTTTATTTTCTAAGGGCTCAACTTGCTAGTAAGCAAGTGAAAACAAGACTCTAATTCTCCAACCTAGTTCTTTTTTAAACTGGGATGTATGCATTCTAGTGATGATGTAGTGTTATGCTAGTCATGTGATTATTCAAATTATCTGTAGTCAGAATGTAGTTTGTGTGTATTATATGTGGAAGGACAGTTTCATAAAGATACATTCTTTTATCTTTTCTATGTGTAATTCTTTGTTTATCTTTATGCGTAAGCATTTTGTCTGCTTCAAGTATTTGTGAGATGCATGCTGGTGTCTCTTCTGGAGGTTATCTATGAAAAATTCAGTTCGTCTTTATGCTCATATATTTGTGATGAAATGTAGAGGGCTGGAGGTGATACATGCTAATTTGGTTACCCTTCCTTGCCAAAGTCCAGATCTATCCAAACTATTAGCGTACTTAAATTGACATTTGTTAGAACTTGCGGTGGCAGTGAGTGATTTTTTTTTGGCTCCTTGCTCCTTTGAGCAGGAGACATAAGCATAATTGTATTTTTGGTTTTGTCAAAATGACTGTTATGAACCTATTCAGTGTGTGAGGTAATGGCGAATTTGCATTATTCACATTTCAAATTGGGTTGTATCTTTGGCTTAGTTTTCCAGCAAGGAATGCGTTGCTTTGTCCAAGTAGCCATGGAACCATGGTTTCTTTAGTATGTAAAGTAGAATCCTGTTCAAAACTAACTTCATTATGTTATGTCTTATGGTCTTTCGTTTAGTTGTTCATTTCTTCTGGTTTTGCATGTACTGATAACATCTCCTTTGCTGTAATGGCTTTTCGTTTCACATGGACAATGATATTTTCTTACTACATTTCTTACATTTAAGGTGGAATTTTATGTAATGTTGATTACTTGAGTTCTAATTCGTCAATTCTGTCTGTAATTCTTGCACTTGTCTGTTTGTAATTCTAATTCCTCAATGCTGTCTATTTGTAATTCTTGCGCTATCTTTTCTTTCTAGAGGTATTACTTTAGAATTTGGTGGCGGCATGTTGGATTCTCTGCTGTCTATTTCTATGAGGATGCTAATTTGATATTGTTTTATAATTTAATTTCGATGCATATTACATTAATTTCAATGCGTATGAGTTTTTTTGCCTTAGATCATAAACAGGAAAGCTCGGGCTTGCTCAAGTTGGGGCAATCTTGTTAGTGTCATTAGAAGTAGCTGGATCATTTAAATTCCTTGTAATTGTACGAGTTATATCTTTTACTGAAACTTTATTGCCTACTTTGAGCATGTTTTTGGTTGAATTTAGTTCTTAAACTATGCACTATTTGAATGTTTGTCCTTGTTTTAATTATGTGGAAGTGTGTTTCGAAAAAATAAGTTTTATGAAAGTAAAATTTGGTAAAAAATAGAATTTATAAAAATTTAAGGTGGTAATTAAAATATATAAAATAAAATTTAATAATGAAGTTTTAGTGAAAATAAAGTATGGTGTGAATATAAAAGTAGAGTTTAGAGTAGCGAATAAAACATATAAAGTGATCCGAATTTAAAATCTTTTAAGAGTAAGTGGAGTTAGATGGTATTAAAATATGACCTTATTCTTTAGGTTATTAAAAGAGAGGGAAGGATCACACTTTTTTTTATTTCAGCCATCCGATAAAATAATTCGAAGATCGTATAACTCATTCTGTATTTTTTAAAAAGAGAACGACGAATTTGACTTCCACACTCTAAAAGCTGGTGATCTTTGTAGTCGCACCGAAAAGCTAGCTTTTGAATGAGATGACCATACGATGCTGCTGCTGTTTCAAAGCATCTCAGTGGACGGACTATTTAACCCAGTTATAGAAGGGAATCAAAGGACATTAATGCGCAATAATGGAATTAGGAGGATATAAAGCTAACAGGGATCAAAATGACATGCGCAATAATGGAGATACAGAAGCTCTTCCTTTTGGTAGACATGATCCTATTGCCTTTTCTTCTTTTCTTACTTTTGTCGAGCGGGATGCTTTGTAGTTCTTAAATTTTCTAAAGACGTTTGTTATTTGCTGAAAAGTAAAAATTTTAAAGTAAATTATTTAGAAAAATCAATTTATAAAATCAATAGAAAAAAATTATTTTAAAGCATTTGTTTGATTGAAATAAATTATTATCGAATCAGTTACGCTGAAACAAATCCATAATGTCTTCGAGTTGTTCTCTCACGCATGTTGTTTGTCTTCTGCGGTGCCGCTTTCCGTAGAAAAAGAAGCAGAAACCAGCTTTTCTTTGGGGTGTGCATTTAATATTATTAATTTAATTAATTAAATAATTATGCAGATCTTAATCCACGAAAAAGTTTACCTTTTAAATGAAAATCCTTTCGCCTCCGATATCAATCGACCCTTTGGCTTTGGATGAACTGGGATAGGATACCGTGTCATACCCGGCGGGATCAACAAAAATCTATATAAGTTTCATCACCTACGGATTAATAAAACCAATACAAACAAATCACGAAGAATAACATGAGTTGAAACCTAAATTTTTATTTCGAGAGCATCTCATCCATTAAAGTTATAAGTTTAACAGACTCAACAGAGACTTGAAAATGAGCAACTTAAAAACAATATCATGAACCTTATTTTAATCAGTCAAATGAAATTAGCTTCTCAAGGCCCTGATCGTGTAAAAGCTTGCGATGCAAAATTTACAGAGCCAATATTAACATCAAACATTCATAAAAGAAGGTTTTCCCTGAAGATACCTCTGCAGCGCCCATAACAATAGCATTTATAAATACGAAAAGCCGATAATAACCAAATATATTCACTTGATAAGCCTCTTGAGATGGCTGCCATCTAGTAGTCTACGCACAACTTGCCTTATAAGCCTCCCAGCCTTGAATTCGGTATTGTTTGGCAGTGTCAGCAGGATTTGCAGCCTTGATGATTCCACGGCCAACTATGATGATATCACTTCCTCTATCATGAATAACCTGCAGCAAACAGCAACAAGACACGAGCATTCTTATAATGCATTCTACTCAAAACCAGAAATAGTCCCCACAAGTGATGTATCAACAAAACTGGGCTTTACTGAACTACAACAACAACAACAATACTATTGATCCATTATGATGGAGAGTTCCTAAGCTAGTTGTTAGGTTCGCAGAAGATGGGTTATGAAGTGCAACAAACTCTCCCACATTTATGGATAGAAGCTTAGATGTTATCCAAACCATTGCAACTACATTCTGAACCCCAAACTGAAGTGTTAGTGTGAATCCCAAACTGAAGTATTAATAAACTTGACTAAAGGCATCAGTCGAAGGTGGACACGGGCTCTGTGGTTCACCTTTAAAAAAGGCTTGTTTCCTAGTCTTAAAATAGTCAGCTAAAATTACACAAGGTGAAATCTGTCTTCAAACACCAAAAGAACAAATCCAACTGGTGACATAACTGAGAATGCGATTAGACAAGAATCAAGAAGGCACGGCGCAAACCAAAATCTGATTTTAGTAGAAGTTGCAACAGTTATGTAAAAGACAGAGAAATAAAGAGACCATATATGTATCATTTAATATCCCAACAGAAAAGGAAGCATTAAATGCTCCTACAAAATTGAGTAGCTTAACTATTGTCAAGCATCAAACAACTCAGGAATTTTGAAGCTATAATTTTGGATATACTAAATTACAATATTGGTTTTACTATGAGGAAAGGTTCCTACATGAAAGCTGCAGAGCACAAAAGAAACTGAAAGCACATTATACTGTCTGGTACAAATCTAAATAGGGCCATGGAAACATGCATATGCAACTACAAGAAGCAGAGGCAAATCTGCATGTAGAGAGATCTCCTCTAGCCATCTAATACCAACTATTTGTTATGAATGTACAGCACATGTATAGACTCTAGCCGTCTAACACCAAACTATTTGCTAAAAATGTACAGAACACATAAAGACTACGTACTTGGTTGGGATCACAAGAGATTGATTACAGCTATTTCAGAAGTTTAAGATGAAAAGGAGTGAATAACAAGTTTGAACAGGATGATTAGACAAAAATGTGATAAACTTACAGAATAAGGAGTGTTATACTGCTGGCCTAACGAGTCACCTCCGGAAACCATTTGAACACCAGGTGTGGCATGAATAAATGCAGGATCCAATGGTCCCATCTGCCATGATGCTGGGTTGACTGATATGAATCCGATAACAAAATCTGAATGCTGTTCTGCAATTTTTACAGCAGTAGATGTGTAGTCACCCTTGGCAAGGTTTCCAGATGAGCTCATTTCAGCAAGCAATAGCAGTCCCCTTCCTAGAGGCAACCCCTGAAATTTTAAAAAAAAATATCACGCCATGCAAATCCCCAGCATTTGTATAAGAATGTCACTTTGTATTGACAAAACCTTCAACTTCAGCCCATCAACAATTCCAGGCCCAGGGAGTATGTGGGCATTGATAATATCTGCCCAGTCCAAGATGCGAAAGATGCCTCTGGAACATGTTCGCAGAAAAATCAGACTTCGCAAACAGATAAAGAAAGAAAACAAGACTTTAAATAAGTAAGGTGACATGAAGGAAGCTAATCTCACCCTTCATATTGCATAGTTACAGTGTTTCCAATATCAGCAAATTTACGATCTTCAAAAATCATAAAATTGTGTTTATCTGCAACCTTCAAAAAGGAGCAAGTAGAAAAATTAGCAAAAGATGTGCAAGAATCCATGTAATTGGTTCAGCTGATTGTCATTATCATCTTTAGGTCCCACCTTAATTTAAACAATCATGTTACATAAGCTTGATGTTAGGAGACTCCTAAAGTCAGAAGTTATGACCGGCAGGCTATGAACTAACTCTTACTAATTTCATATTCTCGCACATGAATTTCTAAGCTAATACAAAATGAGATTACATAATCCACAAGTTAGTCAAGTATAAATGCAAGGAATGATTGTTGTTAAAATGAAAATTGCATTTATTCTTAAGAGGAAAGTACTGTAGCAATTCACTGCCTATTATTCCAAGGAAATAGTGAAGTCTAATGCATGAAAATGATTTTGTCACATAAGCATGCTAGACAGCAAATGTTTAAATATTGGCAAGTGGAAGGCAACCCACTAACATCACTAGGAATAATAAGAGCGAAAAACACTCAAACAGAATGCAGCAAGAGAGAAGCATACTGCACGAAGCTTTGAACCAAAATCTGGCGTGAAGTCGGGCAATATATCCACATGAGTTTTCAGAAGACAAATCTCAGGTCCAACCTGAGGCATTTAAGAAGTTTAGAGAACAAAATTCCAAACTTGCTTCTCTTAGAAATATAGTTACAAAAATAAGAGCGTAAAGACCAATTCTTTGAACCTTTTCAGCAATGGCAAGAAGCTCTTTTGCAGTAGAAACATCAGCCCCCAAGCATAGATTGCTTTGCTTCATCTCCATGATCTCAAACAACCTCTTCCCAGCTGGGTTCTTTGCTACAGCTGCCCTCTCCCTATACGAAACCCTCGCAACTCTCTGCGTTTGGGGCAAACTTGCCTTCGGTACCTGAACCCTCCTATTGGCCTCAAGAAACTCCTTAACGTCCCTGGCAGTCTCCTCACTAACCTTCCCATGCTTCACCAACACCGAAACCATCTCCGACAATGTAACGATCGAAAGCAACTCAATCCCATTCTCCGCAAGATTCTCCTTCCCACCCTGTTCCCTATCAATCAAAACTGCCGCGTGCGTAACCTTAATCCCTTCCTTCCTCAACGGTTCCGCCGTCTCCAAAACCGAAGCCCCACTAGTGACAAGATCCTCAATAATCAAACAACTCTGCCCAGAGTTATAAACACCTTCAATCGACTTCGCTGTACCATAAGTTTTAACCTCTTTCCTTCTCATCAACATCGGTATATTACGATCGACGGATAAGGCCGTCGCGATCGGTAAAGCAGTGTAAGGAACTCCACATATGAGATCGAAATTTGAAAATGGACTCGAATCGAAAGCGACGGTGGCGATTAAGGAAGCAACTTTGGAGAGAAGCGAAGGAAACGAGACGATTAATCGGAGATCTATGTAGACAGGGGAAGAGATACCTGATTTGAGTGTGAATTTACCGAATTTGACTGCTTCGATTTGATGGAGGTCGAGGATTAGGGATTCCATCTCCATGATTGCTCTGTGGAGTTGGTGCTGTGGTAGCGAGAGGAGTGAAGAAGTTTTCAGTGAGAGGGTTTGGAATCGAAGGGTTTTGATGGGTTTTGAAATTTTCGTTGGAGAGAAGAAAGAGGGCGGCGGAAGTGGTGGTGTGTTAAATAGTGAAGAGAGCATTTTGTCTCCGCTGTTGTGCTCTTTTTATTTATTATACACATAAAAGTGAAGAATAGAAACTGATATCAGTGCCTTCGCCAAATATGGATTCCAAAATTTTAATAATTTACATTTTCTATAAAGAACACAAAAAATTAAATCTATGTTTTTTTACAATCATTATTCTAATAATTTATTTTTTAATAACTCAAATTCAAAAAGAATACACTCTTACTAACTACATTCTGTATTTTCATTATTTGTCAGTTATACAAATTTCACAATTGCAAACTTTAACAGCAGCCAAATAAAATCACCGAACCAACATATGAATTAATTCTTCAAGTTCCTCCACAAATTACCTCCTCAATTTTGTCAGGATCTTCTTCGGTGACTTCTCCGTCAACGTCCTCCTCATCATCGAACACCTGGTGGAGCTGATTGTTGGAACATAACTTCATTCCTTTTTGTCGACAGTGTTAACAGATCAGAATGAACAATAGCTTCTATCTACAGGTTTCCTACGTTCTTCACGCTACTACAAAGTAGATATTTACTTACTGAAAATTATCAACCGAAAAGAATAAGTCGGTAAATATGATAGTTACCGAGAAAGCGAAAGCGGTCGGCAAATTTTTTAAAAGTATCGACTGAATTAGAAAGCAATTGGAAAATCTGACTTATTACCAATTGTTCAACCCTATTTAAGAACGTGATGAGGAGCTCTCGATCAATAGTATTTCACACTCATTTCAAAACATCATTAATCTTTCAGTCATGGCGACGACAAGCTCAGTTTCCTCCATGAGCTTCAGCAACAGCTTGAGCTCTGCAGCTGGACTGCTACGCCAAGACGGCAAAAGCACGAGCAGTTTCAGAACACGTAGCTTGCGCGTTCATTGCCAGCATAATGGCAGCCGCGAGCAGAAGAAGCAGCAAGCTTATTCTGTTGACATTGATCGCCGTGAAATGTTGCTGGCTCTCGGCGGTGGGCTCTACGGCGTAACGACTGGGTTGTCAAACACTTCTGCGTATGCGGACCCCTGTTGCTCCGCCAGATCTCACCAATTGCCAAAGTGCATCCGATGAACATTTTGATCCGACATCCGGGCACCTTCCTTGCTGCCCTACGTACAGTCCTTATACGACTCCTGTACCTTACAAGCTCCAGCAGAACGGAATCCGTGTGCGTAGACCGGCGCACAAGGTGATCAAGGACCCGTTGTACGTAAAGAAATACAATCAAGGTATCAAGACGATGAAGTTCGACTTGGCATTTGACGATCCTCGGAACTTCTTCCAGCAGGCGAAGGTGCACTGCGCCTTTTGCAACGGAGCGTTCACTCACGGAGACTCCGGCAAAAAGTTTCAGGTCCATTTCAACTGGCTTTTCCTTCCTTGGCACCGGTTCTACATCCACTTCTTCGAGAGAATCTTCTGCAAGCTCTTGAACGACGACAACTTCGCGTTGCCGTACTGGAACTTCGATCACCCTGATGGAATGACGTTCCCTGCCATCTTCACTGACCCTAACTCTTTCCTGCACAGCAAGACGAGGAACGAGGATCATACGGCGCACAAACAGCCTGTAGTCATGGACTTCAGGTACTCGCGCAACGTGCAATCAGGTTCGGGATTCACCGGACAAGAGCTTGTCGATCGGAATCTCAAATACGTAAGGTCGGTGATGATGAACAACTAGGTAACCTCGAGGCGTTCATGGGTGAACCTTTGAACGTTGACAACGGCGCCATGGGCGAGCTTGAATCTCTCCATAATGTCATGCACATGTGGTTTGGCCCTAACAAGCCGCCGTATACCGACATGGGCAACTTCGTCACCGCCGCGCGCGACTGCTCCTTCTACTCACTCCATTCAAACGTCGACCGTCTGTGGGAGATATACCGCAACCTATAATCGAAGGGGCTTAAGAAACACCTCGACGACCATGACTGGCTGAAGTCCTCGTTCATCTTCTACGACGAGAACGAGCAAGTCGTCCAAGTTTCGGTATGTATATAAACGCTTCACTTACTTCTTCGTAAGTGACTCAAAAAACAAAACTTTCAATACTTTTACTATTTTTAATTATTTACGGATAAATATAAAGCTCCCAATTGTTATATACATGCATTATAATTGTTATTAGAAATATCATATTTTTTACGCAGGTGGAAGAGTGTCTGGACACAATGGACCAACTAGGGTACACTTATGAGTCCGTGCCCCTGCCGTGGTACGAGAAACCGAAACTATTCATCCAACCAAGCATTAATGGCCAGGTCTGCACCGAGGATGGTGAGGGTCGACGAGTTCGGTCCACCTCCGAGAAGACTGACGGAACCGATACGAGCAATCGTACCGAGACCAAGAAAGAACACCACAGATCATAAGCACGATGGAGACGATGCGATGGAAGTGATCTCCATCGAGGGCATTGAACCGGAGGCAGGACCAGTTCGATTTGACATCTACATCGCGGTGCCGGATGAAGGTGGGTTTGTGAGTTCAGATTACGGCGAGTTCGTTGGTAACTTCAACAAGCTTACCAGTCACGTTGGCACAACTGACAAGATGGTTTTAGAACTCGGCGTTACACAATCATTGAAGGACATGTACGTTGCGGACGATGTTAGGCAACTTGTGATCACGCTGGTGCCGAGTGACGGTGACGTTACCGTCGGCGATGTCAAGATCAATCTTTTTTAAACGGAACAGAGATACTGATCGATCGATGTTTGTTTCAGTTTGTATGGGTCGGAGATGTCCTAACTAGCTTTTATATGTTTTAATGCTTTTTTCTTTTTCATTTACTTTAGTTAGTATGTGTTTTTCTTTACCATGCAAATTATATAAATGTGTCTTTGTTCATGATTTAAAAAACATTCATGTTTTTTTTCTTTTGGTTCAATCATATCAACAAAAGCTTCATGTGTTTCACACTTTCATTACAATTTAACCAAGAAAATATGTTGGAATACAACTGTTTATTTGGAAATAAACCACCCATTACCTGTTGTTCTTGAGAAAGATTGCAAGATAATGGAAAGCTCTAATCAGATATAATAGCTTTAATTTTTAGGAACAATTTGATTGCTCAAACATTTTCAATGAGTGGAATCGTCTACTTGCAATCACTCAGTTGAAGAAAATTTGGAAAAAGCTGATTTATACTCAGGTTTTGATTACTGTTTTGAAGTTTTATATAGATCATTGCTGGGATCTTGCACTATTCCTGACGTACAAACCTGAGTATAAGCAATGCCGGCGGCCGTATCTGGCGGCTGCGCCGCCAGCTGTCCTCAGTTTGTATTTGTATCTTCCTTTTAATTTAGGACGTGTTTATCTTGAAATAAAGTAGATGAAATAAATCTTTTTAAAATTAATTTTAAATCAAATTAAAATTAAAAATATTTAATAAAAAATAATATATATGATTTAATATTTATAATAAATTTTAAAATTAAAATTTTAAAATATTAATAAAAAAATTTTATTTTAAATTATATATATATTTTATATTAAAAATAAATTTTAAAAAACTAAATATGAGGTATTGATAAATACGGCCTTACCATAGTATCATAGCAAAATTCGGATTACAAGTAGACTTAGGCACCGTTTCAAATTTTAGAAGTAACAAATATTTGTAGATATCATATAAAAAAAATTAATTTTGATTATTGATTATGTTAAAAAATAAAATTTATTTTTAAAAAAATCAACAAATTTCTAAATTAAAAAAAATTCTATTTCATAATTATCCCGAATATCTCCTACATGAAAAAGTGTAATTTTTACAATAAAAATTTTTTTTTTCTACTAAGAAGTTATTTCTAACTCATCTTTCATTATAGAAAAAACACAAAAAATCACTCTCAAATTATTTTTTAATACAAAAAATATATTACTTCCAATAATATTATTTTTAATTACTCGCTTTCAAAAACTTAATTTCAAAAAACTTACTTCTAAAGCTAAAAAAAAGACACCCGAAAAGTAAAGCAATTCTTTTTCAGCATTGAGCTCCGTTTACTTTAGCGGGTAATAGCTGACCTCCTGTGAGAACGTGACGCCAATTAATTGCAAGGGCAACCCAGGCAAGATGACCTCCTCGTCGTCTTCGGCTGCCTGTGAGACTACGGAACTCCTGTATACCCCTGCATACCAATGGCATCCACGACATTCCTCCTTCTGAAAATCAGATTTCATTGGTGCAACCATTCCGGAAAATCATATTCATGAATCCTCAAAGTTTTTCTTTAGAGGATGGTGGATTACTGCTTTTTTATTTTTTGTGCCATCAATTTCACATATTTTGGGAATCTAATTATAACAACAATATTATAAGAACCTCTAAACTATTTAGAGATTTTATAGTATGAGAAACATCTTTTATGCTTTTATTTGTTTGTTTTTTCAACTTTTAACTGTGCACTTATTTATCAAAATTAGTGACATGATGGAAGGAGCACTTAAAATTCATGGTAGAGAATGGACGCACGGATATATCGATCATAAACAATATTTAGTTTTCAAATATAAAAGACAAATATACTGAAATATTTTCAATACATATTCTTATATACTTAAGAACAAAATATTGCTAACGATCAATATATCCGTACGTCCATCCTCTACAATGAATTTTAAAGGCTCCTTCCATCATGTCACTAATTTTGATAAATAATGCACAGTTTAAAGTTGAAAAAATAAACAAATAAAAGTATAAAAAATATTTCTCATACTATAAAAATTTCTGAATAGTTTAGAGATTCTTATAATATTGTTTTCACGGTTACATTCCCAAAATATACTAGTGATAGCACAAAACATCAAAAAGCAAAAAACCACCATCATTGAGAAAAAACTTCCAAAATGACCTCATTATATTTGGATAGTAGAAATCTAAAACATTAGAAACTTCATAATATGATTCCGGAATTAATACACCAAGGAAGCACTTGTGCCCTTACTCGTACTTGAGAATGTAATCTCTACTAAATTCTTATTCGAAACATTCCATGTAGACCCTGCAATGTAATAAATATAATTGACAAATGTTTTCCCAAGCTTGCAAGAAAATACTCATCTAAGCCATGATTCTAAATCCACATTACTATATGGTCGACAGATTTGAAAGCAATTACCGAACGCTTTTGGAGAATGGTCAATCGCTCAATATAATGGGACACAGTGGTTCTTCATTAATTAGACGAGCGATTGAAGCCTGAGATTTTCATGAAATAGAATATCATAATTAGAAAAATAGAAATATAATATCACAATAACAAAGATTGAAATATAAAAAGAAGAGATTGAAAAAAAAGAAAAAGAAACCAAGAAAGAAGAGAAGTTATTTTTGGAAAAGATATAGCATCTCATGTGCATTTAATAGTAGGGGAGAGTGAAATGAAATAGTTTGAAGAAGGATTTCGTACATCAAAGGCGAGCGTACATCAACTGGAGGTACATGCAATCTCTCAGATATACCTCTATCACCAACTTGAGTATCCAAGCTGCTCGTCAAACCCTATAATATAAACAAATATAATAACCACCTAAAACCGATAAACATAACCAAATCACAAGCCTTAATATCCATCTAAATCCAACTTAACCCAAACCTGCTCTAAGACACAATTGAATTCAAGATTCGATTATTAACCATTAAGTCCACAATCAATAACTTATAATACTTGACTGGTGCTAGGACTAGTGGGTTAGAAAAGCTTACCGGAACAAAGAAGACAATCGGAGTCGGAATCAGCCTAGTTCGCAACAACGAACTTGCCGTTTCTCAATCCAAGCAACCCTGCGGTGGAAAGGATCATCGGTTGCTCAAAAGTAAGTACATAGTGTTCAAATTGGGTGTGATAACTCACTATCAGTGTGGGACCCACATCTCGCCGGCTTCCAGCCAAAACTAGGATTCCTAAAATTTTTGACAGCGTTAGGAAGCACCAGTAGAGTCTATAGAAGGAAGATGAAGGCCCAATTGAGCGCTACAGGACGGAATCGTCCAATCAACCGCCACGGCCGACGATCGCGCGTTTCGGGCGACCGAGCAGAAATTCGATCAAATTGGTTGAGTGTAAAGCATCAGCAGGGTGGGGAGATGGTTTACCGCAGGTCGGCGGAGTCAAATTGACGGGGAGTTCCCGCGGAAATCTAGGGTTTTTCCTCCGGTGAGATTGTAGCTCAATCTGACGCAATTTGGGAAAAGAAGAGAAATAGGAGGGTAAGGAAGGTCCCAGGCTGATAGATGAGCTGGATTGCCGGGAGGCAGTCCGGTGAAACTTAGGGTTTTCGCCCGCACGGTGTAGGTGTGATGATGACGTCCTGAGAGGAGAAACAAGAATGGTGAGGACGGCGGAGAGATTCTCAGCTCCGTTGAGGGAAAATCGCATGCCGGAAGCTCACCGCACAGTCGCCAGGGTGAGCGGCTCGGGAGCGGCTTCGTGAGGGAGAGGGAAAAGATAAGAGAAACAAGTGGAAGAAAAGGTTAAGGTTATTGGACTTTATACTTGTTTTCAATGGGCTTGGGCTTCAATTCAAACGGGCTATTACAGAAACCAATCATATAATAGATCCAGAGATTCCAACACTCCCAACACAACCATTATAAAACCATCAGCAACAAAAAGAACGCCGCGAAGCAATTCGATTAACAAATTAAAAACCAAAACTTTCCAAGCAACTCCAGGTCACAAAACATAACAAAAACAATCTTCTAACTAGAGAAGGAAGAGAGAAAATGAATGAGAACCAACCTGTTCGAAATTTCATAATCTGGGCTTGGCCAAGCTCCATGTAAAGGTTACAATTCCAGATTTTCATCCCAGAATCTATCTCATAATATGAATTAAGTTCGATAAAAGTAACGTGATGATATCAATATAAAACTACTTAAAATTGTGTCCCTCTGGTAGCTTCAACAACTCGGCGAGCTAAATATAGTATTGACTATTATGCTTCTCAACTAGATTTCTGTTTTTCACTTCTCTTTTCTTTATTGCAGGAACATTGACATTTTTTTCCTTTGGCTTATATTACCCTCCTTGCAACTCTGAGTTCAAACGGGTTGAATTTACCCCATTGGAGACTCCACACTTGCTACAATCGCGTCTACTTACCAATGTCGTCCACTGAATGACTGATGTAGGATTAGATTGGATTTGAATTTCTCAATCTTTATTGATTAGTTTAATAAATTGAATGATAAAATCACAAGTTAATATTAATTGTTATTCTTCTCAATAGAAAAAGTATAATATGTATAAAAGATACATCTCAATTAGAACGAATATCTAATGAGATATTTTAACATAATGTTCTTCCAATGAGCATGTTCTTCCAATGAGCTTGTGTGGTGCTCCTGTGCAGCTTTGAGTATGTTAGATCTCATTATTAGCTTCAATGTTTTAACTTGTCTTTCAATGGAAAGCATTTCAAAATTGACCAATAATTATTTTATAACTATGTTTGTGTGATCATTGGAGTCTTCAACCTTTCCCTGTGATTTTCTTGATACTTTTGAGACGACTTCTATCAGCTGGAGAATGGTTTAATCTTGTAGCTTAATAAAGTAATTTTAGTAGATGATTGTAGATCAGTCATTCAATGATCAGCTGGAGAATGTGTTTTTGGTCAACTTTTTTATATGAACTTATAGTTTGTACGATTGACCAAAAGGCTTATGGGATATTTATAGGATATTTAGGAGTACTTATTGAAAAAAAAAAATTTGATAAAAAAAAGGTATTTTAAAATTTTTTTAAAAATAAGCTATATTTTTTTATTTAAAAAAATAATAAAAATAACTAATAAAAAAATTTTATGACGTAGAATTTTGCTGCACTTTTAAAAATTTTTAAAAAATTTTATAATATATTTTAGAAGTTTTATTGAAAAACATAAAATCAAAATTTTGGAAAGAGAAGCTCTCCCAAATATGTTAGGCTTAAAAAGAATCTGCATTGTTTCTGATTGCTTCTAAAAATTATTAATGGTCGCTATTTTTCAAATCTGATTAGAAATATACTAATATAATAGTCGATTATTAAATTCTCTATTCTTTCTCCATTTGCAGGCCTCAATGCTCCATTCTAAGGCATGTCTGGTAGTGCATATTATTTTTTTTTCGTTTGAATTATTTATCTTATATTTTTTATAGTATTTTATAGAATTTTTAAAATTTTTAAAAAATATAAAAAAAATTTCACCGTAAGATCTTATTATCATTTATTTATATATTTTTCTAGATAAAAAGATAAGATTTATTTTCAAAAATTTTTAATATATTTTCATTCTATAAAAATTATTTTCAAAAGTAATCCCAAATATTTCTTAATTCTTAATCAACTTTTGCCGCCTTGTGCTTTATGAATAGTTAGCTATTCTACCAATACTTTGTACAAAAATCTTCTCTCAAATATAATTGGCTATCTGTTATTTATATGATAATTTTTTTGTGAAAGAGTTGCAACTTGATTCAAATAATTAATCCACCCTATCCTATAAATTATAGTTCTTAATTAATATAATCATCAAAAACTTTTTGGAGTTCCAACAAGAAGCATGATTAGGGCACACACTCAAAATGCATGTTTCAACTTCTTCGGATTCGATTAACAGCTCAAACACTTGTTAGAAAAAGCATGAGACAACTCTCAGGAGATTCACTTACCACTTCGGTGCATTATGGTTTAAACTTTTACCAATTAAGTGATTAACTTCTTCTTAAACAAATTTCCTTATCACAAAACTTGGTAAAACTTTTGTTTTCTGTTTTACAGATATGTTAAAGAATGCCAGAAATATGGACGGTTTTGTTGGTCCACTGAAAAAAAAAAGAGAAGGTGATGAAACAGTACATGCATATCATGTTCAGGAATCTCAGTAACAACCTTCTTCTTTTTCCCTTTAGCACATTTTGTACTTTTCTTGAAACTTTTTACAAAGGAAAATTTCTCAGTTTTCAACAGAATTACCAACTACTTAATTTCATAAGAAAATCTTATAACCCTTTTAATTACTTGATCTTCTATATATATACAATTCTACCTTCCATCGTTTCGGAATGTGCTTCAGTGGTGAGTTTTCAAGATCTTTGAAACTATGTTTGTCGTTTCAAAGCATGCAAATAATTTGTCCATCTAGTTGTTGTCTGATGTCGAAGTTTACTTTCTTCGGTTAAGCGTCTTCTTTGTTTTCTGGTTAGATTGTTTGTTCTAGTGATGTACTGCTAGCTAGCAGTTGCTGCTTGCTGTTGTTTTTCTTCTGCAATTCTTTGCTATATCTTTGATTTGGTTAGCCTTTTCATCAAAAAAGAACGGAATTTTTCTGTCTGATTGCATAAACTTGAGTTAAATTTGTAGCTAGATTTCATGATTCTGCAACCTGAAATTCATGCTATTATCTTTTTGTTTCTTCTTTTTTTCCTGTTCTTTTTGCTGCAGATAAGGATCCATACAGCAATGTATTCTTCCAGTGAAGGGCACACTTCAGCAATGGACCTAAACTTCAACCTTCTCCAAAGAGATCAAGACCAATTCTTCTACGATCACAACCAGCACCATCAGCAACAACAATGCATAGACGTTATTGATCCTAACGCAATGCAGCAGTTCTACCACCATACACGACCAAGCACAACCAGTTTCATCTACGGCTTGCCTGAAAGCTACACAAATAGTGCTCCAGCTGACATGAACAACTACTCTGCAGGCGAGCAGTACTCTTTACCGTTCGATTACAGGCTTCTGAACGAAGGGATTGGGACAGATAATGGTTACGAGTTGCTGCACGAAAATTTTCATGTAACTAAGAAGCAACAGAACGAGAACTCGAGGAAGGGGAAACGGAAGCACAACCAGAAAGGTAATATGGACAAAACCGAGAAGCAAAGGAGGGAGAGGTTCAGCATGAAGTATGATGTCCTCAAGTCTCTCATTCCTAACCAAACAAAGGTGCCAACTTTATCTTCTGTATACATAGTTGCTTGGAAACATTTTCGCAGCGGTTGATATTTTGCGTCTATTTTCCTGAAGCCTGACAGGGCAACGATTATCGCCGACGCAATCGAGTACATTAACGAGTTAGTAAGAACAGTGAATGAGCTGAAGATGCTAGTAGCAAGAAAGCGGCAGACGCAGGAAAGAAACAACCACCAGATAATAACTGAAGAAATAGACTGTAACGGCGGAGACACTGATAGCTCATCAATGAAACCAGTGATCTCTGATGACAACAACAACAACAAGACGGTGATTCCGGGTGGTTTGCGGAGTTCATGGCTGCAGAGAAGATCTAAAGACTGTGTTGTTGATGTGAGAATTGTTGAAGATGAAGTGTATGTGAAGATCACTCAGAGAAAATCTATGATTAACTGTTTGTTGATTGTTCCGCGGGTTCTTGATGATCTCCAGCTTCAGCTTCTGCACTTGACTGGTGGCAATATCGGCGATAGCCGTATTTTCATGCTCAACACTAAGGTCAATAATTTTTGTTTAAAATTATTATAGAAGTTTAGCTATTATGATCAAACTTATGAATTTCATGATCTGTATTTGAATTTTTGGTGTGTAGATACAAGAGATATCAAGTGTGTATGCAGGAGCAATAGCAAAGAAGCTGATTGAAGCAATGGAAATTTTGCAGCAGAGCTTTGGGTTTTAGATGGAATTCTTCAGCTTAGAGCTTATAGCTTATAGCTTTTTGAGAGAAGTGCTTTATAATTTTTCTTCTGTTGTTTGCTGCAGTACTGGCAGTTTATTATCATGAACAGTTTTTGAGTAGTACAGATTGTTTGTTTGTTTGTTCCAGTGAGATGCTTTTATCCGTTTTACAGAATTTATTTTTATCGAAAATTTGTGTATGTAAAATTATTTTTTAGATTTTAATTTTTTTTTCAAATTCACTAAATTTAGTTTTAGCTTATTTTTTATTAAGCTTGATTTCAACTAACTCAATTTTATGAAACTTATTTTTTACGAATTAAAATACGCCCGTAGGAATAAATTATTACTATATATAGATCAAGAAATGCATTTCAATCAAATAATCGAAGAGTTTGCAACAAACCAAATGGTTGTATAATGCTCTAGCCCGTAAGAAACTCAGCCCAACGGATTCGGGCTAATAAGATTATGTCATGTAAATATATATATATATATATATATAGGATGGGAATAAAAGTACCCTATTTTTTAGGAGCACCTTAGGGACACCCTTTTCAATCTAAAGTTCGAAATTCAATCTCCACCGTTAGATATGAAAAACTATTAGTAAAAAAATATACTAACAAAATTTCAAGTCAATCGGAATACAAATCGATTTCCATCCGGCGTTTAATCAAATAATATAAATAATAAAATTTGATAAAAATTTTTTTTTAATGTCATTTTGATCAAGAGATTTGATGGAGATCAATTTATGATCCAATTGAATTAAAATTTTGTAGCCGTCTTTGTAATTCATAGTTTTTCATATCCAACGGTAGAGATTATATTTAAAAATTTTTATGCATCTTTTTAGAAGGGGGTACCCTAAAGTGCCCCTAAGAATAATGTGCTCATATCCCACCCATATATATATATATATATATAATTATGAATTAATATATGCGATTATTATTCAGTCAGTAAAGTATTCAATTATTGACTAGATAAATAATTATTTTATAAAGAGAAAAAAATTTACTAACTGGTTTATCTTTAGTCAGTATTTGAGCTGATCAAAACTATTTTTATTGTAGTAGTTGTACACATTGAACCCATATTTATACAAAATATATATATATATATATATTTTTTTTCAACATATTTTTTATTTCTATCGTAAGTGAGTTCTATAAAAAAATTTTGAGAAATGGATTGAGAGTTGAGTTCCATCTATTTTAAAGCAAACTAAAATTAAAAAATTAAACTAGTCAAATTATGAACGAAAAAATGAGTTCCATAGAATTGAGATACCATATTTATCCAATCATATGAATACATGTATACACTTCAAAAACTTTTATGAGTATTTATAAAAATATTTTTTTAAATAATTAAAAATTATTTTAAGAAATAAGCTTTTTTTATTTAAAAAAAATCAGCAATAATAAAATTTACGACATACATTTTTTTATAGTTTCTAAATATTTAAAGAACTTTATAAAATATTAATTAAAAAAATTAAAAATTACAAACTTAAGATTAAAATAAAATGAAGTACAAACGCACTAAGAGACAGTGCCTTAGTACCCATATTTATTAGTTAGTACCCCTAGTTAGAAATTTAGTGCCTATTTTTGCACAGTTATATGTAAGCATACACATTTAATACTGCGTTCTTATATAGTTACATGCATTCTTTTGTACCCTTAGTACCTGTATATGACAAAAATAAAATGCATAACCTACTATGCAAACTTTAGTCATTACTCATTGCTAGTAGTTTCACAATGTAAATAAATCGATGTACCTTACATGCAAATATAAAACATATGAGACTGATCTGTAAATATCGTCTCCATTTTTACCTACCTCTACATCGCAGTCACCGGTCCATCAATTGGGTCCACTCACCAACCAAATTACCTCCACGTATTACTTGGCGAACTTTCTAGAAAAGTGAAATTCTGGAATTTTTCGGTGAAGAATCCACTTTATTTGTTTATTTTAAAATAATAACTTAAACGTAAAAGTTATAGTTTCTTAATTTAATAATTTTTGTAAAATATTATACAAATTTTATTCAAAATTATAAAAGAAATTTTTTTCGAACGCTCTATCAAATATGACAATAGTCCGTTTTGATTTGCAACTAATTATTGATTCCAAAATATTCAATGAAATTATTTAAGGTAAAATACAATGTTAGTGATAGATAAAAGAGGATCATATAAAGAAAGAATATACACTCCAATCTTATAGAACAACACATAGGGCGTGTTTATCTTGAAATAAAATAAGTTCTTTGAAACTTACTTTAAAAAATCAAATTAACAATTAAAAATATTTAATAAAAATAAAATTATATATTAATAGAATATTTATAATAAGTTTTAAAAATAATATTTTAAAAATTTTTTATTAATAAAATAATTTTATTTTAATTTATATATATATTTTATATTTAAAATAAATTTAAAAAAAGTGAGTTTGAAGTGTCGGTAAATACGCACATAATATCTTCTCCACGGATAGGTTTTGTGGTTTTGTTAATTATGCAGAATTTGCTAAAAACTATTAATGTGTAAAGTGGAATTGAGACCTTAGTGGGAATACAATGTTTGGAAATTATGGTATTTAATTTATGCTAAAGGTATGTGTTAATCTCACCGAACTCTACTTCCTTCAGATTTGAATTTTAGTTATATATTAAACTCTATTTTTATTAAAATTTTATTTTAAAATATACTTTATGTATTTCGGTTGCCACATCAAATAATACTTTCGTCGAACTCTATTTTTTATTTAATTTTATTCTTCTAAAACTTACTAATTTATTTTTACGCAATTAAAATACGATCTAATTTTATCGTATAGATGGACTAATTCCAGTTAGTTTGGAACTTTGGATTGTTTAAAAAATATTGTTTTGAAAATAAATTTTAATAATTTTTTTAAATGACTTTGTTTTTTATTTTAAAAATTATCAAAATTATATATAGAAGTATATATCTATGAATTATAATTTTACATATTTTAAATTCTAAATTAATTTTCTAAAATATTATATAAAAATTTTTAAATAAAAAATGAAAAGGTGATGAAAAGAGTATTTCAAATTTCCTATCCCAGAATGTTTTGAAATAATTTTGAAATAAAATTTTTTTCGAAATAAAAAATATTTTTATTTTGTTTAAAAATAAGCTTTATTTATTTTATCTAAAAAAATAAAAAAGTTTCACTATATTAAATTTTTTTATAATTTCTAAATTTTAAATAAAATTTCTAAATATTTATAAAAAATATACTGAAAAATATATAATTAAAAATTAAAAAATTATTTTTGAAGAAAGCTAGGCTAGAAACATTCCCTAAGTCATCACCAAAAGTAAAAAAAAGTAATAACAACTAACAACGACATAATGAAAATTATTTTGCACCTACTACAAGAGAAAAAAGTTTTTTCTTTTATAAATTTTTTGGGAGTTGGTGAGTTGCTTGGTTGCTTGATGTTCATCACATACTAGTAGTCATCATTGAGCACTTTTCAACAACCAAAAGCTACCAACTTTTATTTTGTTTTGTTTTGTTTTTGTTCTTTTAAGACAACAACAAGATCAAATTATTGTCAGTGATATCTACTACTAAAATAAACAAATAAGATAAACCAAATATATTCCAAATTTGTTTTAATTGGTCTCAACAAAAAAAGCTGTTCTCCTCATTTCCAGAGCAGGTAATCTGGAGATTTTATTTTAGATTGAGGTAAATCAGTATTGTGAAAATTTTGGATGCTAAGTAGGACAAGTGTTTAGAAATACTTATAATTTTTTTAAAAAACAAAAATTTTATTCTGATTTAAAAATAAGCTAGTTATTTATTTCAAGAAAATAAAGAATAATAAAAATTTATGATATAATTTTTATATTTTAATTTTAAATAAATTTTATAAAATATTACAAAAAATTATTAAATATATAAATTATAAAATTATTTATTATTTTTTTGAACAATTCTTCGATCTTTCTGAACTCATATTTTTATCAAAAATTTACTTTTAAATTTATTTTGAAATATAGATAAATATACAAAATTATTTTAATTATTATTAAATATAATTAGATATCAAAATTTGACTTACTTTTAAACTCAATTTTTTAAAAACTCAGCACCGCAAGCAAATTATTTCTAAAAATCTCCTTAATTTGACAAATTTGGGCATACCAGATTCTATTTGACTAAAATTTAGTAATAGAAAAATATCAATCATGAAATTTAGTAATAGAAAATTCAGTCATATCAATGAAATCTATATGACTATATGTCTAACATTAGAAATATTTTTTCTATGCAGTTATTGTTTCCCTCTCTTTGATTGTGCTGATGAAATGAAAGTACATAATAAATATATCTCCTTCTAAAAGAGGTATTCTAAAATGTGCCTAATATATCTAAAATAAAATAATTCTACAAATTAATATCTCAGTTTTAACTTACAGATCTTTCTAATATGTTACTGCTACTAAAAATAAACCACCATTTATTAAATACCCACAACACTTAAAATTCTTGATTATTAAATCAATCATTCATTATTTAGAAGTCTTTCCGGAAATTTTTAATAAAAAATATTTTTAAAAAATATTTTTTAATCTTAAATAATAGAAAAAAGAGATGACATGAGATTGGTAGTCGTAGTAGAAGGTTAACTGAGCGAATGGCGTGTTTCAAATGACTAGAATTTTATTTTTTTTATCAAAATTAAAATTCCATTCAATTTTTTTATTTTAATTATAAATAAAATTAAAAATTTGAATTTTTAATTCTATATAAGTGAAATTCAAGTTCTATTATATTTCTTTTATTAAATTCACTTCCAACTCATTTCAATAATAAATTAAAATATAAAAATTAAACTCTATTTTTAATTTAGATTTTTAAAAAATTTTATTTTTTATTTTTTATTTTTACGTAATTTAGTTACGGATATTTAAAACGCGCAATAAATTCTAACATAGGGTTTGGTTGGGTTGAGAAGATGTAACTAAGTTGGGTTCGGTGGGTCCCACTTTTATGTCTTCTGTATCTTTCATCTTCTGCTATCCATCCATCTATAAATAGAGAAGCGAAGAAATGTTTGTTGAGTGCGCGGAGCCGAAGCGAGCGAGAAGTTTGCAAAACCTTTCTCTCTACCAGAGAGATCTAAAAACACTAACAACGCAAACCCTTGTCTCTCTAGGGTTTCTCTCTCTCACTAAAACAGGTGAGTACTACAGATCTACTCTACTCACTCGATTCGTGCTCTCGATCTCTCTCTCTCTCTCTCTCTCTCTCTCTCTCTGTGCTGTTGTTGGATTCGATTTCGTTTCACGTAGTTTTCGCACTATTACATTGATTTGGTTTGATTCATTACTAGATCTCGTCTGCTGGAAATCTTCTCGACTTTTATCAGTTTTGTTTGTGATGGAATTGATTGCTGGATCCTCGTTATTTCAGTCGATTTGTGGATTTCTTGCGCCTGGTGAAGTTGATGTCATTGTCTTGTGGATTGCATTTTGTAATACATTTGCTTCAGTAAATTTTGTATTATGAATGTAATTCGTTCTGTTAGTTAGTTTCTTTTGTTTTTTTCCCTTTGTGGATCTGGTCCTGAATTAGTTGTTTGATAACTACCTTGATCTAGCTAGATATCGTTGCTGTGAAATCTATTTTTGCTTGGAGGTTTGGGATATGGTCCTGAGTGATTATCTGTTTTCGCTCTATGTTGGACTTTTCGTAGATCATGCGTGCTATATTTTGCAATTACTGATCTAGATTTATTAATACTTCAAATTTGATATTAACTGAATTTAAAATTGAATGTAGGAAGTAGCAATTTTGTGATAAGAATAAAACCACTGCATATGTGATGTTGATCTACTTCCTTACATCCTATTCTTGACTTGTATACCTGTGAAACTCTTTCTAGATCTGTTAGGAACAACAAAAGTTTCTTTTCTAAATTGCTCAAGAAACATGCGAACAGGAGAAGATCTTTCGGTTATTTAGATTCTGATTCTGTTCCTCTTTATGCTTTAGTTATTGTTCCATTATTGATGTATTCGATTCTGGTTCCTTAGGGGCTTTTCCGTTTGCTTTTAAGTTCAACTTTGTTAGTAGGGCTACATTAGCTTTTTTTTGGGAATATAGTGAATTGCTTGTCGCTGCTACTTATCTTGCAAAGCTCCATTTACTTCTCTATTTGCTGGTCTGTTTGTTGTATTCATCTGAAAGGTTTCATCCTGCATCATGTGTGTGATAAGGACAACATGACAGCATGCGAATCTGAAAGTTGAATATACTAGAGACTCAGGGAATAAGGTTAACAGTGATTTAGAATCAATTAACTTCTATTGACTATTTGGCTTTGCTTTTGTCATTTATTGGAATATCTTGTAGATTATCCGAAATTGATGCTCTGTTCCTTGAAAAGGTTTGCTTAATATCATTTTTGGTTTTATCTTTACACATAAACACTGCTAGCAGAAGATCTTTTCATACATATCTATTCTCTTGTGATGTTGATATTATTGTAGTTGTTTTACTGCATCGATTACTGATATCGTACATGCTTGCCAGCAGCTCGAGGAAGATGGCTCAAGCTGACACTTTCCTGTTCACCTCTGAGTCTGTCAATGAGGGACACCCTGACAAGCTCTGCGACCAGATCTCTGATGCAGTTCTAGATGCTTGCTTGGCCCAGGACCCCGAGAGCAAGGTTGCTTGTGAGACCTGCACTAAGACCAACATGGTCATGGTTTTCGGTGAGATCACCACGAAGGCCAATGTCAACTACGAGAAGATTGTCCGGGACACTTGCCGTGCTATTGGCTTCACATCCGATGATGTGGGCCTTGATGCCGACCACTGCAAGGTGCTTGTGAACATTGAGCAACAGTCTCCTGACATTGCCCAGGGTGTTCATGGCCACTTCACCAAGCGCCCAGAGGAAATTGGTGCCGGTGACCAGGGGCACATGTTTGGGTATGCGACTGATGAGACCCCCGAGCTGATGCCTCTCAGCCATGTCCTTGCTACCAAGCTTGGTGCCCGCCTCACTGAAGTCCGCAAGAATGGTACCTGCGCCTGGCTCAGGCCTGATGGCAAAACCCAGGTGACCGTAGAATACCGTAACGAGCATGGTGCCATGGTTCCAGTCCGTGTCCACACTGTCCTCATCTCCACTCAGCATGATGAGACTGTGACCAATGATGAAATCGCTGCTGACCTCAAGGAACACGTCATCAAGCCTGTCATCCCTGAGCAGTACCTAGATGAGAATACAATTTTCCACCTCAATCCTTCTGGCCGCTTTGTGATCGGTGGACCACATGGAGATGCTGGACTCACTGGCCGAAAGATCATTATTGACACTTATGGCGGATGGGGAGCACATGGTGGTGGTGCTTTCTCTGGCAAGGACCCCACAAAGGTCGACCGCAGTGGTGCTTACATTGCTCGCCAGGCTGCTAAGAGCATTGTTGCCAATGGACTTGCTCGCCGCTGCATTGTCCAGGTGTCTTACGCTATTGGTGTTCCTGAACCACTCTCTGTTTTCGTTGACACCTACGGTACTGGCAAGATCCCGGACAAGGAGATCTTGAAGATTGTGACAGAGAACTTCGACTTCAGGCCTGGTATGATCACCATCAACCTTGACCTCAAGAGGGGCGATGCTAGGTACATCAAGACTGCAGCATACGGCCACTTTGGCCGTGATGACCCCGACTTCACTTGGGAAGTTGTCAAGCCCCTCAAATGGGAGAAGCTCACAGCTTAGATACTCCCTAGGATCAACACAAACCATGTGATGGTCCATTTGATTTCACCAGGTGGTCATTGACTACATTATTTATGCTCTGCAGATGTTGTCTAGTTCCCAAGGTGTTTTAGACAGTGTATCTTAGTTCTATTCTAGCTGTTATCAGTTTGATGTACTACTTCATTTCGTTTTGGTATAGACTGGCGTCCAGGTCTAATATAAGGGAATTTTTCTTGTACTAGGATCCTGAACAGTGTTTGTCTCCCAAGTCTATGCAACTGATGATTAGTAACATTCAGGTTAAAAACCTGTACTTCTACCCTTATGTTTAATTGTTTATTCCAATCTCTTCTCTATTCAGGTTATGTCAAGCTCGGTCGTTGTTGTAGCCTGTTGCCTTGGGGAGTACCTCAATGTTTGTTTCAATGCTCTGGAGATATTGAAAGCATCTTCTAAAGCACATAAGCAGAAGAGCGTTTTCAAGAGCGCGTTTGGCACGGCGTTTCGAAAACTATTTTTCAACTTTTTTTTATTTTATATTTTTAATATATATTTTATAAATATTTAAAAATTTTATTTAAAATTTTAAAAAATATAAAAAAATTTTATGTAATAAAATTTTTTTATTATATATTTTTATTATATTTTTAAAAGTAACAAAAATAAAAATATTTTTCGTTCTAAAAAAATTCTATTTTATAAAATCCACCGACAAGGGAACCGAATTTAGTAAAGACAAAATTTGCCATGGATCATAAATTCGAAGGGTGTCCGTTTAAGGAGTGCTCTAGCCCCTTAATTGTCTTAGAAAGTGTTCTTTACGCAAGGTAACCTTTAAAAAATAAGTTTCTAAATATAAAAAAATATTTATAAGAAAAATATAGTAAGTTAGTTAAAAATAATTTAAAAAATATTTCAGAATTCAAAAGAGCATATTTAGAATGCGTTTGGTAGTGCATATAAAACGTTATTTTTTAATTTTTTTTTTTATATTTTTTAATATATATTTTATAAATATTTTTAAAAATTATTTAAAAATTTAGATAGTGTAAAAAATTTTTTACAATGAAAATTTTTTATTACATATTTTTATTTTTTTTGAAAATAAAAAAATAAAACTTATTTTAAAAAAATAAAAATATTTTCTATTTTATAAAAATTTTATTTTATAAATAATACCAAACGCAATCTTAATCTTTCGGTGCTTGCCGACAGATACCATACGAGTGCATTAGATATCACCGACAATCAACGTGTTGTTCATGTTATTCTGAGAAAGTCAAACAAACGAGATGTAGAAATTATTCATTCATGTTCAACCTTCGGGGTAAAAAACTGAGCTTCGTAGTATTCTATACGATAAAATATAAGGTACTGGTAGACAAATGACCTGCTTGAGCTTGATTGCTTTCTAATCGACAACTGCTGCAAAGTCATTCAACTTTTCACACTTTCACAGATGACAGTGGGTTTAAGAATAAGCTCGTAAGTTTATTATGTAAAGAAATACCATTTAAGAACATCCAGCGGTTTAGAGCGCGTGTATTTGCAACTCAAATTTTAATTTTTTCAAATTTATTTTTAATATACAATAAATAAATAATTATATTTTTAAAATTTAATTTTAAATTTATTTAAAACTAATAAAATATATTTTTATTAAATATTTTAAATTCTAAATTTAATTTTAAAAAAATGAGCTCATTTGAAAATAAACACATATTTAATGAACCCGACTTTAAAAAGTGCATTCAAGTTGATATGGATACATTTGGTATTACTTTTAAAATTTTATAAAATGTCAAATTTAAAATATAGATAAAAAATTAGAGTTAGGTACTAATTGAAATATGCTTTAAGCATAGTTGTTAGAACCGGACCGGAGATCAAACCGAAAAACTGTTCAAGTTACAGTTCTCGAATTGATCCACCGAATCAACCGATTAAATTATCGGATCAATAATATTAAAATATTTTTAACTAATAATAATAATAATAATAGTGAAAAACTTACTGTCATTATAGTACTAGCAATAATAATAACAGCAGTAATTATAGTAAAATATTAAAATATTTTTACTATGGCATTATTATCAACAATAATAACAGTAACAATCACAACAAAATTGAAAGTATTACCACCAAGGCATTACCACTACCAACAATAATAATAACAACGAAAATTTATAATGAGAAATATTTAAATAAATTAGGAGATTAGAAAAAATAAATCATAAAATAGATAAATCATAAAAAAAATATAACCAACTTTCTTAATATACATATTTAAGTCTGAATATTTTACGATATAAAATTTTAAAAATCACTAATAAATAATATTTACGAATAAAATATAATCAATTATATTTTTATATTATCATATCCAAATACAAAATCTAAATTATATATTATTTTTTAATATAAAGTTATTAATAATTATTTTTGTATTAAATATATCATAATTTTAATTTTTTAATTAATTTTTAAAAAAATTTATTTAACTCGGTTTGATCCGAACGAAAGAGTCGATCGGATTAAAACGAGTCAAACGGATCGAAATAGATCAAAACGGATCAATTGTACAGATAATTTTTTTACAAATCGAACCAGTTTATCGTCCGAATCGACAGTTTTCAGGTCAATCCAGACGGTTCGGTACGAAACTCACAACAATGTGAATCTATTGTTAGGTTATAATTTTTTAGATTCTGCAATTTTTTTTGTACAACTTGCATTACTCAAGCAGGTTTCTGATCAACCGCTGTTGTTTTTTTTTTCATTTTTTTTAGCAGGTAGCTAAAACAAGCTGTTGTTCTTAAACAGAGAAAAGAGTCAAGTCCACTCCTTTCATGTGTGAATGAAATTTCCTCTTTCCATGGACTAAATTATCAATATTTAGTTGCAGGGTCTAAAACATAAAACTCTCAATCAGAATAAGTATTTGCACGTGCATCCCACTAACACTACCATCGCAAATATCAGTCCTTATTAAGTTACATTAGAATTTTTCTAAGGTGTGAAAATGCAGAAAATAAAGATCGTGGACTTGTTATTCAAATAAAAGTAGTATTGAGTGCGAGTTTTCAACTAACACCATGAATTTTAGGAAACTGCAAGTATTCGTTCTTTCTTGGTTTCATCCCATTCCATTGTATGGAAGTTGCCAGCTTAATAAATAGAGAGAGAAAGGAAGTTTTCAGTTTTCTTCACTTTTTTTTTTCTTTTTAAATTTTCTTCGTTGTGTTTAGATCTCTCTCTTTCTCTCTATCTGTTTCTGTTGGGGGATTTCTTGGGAAGGCAAGGAAGGTTGGTAAATTAAACTTCTTGGTAGCTGTTATTTGGTTTGAATTTTGTTTCTTGATTTATTTTATTTTATTTTGGGTGGAATTTGTTACTGAATTTCACTCGTTGATGATTACTGAAGCGGGTTTGTATTGAAAGAATTATCTTGATCATGTTCTTGTACTGTGATGTTTTTTTGGTGTTTTTGTTTCTCCTTGATGTAAAACTGTGGAATTTTTAGTGATGTTGATAGACCAAGTTTTGATCTTTGATTCTGGGTTGTTTAGATTTCTTATAATCTTGATAAATCTTGTCTTGCGCTGAAGATGGTACGTAAGTTTGATATAGCTGTATTGAGAGTTAGCTTTCAAGTGCTGTAAATTCATCTGATACTTGCCGTAATACAGTGAAAGAGTGATCTAAACTACAATTTGTGATACTTTATAGTATAGAGGGGGATTGGATCATGGGAAAAAAGATGCTGCTGAAATTTTAATTTTGATAACTTGCATCTTAGTACAATACTGATGGGTCAGACCAACTTGATAAAGTTGAAATGGTGGTCAATGACTTGAAAAGATATCTTTTCTCAGTTCTGAAGGACCTCAGTAGGCACGTGGCATACTCAAGACTAAGTATTAGGTTCACAAAACGGGCAACCTCTAGTTTCTTTAATTCATATTATGTTTGAATGTGTATTTAGAGGATTCGATGTTTAACAAATGACCTATGCAACCACTACTCTATCTAGCAAATGTGTATTTCCGAGCTAGATATGTATGACCATGGCTATTGCACTCTAATACAAAAGGTCATTGTATTAGACAAAAATGATAGAACCGAAAACCTAATAGAGTTTCTTTCTTTCCAAATCTCAGTATGGAGACCACTTGGAAATATTCTTCAAAGTTCTACAAAGGTTGTCTAAGTTTTCATTTCTCCATCAATTTGTACATGTCATATCTCACATTTGCATTAATGTAAATTTCGAGTGGTCTTGGGGAGTAAATGTGCAAGTAATGATTCAGTTTTACTTCCTCACTATGTTTTTTATGTTTATTGATGTGCCCTGTATGCAGCAAACGGGAAAGATTGTATGAAGCCTATTGGCGACTATCAACTATTTACAGATGATTAGATAATTTATGGAAGATATGCAGTTTACTAATTTAAGAACTTTCTTATTGATAATTCCGGATATCTCATTTAGTGCTAAGATTCCTGTGAACTGGATAGAGAGAACTGTGGTATGTCCCTTGTCGGTTAATGCTGCATTTGCTTCCTTCCTACCAGTATATATTACATCACTGGGGAAGCTCCTACAGGAAAGGAACCATGAGTTGCTTCGGATGTTTCACAGGAGGCCATAAACATCAAACAACTGACAATGGAGGACCTTACCCTGCAAAACATTCAGCAGGTTATGCGTCTTTTGATTGCCATTTTTATTTTATTTCAACCAACAAAGCTGTAACAATGTTTCTTCACCATTAGGAAACTACAAAATTTGCAGTTTTTATTTCTTATAAATTCTGCTAATGGGTTTGTTTATTTTGTACATCATCGTTGCTTGGATGTTCTTGATAGGCTATTTCTTAGCTTTTCCTGTAAAGTATGAAAATATTATACTAATATCAATGACTTATGCAAATTTTGTTACAGCTTCAACTCTTTATGCTATAATGTGCGCAACTACATCCAGATTAAGAGCTCCCTTTATAAGTTTTTAGCAATTTCAGCTTCTGGAGGCCTTTAGTTATGCTCTAAACTTAAAGAGGATACCAAAATGCAACTTGACCTTACTAAAAATCAATCTAGTTTTTCCTTAAAGAAAAAGGGTGATTGATTATAAGTAGGAGTTACCTAGGATTAGGAGTGTTTTTTTTAATGCTAATTAATGTTGCTGTATATTCTAAGATTAGTTAAGCTTTTTTGTTTTTTTTGGCATCTGCTCAATGGTTGTACTATAGTTCTTCTTGAGGGATGTTCTTTTAGCAATATTCTGCAGCAAGTGAAATATTATTGTATGTTCCTATTGTCTGTGCTTAAGATAACATTTCATTGCTCATATCATTGTAGGAATCTTTACTTAAAACTCTTTTCTGCAAGTACTATCTGCTACATCATTTAGAGGCATTATCTTCTTCTAAGCTAATGATTTTACCTTGGATATGCATGGGCCAACAGGCCATGATGTAGGATATCGGGCAACAGATCCTGCTCCTAGGGGTTCCCAGCAAGTGAGAGTACAGCCCATTGTAGTCCCTGCCATTCCTGTTGATGAAATAAAGGAAATAACCGAAAACTTTGGTGCTAACACTTTGATTGGAGAAGGCTCTTATGGTAGAGTTTATTATGGAGTGCTAAAAAATGGAAGAGCTGCAGCTATTAAGAAATTAGATGCTAGCAAGCAGCCGGACCAAGAATTTCTTGCACAAGTTTGTTCTCTCCCTCCTGTAGCTATGAACAAGATAGGACTTGGGTTTATATGTCCCTTACATAAGTTTTTTCAGGTTTCCTTGGTCTCAAGGTTGAAGCACGACAATGTTGTTGAGCTGCTTGGTTACTGTGTTGATGGTAATCTTCGTGTACTTGCATATGAGTTTGCAACCATGGGTTCCCTTCATGATATTTTACATGGTAAGATATAGTCTGGGTATAGTCTTTTACTTTCTGTAGCTTCTGAAATGGAGAACTAACGGGCTATGAAGAAGTTTCAGATTCCATGGCAATATTAGTTCCAAGAGTGTGCAACCTAGCAATTGTGGTGTTGTGATTGATGATAAACATTTATCCATTTGTGTAATGTATGTTAAGTATGTTTTGCTATCAGATTGACATAAGTATCGCTACCGCAGGGCGCAAAGGTGTTAAAGGAGCACAACCAGGTCCTGTATTGTCATGGACACAAAGAGTTAAAATTGCTGCTGGAGCAGCAAAAGGGCTTGAATATTTACATGAGAAGCAGCAACAACCTATCATCCATCGTGACATAAGGTCCAGCAATGTTCTGCTCTTTGATGATGATGTTGCAAAGATTGCTGATTTTGACCTGTCAAATCAAGCTCCTGATGCAGCAGCACGTCTTCATTCTACTAGGGTTCTTGGAACATTTGGTTATCATGCTCCTGAGTAAGCTTCTGACTACACGTAACATGTTAGCAGAGAGGCTATGCATGTTTGTAAGTTTCATTTCATCACGTTACTATGAAACTTATCTACTGCTTAATTGCATCTGGAACATGCAGGTATGCGATGACTGGACAGCTTAGTTCCAAGAGTGATGTTTATAGTTTTGGTGTTGTTCTTTTGGAACTTTTGACTGGCCGTAAACCTGTGGATCATACATTACCACGTGGCCAACAGAGTTTAGTTACATGGGTAAGCATCAGTGCTCCCCATTCTCAACATCCATATAAAAATTTCTTGGGCTCCTCCTCCTCTTGCAGGGAACATATGCGTAACTCGAACTATTTACATTTGTGCAGGCCACACCGAGACTTAGTGAGGACAAGGTCAGGCAAATTGTTGATACAAGGCTAGGAGGTGACTATCCTCCAAAGGCAGTTGCAAAGGTAATCGTTGAAGTCTTACAACAGCTCATCTACTCATCTTTTTCTTGTTTGTAAATCATTAGTAGCTGCAGCGGTTTCTGCTCAGCTTCAGTTTATTTCTTAAACAAAATAATTCTTTGATGTTATGATTTGTGCTCACATTCATAAACATGTTTATACTTGCCTAAGAAGTAAACTGCCATTAACCTACTTTCAGTATCTATAGTTGCAATGACATAATTATCAATTTCATAAAATGCACTGTGATAGCAGTACAATCTCTGTCATGCTGATGTTGGTTTTGTGTGCCTTTTGGAAACAGTTTTCTGCAGTTGCTGCTTTATGCGTGCAGTATGAAGCTGACTTCCGTCCAAACATGAGCATTGTGGTGAAAGCACTACAACCTCTCTTGAATGCTAGACCTGGCCATCCAGGTGATCACCCGTAAAATGTGAAAATTTCAGCTAGTCAAGCTCTTGTTTAACCCTCTTGTTCAGTTTGTAATCTCCTGTTGTATAAAATTTATATCTACTAGAATGGTTACATGCTTCCTTTTATAATGTGAGCTTATCATTAGCGTCAATCAACTACTTTTATGTTTATGAACTTTCAAATCTTTCAAGAGAAAATCTGGTGGTCTTCATGATTCTGTGTAAATTTGGTTCAAAATTGTTGTTCGGAGGACATTGCCAAGATATTGTTGTATGAAGTTGTGTAAAATGCTATACAAGTGTAATTTGAGGTACTCACTTCCGGCTGTATTCTTACACCCGGAAGTGATTTTTTATAATTTAACAAAAAAGTCACTTCTAAAAAGTGATTTTTTTTTTTCCAAAAGTCTCTTCTGAATTATTTTTATATTTTTTGTAATAATTTATTCTGAATAACTTATATTTTGTTTTTATTGATAGCTGAGATCTTTTAAAGAAAACTATTGTGCGGCTATATTTATTACTCAAAATAAAATAAGAAAAAGATAATTTTTGTTCTTTGCTTTTTTATATAATTAATAAGTTAACTTGTTAATTGTTGTGATGTTAAAATCAAATTAATTTGTATTTTAACATGTATTTCATGTAATAATCTTAGTTGTAATAACTAAGTTTCAATTAAGATAATTAAGATTGATAAAACATTTCCGAAGTATCATTTCGGTATTTTTTTAAGTTAATACTAAAAAAATAATTTAGGCGACTGTTATTGCAAAATAAGTATTTACTGGTTTAGAGATTATTTGAAATTGCTTAAGATAAAGAATTTTTTTAAAAAATTATTTTAAAGTTGCAAATTTTCTTTTACTTTAAAAACTATATATACATATATAAATTCTATAACGCAATATCTTTAATTTATTAAAAAATAACAAATTACATAAAATAGAAAATAACTTTAATAAACAAACCGCAAACATGTGCTTAAGTTTGCGAATATCTCCTCATTTTACTGATATACCGACAGAGAGGATAGATATTGTCAACTTGGGTTTTATCAATGTTCGGTCCCAATTGTATACCTTTCTCATTATTTGGTCCTCCTTTGTTTCATAAGGACTACTATTTTAATAAATAAGCAGTGATTTTCCAAGTTACGGCCACAATCAAGGGGTCTCATACTTTTAAAGTCGAGAAATATGTAGTCCCTGAGGTATTAAAATTCGCATAATTCGGTCCTCCGATATTTCAATTCATGTTCATTATTAAGGTAAAACTGCAATTGAACTTCTCAAGAAAATGTATTACTAGGACTTATTAATGCTAAAACGAATATAGTACGGGATTGAAATTGCTAAATAATTTGTTGTTGTTGCCGTTGCTGTTGTGCTTCCACTGGGATAGCAGCTCAGCAACACCTAACGTTTTGATTAACTACCCCCTTTCTGTCCAACTCCTCTCTCTCTCTTCTTTCTCTCAAAAAGTTCTCTTTTTCTCAGCAAGAAATTGATCTACATTTTCTTTGTGTAGGATTTCTTGGAAATTAATTCCAGTTTCTGAAAACCTGAGATCGAAGAACAACAAGAACAAGGAGAAAAAAACGGGGTTTTGATTATTTTTATTCCAGTTTTTCTTTCAGTTTTGAGAGAGAGAGTCTCCATTGTTGATTTGCAAGACAAGAAGAGAACAACTTCAGGAGGTTGAGTGGGAAAGTTGAATGTTTTATTAGATTTTTATAAGAAAAAATTACAAGAGAAGGAAATTGAGAAAGATTGGATCTTTCTCAGAAGAACAGAAATTTTGTAAGAGGTACTGTGGGAGAAAGAGAGAGAGATAGTAGAAGATTTGGATTTGTTGAGGAAATGTTGGTTAGGTGGGGAATCGGTGGAGTGATAATTGAAGGATTATGTGAATTGATCTGGGTTTGAAGCAGGAGTTCAGATCGTATAGATCGATCTGTTCCTACTGAATTTGTTCTTCTTGAGATCCCAGGTAGAGAGTGCTTTTCAATCGCTGAAGTAGTAGTTCTTGCAACGTAATTCATTCATTTCTTGTCCTGGTTTTTCTTAGGACGGAAAATGCAGGATATAGAGTAAATTTTAGCAATTTGGATTAGTTATTTATTGCTTTGGGTGAGAAATGCAGAAAATATAACTAGAAAGAAATGAACAGGAAGTTTTGGCTTTAGATCCTGTGTAGATAGACAGAGTGTGAACTACTTGATTCAGGGAGAATTAATTTAGAGAACAAGAACGTTGCTTTCTTCATTCATATAGGATTCTGCTAGAATACCTCGGTTTTTGGTGCTTGAATATTGTTGTATGGCTTTGCTTTGCTAGTGTTGAACTGCATGAGGTTTGCTATTTTTGGTTAGAAAATTTCTAGATTTTGTTGGAATACTAGTTTCGTCTTTGTTGTTAACCAAAAGAAAAGTTTCTTACAGGTTTCAATTATTTCATTCTAATTGCTAGCTAGAAAATGTGCTAGAATTGGGATTTAATTTGTCTCAATTGGATCTTTTTTGTTCTGTAATCTGATCTGAGTGCATCATTGTGCAAATCTTTGTTTAATAGAGAGATCACGTGGGCTTTCATTTTGAGATGTTCTCGCTCTTGGATTTTCAAGTGTGCCGAAAATGTTTCCTGACATTACTTTTATCCTTGTGTTTTCATGTTGTGTGTGCTAAATGTAGTGTTTGTAGTTCTTTCTATTGGATGTCAGTAAGAAAGTGGTAAAGAATTTGAAGTGATAGGAATGATGAGGTTCTTGGTACCTGTTCTTTTCTATCTCCTATTATCATATTTAATGATTAAGGATCTTTATTTTATATCATGGCAATGCTAGTTTTTTGAAAAAAAAAGGAAGTGTTAAAGATTTTGTCTTGAAATCTGCATGATAATTTCTTTCATTGCTGTAACATAGTTTGATATTCTTAGTTTATTCTAAATTTGATTATAAAGATGTTCTTCTATTTATGTATTAGTGCATTGTCATCATTCGCTGATGTTTCACCCTAAAGTATTGCCTGCAAGTACTGGACTCTATTTTGCTTTCATTTCTGGTCTGTCATGATTGCAGCTCTTCTGCTGTTTTTATAGTATGTTACCATTTCTTCATCATGGTTCCTCTCATATGAGAAAACTGTGTGTTTGAATCAAAGAGGAACACTGTTTCTAGTTAGACTGTATACTATATTACTTATTTAAGAGGTGTAGCAGACTGCCAAGGTTTGTGAGACTTTAGAATGCATATGTGAAGGAAAAACTAGGAATGACTTGATTATGAAACTTCTGAGTAGTTGATTTTATTTTCCCTCTGACCCTTTTCTTGTTTGTTTGCAGAGGATTTGGTGTTGCAATTATGTCTGGGAGCTCTCTTAATCAAAGTCTTTCACAAAAGACAGACTTTTTTGGTCTTAGGGTATGGGAATTAATTGGGATAGGCGTCATGATCTTGATTGTAGGGATTCTTATTTTGATTGTAATATGCCTTACCACTCGGAGTCGGAGGAGGTCAAAAAGGGCAGCAACCAACCTACCGTTTACCCAAATACCAGCAGTATCCAAGGAAATCAAGGAGGTCAGGGTAGAACAAGTTTCATCCAATGACTTTGTCGCACGTGATGGGATTCTTCTCACCATTCAGGACAAATCCAATGAGAGCACCTCCGATAAAGTCATGGTTCATTTGGATTTGGGTAAATCAAGGCATGCTGACACAGAAAGCCACTCTGGGTCCTTCCATTATGTCGATAAAGATGGCGCCTCGCAGTCTGGTGAAGAAGGGAGCTCAGGAAACTTTGGTCTTTACAGATCATCTTCTTCCCATCCCATAACTGCTCCATCACCTCTAACAGGGCTACCAGAGTTCTCTCACCTTGGTTGGGGCCACTGGTTTACTTTGCGTGATTTGGAAATAGCAACAAATCGCTTTTCGAAGGATAATGTGCTCGGGGAGGGTGGTTATGGCGTTGTCTACAGAGGTCAGCTTATAAATGGGACTCCAGTAGCAGTGAAAAGGCTTCTCAACAATCTGTAAGTTTCTTTATACTTGTTCCTTGCTGTAACTTATGAATTTTGGGTTGCATACGTGACATGAATTGTTTCTCCGTTCATTTTGTATGCTCGATAGAGGCCAAGCCGAAAAGGAATTCAGAGTCGAAGTTGAGGCTATTGGCCATGTCCGCCATAAAAATTTGGTCAGACTTTTGGGTTACTGTGTTGAGGGCACACAAAGGTGTGCAATCCATCTCTTGCATAGCTTCTTTTGGAGTTCAATTTCTTACCTTGTATTCATATTGTGGAATTCAAGTAGTGAAGCTATGACCTAGTGGGATCAACAAACTGATATCATTCCCACTATATTTTTTCTTCCTCTATGTTTAAGATAGTTCTCACTGCATATGATAACTGAAATTTCAAAATCTTCAGGATGCTCGTTTATGAGTATGTGAACAATGGAAATCTAGAGCAATGGCTTCACGGAGCTATGCGCCAGCGCGGTTCTCTCACGTGGGAGGCTCGCATCAAGATTTTGCTTGGCACTGCTAAGGCGTAAGTTAATTAGATATGGATAATCCACTGTAATTCTGTTGTTCTTAATACAGATAATGGTTATTGACCTTCTTCTATGTGGGGAAATTAGAATTGTGTTCTTTAAGTTGAGTCTATGTAGTTCTAGTTCATAAAAGAATCTAACAGGACCAAATTTAGCACAATCTTGAATGATATTTGGGGAATTCCTGCCAGCTGTCTAGCTTGTTGTTGCAGAATGTCAAAGGCTCTCTTCATGTATTATGTCTTTAGCCCTTTACTGTATTTGAAACCTGAGCAATTGTTTGATGTATTTGTATAATTTAGTATGATATTTGACCCCTGTTGTTTTGACAGTCTTGCATATTTACATGAAGCAATTGAGCCAAAGGTGGTGCATCGAGATATTAAATCTAGTAACATATTGATTGATGAAGACTTCAATGCTAAAGTCTCTGACTTTGGTTTGGCAAAGATGCTTGGTGCTGGGAAAAGCCATATCACTACTCGAGTTATGGGGACTTTTGGGTAAACCTTGTTATGTGTTACTTAAGTGACCATTGCTAGGATATTCTTATGGTTTTCCTTTATCTTGAATTGGAAGATTGAGGTGCCTAACTATTTTCTTGTGATGTGTGTGCAGATATGTGGCACCAGAATATGCTAACAGTGGTCTCCTAAATGAAAAGAGCGACATTTATAGTTTTGGAGTGGTTCTCTTAGAGGCAATCACCGGTAGAGATCCAGTAGATTATGGTCGACCTGCGCCTGAGGTATGCAAAAACAAGCTTGCATGCCCATATGGTGTAAAGTTACATTAGTTATACAGTTACAGTTTTTCAAGCTTGCCGACAAATTAAAATCTCACTAGTGGTTCCTGATTTCAGGTAAATCTTGTTGACTGGCTTAAGATGATGGTTGGCAGTAGGCGCTCAGAAGAAGTTGTAGATCCCAGCATAGACGTCAAGCCTTCCACTAGAGCTCTTAAGCGAGCTCTTTTAACTGCTTTAAGATGTGTAGACCCTGATGCAGAGAAGAGACCAAGGATGGGTCAAGTCGCCCGAATGCTAGAGTCCGATGAGCCCATACCTCGCGAGGTTCGTGTCTGATAGTAGTTTAAAGCGTTCTCACACAATCTCATTCTGACTAGATATGGATGTATATTTCAGGATAGACGGCGCAGGAGAAGTCGAGGTGGTAGCAACGGCACTGAGATTGATTCTCTGAGAGAGAATTCTGATACAGAAAAGAGCGACAATCCTGATTCAAGATCCGATGGCACATCGAATGGAAGATAAAAATTCCTGGAGAAGCTCGATCAGTAGTTTGATTTGGGTTTTTTTACTGTTTCTGTTACCAGTCTTTAGATTTTAGAGGGTGGAGAACTATTTGTTGCATGTAATGTATGTGATCATTGATCATTATTTATAAAATCTATGTACATGTATTTGATTCTAAGTCCTAAACTTTGAACATAATATAACATTTGTGTTATAAGTTCAATTTGTCAGAGGTCGTTAGGCCAAAGTTCTTCATTCCATTTCATCATTTTTATTTGAACTTCTCGTATTTCAATAAGTTTTTTACAGATTACATGAAAAAGACAGGAATACTCCGATTTATATTGGCTGTAGTGCTGCCTTTGTACCACCTCCAGCCAATAATTAGATGCCACGTAGGTATAGATTAGCTACCCCTGTTTCACAAAGATACGATCTCGAAAATTTTCACTTCCCTCCTGTTTCAAAATTTCAAACCAATTCTCTTTCTCTCTCATTTTCGAAATTCTAGAGCTTTCAGTTCTTTCTAATGGCTTCTCACAGAGGTGAGCATTTTTTTTTTGGTCCAAAAAATCTCTTCCGTAGCAAGTGATGCAACTGTTTTTTCCACTCTCTTTCTGCTTTTGTACGGTTTCTGATTTAAAGTTTTGATTTGATCCTTGTTTCACTGAAAAAGTTTGGGTTTCTTTTTTTTTGTTTGCTGATTCTCTTCTTTCTCTCGATGAAGTGATTCAACTCTTGATTCCAGTATTTTTCTCTATTTCTAGTTTCGTTTGTGATTCAAAGTTTCGATTTTGCTTTCTTTCTATGAGGTAAAAGTTCGAATTTATTTTTTTCTCCCAGCAGAGAAAACTCAAGATTTGTGGGATCAAATCATAGCAGAAGAAGAAGAAGTGCAAGGACAGCAAAAGCAACAAGAATCAGAAGAGAATTTGTGGAATAATAATGGGGGAAAGCGAGAAAAGCGAATTGCGGTGGTGTACGGGCGAAGAGAAGCAAATTCCAGTCAGCCCCAAAACGTCTTCAAATCGCATACCCAGTATCAAAATTCGTTCATTTGAATGCTCATCTTTTAGATTCGGTGAAATTTTTGCGTTGGTTTCTCTGTTGGTAATAATTTGTTCGTTTTGTGGGGGTTTCTTTTTGCATGTTTGTTTTATGTTAAATAGGAGCAGGATTGGAAGGGAAAACCAGGTGAGCTTTGCACCTCCGAAGAGGACAAGCTGGAATCGATCACTTTCTATCAGGTTAAAGCTCAAAGAATCACCTTAGATTGATCGATATTTTTACTTGTTTATTCATATTATTTTTATTTGATATATGATGGGATTTGTTGAAGTAATTGAACCATTGGAAAATTCTTGCTCAATTATGCAACTACGTCAGTGACTGATGTTGCTTCTTTTAACAGTTTTATTGTATGTGACTTGGCTACTCTCAAAACCTTATTTTTTACATGGAGTATGGTTTTCTGCCCAATTGTTTTACTGCTCTATACAAGTTGTCTTCAAGTTTCTAATTCCGTTCCTTTGAAGTTGACAGAGGAAGAGAAAGTATCATTGTTGCTACAGGGGTTGAATTTCAACCTCAACCCAAGCAGGGAGGAGGGAGGAAGATACCCAGGCCAGGGCGTCATGCAGTATGAGTTAGATTAAATTTTCAAAAGTATAAGAGAGTTTTTTAATGCCCTTCACCAGGAAGGATTTGTGACCTTGGTCTTGTTTTCTACAGAAGAAAGGGGAAGATGGTCCTCTGGACTTCAGAAAGGAGAATGCATATTTTGCAGAAGTAGATGCCTTTGAGCTGTTGGAGGAGAGTCCCTCACCTAAGAATTTTGGTGCCTGGAAGATGGGAAAACAACAGGGACTTATTGTGCATGACTTGCCTGCCATTCTTGAGCGCTGGAAGATATCAAAAGCTGCTCAAACATGCCTGTCCTCCCAACCATTGTTTAGAATCATGGAAACACCAGTTTTACCATCTGTGGCAAGCAGTAACCATCTCCCTAGCAGTGCAAATGATAAAACACCAGAAAGGATAACCAAAGGAAGGGGTTTGTTAAATTTCACTTCCTATGAGAGGAGCATGAGGTTGGCTGAGGCTAATAATTCAAGCCAGCAGCATAGTGAAAGATCCATTCTCACCTCCTTCAGTGCTCTAAGAATCAAGGAAGAAGATGAAAGTGATAGCCTAAAACTTTCTGTAGAAGGTGATGCAAGCAGTGAACTGGAAGATGGAATTCGGAAGGAGCTGAGGTCTTTATCACTGAGTGGGGACTGCTTGAGTGCATTTTCCGAACTTCTTATGGTTTGCCGTCAGGCAGCACCTATAACTCTCTCAGAGGCCTTATCAGCATATTGGTTAGTCTTTTCTCCCTCCACTTGGAAATTTGCTAATATGGACTTCCTTTCAGTTTGAAGAAGCAGATGAGATTTCTATTAGTGCTCTTTTGCTTTTATTTTCCTATTTGTGAACTCAGTTCTGTGACTTGGTGGAATCTTTATGTAGGCTTCCATTAAGTTATATGTATTGAAATAGGATTTACTCAAAACTAGCGCTATCACTGTTTTCGGCCAAATGACTTTGAGTAAATTGAAGGAAAAAACTATGAGGCTGCTGGACTTCCATTTCTCCTGTGACACAGTTACATTTGGGTATCTTTCATTAATGGAACGTTACAACATCTGATTTGTTTTCAATGCTCTATCCACTCACTTAGTCATGGTTATTGATAACCACCATTGCATGATTCTGAAAGGTTGAACTATTTCAAAAAACAGTGAGCCAAGCAGCATAGTTAAGCTTGGGGAAGGTACTTATGGAGAGGCCTTCAGAGCTGGTGATACTGTCTGTAAAGTGGTTCCTATAGATGGAGAAATCTTGGTGAATGGAGAAATCCAAAAGGTCTTTATCTATTTTACTCTCTACCAAACTGCAACTACAAATTGTAATCCACGCTTCTTGGCACAGAAATCAGAAGAAGTTCTTGAAGAAGTACTACTTTCCCTGACACTAGATGGCTTGAGATGCAGACAGGGAGAAACGATGAAAAAGAATTCATGCACAAGCTTCATTGAAACCAAAGAGTATGCCACATAATTTGTTTATTATTTATTTACTTAAAAAGAGCTTTTAAGACATGATACAAAATTTTCTTTTATTGATGTCCTGTTTTCCCGGGATTGTGTTGAGATTGTAAGAAGCTAAGAAGACCGTTCTACAGTATCTAATATAATATTGGTGATATTTTTTTTTTTTTTTTCTTATCTCACTAGTATATGCTTCTGGATTTTCTTTAGCTTTCGGATCTGTAGAGGTAGCTATGATGCCGCTCTGATCCGCGCTTGGGAAGACTGGGACGCCAAACATGGTTCTGAAAATGACCATCCTGAAGAATTCCCAGATAATCAGGTTTTTACCAAGCTGAGCTTTCATTGCTTTATACAAGTTGCAGGAACTTCTGTGTTGCTTATGCTGTTTTTATGTTTTGAATGTGCTTTTCCTTGTTTCAGTGCTATATAGTGTTTGTTCTAGCTAACGGCGGTCAGGATCTAGAGAGCTTCATTCTTGAGAATTTTGATGAAGCTCGAAGTTTGTTGGTGCAAGTAGGACAGCAGTATCTTCTCTTCCTTTTGGTTTGATGGTTATTGTCCTCGTTGGTCATATGGTTGAGATCCTCCCATCTGTTTTGTAGGTTACAGCTGCATTGGCTGTGGCAGAGGTTGCTTGTGAGTTTGAACATCGAGATTTGCACTGGTATCCTTCTGATATTCCTAGTTATGACTGCAAAGCATGCATTCTCTCTTTGGTTAATTGAGTTGCAAAGAGTCTGCAGGGGTAACATTTTAATTGCTCGGAAAGGTGACAACTTATTTGAATTTATTCTGGAGGGAAGCAAGATGAAGGCTCAAACTTTTGGGTTAACAATCTCAATAATTGACTTCACTCTTTCTAGAGTCAATACAGGTAATCCATCTTTTTGTCTTCTACTAAATAACTATTACTACGATCTTCAAGTGCCAAAATAAGATCATCAGAACAAGCTCTGATTTGATTACGCAATTGAGTTTTTTCTTTGGCTGCAGTTTCACACTAGTCAATTATGAGTACATTGGTAGATAGTAACTCTTGGGTTTCATTTGATTAGGGGAAGCCATACTTTTTCTTGATCTATCTGCTGACCCAGCACTGTTTGAGGGTCCGAAGAGAGACAAGCAGGTAAATAGAGAATGCATGTCATTTCAACAGTTTCATTATGAGTTTTACTGAGGTGCTTTAAAATATTTGCAGTCAGAAACATACCGGAAAATGAAAGAGGTTACAAAAGACTGTTGGGAGGGCAGGTATGAATACATGTTTACGCTAGGGTAAATTTCAAGTTGTATCTATTTTAACAGTGAATGTTGCATAGACATTAACTTTGCTAGTTGTGGTTCATTAGTAACCTGAGTTTTATCACTCAACTATAATAGTATTCATCATGGAAATTTGAGTCCTATTCCGGTCCTCATGCTTCAGAATTATTGCCTAGATTTCCCAGTAAAGCACTGGAATTAAATACATGACACTAGTGATAAGAACTTTTTTCAAGTTATATTATGATCATGTTCTTTCAAGCCCATATCTATTTCCAAGCTGTGAGTTTTCATTGAGTCCAACAATTTTTCTTGGCTGTGGCTTGATTTGTTGATCAGGGTGATTGGTGACTGTTTCACATTTAGTTTCTAACTAAGTTTTTGCTATGAGCATATTGGTGCAAGCTTGTTGTAGTGCTGTTATCAAATATCCTTATAGTTTCGGTTGAAGAAAAATTGAGATCTTATCCTTACTTGCGTATGTGCATATTTATGCAGTTTCCCAAGGACTAACGTTTTGTGGCTCATCTACCTGGTGGATATCTTACTGACAAAGAAGTCTTTTGTAAGTTATAGTTTCTTCAGTTTCTACTTTCTGTGCTTCCGTTGGATATTGCTGCTGAACATACAAATCATCCTCTTCCTGAGGTTGCTCATTAAGTGTGCTGTCGTACTCAGAGAAAGGCGGTCAAGGATGAGAGGGATCTCCGTTCTTTCAAGAAGCGTCTAAATTCTTACGATTCTGCTAAAAAATCTCTTTGTGACAGCTTTTTCGATGGTTTATGGGTTGATTAGTTGGAGAATTCAAATAACAGGACCTATTGGAATCAGGTAATGCATGAATCCACATTGCCTGTACACATATTTACTGCACTCCAGCCTCTCCTCAACCTGCTAGCTTCTGAACTTACAGGCTTACAGCACATCTATAAAATCGTCCTTTATTTGAAAGGAGTTTTTGTCAGACGCTACATTGCTCTTCTCCAGATGAAATCCTTATGTCACGAAGTATATGCTGCAAAAACATATATCCAGAATGCCATGAAGCTGCTCTCTTGCCAGATGAAGATTACAAAATGAAGCAAATGATAGTCCTCCAACCGCAAAAGCTCCAGTTGGGTGGTTGTATCTTTGCGATTCCAGTATAACCAAAGTACAGAAATCTGCTACATCTCCTTTGTATATGTACATATAAGTTATTGACATCCTCTTCAAAAACAATGTGAATGTACTGTTTTCTTTCATCAACTTAGGGGACTGTTTCTGTCACATAAGTTTCTGAATCAATCAAAACTCATCAGCTTTTCATTTCAGTTCAAAAGGCTTCTCCAAAATTGATAGCCATAGTTGCTACATATTTTAGTAGCTACAGACAATGTTAGGCTAAGCTATTACATGAAAAGAGGAAGAATACCTAATTGAGTACCTCTAGCTTAAATTGCTCTACTCCTGACTGCCTGAATTTCTACATGATTATATACAATGGAGGACAAGATGTTGCACTTGAATCATCTCTTTGAAACTGCAACGAAAATCAATATGCCCATGGATAAGATGATCTTGAAAGGAGTTTTATCCCAAAAGTTGTGCTCATCTCCATGACAACATTCTTTTGAAGCTAACTGCTCCTTCAAATCCTTCAAAACTTTCTCCCTTCTCTCTCCCATCTGCAAAACACGTTTTGGAAGTGAAACACAATAGGACTGAAGCACACTCAAGTAACACAACTTCCATGAACATTGAGTACATTAATCGATGATTATCTAATTCAATAAAACATAGATAAATAAGAATTCATAATATCACATTTCTTATAGATGGCTGTTTCTTGCACATAATGTGTGAAGATTGCAATAGCCAAAGGAGACCCTAAAACATTAATATTACCCTTTGAAACTTCCTCATCTGGGACCGTGATTCTTGAAGACAAAATTCAAGCTTCGCCACTCGCTTTTTAAGCTCCTGATCTGCTATTCTATGGTTTTCTAGCTGTTAAAACATTTCAAGAAAGAGCTACATGAGTAGCACAATACCATGAAAGATGACAGTATATGAAATAGTTGAAAAAGAAAAACTAACCTGTGCTTCCAGTTCTGCTGTCTTATGCTTCCAATGAGCTGACAAGATCTTAATTTCATCTCTCAATTTCTTGTTCTCATCATCTTTAGCACTCAATTGGTAGTTTATAGTCTCAATATTTTTCGGGGATACTTCATCTATTAACTTTCTGAGTGCATAATCTTTACTAGCTTCAGATGTTGCAAGTGCATGCAAGATTTCCTTTTCTATTCTCAGAAATTCGTCTTTCAGTTGCCTTTGTGAGAGTTCCCTTGCCTGGAGATCCATTTGGAGAAGTTCTAGTTGCTCGCTCAGCTTATTCACTCTAATCTCATGTTCCTTTATTGAGCTATTCTTCTCATCTAGTTCCTTCAACAAAGAAGCACATTGAGATTGAGCAGACTTCGCCGAGGCAGCGCTGGCTTCTGCGGTAGCTTGGGTCGTTGAAAGCTGCGATCTAAGCCCATCTAACTCCCGAAGATGCTGCAACAAGCAGAAAACAAGCCCTCCTGAGATGTTTATATAGTAGCAACAATAAATACTAGGCTCTAACTTGATGTCATACTACAAGTCACCCACATGCCATATAAGTTATCTGATAGACATCAAAATTAGACAGATAATTGTCTGCAAATAAAAGTTGTAAAAGAGTATGAAAACTAATTCAGCCAGCAGTTCAAGAAACAGTTTTACCTAATATCCCTAGAAGCTCCTGCTTATAAATCAGAATCAAGCTTCATATGTGGAATCTCCCTTCCCCTCATGTAAATAAAAAGTTTTTAAGACATCCAAAAAGGCTTTACTAAGATCATCCAAACTGACCACACTCGAAATTTCAAAATCTCATTAGCATATTAACTTTAGAATCTCACTAAAGAGTAAACACTCCAACTGAGAGTATTACCAGAACTAAGCGACTGGGCATATTATAGATTTGTTATTTATCTAATAGAACGACTTCAAATTTGGAAAAATATTTTCATCTATAGCATGTGGCTTCCTCGCAGAACCTACAATTCAGGCTTTACCCAACAATTAATCAAGTCCTAGAAGATTTAATTACACAAAGTTTTGAGTTGACTACACTGTATCATGTTGTGTAGTAGACATCACTTTTACTTTATAGATATCTGCAATGTCCAATCCAAAGGTTACTTAAGAGTCAACTAATGCCCTATTGTATCCAGAGAAGTTCAGATTGGGAAATCAGGCCCCATCTTGCAGTTCTCTATAGCATGCTTTTCTTACACTTCTTATTCAAATGAAACTCTGATCTCATACACCAAGAGTCCACCATCAAATAGGTAGAATGAGCTCCAACAACATCGCATAGTCAACATTCCTAACTGGAGCGGAGCATTTTAGCAGGAACACCGAAGAATTCAACAGGAGCACCATAAAAAAATTTATGTAGGTTACGAAGTGCTCCAACAAGATAAGAGAATCGTTGATATAGGCATGACCAAACATTACTAAAGCTAAGAAATGAAGAAAGCAAGATTCTCACCAGCTCATTTGTAGAACTTGAGACTTTTAATTGGCCATCCCGCTCCTCCAGACACCTCTGCAATTTGCTTATCTCCTCCTCCATAGTCTTGGCCTTCGTCTCAGCTGCCTAAACAAATCCAACACAATCGCAAATCAGCGCTACCATCACATAACTTAAACATAATCAAAGTCAGTAACACCAGTAACAACAACAATAACAGAAACCTGTCTTGTCTTGATTTCCCGGGCAACTGACTGCTCTTGTGAAGCCAACCGGTGCCTGACATCTTTGAGCTCAGCAGCAAGAGAGATAACGCTCCTCTTAAAGCTAAGCTTCTTCTCTTTAAGATCTTTCAGCAGAGGATCCAACTCTTCTCTTTCCGTTACCGACATCACACCAGTGCTCTACTCTGGCATCAAATCCAGCAACAAATTCTTAAAAGACAATGATGCTAGACTTACTTTCCTATCTCATACACACACAGGGCTAATGGTTGAGGAGGAATACCACTGTTACATCAAATCCAAAATGCAATTTTTATATGGAGATTAAGTAGCACCAATGTTTATTTGATTATCTCTTTGTGAAGCGAATCCTAGCTAGTTCAAAGAAACCACAAATCTTGAGATTCCCTTTCCATGCATTCACTTACAACCTGTCTCCTTCAGTGCAATAAATTTTTTAATAAAAGGGTTCAAATTAAACAGAGACACAATTTACCCTTTCATTATAAACCATGTCACTTTCATCTTGGAAAACAATAATAAAAACAAGAGATTCCAAAAAGAATAAAACTCCTTGCAAAAAATATTTCAAAAACTTGTCAAAGATTCAACTTGTAAACAAGAATGATGAATCAATCATTTGGGTGATACAGAAACGCTAATAACTCACATGTTATAAGTTATCAAATGAAGATAAGCAATTCTAAAACTTGATTGCTTGTTCAACTTACCAGTTGCTTCATCAAACCTGCTCCATCTCTCCCCTTTCTTTCCTCAAAAAAGAAATAGAAAGAAAAAAAAGACTGAATATTTCACTGACACCCGGCAATTGATGCTTCGGAACTGTTGACTTGAATTAATGAAAGATTGATGAAAACAAAACAAAAACAAGAAATGGAGCTTAAAACTCAGTGAAAAATCTGCTATTGAACTCAATGGCTGATCAATTGATTGAAAGCTTCTATTGCTTTGATTCAGGCGTTGATTTAGATCCAAAGACCAAAATGGAAAGATTTATTTAACTGATCAGTCAACTGAAAAACTTCATTTTTAAGTGAAGAACAGAAGAATAAGTAGTTCACAAGAACTTCGTTCTACGCGTTTAACAATAAAAACACGGAGCTAATGATTGCGATATAGGTCCTGTAATAAAATATGTGGTATATTCAAGTGTTCGAGTGCGAACTTGTGAATTGTCAATTGCTAATAGTTAATTAATATATTTATAGGACTTCCTATGCAAAAATAATAAAGCAATACGTAGAAATTTGAGTCCTCTCTCAAACATATTTCGTGTGGGGCCAACTGAATCGATATCGATAAAATTTTCCAATTTTGGGCTCCATATAAATTGATCTCAGTTTCAAATCGGAGTAGGTGCGCGCCAAATCAAAATTTTGGAATTTAACGATTAATAACCGTACACGTGGCGATGCTCTACGGACTAAAGGGGTCAGGCACATAGATAATTAACTAAATGACAAAAAACACCCTCGTGTTAATTAAGTACGTTAATGCATGGCATTAACTAAATGACAAACATGTGATTAGCTACTCAGCACCACAACAATAGATCCTGAATAACATCACTTAAAGAATACAAGGTTTGCCATCAAGGTTTGTAGAACTAGTGAAGCAAGCATTTCACTCATGAATTGTGACAAACCAAAGTTGTCTCTCTCAAAAACATATATATATATATAACAAAGGAAAACTGGTACAAAATGCAAGACAAACAGGCTCATCCTCGGAGTTTCTGAAACGCAAAAGCATGACGTACATGGGAAAAGAATCATTCTGATCCATACATGATATCCGCCAACTGCTCTTTTTCAAGCACTGATGCGCCCCGTTACGCTAGATCCCAGTGAGGTGACAGATACGTTCTCAGTTTAGAAGACAGTTCAGATGCATCCAAACACATCTGTTGACAATAACTTCCTTGAAGTTGAAGCAGGAGGTGCCAGGCCTGGAATGTCTCTTATGTTCTTGTTGTGAGGATTGACAATCTACAAGTTGTTAAAGAGTGAGCGCATAAAGGAAATAAAACATTTACAAAGATAGAAGAACCTCAAGGCTTTTAGAGACTCTTGGGTGAAAGTCGAAGAAAATTTACCTTCACTATGATTATAGCAATTACTCCGCAGACAATCAGGAGCAGCATAAGCATGATGCACTTGTCAGTAGCTACCTGGAAAAAGGAGATTTCACAGTCAAAAATCCATATTTTAAAGTAGAGACCAGTAAACTAAGCTTGAAAGATTACCTGTCTGCCGATCTCTTTTACAAGTTGAGTAGCTTTTTTTATTGAAAAATGAATAGTGTCCAGTTCATTAGTAATCCGGCCCATTTGTTCAGTCTGTAACATTTCAAAACATGGAATAAAAGCATGCACAAACACAGGAAACAGAGAATCACAAGCTAGGTCATGAAAGTTCATGAGCCTCTCATACAAAAGAAAAGTAAGTAAATACCAAGAATCAGTATATACGTACTTGGGCCTTCAGGTTTGCAGCAGTTTGGGTTCCAACTTCTATTGTTTGCTCTACAACCTATAAAACAGGAAAATCACTACGGAGCATATTAAGATAAATACAAGTGGCTGAGGCCCCGTAAATCAATTCCAGACCATTTTTGAACGTTCAATAGCCTGATCAGTTTCATCCATAGCCTTCATTCCATGATCAATAAGCTCCTGGTTAGTCATTTCTACAGGAAAAACATCACATAAGACGCATGTTACAACCAGCCCTAAAATAGAGACTTCATTTTAAAAGACTATAAACAAACAGATCCCCTGAAAACAAGAATATAGAACTTGCAGGCTGCAATCTTTCTACTTTGAAACACTATAAGAACATGCAGGACACATTCAAAGCAACATAAGCAAGATGGCAGCAAACAAGTTCAATTTGATTTCTTCAGAAGTTGCCAAATATTGAGAAGGCACATAAGCGCAAGGCACAAGTAAACAGTTAGCCAAATATCCCTATTGAAAAGATCAAAATGGTGACACAAGTTTTGTATTGCTATCCTAAAAACCGACTAGACAAGGTTTTAGGTGTCTAACTTCTTTTTACTTATGCCTTTAAATTACCTCAAACTACATCCGAAACAAGTTCAGATATTAGCAACAACATTTTCTTCTAAGATAGAGATCTCCTTTTGGTATGACAAAATAACACTTCCTGAGTTTGCTATCTGCAACGAAGTACCAATTCTGCTGAGAACTTCCTAGGAATTTTCTCCTCTTTCTCATCTTGCGTAGTTGTTTATAAATGTGTGTATGTTAATACTATAGAAGACCGTTGTGAATTAACCCAGAAAATTAAATGATAAGTAACCACCAGTAGCAGGAGAATTTTTAAAAGAAGAAAGTAAAGAGCAATCCCATTTCATTCCAAAAAGTGACAGCTACCAGATAGCCCTTCAATCAATATCCATGCTCTAACTGTCTGAGACAATGATGGAACCACGACAATAGATAGATACGGAACCATAGACACAACAACCAGATAAATGTAAGCAAGGGTAACTTACAAGAGAAACATAACGTATAAATGACAGAAAATTATTTAAGATAATGGTGAATTACTTCACAGAAACTTGCTAAATTTTCTTGCCAAGTCAATGGAAGAAAACAATGTTTGGCAATCTAGAGACCAAAAAACAACCTTCTTGTATATGTCTTCAAATTTGCAAATATTCTAGAATCCAACATTCATGAATCCAAATCTATATGTTAAACACAAAATCAAGATATTATAAAGTAAGAGCAAGAAGGGAGTATCATGCAGCATAATTAAAACTATTCAACCTGATGCCATTTGAACATTATTGTTCTCGCCCATCAGTTCACTTCCTCCAGCACCCATATCAAATAGTTCTACTCTTTTATTGCCAAGGCTACTTGTGTACCTGCAATTTACAACATTCCCAGGATATTATATGCAAATAACTGCTTCAACTGATGAGTATGAGATATATGACCAAGCTGTACCAGTATGGCAGCATAGAAACAAATTCTCTGAATTAAGTATAAAAAGGAAACTCAATATTCTCCTAATAAGCACAAACTGACCAGAACAGAATATGTAAATAGTATGAGTGGTCAACTTCATACTATTCCAGAAGCATCTTGCAAGCATACATAGTAAATTTGTAATAAATCACTCCTTCAGCAAAATGAACAAATCAAATCAAAAGGCTGTTGGCCTCCGAACTCCAGATTGCTTATAGTAATTTATAACATAGATTCCGGCCTTAGTTGCGTAGATACTTCAAAACTTAATTTTCATCAAGAATGTACGACCCTGGTGAAGAAACATCTGCATAAATTGGCTTATACGCCCATTCAAAGTAGCCACACAAAATATGGACAAAGGCTATGAGTGTGACTTAGAAAGTCTCTGCACTAACCCAAGTCAGGCAATAGGCATGCTGGATCTAGATTAGAAGCTTGATTTACCATTTGGATTAGCTACATTGAGCTAGCGCCAGGCATGTCAGTGACACGCAGCACAAAACTATCTACAAAACAGTTAAAGATACGCACATAGACAGAAAATTAGCTAAATATTAAATAGTTCAATAAAGTACCTTCCCAAAAATGCAATGTGTGGGCATGAATGACATTGGCCATAAATCCATATAGGATATGAGGGCTCCAAGAGAGAAACAGAGGTTGAGCCTCCTTGCTCCCCACCTAACACTATCTTTTTGGTAATTTCATCTTATGGGAAGTGCTAACAATACAACCCACAAAATGCAGCCTGAAACTATAAGTAGAACTTAGAATATCTTCTTGTTGTTTAGCTAGCTAAGGAAATTAAGGGAAACAATACAGATTCAGTATTTTTGAGGCGTTACTGTAAAGCAGCTTGGGTTTCTAATGACTGCTGCTTCGACGTTGACGTTGAGGTAAGGATATTTTAGCATATCACTTAATAGAAAGCAAGGATATTCTGACAATACCTAATATTTGCTTGAATCCATTAAAATGAAGGATAAAAAGTCATTGCACGAAAGGTAAACTTACGTTTTTCTAAGAGCCACATACGAGTTCAGCTCTTTGATCTGTACCATCAGGAACAAAACAATTGAACTGTTACTGAAGAACAACACTATGCTGTGAAATTTCAATGGCTTATATAGTCAACAAACCATAGATTGCTTCTTCTCGTTGAGTTGCTTATTTATTTCAGGCGGGTTCCGACTTTCCTCGTCTTTAATTTCACGATCAAACTCTTTTATCAACCTGCACATGTGAATAATCAATATGAAACATAGACAATTCCTGATCCAGCAAGCCAGAACGAATACTACGAAAAAGGAGAATCCACTTAGAAGTAAGGCCTTTAACTTTAAGTACTCGTAACAGCCACAAAAGTCTATGTATTGGTCAAAGTGATCAAGCACAGTTCAGTTACATGCCTCTTACATTCTCTCATCTTTCCAGTGAGCTCCTCCAACTGTTTACTTTGTCTGTTCGGGTCTTTAATTTTATCCAGCTTCTGAAATCCATTTCTGCAGAATTAAATCATGGTTAAAAAAATCAATAAATACAAGATACCAGATAAATTAATGAAAGCAGATATCAGATAGTCTAAAATCAGTAGTAAAGTCTCCACGTCATCATTGCCAAAAAAGAAAGAAGAAGCAGAACCAGGTCACATGGTAACCCTAACGTCCACCAACCACTCTCGCCAAAACACTAAAGAAGGACAACTCTCTTCAACCATTTCCTTTTATGGCTGTTCTACATAACAAATAAGACCTGCCTCCTTTCTGAAGGCCAAATTTGGCAATTACTAAGATAAGCGAGTAAGTGATGTGCATTTTCATCTTCCAAACTACGAGCGTCCGAGTGGTGCCTTCACATGCCACTATGTTAGTATGCCATGAGTCAGAGGCACAACAAGAAATTCTCAGAAGTTTACCATACTGTCAAAAGTACATCGCAATAATCTTTCCATGAAATTTCACCATCAACAATAAGAAGGAACTTCCTAATTCTTCATGATTTTTGCCCAATGAACTCAGCACATACAACATACATCAAATCAACATGGATAGATCCAACCTTACAAAATATGAACAACATTGAATAATTTTGACCATCTTTCATGAATATGAAACCTCCTTCCATACTGAATCAAAATCACATTCGTTATACAGCAGAAAGTTTGACCTAACAATCTGCAGATAATGAAAACCTCAATTCCACAGTGAACTATGCCAAAAACACTTTTATGGAATAAAGTACTTTTATGGGATAAAAGGTATTTCTAAGGGATAAAATACTCTAACCTTTCCGCAATCTTTAAAACCTCTGAAAAATCATTTCATAACCACCTCATACATAGCTCACATTCTTTCCATGTAAACATATAACACCTACACCTCTATGGTGCCAAAATCAAACTTATGCTGAACTCAAATTCTAAAACTGATTAAACAAACCAAAAAGATTCTGCTTTTCACCCACCAGCTGACAAACTTCAATTTATGAAAACACCTCATATACCTCAATTTCTTCCATAAAAATTCGTACCAGCACAACGAATATACTTCTATAATGCCAAACTGCAAAAGCTTCAAAGCCTCAAACTAACACAACAGAAAAGCAGATTCAATATTTCTCCCATTGATGAACTTCAATTTATCAAAATAACTCCAATCAAACTAAACCGGTTGAATGGACAGAGAGTGATTGAGAGAACGAAATTCATACGATAAAGCTCGGAAGATATCTTGGATTTCTCCGTCGAGCTGCTCTAGTTCTGGACTCAACGGCAAATTCCCCGCCATATGAATCACCAACTCCTTCTAATTACAAATATATACAAAACTCCAGCAATTTCTCCACCGAAATCTTTCGCTCTCTATTCCTCCACTTTTCTTCGATTGTTCTCAATCCGCTCGATTCACCACAGCTGTCTTCTCTCTAGCTCTCAAACCCATTCAGTCAATCGCCGGAAAGGAACAAAAACCATAACCTCGTCGGCGGGAACAAGAAGACCGGAGAGAGAGAGAGAGGAAGAGAACGAAGGCAATGGCGGATCAAATCTTTTTAATTTTGTATTTGAAGTTAAATATCTAGCTAATAATTAAAATTAAAAGTACTTAAAACTAATTGTGCCTGGACAACAGTGCATGATCATGGTAGCTTAAATAATTCCTGCAAAGACACGGTAACAACAATATAGCTTTTACGCATCAGATATAGCAAGTGGGAGCCACATTTGGTACACCAAAAGACGTAAGGTATATATCTGGTTGAGATAAATTGTGCCAGCGTAACAAGTTAAAATATAAGACTGCTTTACTAGAATGTTTTTCGATAAAAAATTAAAAATAATCTGCCAGGGTGGAAGAAGTTGGCCGAAGAAAGAGGCCGCCGACCACGCTCCTAAAATGTGGGCCCATGTTACAACAAAACTACTGTTGTGCTGCGATTGACAACTTATAGCAGGGCTCAGTATAAGTATAATTATTAAATATCTAAAAATAAAAAATAAAAAGTAAAATTTTTTTAAAATAAAATAAAAATAAAATATAGTGTTTATATTTTAATAATTTTTTAAAATGTGTTAAAAATTAAAATATATAAGTATATTAAAAAGAGTGTAAATAAAAAAATTAGAACTTAAATTTCGTACGTCAAAATAAATTATAAATTTTTTATATAATTAAAATATATAAATTATTTAAAAAATAAAATAAAATTATGAACGTTTTGAAATACGTATTAAATCAATAACCCAATTATTATTTGCAATAATAATTTGTGTTGTTCTTTCTGCAAGAAATCAAACAACGTAAGAACAACACTTGAAAACGTTGAAGTCACTGATTAGCTTAATAATTTGATACCTTCTCACACGACCATAAATATATGGGGTTGATTTCAGTCGAACATATTAATAACTAGTATATATAGTATATATGTACTTGAGCTAAATAAGTTCTTAAAATATAAATTTAATTAAATTTGTAAAAATAAAATTCAGAGCAGAAACTCTCAAAAGATCTTCAGTAGTTCTATTAATAGTTTAGAAAGATCGTTTGAAAATACTTTTAAAAAATTTTTTTTTAAAATAAAAAATATTTTTTATTATTTTTACTTTTAAAATAATAATAATAAAAAATAATAAAAAGATTTTATTATTTAAAATTTTTTATATTTTAAAATTTTTAAATAAATTTTTTTAATATTTATAAAAAAATATAAAATAAAAAATTATTTTTTAGAAAAGCAATGCAAAATGCCCATAAATATGCCAGTGCAAACAACAAACATAATTGGCTAGCCAACGCAAGGAATCACTAAGGGCGTGTTCACCCCAAATTTATTTTTTTTTTAAACTCATTTTTAATATAAAATACGTATAAAAATTAAAATAAAATATTTTTATTAATTAAAATTTTTTTAAAACTTATTATAGATATTACATTAATATATAATCTTATTTTTTATTAAATATTTTTAATATTTAATTTAATTTTTTAAACTTATTTTTAAAAAAGTTTTGTTTACACTGCAGTAAACACGCCGTAAATATAACAATTTGGTATGAGACGGGGTGTTTGGTTCTCCGTTTCATAAACAGCTTATCAATTTTTTTCAATTTTTTTCTATTTCATGTTTTTCAATACATATTTTATAAGTATATAAAAAATTTATTTAAAAATTTAAAAAGTGTAGAAAAATTCTACGAAGTGATATCTTTTTATTGCATATTTTTATTATTTTTTTTGAAGTAAAAAAAATAGAGCTCATTTTTCAAAAAAAATAAAAATATCTTCTATTTCATAAAAACTCTATTTTATAAGCAATCCCAAACGCCCCCAGACCACCGTACCAGTTGTTTCAAGACTTTCAAGCACTTCCATTTGAGAGTAAATTTAAAATAAATTTTTTTATTATATTTGAAAAATAATTTTTTTATCTAAATAGTAATAATAATAAAACTTTATAGTGTACAAATTTTGTATTTTTTAAAATTTTAAATAAATTTATAAAAATATCAAATAAAATAAAATTTTTGAAATTGAATAAAATAAAATGCCAAAATCTCCCTATATCTCATTAGTCGGAGATGCAACAATCTTCCTTCGTTAAAGAACATTTGAAATTACCTAAAAATATTTCTTTTAAAATAAAAAATATTTTAAAATATTAAATAAATGGTTTTATTTAAGATAAAAATAATATATAATCATAAAAATTTGTCACGTATAATTTGTTTATAATTTTAGATTAAAAAACATTTTAAAAAATATGAAATATTTTTGTAGAATTAAAAGTAAATAAGAAGTACTCTCAAATATCTTCTTAATTTTACAGCTCCACAAAAAGTAAAATCTACACATTAGCATAACTACAGAAATAGAATTTACTCCAAGTAAATAAAATAATTAGGGAAAGATGATTGATTACACGCAGCTCCAAGCTCTCCAGAGATGAAGTTTGCTTTTAGAATAGCTGCCAGTTCCTGAAGCTCCAAGAGTCTCTTAGTTCGTGTTTCAAATATCGATAATTTTATTTTTTTTTTATCAAATTTATGATTTCAAATAATTTATATATTTTAATTACATAAAAAATTTAAAATTTTAATTTTATATATAAAATTTTAGCTCTAATTTTTTTATTTACATATTTTTTAATATAATTATTTTTTTAATTTTGAACATACTTTCAAAAATTATTGAAATATAAATAATAAAATTTAGTTTCATTTTATTTTTTAAAAAACTCTATTTTTTTATTTTTCAGTTTCACGAAACTAAGTTACTGATATTTGAAACACGCTCTTAGTATTGCTTACAATAAGTTATTTTTAGTAAATTTATTTAAAAACTAAACTTATACTTTTTGTTTAAAATATAAATATATATATATGAAATGTCCAAATTGTCATTATTTTTTATATTTAAAAAATTCTAAAATCCTATAACAAAATATTTAGAAAATAAATCTGAAAAAAATAAAAGAAAATTAGTATAAGCAACGCCAAACATCTCCTTAGACTTGGATAAGTAAAGCTCTTAGCAATTTTAGGGAAGAACATCCGCCTTTAGATGCTCCATCAAGTGCCACCTTCAGAGCGTAGGAGACTGGCACAAAGGTAATGTGATGGCCATCACCATTGGTATCTGCAGAATTCAACTCGAGCACTTTGAGTAATTGAAAATTGAAAAACAATGAAATACAGGTGAAAGGTTTGCGGAACTAAATATGAGAGACAAAGATGTCGTAGGAATCGTTTGGTAGTGCTTATAAAATAAAATTTTTTTAAAATAGAAAATTTTTTTTTTTTTTTGGAAAAGAAGTTTTATTTTTTTTTTATTTCTAAAAAAATAATAAAATTATACAATAAAAATATCTCACTTCGTAAAATTTTTCTACTTTATCTAAATTTTTAAATAATTTTTTTAAATATTTATAAAATATATATTAAAAAACTTTAAAAAAAAATTAAAAAGTTGTTTATAATAAGCAGTGCCAAACGACTGCTAGAATAACGTTTCCTATGCCGAGCAAGAGAAAGGAATCGAATTAAAGTGCATTGACATTGACTTGGAGTGCATTTGACATTTGACATTTAGAAGAACTTCATCCTCTTCTTATGTTGACTAATAATTGATATTTAAAAAAAGAAAAAAATTAAGCGGAAATTAATTAAAGTAAGGAGGTTTTACCGTTTTATATGCTTCTTTACTTCTACTTCGCTTCTTTTCATTTTAATATTTGTTATTAGTCAACACCTAAACTAAGAGAATTTTATACAGCCCTTCGAAATTGTAATTAGGAACTAAAAAATGTAGACATCAAGTGATCGGTACCAATCATATAAATTAATAGTGAACATCTTAATTAAAATCAAAATCATCAAAATGGACTTCTGTTTAAATGTCGTGGGAGTGAAAGTGAGATCGGTGTGCTTTTTGCCCCATGGGTTCCTGACATGACCTGAGAATAATCTTTAAATATAGACTAAAGAGAGGAGTCTATATAAAGATAAAAAAATAGCCCAATTGCAGACACCCACCCGGAACTCTATAAATCCACACTAAGATCAAAAGTTAGAGGCGATTCTGCTTCTGACGTAGTAGTATAGGGTTCTTCTCCCTAGTCCTCCACCGATTAGCTACTATATATAAATAGAGCGTTGAGCAATCATGATTTCAAATGCTAGCCAACAAGAAGCAACCGTTACTAATGTTGTTGAGGTTCAGGTAACATGATTTATGATTCTTTTCCAACATTCCCCAATTTTTTTATAATATTTATAAGATAACAATCAATAGAGTTAAAAATACATGCTGTCTTTGAAAATACAGGGACAAAGCAATAGCAACATGGAGCTGATGAGAGCTGATGATGCTGCAGAAAGAAGGGACTACTTGAAATTTTCATTTCTCATTACAGGCATTGCTACCACCGGTATACTTGGACTATTCGCAGGTTACATCAGCAGCTCATCTGCAGCAAAAGCAGAGCAATATATTCAAACTGAAGTTTGCAGCTTATTTCTAATCGCTGCTTTTGTATCCGGAGCCGTTTTGATGGTTCTTACATATCACTATCCTTTCCTAAAAGCCCCTATAGAAGTTCTTAAGGTTCTCAAGTACATGTCTTTGGTGTTCCTAACTATTGTGCTATTTTATGTTGGTGCGGTATTCCTGAAGGCTCTTCTTATTGTTGCTACTGTGATTGCCTTAGTGCCAACCCTGCTAGCGATTCTCATATTCAACGCAATCAACATGAATGAAAACCAGGGTATTCAGGTCAATGCAAATGCTAGAACTGAACTCACTCGGTTGCAATCAACTGCACAGGAAACACAACATGAGTCAACAGAGCGTACGTGCTCAAGAGTTGGGGACATAGATCCTGTCACCACTGAAGAAACACATGAACCAGTACAACATATAGCAATAAATATTGTGGCTAATGAAGAACGAGATCATCGCATTCAAGGGATTGACAATTTAGCAGAGCAAATTATTCAAAATAAATGCGAGCTACAATTATGATTATGTCCTGTTTGGTTTCTTGAGTTTTTGAATGTTAGTTCTTTTATAAACAAATTTCGTAAAAGTAAGTTAAAAATTTTGTATTCATTGGGTAAATTAGTCCTTTATATATTTGATTGTTTATGATGATAAGTGTAAAATAAAAAATGATTTTATTAGTTTTTATATTTAGTTATATTCATAAATAGTGAAAAGTATAACAATAAATGATTGTTATCTTATAATAATATAGTAATAATTCATATAATAATATAATTATAATATTTTTTATTTTATAATAATAAAAAGAATAATATTCTCACTTTCGTGGAACTCGTCCCTCGAACCTGCACACATCATGTAGCAATTACGAACCGTAAACGATCCTGATAAGCTGGATCAGTTTCTTCCAGCTCTTGAAAGGAGACGAACAATCTACTGCATTTTCTTCTTCTTCATTTTAATCTACTCAGTTTTCTTTTTCTCACAAACAATGAAGCGAAAGTATCATGTTCATGCTATAAACATCACTTACCACAAAAATCAACAACAGCAAAAATAAAATTAAAAATTAAAAATATTTAATAAAAGATAAAATTTTATATTAATTATATATTTATAGTAAGTTTTAAATTTGAATTTTTAAAAAAAATTTATTAATAAAAAATTATTTAAAGAATAGTGTAATTTACAATAGTATTATTTTAAGAATAAATTTGAATCATCTGTGTAATCAAAATATAATTTACAATAGTATTAAGAATAGGGTGACGTGAGATCTTAACAACATCGGCAAGACGTGTCAACTTCTCATTTGACGAAGGTGAATGCTTTTTTTTTCATTACATTATTATTGCAAGGAAGAAGTTCTTTCTTTCAATCCTTAGCTTCTTTCCCTTTCCGTTCTGTTTCTTCTCTTCAAATATTGAAACCAACACAGTTGCTGTCTGTGTTTATTATTTTTCAATCCCTTTTTTTATTATTTTTTTAATTAATTCTCTTATTTTTATTATTTTAACTATGTATCCAAACTATCATAAGCTTCTATGAAAAAATACTAAGTATCAATCAATGTCAAACCCTCTGCATTTCCTTTTTCTTTTTTAAATGGTAATTTTTAGTAGTCAACATCAAACACAGGTTTATGCGCTTCTTCTTCTCCTCCCAACTCCCCTTTATTTGTTTCTTTCTTTTTCTAACACATATCCACGGGCCCCTGTTTTGACTCCATTTTATTTTATAAAAATAGTTTATAAAATTTTATTAATTTGAAAATATACAAATTTAATAACATTTTTATTACTTTGTCTTTTAAAATAAAAATAATATTTTTAAATTAATTTTAAAATAATTTTATTTCGGTTGCTATCTCTAATATTATTTATTAGTGAACTTCTTCTATGGTAGACTTTGGTACTTGGTAGCATGGTTTCTTTCCCGCGCTTTATTTCTTTCACCATCTTTTCTAGCTTTACTATTAATTATTTAGTAAACGTCAATAGAAAAGATATTAGTTTTCTAATACTAATTTTATTATTTAATGTATTATGAATTTCTAGAATATCAACGTTTAGGATTCTAATTTTTTCAATTTCAAGATGGGAACCAAAAGCTAAGGGCACAAAACGTTACTATTAACAATACTAAAAGTATACTATACTATTTTTAGTGAACATCAACTTGACGTTATTGAGCTTAATTTATAAGTTTCTAATTTTTTAAAAATTATTGTTTTAGCTTTTTTCTAAAAGAAGTAACTATAAAATTTTTTCTGAAAAAAAAGCTATGTATTTGATTAAAATTAATTTTTTTAAAAAAATTAAATACAATGTTCGGCAAAAAAACTAAAAAATTAGAAAAACTGAAATATTTTTTATAATAGAATAGTTGATATATATAAAATTTATAAATATTCTGTTATATATTTATTTATTTCTTACTTATATTTTATTTTTAACACTAATATTAAATTTATAAATATTTTTTGAAAATATTATTAATAATTTAAAAGTTAAAGATTAGTTTAACAATATATTTTTCAAGTTAATTTTAAAGATATAAATACATTATTATTTACTTATGTAATGATTGGTTATATTTTAAAATATTTTAATTAAAGATTAGATTATAAGTATGTTGTTAAAGTTAATTTTAAAGATATAAATATATTATTATTTACTTATTTAATGACTAATTTGTTGGAATTATAAGAATAATTTTGATGATAATAAAGAATTAAGAACTATGATTTATATAAGACTAATAATCTGAAAACAAATTCTGCAGGATTAGACAAACAGAGATCATTTTATTAATAGCAGATACAAACAGTTATCATACAGCCAACTATTATACTACTGCTAACAGCACTTGGGATAGAGAATGACACAGCCACATCACGGTCATTGCTTTCAACTATCAAGCGGGACAGAGAGAAAAGATATCGGGACGAGAGGATGTCACGGTCATATTATATCAATCTGTTCACTCATCAAGCATAAGAAAACTTCTCTATATCGAAACAGAGCATTGGGTTCAACTACAACGAAATTTCTCTTGCTTCAAGATTTTATCTGCTCTCACAACGGACTGAAGCATCTCAAACAGAAGATCTACAAGACTAAAAACATTCTCAATTTCACAGAAAAGGAAAGCTCAACAATCAAAGAAAGAAAGCATAATTATACAAGTCAGAGTCTTCGATCAAGTCAAGCGGTCAACCAGCTTTGCATTAATTATGGACAAGTAAATCAACTCATCAGCTCATCGAGTCTCAGACAGCAATTTAGCCAAATCCAGCTCTTAACAACTGGCAGCAAAATTCAAATTCCTACAACGCATTTAATGCTACCGAGACATTGCACTGAGACGAGCAAAAGAAGCTTGGAAGCGGTTGATTAACCGCTGGACAAAACCGTGCCCTCCCTGGCGTGAAGAATCACCTACGGAAAAGAGCGCCAACGGATACGTTCTTCAAACGGCTCCTGCACAAGGAAAAAACTCTATAAAAAAGGAGTCACAGCAACGAAGAAGAACAAGAGAGAATACAAGTAAAAACAATACAAGAACTCTATCAACACAATCAAACCTTGCTGCCGATCACTTTGAAGAAAATCTTTTTCAGCTCTCTCTCTCTGATCATCTCATCCGAATTACATTATGAACACTCAAATATTCATGAGATTGATCTTGTGCTCAATCTAAGTTTATTTTCTTGTAACTCACCACTGACCATTGTGAAGGAAGTGCCGTAGGCACCAAAAGAGAAGCTCGGGTGAAGCTTGGTGTAAGCTCTTAAACCTTGTAATAGTGCTAGCAAATTAGCCAGGAAGACAAGTGTGTCCAGTAGGCTGCTAGAGGTTGTCTTGATGAAGAAACCCGATAGAATAAGTGTGCTTGGTGAAGTATTTTGCTCTAGATATATTTGTAGCTTATTAAAGGTTTAGTGAAGTTTTGGCTCTAGTGATAGAGCGACCGTGAATATAGACAAAAGGGTTTTGCCGAACCACGTTAAATACCTTGAGCACTACTTTTTATTACTTATGTCAGTGAACTATCTAATTCTCTCTTTGCAAGTCACAGTATCAACACAGCCGGCTGTAAGCTTGCTGTCAGTAGGATAACAAATTTAATAAATTTTTTTTATAAACTAACTCAATTCACCCCTCCCCTCTTGAATTAATTTTACAAAAATATCTAACATAATTAATTAATTAAAATTAATAATAATGAATAAATTGAATAATTATATAGTACTTAAATAGTTATAGATACAATGATACATTCATAGACTAATCGATTTCAAAAGTTCAACAAAAAATTATAGTAAAAATAATATTTATACAGTTATAATAGTTATACAATTGTTGCTGAAATATTTAATTATAAATTTTATCACGACGTCTCAAATCTTCGAATTGAACGTTTGATGCACTGTTAGATGCTTACTAGTTGATGTAATAGAGATCTTACGTTCATCTAAATAGAATACATTATCTGTAACACTTTTTTTTTAAAATAATTATACATAGCTATTGTTGTAAACATAATATTTATTTGTACTCATATTGAATATATTGACATATTAACTAATATTGCAAATCGGTACTTCAACACACCAAAAAACAAGTTAACACTAACGTCTCCTCTCCAATGAAACTACAAGATACAAATTATATCCTATCACCTTCTTGTTTCAAAGAAAAAAAGAATATGGAAAAAATGTAATTATATACAAGAAATTGTTTTCTTACAAATTTTTGAGTACCTATCGGACACTATGGGCGTATTTAACAACACCTCAAATTCATTTTTTTTAAACTCATCTTTAATATAAAATATATAAAAAAATTAAAATAAAATTATTTTATTAATAAAAATTTTTTAAATAATTATTTTTAAAAATTATTATAACTATTTTATTAATATATAATTTTATTTTTTAAATATATTTTTAATTTTTAATTTGATTTTTTTAAATGAGTTTTAAAAAACTCACTTTACTTATTTTTTTATCAAGATAAATACGCCATATATGTAAACGTCTGAGTGGGGAAATGATCGGACAACATATTATATACAGAAAGAATTGAAAGAAAGCTGGTTAGATCTGTAGAATCATCTAACTACAAAATTGATGCTGCGCCATGTGACAACTCCAAGCTCCTCAAACACATCCAGAAGACAAAAGAAACATTATTATCAGCAAGAACAACAAATGTAGTCTAGAATGTAATTATTTAAGAAAACATTTACCATTTTGGAATCCTGCACAAGGTTTTTGACGCCATGGTTGCAGAAGCAGCAGGCAGTTAATCAAGTCTGGTGCAGAACTTTTTGGACTGTACCAGCAGAAGCAAAGCCAGGTTCCCAAATAAGTGGCTGAGACAAATGTCAATCAAGAGAATCCACATTCATCTAACCTCTTTTCTCGACGAGTAATTAATTTGGGGTTTTCTAATTTCTTTGTTAGCTATCGGGCTAGACTTCGAGTGCTCAAGTCCTCGACAAAATTTCCGAGTGCTAGCATTGGAACAAGAATATCTCAGAAAGATACAACTGAAGCTCAAACACAATAATAAAACCGTCTAACCTTCTTACTGGTACTGTTTCCAGTTTTTGCTTTCTCAAGTTCAGCATCTTTCAGGGCTTTCTTCTTCTCAAGCTCGGCTTGCTTACAGTTCTCTTCATGTGAGCCCGTAAACATTTGGACAAAGTTCAACAGGGTACTAATAACTACAAATGAAGGTGATTAGCAAATTATGAAGATAGACCCAACATACAAAGTATTGGCAGCAGAAATTCCACTGAACAAAATCAGAGGATAAATGGTAACAAACATAAGTTAATGTCAATATGACAACTGATATGTCCGTATGGCAAGACACATGTCAACCACTTCAACTCAAGCGAAGACAAGAGCAGAACTCTTCAAGATGAAGAGTTGAGGTTCAAATCCATTAAAATGAAGGATAAAAAGCCATTGCAAGAAAGGTTAAATTACGCTTTTTCTAAGAGCCACATACGAGTTCAACTCTTTGATCTGCACCATCAGGGACAAAACAATTGAATTGTTATAGAAGAGCAGGACTATGCTGTGAAATTTCAACGGCTTATATAGTCAACAAACCATAGATTGCTTCTTCTCGTTGAGTTACTTATTTATTTCAGGCAGGCTCCGACTTTCCTCGTCTTTAAGTTCGCGATCAAACTCTTTTATCAACCTGCACATGTAAATAATCAATACGAAACATAGATAATTCCTGATCCAGCAAGCCAGAACGAATACTGAAGAAAAAGGAGAATCCACTTAGAAGTAAGGCCTTTTAACTTTAAGTACCCATAAGGCCATAACAGCCACAAAAAGTCTATGTATTGGTCAAAGTGATCAAGCACAGTTCAGTTACATGCCTCTTACATTCTCTCATCTTTCCAGTGAGCTCCTCCAACTGGTTGCCTTGTCTTAAAAAGAAGTAATTTAAAGGCATAAGTAAAAAGAAGTCAGACACCTAAAACCTTGTCTAGTCTGTTTTTGGGATAGCAGTACAAAACTTGTTTTTAGGGATCTTTGCTAACTGTTTACTTGTGCCTTGCGCTTATGTGCCTTATAGCTCATGTTACTATAAAAAGGAACTATGATGTTGTATGGTTTTATTCTCAATATTTGGCAACTCCTGAAGAAATCAAATTGGCTGCCATCTTGCTTATGTTGCTTTTAGTGTGTCCTGCATGTTCTTTAGTGTTTCAAACTATAAAGATTGCAGCCCTGCAAGGTTCTATATGCTTGTTTGCAGGGGATCTGTTTTGTTTAATAGTCTTTTAAAATGAAGTCTCTATTTTTAGGGCTGGTTGTAACATGCGTCTTATGTGATGTTGTTTTTCCTCTAGAAATGACTACCAGGAGCTTATTCATCATGGAATGAAGGCTATGGATGAACTGATCAAGCTATTGAACGTTCAAAAATGGTCTGTAATTGATTTACGGTGCAGTGCTCAGACACTTCGGACGTATTTACTAACACTCCAAACTCACTTTTTTTAAAACTCATTTTAAATATAAAATACATAAAAAATTAAAATAAAATTATTTTATTAATAAAAAAATTTTAAAAGTTTTTTAAAAAAATTTACTATAACTGTTCTATTAATATATAATTTTATTTTTTATTAATATTTTTAATTTGATTTATAAAGTGAGTTTCAAAAAAATTCAATTCATCTACTTTTTCGTAAACACGCCTTTCTGTATTAGAACCTCCTTACGATAATTAATCCAGGACGATGGGCCAAGAACGGCCCAAGAAAGAACGGATGCACAACCTTAATCGGACTTGTGGGGCCACACTCTGCTGGTGTCTTGTGAATTCTGATTTGGCAGTTTCAATACATTTTGGTGAACCCAAACTTTAATACTCTTTGCATGATGAAGACCGAGTGCATTTTAATTAAAACCAAACTCATAAAAAATGACTTCTGTATAAATATTTTCTGATAATTAATATTAAAAAAAAGAAAACAAGCTAAGGAAAGTTGCTGTCAATAAGGGGGAGTAAAATGGAGATCAGCATAAAGCCTTCTTGTTGTTTAATATTGACTGATAACTAATAAAAGATAAAAAAATAAAAAACTAGAAAACAAACCAAGTTGCTGTCAAATAATGGGTTGAGTTGAATTGACTAGTTAGGTAGGTAGACGAATTCCTGCGATAAATTGAAAATGAAAAAAACTTCTGATGGTGAAGATATCTTTGAATGTGCATGGTCTCGCAACTACATGACAAAGCAACATCAATCAAACTTTTCTTTTTCTGTTTTTCTTCTTCTGGATTCTTGTGATAGTTCCAAAAGAAAAAACCATCTCATTGGTCCGGTAGACATGGACAACCATCACTTTCCAAATAATAAACCAAATAAACGATTACAAAAAGGTTTTCGGATTACGTAAATCATTTACCACTTCACTTTATTTTTCTATACTATCTTTCTAGAACATAATTTTTTTCCTAATTTTTTGTAGTGTTTTAATAAGTAATAATTAAAATACTATTATTCAGTTTAAACACTAATTTAAAATTTTTCAAAATTTCAGACTGCTTTTTATTCAATCTTATTGTATGATGCTGAGCATATTCAAAAAATATTATAAGTGTTTGTTTACATATTTGAAGAAAAAATAAACACCAAATAAAAGCTCCGATATAGTAAATATTTGCTGAAAATTGTTGATAAAAGACACAAAAAATTTCGTAAATATAATCACATAGAGTCGCACAAATTTAATTTAAAAAAAAACAGTTTGAAATCTTTTAAAATTTTACTCTAACCTAATTTATAATAAAACACAACGACGGACGGTTGTAAGAGAATTTTTTATATGCAGCAAAAGACGGCAGTGATCAGAGACGGTAGTGAAGATCTGTAATTAATGGTGATGAAGATCGCTGTAGAAGCAGGTTGTGCAGTGATGAAGATTAACACCAACTATGAAGATCGGTGGCAGCGATTCAACAATAGAAGACAATCTTCTCTTAAATTGAAATGAATGATGGATTTAAGATAACAGATGGTCCATAAAATCGAAAAGTTCTGATATCATAAAATAATTAACAAGTAAATGAAGATGAAACTTGAATATGAGAACAGATAATGAATTATACATTAGGGTTTTACATGTAGAGAAAATATATAGTCCACATAATACGGCAGAGCAAAAATACAATCTAATATGTAGTAATCATACAATACAGTAGTTATACAGCTTCACAAATTACAATTATTAATACATAAATCGACGCACGCAAAAGAATGAGATAAGACTCGATTATCCAATCTGAACTGTAACCTGGTAACATATATGCAAGCCGGCAAACCTGTATGCAAATCTTCAAATATCTTCTGCAGATTCTCGATCGACTGAAGGACATCAATCGACATCTTCTTTCTCTTCATTAACTGCAATGGCTACTGTTGTATGTTCAGTTGATTCAGTATTGGTGGTGACTCGTGGCCTCTGCGACGAGGAACTGGTGTCCTGCTTTGTGCCGGCTTCATTGATCTTTTTATAGAAACGGAATGCAACGAACTGCAGCAATGTTGGCAGGAATATTGCGAACAGAAGAGCAGCAACAGCATGGAACTTCACGAGTACAAATCCGACATAACCTAGCATGATAATTAAGCACACGAGGGAGGTATATGTGAGAGATTTGATGAGAATTTCAATTGGGACTTTAACGCGATGATATTGTTTTGCGAGGATTATAGCTGCTGCTCCAGAGGAAATGGTGGCAATCAGAAAAGAGACGCAGATATTTTTTTGTTTATGTTTGTGTGAATCTTCTGGTGATGATAACTCTGCTACGAATATACTAAACAGGCAAGTAGCTGCACTGATGGTTGTGGCAAGTGAAAGTTTTAAGTCACCCCTGACTTGCTCTTCATCAGTACCAGCGTCTTTATTGTTCCTTTGCCTCTGCTCCTACAAGTTTTGATAAAAGAATTTTATTTGCCTTAATATTAATCTCATGATTTCTTAAACCTAAATAAAGGAAAAGAATCTCATCATTGACGAATAAAGAGGTGATCAACATATTATTGGTTATTCTAACTAGTGAATTTTAGCTTAATAAAAAACCGAGATTATTCTTTTAGCTTAATAAAAAATTAATTGAATCACAAAATGAAACAAGCAGAATAAAAAATGACATTTAAATCTTTACTAGTATACCTCTTCCGTTACTCATCACTTTGTCATATTAAAATAAACATGATTAAGATTTTATCATTTTTTATTATGACTAATATATTCAAATAAAATTAAGTTTTTGATTTTTTCTTGCTCTCCCTTCCGTTACTCTTCCTCTTTCTTATTGCTATGCCATCTAAAGACACAGTTAAAGAGAAGAAAATTAATAAGAATTTTCGGATAGTAAACATCTCAGATAAATTTGTTGAAAGATGTGATGTATTTAAAATTCTTCCAAAAACGAATTACTTATGAAAAGAATAAAGACACATCTTTATTAATATCATTTCAAAATTATTAATAAATAATATGAGATTATATCTTTTTTAACCAATGTCTTCTAGCAGAGCGGTTATTTTTAATTTAAAAATAAAATAAGCTATCTGTCATGAATTGATGCGGGCTATTTTATCGTTAAATGAAGTGAGTTACTTGTTCGGAAGTTAATTGGACCATGAAAGTTCTAAAATAATACAAGTGACTAGTCCTGAATAAAGCAGATCATTAAGGCTCTAAATGAATCGAATGATGAAGTCGAATATAACCTACATCCTGAACCGATTTGATCCAAACTATTTTAATACTATATGACGAATTTAAAATTTTTCTAAACCAATTGGTTATAGAAACAATGAGCTCAAATTTCTATTAATATCATTTTATTAACTATTGCGAAGCAATATAAAGTTATATCTTTCTTAACAAAAAAGAAAAGAAGCTATAGTTACACGCCTGATTTGATATACGATTCTAGTGTCCCATGCACCAAAAAGAAAAAATAATAATAATGAATCAATGAGCGAAAATAATAATAATAATAGTGATGAAGGGGTGTATCCATGAATGCAGCAGGTAGCTGAACGGCAGTAGTTCCAGCTAGTAGTATATATGTACGTAGTTGCTCTTTCTTTGCAGGTGCATGTTACAGGGAAATATGAATAGAACGGTAGTAGAAGAAGATAGATATGCATCTCACGAAAGCGTACCTCTTGGAGTTGTTGGTCATTCCCGGCGTCGTCCAATGTACTGGTGGAGGCCATCGACTGTATTCCACAATCGAGGGGGAGCGAGTGGAGAGGACTACTTAATTTATTAGTGTTTAATTAAGTGATCAGAGAGATCTCTATTTATACAAACAAAGGTGTGATTCATTTACGTCTATTTCAACACCCAAATGAAATGAGATCATCCCTACGTCAAAATTTTAAAATCAAATATTTTACAAGTTGCCAATCACCTTGTAGGCTGGACAAAAGTAATTGATAAACTTATTTTTAGCTCTCAAGCTGCCTCCGTATCCACTACCTTACCATTAAAAAATATTTAAAAATAAAATCTTTTTTAAATGTGTAATTAAATTAAATTAAATTATTTATTTTTAAAAAAATAAAAAAATTTATTATATATAATTAAATTTTATAGAATATTACAAGATTATTTTTGTATTACAAGATTAATTTTTTGTAAGTAGTACAAAATATTTTCTAAACAGACCAATCACAAATGTTCGAGTTCGTTTCCGTGTAGCGAGAAGAGAAGAGTTGCCAGTATCACGAAAGAACGACACAAATTGGAAAACTCATTTCAACGCTTGTATAGTTGTATGAAAGCAACTTTCCCATCTTTGAAAAATTCGACAACTTCCATAACCCATTCTATAAGAAATCTATGACACTTCCACGTATTTCACCACCATTAAGTGTTCGTTTACCGACATCTTAAATTTTATTTTTTAAAAATTATTTTTAAACTAATAATAAATATTTTCAACTAAATTATTTTTAATTATTTTTTTAAAATTCATTTTTACACTTACTATTAATAAAATTTATTAAAAAAAAATTTTTTAAATATTTTTTAAAAAATAAATTTATTTCAAGATAAACACACTCTAATTTTTATTACATAGATACATTCTGTATATATTCCTTATATTTTCTTGATGAATAGTAAAAACTATTTTATTTATCAATTTTTATTTTTATTATATTTTAAAATAGTGAAAAATATGACAACATTTAATTACTTTTTATAAACATAAACTAAGAATCTTATAATAATACTATTTTATTATTTTAAAAATATTTTAAAATAAATATTATATTTTAAAAAAAAATTAATTTCATAAAGAAACATTTTATGAATAGTTTTCAAAGATGAGCTTCGTACGTGGTCGCCGCAGTTAGAGATTGCATGAATTTTGCAAGTCTTGATTTCAATTCCATTTTATGAATAGTTTTCAAAGATGAGCTTCCTCTTGTCTTTCGAATTCGATGAGAGGAACTATTTTTTTCCAACAATTCATTAACAGGATCTCTCGCCACGTGGCAACTAACAGAATCGACAGTTATTTCAGCTCCATTAGTATATATCGAGGTTCTTATAGCCTTCATTAATAGGATCTCTCGCCACGTGGCAACTAACAGAACCGACAATTATTTCAGCTCGATTAGTATATATCGAGGTTCTTATAGCCTTCATTAACAGGATCTCTCGCCACGTGGCAACTAACAGAAGCGACAGTTATTTCAGCTGGATTAGTATATATCGAGGTTGTTTTTGGCTACGGACGCGTTCGAGATTGATTATGAAATAAAATTGTTTTAAAATTAAAAATATTTATATTTTTGTTTTGAAAAATAAATTTTATTTTTTCATTTTTAAAAAAATAATAAAAATATATAATAAAAAGATTTTATTACGTAAAATTTTTTTAGATTTTTTAAATTTTTAAATAAAATTTTTAAATATTTATAAAATATGTATTAAAAAATATATAAAAATTTGAAAAATAGTTTATTAAACGCAACGGCAAACGCGCTCATTGTCTTTCATGGATACGCAACGCAAACGCAACGGCGAACGCGCTCATAGTTTATAAACTGTCTATAGACTTTGCTTCATAGGTCGCTAGCTCTATTGTTGCTGCTCTGCTCTATCCACGCCATCTGATTCTGTCAGAAACCTAAACGCCGGTGTTTCTTTCATTAAAAGAGTTTGCTGAAGTGGGAGATTCTCTATTATAATCATCATGACTTCAAATGCTGGCCAACGAGAAGCAATCGTTATTAATGTTAATGAGGCTCAGGTACCATGATTTATGATTTTACTTTTTTATGTACTTATAAGATAGTTAAACATATATGAAAAAACAGGATGAAGGCATGGAGCTGAGGATAGCTGAAAATGCTGCAGAAACAAAAGGTTACTTGGAATTCTCATATGTCATTACCGGCATGTCGGCTGCAGGTATACTCGGAGTATTCTCCGGTTACATTGGGAGCACCTCAGCTGCTACAAAAGAAAATCAATACATTCAAATAGAAATCTCCAACTTATTTCTAATCGCAGCTTTTGTAGCCGGAGCAGTCATGATTATTCTTGCATATCAAAACTCTTATTTTAAGGTCCCAATACAAGTTCTCAAGGTTCTGAAGTACACATCTTTGGTGTTCTTAACTATTGCACTGTTCTATATTGGTACAATATTCCTGAAGTCTCTTATCATCGTCGCTATTTTCATCGCCATCTTGCCACCCCTGCTAGTACTCATCGCAAACAGTCTGAGTGGAGACGAGGGTGTTGAAGTTGATGCAAATGCTCATATTGGACTCGCTCAGTTGCCATCGACTGCCCAGGAAACAGAACACGAGTCAACACATCATACCTGCTCAAGAGCTGAAGGAATACATGAACCAGTACAACATATAGCTATAGAAATCGTTCAAGACTAATAATGCATATAGAAACCGAGCATGCCGGAGCAGTGGGCTCCATCACTTGGTTTAGCGAAGGTTTTGAATTTTGTTATTTGATATCACTTTTTTAAATAGTTAGAAATATATTCCCTACACGGCTACATATGTAAAAACGAAATTAATTGTAATAGAAATTATTGTTAGCAAGATGATTTCATGTGAGTTTTACTTTGGCTTTTGAGAATGTTTTGCACTTTGAACTGTTTGCTTAAACGGGGAGCTTTTCTCGTAGCGTAGTATATGTTTGCAGAATCTCTGCTTAAGAATAGTTTTGAACTTTTGAGAAAGTTTTAAACTTTTGCGTAAATGGGGAGTTTCTGAGAAAGTTTTAAATAGTAATGAATGAACTTTGGTTTGTTAAGAGTGATTTCTTTATTAAGAATCTCTCCTTACCTAAAAAACTGTCTTCTTTTCTTGTCAATTTCTCGTCGGACCTAAAACGACCGGCATCTGAAGGAGTGAAGGGTGTAAGTATACCGGCATTCGTATGAAGCGCGGCATTGAGGTTTCCACATTACAAATGCCAAGTGTTGCACTAAGTGAAATCCAATAGAAAACAATTTTCATTATCATAAACTATTTTTATTAAAAAATTTCGAGTAACACACTACTTGTTATATATAATTTTTTTAAAACAATGATACGTAGTATTGACACCTCGTTTGCTATATAAAGAAGCAATTGCATTGTTAAAGGTTCTATACAAAGAAGCTTGGTTTAACTTGTTCCTGTTGACAAATGCTGTTACATTCATCTTGCCTTAATCCTTATCTGGTTCCTTCGAGTTTGATGTTAATCAGTTGTATAAAAAAATAAGAAACAGAATAGTACTTCTTACCCGTAGTGATTCGCCAAGCAATGTCAATCAAAACAAATTAAACGTTGCATACCTGATTTAAGAAGACTATTAATTATCACACCCAATCAGGTGACATTTAGGAATACTAAAAATAAGAAATTTTTTAAAATAAGATTTATTTAAAATTTTTTAAAAATGATCTAATTTTTATCTAAAAATTACCACCCACCTATTTACCAAATAATTTGATGCAGTCATGATATCGCAATTCATGATAGCAATTTTTTATAGTGTTTTAATAAGAAATAATTAAAATACTTTTATTCAATTTTAACACTAATTTGAATTTTTCAAAATTTAAAACTGCTTTATTATTCAATCTTATTGTATGATGCATACTATATTCAAAAAGTATTATAAGTGTTTGTTTACATATTTGAAGGAAAAATATACACCAAATAAAGCTCCGATATAGTAAAGATTTGCTGAAAGATGTTGATAAAAGACACAAACAATTTCGTAAATACAATCACAATATTGTAACCTAATTTACAATAAAACACAGTGGCGGACGGTTGTAAGAGAATTTTTTATGTGCAGCAAAAGACGGCAGTGATCAGAGACAGTGAAGATCTGCAATTAATGGTGATGAAGATAGCGGTAGAAGGTGGTGCAGTGATGAAGATTAATAACAAAAACTACGAAGATCGGCGGCAGCGATTCAGAAGACAATCTCTTAAAATTGAAACGAATGATAGATTTAAGATAACAGATGGTCCATAAAATCGAAAAGTTCTGATATCATAAAATAATTGACAAGTAAATGAAGATGAAACTTGAATATGAGAACATATAATGAATTATACATTAGGGTTTTACATGTAGAGAAATTTATAGTCCACATAATACTGCAGATCCAAAATACAATCATATATGTAGTAATCATACAATACAGTAGTTATACAGCTTCACAAATTACAATTATTAATACATATATCGACACACTCAAAAGAATAAGATAAGACTCGATTATCCAATCTGAATTGTAACCTGGAAACATATATGCAAGCCGGCAAACCTGTATGCAAATCTTCAAATATCTTCTGCAGATTCTCGATCGACTGAAGGACATCAATCGACATCTTCTTTCTCTTCATGAACTGCAATGGCTACTGCTGTATGATCAGTTGATGATTCAGCACTGGTGGTGGCTTGTGCCATCTGCAACGAGGGACTGATGTTCTGATTTGTGGGTGCTTCATTGATCTTTTTATAGAAACGGAATGCAACGAACGCCAGCAATGTTGGCAGAAATATTGCGAGCAGAAGAGCAGCAACAGCATGGAACTTCACGAGTACAAATCCGACATAACCTAGCATGATAATTAAGCACACGAGTGATGTATATGTGAGAGATTTGATGAGAATTTCAATTGGGACTTTAACGCGATGATATTGTTTTGCGAGGATTATAGCTGCTGCTCCAGAGGAAATGGTGGCAACCAGAAAAGAGACGCAGATAGTTTTTTGTTTATGTTTGTGGTGACCTTCTGGTGACGATAACTCTGCAACGAATATACTAAACAGGCAAGTAGCTGCGCTTATGGTCGTGGCAAGCGAAAGTTTTAAGTCACCCTTAACTTGCTCTTCATCAGCACGAGTTTTGACATCTTTCAGGTCTTTATTGTTCCTTTGTCTGTGCTCCTACAAGTTTTGACAAAAGAAAACAAAGAAAAACAAACTCATAATCCCTTACAAAGAAAAGGAAAACAATCTTATACTGTCGTTTGCCAATGTTTTTCAACTACTTATTATTTCAATTTTTTATTTCATATTTCATAGAGAAAAGAAGCTCTAGGTATACGCGTGATTTGATATAAGATTACAGTGTCATGGGCGGGGAAAAAAAAATAAAAAGAAGAAGAAGGTTTGTATCCGTGGATGCAGGATGGTGCGCGAAGTATACACCACAATAGTGGAAGCAACAGGCTGAACGGCAGTAATTCCAGCTAGTAGTATATATGTAGTTGCTCTTTCTATGCAGCTTCAATTAATAGCTGTAGATTGCCGTGGTGGTACGTAGTAATAGTATTTGCGAGGGGAGTTACAGCTACCGGAAACATGAACAAGACGTTTGCAGAAGAAGATTGATATGCAGAATATAACACACTATTGGAAGCAGCACGGCTGAAGGGCAGTAGTTCCAGCTAGTAGTATATATGTAGTTGCTCTTTCTTTGCAGCTGCAATTAGACTGCCGTGGTAGTAGTATAGATGCGCGGGTTACAGCTACCGGAAACATGGATGAATAGAACGGTTGTAGAAGAAGATAGATATGCATCGATCTCATGAAAGCTTACCTCTTGGAGTTGTTGGTCATTCCCGGCGTCGTTAATCAATGTACCGGTGGAGGCCATGGAATGAGTTGAGAGGACTACTTAAAATTTTAGTGTTTAAGTTGATCAAGACGCGATATCTATTTATACAACAGAAAGAGTTAGAGGACGAAAAAGTCTCTTGGCACCAAAAAAAGTCTGAACGTTTATAAGATGCAATGACAGATTAGTGTAGGAGGCATCAAGCACATACCCCAATGGTTCACGCACATACCTCCGTTCCCCAATGTTTCACGCACATACCTATCTGCGTGGTGCTTTTACTGTCTTACATTACGTAAGCAATGAATTTACGTTCACATTACAACTAACCCCAATGTTTCACGCACATACCTATCTGCGTGGTGCTTTTAGAGTCCGTTTGAATTGAGAGGAAAAGAAATTAATGAAGAGTAAGTAATAAATTACTTTCGGTTGTTTTTATTCGGTATCGAATTTATAAGATTAATAGAGAGTAAAACTTCTTTCCATTAATCTCCATTTGGAAATAATCTGTTACACCCCAATGTGGGGTGTAATCTGGAATAAGAGTAATTTTAGGTTTGCAAAATTTTCAAGTTTCTAACTTACCCACGTTATTTTATTGCATTTATTCATTGCTTAGGTTTTCTTTCTCGTCTCTTATTCGATTCGTTCCCACTCACCGCACCGCTCTATTCTCCGGTGACCTGAAGGTGTTGCTGCTCTACTCTTCGGCTTCTCCGCAACGGTTCTCCGACAAACTTATTTTTTTTTGATTTTTTTCTATTTGTTTTCTATTTGTTGCTATTTGCAGATAATTTTTTCTATTTTTTTGTCCATTTTTAGTGGATAATTTATGCTATTTTTTGCACTAAGATTATAATGAATAGTATATATATTAAAGTAATTTTTGTGGATTTTATAAAATATTTTGTATAATAATTTCCATTATATGCTTTTAAAATGAAACAGGCCATTAAAATATCTTATATAATACACTTTCTATATATGCTTTCTATAATGTACAATAGAGCTTTCTTTATAACAAGCTTTAGTATTACCGGTGGCTGTTATATAACAAGGAGCATGCAAATGATTTTATGAGTGCAAAATCTTTCTTTTGCTTGAATTGAAAAGAGATTTTTTTAAAGGATATTTCAGACTTTTTATAAATATTACTCTTATTTATTGCTCAATTATCAAACAAGAATAATTATTTACTCTTCATTAATCTTATTGATATATTCAAACAAAATGAGATTAAATTATTCTCTTACTCTCGCCTTCTTCCGAATAATCTTCTCTTATTTAATCTTATTTTTATTTATTCTTATTTATTATTTTCGTATCCAAACAGACTCTTACTGTCTTACATTACGTAAGCAATGAATTTACGTTCACATTACAACTAATATTACTCGTAAGCAGTGAAGCGATAAGAGAAGCATGCGCTAGTATCACAAAATAAATTGACAATTTGAACAACTCATCTCACAAACTTTCTCTATCCATCAAAGAATAAAAAATTCAACAACTCTTGGTAACTCTTCTTATGAATGTGAAAGCAAATCAGAAGAAACTTTACAGCACTCCACTACTTCCATGTATCTCACCACCACATTAACTCCCATTTTATACATGGATATATACTCTATTTATATTTTCTTCCTTTTTTTCCTTAATGAATAGTAAGAAGGTGTTCTATTTATTAAATTATATGTTGGATTGTATTAAAGATATAATAAAAATAGTAATTTTTATTAAATAGTACTTTTTTGTTGTAATAATATGTTGACTTATGTGTATTTGATGGATTTTGGAAAATTTTATTCCGAAGTTAAAATTTTTCAAAATTAAAAAAAATAAGTAAATTTTATAAAAATTATTTAAAATTGATTTAAAAACATAAAATTAAATAGTAAAATTAAATGTGATTAATAACCAAAGCTAAACAATGCCAAAATCATAAAAATGACTTCTGTTTAAGGCCATTTTTCATGTTGTTTTTCTAATTTTTATTTTTTTAAAATTTTGTTTTCAAAAATCTTTTATAGTGTTAAAAATATCTTTTTAAAATGAGTAAATTATATATCCTAAAATGATGATATATATAATTTTTTTAACTAAAATAAAATTTTTAAAAATTTATTAATTTTTTTCCTCAAAAGAATCTTGTTTTACAAGATAGGTATGCTTTTGCGGCATCGGATGGGTAGCAGAGTCGTCAGAAACACTCTAAGTTATGAAGCAAGTTACGAGCTCGTTTGAGATTGTATTTTTTTTTACGGTATTTTTAATTTTTAATTATTTTTTAATATATTTTATAAATATTAAAAAAATATTTAAAATTTTAAAAAATATATAAAAAGTTTTATATAATAAAATTTTTTATTAAATAATTTTATTATTTTTTAAAAATAAACTAAATACAACTTATTTTTCAAAAAAATAAAAATATTTTTTATTTTAAAAAATTTTATTTTATAAATATTTAAATAACTGAGGAGAATAGACCACTTACCAATAGTTATGAAAAAGAGAGAGAAAGATTTAGAGGAATTAATTAAACTTAGAAGATGTTGATTAAATTTGGAGAAATGAAGATTGAAGTTAGAAGATGTTGAATTTCATGATGTTGATTTCTTCTGATTATGACCAATAGTTGTTATTGAAAAAGAGAAAGAAAGATTTAGAGGAATTAACTAAACTAAGGAGGTTTTATATGTCTGCGATCCTGACTCTTCTAGTCTTCACGTCTGTTCTCCATTAGCTTTTTGTTTATAAACATTAATTATAGGTAAAACAACAATCTGAGCTCATCATCTTTTCCACTAATGATATACAAGAATTGTTTCTTACAAATTTTTTAATACCTATCGGAGACTATCCCCGTTTGACATTGCGCTCTTGATAAATAATTTTTTAATTCTATATTTTTTATAAATATATAAAAAATTTATTTAAAAATTTAAAAAATATAAAATAATTTTACGTAATAAAATTTTTATTATATTTTTTTATATTTTTTTAAAAAAATAAAAATATTTTTTATTTTAAAAAACTCTATTAAGCACTCTCAAACAACCCTTGTTTGATTGAGTGTTCTCCGTAATTAACTTTTTAATTTTTTATTTATATTTTTTAATATATATTTTATAAATACTTAAAAAATTTTATTTAAATTTTAAAAAAATATAAAACAATTTTACATAGTAAAATCTTTTTATTATATATTATTATTTTTTTTAAAAAAGTAAAAAAATAAAACTTATTTTAAAAAAAGATATTTTATTTCAAAAAAGTTTTATTTTAAAAAAATTTATTTTATGATTACTTTCGAATATATGTAAAGAACTGGAGTGGGGAAATGATTGGACATCATATCGGAGACTATATGTAAAGCTGGTTAGCTTTCTTTCATCTAACCTCTTTTCTCGACGAGTAATTGATTTAGGTTTTTCTAATTTCTTTGTTAGCTATCGGGCTAGACTTCGAGTGCTCAAGTCCTCGAAAAAATTTCCGAGTGCTAGCATTGGAACAAGAATATCTCAGAAAGATACAACTGAAGCTCAAACACAATAATAAAACCGTCTAACCTTCTTACTGGTACTGTTTCCAGTTTTTGCTTTCTCAAGTTCAGCATCTTTCAGGGCTTTCTTCTTCTCAAGCTCGGCTTGCTTACAGTTCTCTTAAAATTAATTGAAACGAATGATGGATTTAGATAACAGATGGTCCATAAAATCGAAAAGTTCTGATATCATAAAATAATTGACAAGTAAATGAAGATGAAACTTGAATATGAGAACAGATAATGAATTATACATTAGGGTTTTACATGTAGAGAAAATATATAGTCCACATAATACGGCAGATCCAAAATACAATCTAATATGTAGTAATCATACAATACAGTAGTTATACAGCTTCACAAATTACAATTATTAATACATATATCGACACACTCAAAAGAATAAGATAAGACTCGATTAGCCGGCAAACCTGTATGCAAATATTCGAATATCTTCTGCAGATTCTCGATCGACTGAAGGACATCAATCGACATCTTCTTTCTCTTCATTAACTGCAATGGCTACTGCTGTATGTTCAGTTGATTCAGTATTGGTGGTGACTCGTGGCCTCTGCGACGAGAAACTGGTGTCCTTCTTTGGGCCTGCTTCATTGATCTTTTTATAGAAACGGAATGCAACCAACGGCAGCAATGTTGGCAGAAATATTGCGAGCAGAAGAGCAGCAACAGCATGGAACTTCACGAGTGCAAATCCGACATAACCTAGCATGATAATTAAGCACACGAGTGATGTATATGTGAGAGATTTGATGAGAATTTCAATTGGGAGTTTAACGCGATGATATTGTTTTGCGAGGATTATAGCTGCTGCTCCAGAAGAAATGGTGGCAATCAGAAAAGAGACGCAGATATTTTTTTGTTTATGTTTGTGTGAATCTTCTGGTGATGATAACTCTGCTACGAATATACTAAACAGGCAAGTAGCTGCACTGATGGTTGTGGCAAGTGAAAGTTTTAAGTCACCCCTGACTTGCTCTTCATCAGTACCAGCGTCTTTATTGTTCCTTTGCCTCTGCTCCTACAAGTTTTGATAAAAGAATTTTATTTGCCTTAATATTAATCTCATGATTTCTTAAACCTAAAATAAAGGAAAAGAATCTCATCATTGACGAATAAAGAGGTGATCAACATATGATTGGTTATTCTAACTAGTGAAATTTTAGCTTAATAAAAAACCGAGATTATTCTTTTAGCTTAATAAAAAATTAATTGAATCACAAAATGAAACAAGCAGAATAAAAAATGACATTTTAAATCTTTACTACTATACCTCTTCCGTTACTCATCACTTTGTCATATTAAAATAAACATGATTAAGATTTTATCATTTTTTATTATGACTAATATATTCAAATAAAATTAAGTTTTTGCTTTTTTCTTGCTCTCCCTTCCGCTACTCTTCCTCTTTCTTATTGCTATGCCATCTAAAAACACAGTTAATAGAAGAAAATTAATAAGAATTTTCGGATAGTAAACATTTCAGATAAATTTGTTGAAAGATGTGATGTATTTAAAATTCTTCCAAAAACTAATTACTTATGAAAAGAATAAGGACACATCTTTATTAATATCATTTCAAAACTATTAATAAATAATATGAGATTATATCTTTTTTAACCAATGACTTCTAGCAGAGCAGTTATTTTTTAATTTAAAAATAAAATAAACTATCTGTCCTAAATCGATGCGGGCTATTTTGTCGTTAAATGAAGTGAGTTACTTATTCATGAAGTTAATTGGACCATGAAAGTCCTGAAATAATACAAGTGACTAGTCCTGAATAAAGCAAATCATTAAGGCTCTAAATAAATCGGATGATGAAGTCGAATATAACCTACATCTAAATTGATTCGATCCAAACTATTTTGATATTATATGATGAATTGAAAAATTTTTCTAAACCAATTGATTATAGAAACAATGAGCTCAAATTTATATTGATATCATCTTATTAACTATTGCGAAGCAATATAAAATTATATCTTTCTTAACAAAAAAGAAAAGAAGCTCTAGTTACACGCCTGATTTGATATACGATTCTAGTGTCCCATGCACCAAAAAAAAAAAAAATAAATAAAGTAATGAATCAATGAGCAAAAAATAATAATAATAATAATGATGAAGGGGTGTATCCATGAATGCAGCACGTAGCTGAACGGCAATAGTTCCAGCTAGTAGTATATATGTACGTAGTTGCTCTTTCTTTGCAGGTGCAGGTTACAGGGAAATATGAATAGAACGGTTGTAGAAGAAGATAGATATGCATCGATCTCATGACAGCTTACCTCTTGGAGTTGTTGGTCATTGCCGGCGTCGTTAATCAATGTACCGGTGGAGGCCATCGACGGTATTCCCAATAGAGTGGGGAGGACAACTTAATTTAGTAGTGTTTAATTAAGTGATCAGAGAGATCTCTATTTATACAAACAAAGAAGGTGAAATTATATGTACACCATTTGACTGAAATTTAGTTGATGGCGAAGCACCATCTACACCCCACCTGGCCCACCCCGCCTCTCCACTGCATCGGCAGGGCGTCGTTCAATGAAATGAGATACGTCTACCTCGGCACGGCTGACGAGAGGGCGAAAGGTTAATTTTAGCTCTTAAAGAAAAAGTTTACGTCAAATTTTATAATCAAATATTTACAAGTTGCAAATCACTCTTACTGTAGGCTGGACAACAGTCATTGAGAAAATTATTTTTAGCTCTCCGTATCCACTACCTTACCATTAAAAAATATTTAAAAACAAATTTTTTTAAATTTTTAAATAAATAAATTAAATTTTTTATTTTAACAACGACGATGAAGATCGGCGGCAGTGATTTAACAATAGAAGGCGATCTCTTAAAGTTGAATATGAATGATGGATTTAAGATAATAGATAGTATATAGAATCGAAAAGCTCTGATATTATGAAACAATTGACAGATAAATGAAGATGAAACTTAAAATGATAATAGAAGATGAACCCTAAAGTACGATTTTACATGTAGGAAAAATATATACATCACATATAGGCCAGGCTCACAGTCTAAAATACAATCTAATATGTAGTATTACAATCATACAATACGCGGTATGCACACAGCTTCACAAATTACAATTATTACATATATCGAACACATTCACAAAGAATGAGATGATCAGACTCAATTCTTCATTCTGAATGAATATGTAACCTGGAACATATATGCAAGGCAGACCTGTATGCAAAAACTTGGAAATATTTTCTGCAGATTCCCAATCATTTGAAGGACATCAATCGACATCTTTTTTCTCTTCATTAGTTCCGATTGTAACTGCTGTATGTTCAGTTGATGATTCAGTAATGGTGATGACTTGTGGCATCTGCAACGAGGAACTGTTGTTCTGATTTGTGCGTGCTTCATTGATATTTTTGTATAAAGAGAATGCAACGAGTCCTATAACCACCAGCAATGTTGGCAGGAATGCGAGCAGAAAAGCAGCAAGAGCAAGTAACTTCACAAGTACAATTCCGACATAACATAGTGTGCTAACTAGGCAGAAAAGTGATGTATATGTGAGAGACTTGATGAAAGTTTCAATTGGGACCTTAAAGCGATGATATTGTTTTGCAAGGATTATAGCTGCTGCTCCAGAGGAAAAAGTGGCAATCAGAAAAGAGACGCAGATAGTTTTTTGTTTGTGTTGGTGGAACCTTCTGGTGATGATGAGCTTCCGATGTTTGCAACAAATACACTAAACAGGCCAGTAGCTGCACTGATGGTCGTTGCCACACAAAGCTTTAAGTCACCTCTCACTTGCTCTTCAGTACGAGTGTCTATCAGGTCTTTATTGTTCCTTTGCCCTTGCTCCTACAAGTTTTGACAAAAGAAAACAAAGGAAAACAATCGCATGATTTCTTACACCAAAAACAAAGGAAATCAATCTCATGATTGACATATGAAGAGGCGATCACGATATGATCGGTTGTTGGAACTAGTAAATGTTCTGGCTATAGGGGAACTGAAATTCCACTTGTACATTTACAAAAGAGAGTACCCGCTTGAGGGATACCACTTTCCGTTTAATCAAAGAATGGGGTATCCTTGCAGAATTAATTCGCAATTGATTAAGAAATAGGAAATTTGCTCTTCTTAAACAGAAAATTAAGAAGAATTTTAGATAAAAACTTCTAAATTTCTTGAAAGATGAAAAAAGCTCTAGGTACAAGCGTGATTTGATATACGGATCCAGTAAGTGGAATGTTTTCTTTGGAACCAAAAACGGAAAACAAAGTGGATGTAGCATGGTGCAAGGTAACAGTTCTAGTACCACTAGTTGAAGCAACAGGCTGAACAGCAGCAGTTCCAGCCAGTAGTAGTTACTGTTTCTTAATATGCATCTGCAATTAATAGCTGCAGATTGAGATGGTTGTAGTACGTATTATAGTATTAGAGTACAGCTAGCTAAGGGAAACATGAAGAAAACTAAAGGCTGATGAAAATTAATATGCATGCTTGTAGTAGAAGAAGATAGATATGCATCGATCTCATGAAAAAGCGTACCTCTTGGAGTTGTTGGTCATTGCCGGCGTCAGAGGAGGACGAAGAAGCCATGGATGGTATTCCTAAATAGATGGTACGTCTTCGTGGCCTCTTAGTATCAACTAGGTGGTTGTTACTTTGAGCTCTATCGGTTTTGGCGGGAGTCTTGGGAGCAGAAGAATCGGGTAGATCCGTCAATGGAAGTTAAAGGAGATTGAACGGGCGGTTGATGTTTCACGCATCGCTAGTTCTTGCTGCTGCTCTTCTTCTTTTCCTCCGACGATTTTGTGAGGGTTTTTATAGAGGAACTACCCCTTTCATCTAACCGTTCATGCATTTGGTGCGGCTTATAAAAACCTGTTTTTTATTTTCTTAATTTAATATTTTTAATATATATTTTATAAATATATAAAAAATTTATTTAAAAATTTAAAAAAATAAGTAAAATTCTACGAAATAAATTTTTTTGTTACATATTTTTATTATTTTTTTAAAAATAAAAAAATAAAATTTATTTCTAAAAAAATAAAAAAATATTTTTTATTTTAAAAATACTCCGGAGACGTACTATATTAAACCATAATTAACCGATAGATGGATTGGATTAGTTAAAGGACAATGGGAAATTGAGTGAACGTGGGAGCGCACTGCACGTGGTTTACATGTCATCTGTGGAAGTGTTTATTATTCTATTTTTTTATTTTTTAAGAACTTTTATTTAAATAGTTTAATTTTTTTTAAATGTAAAATATATAAATAAAGTCTATTTTATATATGTAATTTATTATTTTTATTTGAAATAAACAGTAACTCATATTGTAATATTTTTTAAATAATTTTTTTTAAAAAAAATTTTCACACATTTTCAAGCGTCTCCGACGATGATGATTGCAACGGTAGTCCTCGCAGGAGCAGGCCAAATTCTTACAGCTCAGGTTGGCCTCAGAGTTACCTGTATGTTTACAGATTAAATCTTTATATTTTTATGTTTTAACTTGCGTCGTTAGGGGACTAATGGATGACGACTACATGTCATTTTCGGCCACTGGTGAATAAATAAAACTAAAAATAAAAAGTCAGTTGTGGTCCATCTTAGTTGTGGGCCAATCAAAATACTTCATCACTAAAATAAAATACACATCTTAGTTAGCTGTTGTTGTTATTGCCGGTGTCGATCGACGGCATGTACCATATCCCAAAAGAGAGAGAAGATTTTCACAGCCCTCTGGATGAAATAAACATTAGAGATGCCGGTTTGTTGTAAATAAATTAAATAATAACAATAAATAAATAAATTTAAAAATAACATAAAAAGACCGAAAATAAAGTCAAAACGATAACAGATTTGATCATTAATAAGGTAGTACTTGAAAGCAAACCATTTCACGCAAGATAATTTACAGGTGTCGGATGTGGTAGGTCCTACCTCCTGAGATTTAGTGCCGCCGTAGTGGTTTTGTTAGCTTTTTTGTTTGTTCATTTCTAGTATTTATTTTATTCAGTCTTTTTTATTCTTTCTGTATTTTATTTTATTTTTAGTGCAGTTGCGTCGACGAGTCTAGAAAAAGAGAAGATCATGGAATTTTGGTATTCCCATTTTCAAATTTTATTTTATTTTATTTTAAAATAAAATTTTAAAATGTTTAATAAAATTAAATAAAAATTATTTTTAAAAATAAAATAAAAATATTATTTATTGAAAAGTTTTTATTTGAAAAAAATTTCTCAAACACCCGCTTAAAAATGGTAACAAAAAGTTGGTACGTTTTAACTTCAACGTTTTGAGCGAGTTTGATTTAGCTTTATCAAAATTATTTGTAATATTTTTATTTCATATTTTTAATATATATTTTATAAATATATAAAAAATTTATTTAAAAATTTAGAAAATACAAAAATATTTTACGAAATGAGATTTTTTTATTACATATTTTTATTATTTTTTAGAAATAAAAAAAATAAAACTTATTTTAAAAAATATATATCTATTTTAAAAAAATTTTATTTTATAAATACACGTCTGTTTCTCACAGCTGAAAAAGTCTGTTAGGATTCTGTTTGACTGGCCATTCTAAGTAAACTCTGACGGCCAGGGAATGGACACATTGTCTCATCATCTATTCTTACATCATTCTAAACTTTCAACTTTCGTAGTTAGGGGGACTAATGGATGACGACTACATGTCATTGGTGAATAAATAAAACTAAAAATAAAAAGTCAGTTGTGGTTCATCTTAGTTGTGGGCCAATATCAAGATACTTCATCACTAAAATAAAATAAATTAATAAGTAAACAGGCGTTCTGAATCTTCGTCTTCTTTACCGTTTTATACGCCGATGTCTATATATTGGACACGTGTAGTCATTCTCTACTTGTTTAAAATATATATATTAAACTAAAATAAAATTTATTTTTAAAAATATTTTATAATATTTTTTATTTCAAAAATTTTATTTTAATACTCAAACGACCCCTGATCCCACAACTAAGTGACTAGCAATATCAAACAAAATCCAAATTTTTTTTTCTTCGCTTTCTTCTAGTTTTAAGAAAATAACTATCTCTTTTCGATAATTGGAAGACCCGAAAAATGAAGATGATCCATAGAATAAAAAAACTATGAACCATAAAAATAATTGACAAAAAAATGAAGATGAAACTTGAATACGATAAGAGATGATGATTCATATATTAGGGTTTTCCGCGTAGAGAAAATATATAACCCACATAATAGGCCAAGTCTACATATAATTAAAAGATACAATCTAATATGTAGTGTTACAATCATACAATACGGTACTATACAGCTTCACAAATTACAAATAATACATATATTGAACACATTCACAAAGAATAAGATGAGATTCAATTTTTCATTCTGAATGAATCTGTAACCTGGAACATATATGCAACACCGTCCTGTATGCAAAAACTTAAAAATATTTTCTGCAGATTCCCAGTCGATTGAAGGACATCAATCTGCATCTTCTTCTTCTGCATTAACTGCAACGTCTACATCTGTATCTTCAGTTGATGATTCAGTACTGGTGGTGGCTTGTGGCATCTGCAACGAGGGACTAATGTTCTGATTTTTGCTTGCTTCATTGATCTTTTTACATAAAAGGAATACAACGAGTCCTACCCGCCAGCAATGTTGGCAGGATAATTGCTAGCAGAAAAGCAGCAACAGCAGGTAACTTCACAAGTAGGCATACAAGTGATGTATATGTGAGAGTCTTCATAAGCATTTCAATTGAGATATCAAAGTGATGATATTCTTTTGCAAGGATTACAGCTGCTGCTCCAGAGGAAATGGTGGCAATCAGAAAAAAGAAGCACATATTCTTTTCGGTTTTTGGGGGAATCTTCTGATGATGATGACCTTCCAATCTCTGTAACGTATATAATAAACAGGCAAGTAGCTGCACTGTTAGTTGTGGCAAGTGAAAGTTTTAAGCCACACCTCTCTTGCTTTTCGTCCATACTGAGTGTCTATCAAATTTTTATTATTCCTTTGCCCCTGCTCCTACAAGTTTTGACAATAGAATTTTATTTGGCTTAATATTAATCTCATGATTTCTTAAACCAAAAACAAAGGATAACAATCTCATCATTGACGAATAAATTAACTATTAAGAATTAGACAACCCACAAAATGCAGCCTGAAACTATAATTAGGAATTAGAATATCTTCTTGTTGTTTAGCTAGCTAAGGAAATTAAGGGAAACAATACGGATATAGTTTTTTTGAGGCCTGATGTAAAGCAGCTTAGGTTTCAAATGACTGCTGCTTCGACGTTGAGGTACGGATACTGTATTTTTACCATCACATTTTTTTATTTCTACACACAAATAATGATTCTCAATTAATCATTATCAAATTTGCATGTCTTATTTTAAATACTCTTACATATCCTTTGTACTACATATTTCAAGCATATTTATCAACAGTATCTGCGAAAATAAATTCATTGTTATTTTTTATTCTCTTACCTACAATGTAAATAATTTTTATACTGGCAAAACGATTAGTTGTGCTCGTACAAAGAGATGACTTTATTATTTAAAATATTTTCATATTTTTTTATCTAATACTTTCACTATTAGTTGTGCTGTTGTTATTTCATCTACTGCTAATTTGTGGCATAGATATTGGGGTCATAATTTTAGATCTTTAACTTCAAGATTTTTTCAAAATAAGCTCTTTTTACATGTACAGATTATAAATTGGCAAAATATTTATCTCTTTCTTTCACTAAAGTTTATCTAAAATCAGACGTTCTTTTGAGTTAATTTATTCTGACATTTGAGATCTTACACCTATCTCATATACTACTGGCTTTTTCTATTATATAAGTTTTATTTATGATTACACTTGTTATATTTGGATTTATCTCATGCGCAATCGATCGAATCTTATTTCTATTTATAACAAATTCATTGCTATGATCCACACTCAATTTAATTTGAGAATTAAAATTTTTTATTCCGATTGCACTCGTGAGTATATATCATCTATCATAAAATTTATTTTATAGTATCATGACATTCTTCTTCAGCAGTTATGTTCTTATATTCATGAACTGCTTGTGCTCTATTGTTATTCTATTTTATACCTCAAATTTTTTGGATAGAGATAATTTTTATGTCAGTTAATCTTATCAATATTTGTTTTATCTGGCAAGATCTTTTATGAGAGTTTTTTTATCTCCTTCTAACTATATCATATTTTGCACTTTTCAATATACTTATTTTGCTTATTAATGATGTATTAATTGCTTATAGAATATATCTTTAGTAAAAAAAATATTTAGTGAAGCTTTGATGTTCTTAACTCTTAAGTTGATCTAGAGGTACAATGCATTGTTCATGTTGAGGTACTTCATATATTTCATTTTTACGAAATTCAGTTACGAATATTTCAAACACAACTATACAGAAACCAAAGGAATACATGAACCAGTACAACATGTATCAATGGAAATCGTTCAAGACTAATGCATGTAGAAACCGAGCATGCCGGAGCAGTGGGCTCCATCACTTGGTTTACTGAAGGTTTTTCTGAAATGGAGCATGCCGGGAGTGTTTGGGATTACTTATGAAATGGAGTTTTTCTAAAATAGAAGATATTTTTATCCTTTTTGAAAAACGAACTCTATTTTTTTTACTTCTAAAAAAAAATAAAAATATGCAAGAAAAAGATCTCAGTTTGTAAAATTTTTTTATATTTTCTAAATTTTAAAATAAATTTTTTATATACTTATAAAATATATATTAAAAAACGTGAGATAGAGAATTGAAAAGTTGGGTTGGAGGAAAGCAATCCCAAACACCCCCTGAATTTTGTTATTCCCTACACATGTAAAAATGGAGATTACTGTTACAAAGTGATTTCATCTGAGTTTTACTATAATAAAACTCATATTAACCAAACTAAAACTACATTTAATAAAGTGTTTATTGGAATATTTGGAAACAATTTCTTAGTCTCAAATTTTGGAAACTGAATTAAGAAAACGTTTGAATTATGAAATTGAATTTTTATAAAAATAATAAATATTTTAAAAATATTAGAAAATAAAAAATATTTTTAACAAAAAAAATAAATAATAATAAAATTTTACGTATATAAATTTTTGTATTTTTAGATAAATTATATAATATAGATTAAAAAATAGAATAATAAACTGTTGAAAAATAACGTCTAACATCTTAAGCCTGTTTCAGCAAACCCAATAGATAAGCCCGTTACTGAAAGTCCAGTTATCTAAGCCTTTAATTCCTAAAACCCTAATTCGTTCTTCTCCGTTCCCTCTTGTTTTTCCCCCAGTTCAATTTCTCGAATAAGATCGATCAAGAATTCAAGATGGGAATCGACGACGAAGAAGAACAAGATCAACAAGTAAGCAGCAGAAGATCGAACCAGAAACGACAAGATCAAGAAAATCGAAGCAACAAGAAACGAAAGAACAAAAAGACAACTTTTTCCGTCGAAGTACTGCCGGACTCCGGCAACACTGCCGCTTCTACTCCGATAACAGCTTACTTCCCTTCCGGCTACAACCCTAGTACCGAAAATGAAGCAGGTATTGGGATCTCTGCGTACCGGCACCAGCGGTATGGTAACCGTGTACAACTTGTAGTTAACCCAGGTGGTGATGGTGGTGGTAATCTTCAGTTTGTGGGAGCTAGTTATGAAGGAGAAGCTGCTGCTGGGCCACAGTTGTGTAGTTATGTTCTTGGTGTGGTGGATAAAGAGAAGCAGACGATTCGCATGGTGCCCGTTGCCGCGAATAAGGTATAAATTTTCGATTTTTTTTGGAATTGTATTAGTTGAGTAATGAGGAAGTTTTGATCTTTGAACCGTTTAAAGAAATGAGCAGTTGTCTTGTAGCTGTGTATATGTTTGTGAAATTTTAACCTCGAAGGTTTGCTTCGTTTAGGAATACTTACACAAATTTCAAAATACTTTGAACTGTTTGCGTAAACGATGAGTCGTTCTTTAGAGTAGTATATGTTTGCAGAATTTATACTTTGGCTAGACATTGTATTTAATCTTGCGAAAATATGACTGAAGTGAGTAATGATGAACTGTTGTCATCAAACGGAAATGATGTGCAATATTAACATAATATTCATTGTTTGGTAGGATGTTAATTGAATTTTTGTAGCTATTGGGAACTCCTGATTGGGCGGTAAATTCCAATGCGACAGTTAATCTAGTTGCTTTGTTAAGAGTGCTTTCTTTATTACGTGGGGTGCAGATTCTCAGGATGGAACCAAGGATTATAGGGAGACGGTCAGCTCAACCAACGGAAGGAGTAGAAGAGAAGGTTGCTGATAGAAGGTACCTAACGAATCTTCATGGGACAAAGAAGGACCAAAAGAAGGTATCGATTACACTTCCTTTAAAAAGTTTTGCTCTTGAATGATGATTAATCTTATTATGTCTTTCATCTTGTGTATTGCAATTTGATTGAATGGGAGACTGAATGTAGTTTCGGTAAAAATGCTTGGGGATAAAATTGTTCTACGTTTTTATCTTTGGGTACTATGTCTTCAACAATTATCCAATGGGCTACTGCAGTAATTCTAACCAAAATCATTCTGCTTCTTAATCAAAGTTGTATGCTTGTGTGTATTCACATATGTTTCTATTGATTCAGAATACTTTTTACTAAAGTTAGTCTGACATCTTGTAATGCATTCCCATTGTGCTGTAAATGATCGAGAGCTGAATTGCTGTATACAGGATACTAAATTCCGCACCTTAAGAGAACAAAAGCGTGAGACATCAGTTGGACAAGACGTGGTTAGTCAGAAGAATGACCCAGAAGGGGATAAGGGGGCACATGATGATGGTAACAAGGCAGAGCATCGCAATATTCCACCTTATGATCTTTCTGCTACTACACCGGATAGGGCTTACCCACTGGAAAAAATTATTCTGAAGCATGAACGAGGCCAGCTGCTTGACATTCTAGACATAGTGAACTCTGAGGAAAATTTCGCGTTAAAGACCAGTTTTTGGCATGATAGTGGCTACCCACGTTTTGTTTCAAACCGAGTACATAAAGTCATTGAGTCCAAGGTATGTTCCTTTCCTTCTAACAAATCTGGCTCAACAAGAGTGCAAGTTATTCATACAAGTTGTGATTAAGCTCATGTGCAATTTTTTGATCGAGCATTCAGCACGACTGGCATTTTAATTTATATATCTTCAGTTGCAATGGTAGTTATTTTCCTTTTGGTTTAGTTACTTAGGTCCAATTTCTGCATTCTTATGTATTATATTTTTCCTCATCCCATCTTCTTTTTTTTTTATGATCATTTGTTACTAATTTTCTTCTGGTAAGTTGCACATGATTAGCAATGCTAACTTGTGTTTAGTTTCTTTTTCTTTCTTGCGGGAGTTTGGACGTCTTGGTGACTGTAGCATTGGAAACAATCTGCATTAGCACCTTGGTGAACTCTAGGTTGTAGTTTCATGCTTACATAGGCTGGTGTAAGGATTCATATTTTTATTTTGCTCATCCGTAATTAAAGAGACTCAAACATCACATTGATGATGATATTAATGAACTTGAGTCTTTTCTATGCTAAAGTTCAATCTTGAATGGTGTTCAACTTTTAGCTTAGGATGTTCAATTCGAGACATTGGTAGCTCAATTCATTCAACCTTGTGAAGTTTGAATCTCATGGATGATGTATGAATGTTGCGACTGCTATTCTCAATCTTTCTCTTGATCAGGTATAATTGGTGTTATTAAACCTCTGTTCCTATGTGATTTGCAGAATGAAGAAGAAAAGACTTCACTTGCCTGCATTCTATCATACATCACTCACCTTATAAAGTTTCTTCTGATGCCAAGACAAGAGCGTTCTGCAGCTGCTATTCACAGTGGTGGTCGTCACAACATTCCCAATATCTTATGCAAGAAGCTTACTACTTTGTTTTATGATTCAGAATCAAAAGGAATCCCAACTGACAAAAGAGAACTCCTCATCGAATACATATTGGTCCTGACACTCCATGCAGATGGCTTTAAAAGTGATCCTTCCGATATTGCAAGAGATCTACAGATGAAAGCAGAAGCTCTAGCACCATACTACCTTCAGCTGGGATGTAAGCGTACCAAAGGTTGCATGACTCTCCCGCTTCCCCTAACGGTTCTAGATTTGAAGAAGCGTAGCCGCAAAAGGAGATGAAAACTCTAGCCCAGGTATGCACCATACAATACAAAAATAAGTAGGATGGAAGCTTGATTTGATGAGGTCTTTTTTTCCTATGCGTCACTACTTGAAGGCCATATACTGATTATGGATTTCTTTGTGACAGGCGTTTAATCTTCTTAGAAAAACGTGTGCGAGAATGACTCTCTGGTGAAGCGCTTGAAATTACATTTTGGAACGGTTTTGTTTCTCATCACTTCTAGTCCTTCTTAAAGCTACTTGCTGTTTATTTGGAATCATGCTATTAATTGAGTTTGTTTTTCACTTTGTTCCAAATTCCTCGACAAGTATCATGTTGATGCATCCATGGATACTCCTATATTCAAAGATTCTTCATCAAGTTGATTCCAAATTCCGTCTGCTGAGCTTCGGATGCTCAAGGGAAAAGATCTTTTAATTCCTGCTCTTTCTATTCTGTATCGTCCTACGAACTTGTAGTATTTATATTAAAACTGTTAGAATCTTTGGAATCATATATGTATTTCCAGCATATTACATTCAAGTGCTTGTTGCCTAACTCAGCTTTTATTTATTTGAGTTATCCATATCGCAATCTGTTTCATAGCTTCAACTGTATGAAGTATTCAACAGTGTAGTCATCTGGAAAATTTTCTGCTTTCGTTTTTTAGTTGCTATTAACCTGGAAACGAAAATGGAAAACAGGAAAACTGAAAACGAGAGCTGATCCACTTGTGTTCGACTCCACAAACTGAGGATGGTGGTGGTGGTGGGAAGAAATTCAAAATCTAATCTTTCCTAAAAGCAAAAGGCAAATTTGATTCCTGTTGGATTCAGAACCACAATCTTTGGTCTTGTGAAAAACTTCAACAAGATTCTATTCCAATTGGAACCACAAACTTGCTCAGAATGGGTAGTACAAAGTTGTTATTATAGGACTTAGTTTGCAAAATTTTTTTAAACTGGTTCTTTTTTTGAAAAAGCTGCATTTCTCTTTTAATCTTTGTTTAGCTTATGCTAATCCGTGTTCTTAACTAATAAATAGAAAACGTTATCCACTTAATGTGTGTTAAATTGTATATATTCCTTTTTTTGGAGTGCAAATTAAACAACTATTAATTAATTACTAAATCTTAACTTAGGTGGCCATTAATTAATTTCTCATTATAAAACTCTTTGATTAAAGATAATAATAAAAGTTATTAGCAATAAAAATCTATAATCTTTACCTTTTAGGCAAGGAATTATCCATATATCTGGGACCCATTTAGGGCGTGTTTACCTAGTGGGTGGAGTTAGTTTCAAAATTAAAAAATCAAATAAAAATTTAAAAATATTTAATAAAAAATAAATTATATATTAATAAAATATTTATAGTAAGTTATAATTTTTTTTAAAAAAATTATTAATAAAATAATTTTATTTTAATTTTTTTATGTATTTTATATTAAAAGTGAGTTTAAAAAAAGTGTGTTTGGGGTGTTGGTAAACACGCCCTTAGTTGATGTTGTATTAAAATTTGTTAGATCATTTTCTTTCAAGGATTATCTTTCTCTAAAACAGAATTACCAGGTCCTTATATACAAAACAGTTAAAGTTAACTGCTTCTTGTCAGTTTCTATATTTTGCTTCTCTTCAGTTTCTTCTCAAAAAAATCGCAGAGAAAGAAATGTTTGATTCGACAAATTGAATCAATAGAATGCTTTGTTGAATTATGAGTTGTTATTGGAGATAGATGGCGGCGAAGAAAGCGGCGGAGATGGTGGGTGGAGGAGTGGCTTTGGCGGCGGCGGAGGAAGTGCAGCGATGGGGATCGATGAAGCAGACGGGAGTAAGTTTACGTTACATGATGGAGTTCGGTTCTAAACCTACAGAGAGGAATCTGTTGATCTCGGCGCAGTTTCTTCATAAGGAGTTGCCCATTCGGATTGCGAGAAGAGCTATCGAACTCGAGTCATTGCCGTTCGGTTTGTCTACTAAACCCGCCGTCCTCAAGGTATTTAGTTTGTTCCTTTTTTTTTGTTGTAGTGTTGTTCTGCTTCTTCTTCTTCTGGTGTATTTGTTGGTGGATTTTGGAGAGGAGAGGTATTGTTGGTGGTGATGTTGTTCTGTGATGTTTTATTGATGTAGAATTTTTAGAAAATTTGGAGAGATTTTTCTGGGTGATGGATTTTTGACTTTGTTGGATTGGTTTTGGTGTTATGTAGAATTTTTTTATTTGAGAATTTGGTTTTGTTTTATTGATTGGTGCTTAATTTAATTTAATTTAATTTAATTTAATTTAATTTTAATTTTAATTTTGTTTGAGTTGTTGCTTTTGAGGTGTTGGAGGATTTGGAGAGAAGAGGTTTCGTTGATGTACTGTGAATGTTTATGGATTAATTTTATATACTTTGAGAAGTTTTTAAGAGTACTTGTTTTAGGATGTTTGTGCTTTTTCTGGATCGCTTTTACGTGTTCTGGAGAAGTTTTGAGAAGAGAGATTTTGGTTTGAGAATTTTGATTTTTCTCCTGGATTACTTTTGTCATTTGGAGAATTTCGGGAGAAGAGTTTTACGTGTTATTTTTTTCTTTGTTTGTGTGTTTGGTGAATTTTGAAGGTAGAGATTTTATTTTTTTGTGTTTCTTGGGTATTATTTTTGGTGATTCGTGCAAATCCAGAGAAGAGGTTTGTTTTTTGGTGTTCTTTTTTTCTGAATTATTTTTGGCGTCGGAGGATCTGGAAAGAAGAGATTTTGTCTTTGAATTTTTCCCGGATGGTTTGTTGGTGATTGGAGCATTTCGAGAGGATATGTTTTGTTTGAATGGATTACTTTGGTGTTTAGACAATTCCGAGAGAAGAGATTTCGTTGTGTGGGATGTTTTCTGAATTGTTGTTTTGGAGTATTTTCGAGAGATTATGCGCGTGAGATGTTGGTTGGCGAGACGTAGATTATTGTTCTTGTTTTCGTTGATTGCTGTTTTGGCTTTGTTTCAAGAGAAGGCTGCTGTTCTCAAACTATGAAATGCATGCAATTTGCAGTATTGCATTATGCTCTCATGTTTTCTCATGAGAGTTTTGGTATTTTCTAGATATATATTTAGCTAGAAAGTATGGAGTTAAAAGTTCACAATGATGATTAATAAAGTTTTTCATATTTGAAAGCTTGAGTGTGTAATCCTGAATTCTTGGTGAGTTCTGTTACTTCTGTGTGTCCACTCTGGTTATCGCACCTACAAAGCCGCCAATGAGTATTTCGGATTCTGTGATTGTAATGCTTAAAACTGGCTTTGAACTGTTTTAAACTGGCTTTGAGCTGTCCACTCTGGTTTTGAACTGTTCTAGCCTGTAATGCTCAAAACTGGCTCTTCTTGTTTTTCTTCATTTTCTGTGCAAGTGGGAATAACCTTATACTAATTTACGGGATATTCCTTAAGGTGAGGGATTGGTATCTGGACTCTTTCCGGGACCTTCGATCATTTCCTCAAGTTAAAGACAAGAATGATGATTTGGCTTTCACTCGGATGATCCAGATGATCAAAGTGAGGCATAACAATGTGGTGCCTGCTATGGCTTTAGGGGTTCAACAGTTAAAAAAAGACTTGGCTCCATCTGTTGCTCCCCGTGATTTAGAAGAAATCCATGAATTTCTTGACAGATTTTACCTGTCTAGAGTTGGAATTCGTATGCTTATAGGTAAATGTTGCTGAATTCAGCTGCGTCTCAATTTAATTACATTCAAATATCAGTTGTTCTAACTGTAGTTTTTGCTAAGATGACAGGGCAGCATGTGGCGCTGCATAATCCTAATCCAGAGCCTGGCTGTATTGGTCAAATAGATACCAATATGTCTCCAATGCAAGTGGCTCGGATTGCTAGTGAGGATGCACGTAGTATTTGCCTACGGGAGTATGGAAGTGCTCCAGAAGTTGACATATATGGAGATCCTAGTTTCACCTTTCCGTAAGTAATGTCATTATGATATATGCTCTTGCAGAAATTCTTGTAACAATGTAATGCCAATGTTTAGTTATGCATTGAACTCCCTTATAGTTATATATGACTAGTTTAACTTTTCGATATGGAGCTTTGATGCATGTTTGGTTTCAGTTATAGTTTAACTATTTTATATGGAGCTTTGGTGTATGTTTGGTTTCAGTTATACAACATAATTATGTTATGTTCTTCCCCTTGATTCTGAAAATTTGCTCTGGCATTTATCTCTTGTCATTTCTTTACAGGTATGTCCCATCACATTTGCATCTTATGGTTTTTGAGTTAGTTAAGAACTCATTGCGTGCTGTTCAAGAGAGGTTTATGGATTCTGATAAAGTTCCTCCCCCCGTAAGAATTGTAGTTGCAGATGGGATTGAGGATGTTACTATCAAGGTATGCCTCCAGTTGTTTTGCTTGAGTAAAAAAAATTTAGTTCTTTTCTATGCCATGAGTTTTTGGTTAAACGTGATTAAACGTATATTGTGTTTTGTCTGGAATAGAGAATTACTTAAAACGTTAGCTTATTCGTTAAATTAGCTTACTTTTACATTCCTTCATTACGTTACATCGAGTTTTTATAGCTTGTCAGCTGGCATCCTTTTCCCAACAGTCGGCAGTTTCCTGCTAAATTGTTATAAATATTCTCTGCTCATTGTTTATTGTTGACTTTGCAAACTTAAGTGATTTGATCAGCCTTTTGGTTCATAAATGACAACATACCTAGCCTTTTCATAAAAATTAAGTCCTGCAATTCAGATATGCAAGCAAAACTTTTTTGCAGATAGAACTGTGTTCCCTTTAATTCATGGGATTTTGGATGTAAATAGTAAATTCAATATCTGGTTGATGATTTCACTGCTAATGCTAAGTTATTGACTGCTGACATGTCTTTTAAATTATTGAAGTCTACATTGCTGTGGAGAACATTCACTCCACTTCGGAGCAGCCTTATTCCCCTCTTATTTCTGTTTCAATAATTATGTTTTTGTCGCATACAATTTGTTTGTACATGATATTACCAGAAATTATTTGGGCTCATGCTGTTTATGTTGATCTTTATTTACATCATATAGGATTGTATCTCACAACTAAGTTTTTGCTGAGGACCATTTGTATTCCAATGCTCCAGATTTCTGATGAAGGGGGTGGGATTCGACGAAGTGGCCTCCCAAAGATTTTCACTTACCTATATAGCACAGCAAAGAATCCTCTCGATGAAAACTATGAAGGAGAAACGAGTGAAAGGGTGTCAATGGCTGGATATGGTTACGGGCTTCCAATTAGTCGTCTCTATGCCCGATATTTCGGGGGCGACCTGCAAATGATTTCTATGGAGGGATATGGTAAATAAAAGATCTTACTTTCCTATCCCTTTCTCACTTCTTCATTAACTTTACTTCCACTCTTTCTCCTTGCAGGAACGGATGCATATCTCCACTTGTCTCGCCTAGGCGATTCGCAGGAACCATTGCCATGACATTTCCACAGTGCTTGAAGATCCTTTGGTTTGCAACAGATGAAACGTGTAGCTGCTGAAACTTCATGGTTAAGTACTTGAATCAGCTGTTCCTGTTTGGAATCTCAACTATTGTTTAATGCGTTACACGCATTTAGTCCATGTACGTAAAGTTTGAATGGCTGTCTTCGATTGTGCAGACAGACAGCTTTGCCTCTCCGTATTACATTTACATCGCGAGATAAATGCCATGGCGCAGTGTTCAAGCTTGAAAATGCATGTCTGTGTTAATATCTTGCAATTTGAGCCTGCTCTGTTATACAGTAGTATAAGAATATCTAGAACCTTTAACGTAAAATGAATCATGACAAGATAAGTCGCCCTTATTCACATTGCTGCTTTTGTAACCAAAAACTAATTACATCTATTTATTTATAATTATAGTTAATCCTTTAAATTAACAGGCCAAAACATTAAACTGGACGTACCAAATCTAAACGGGCCTGTCCATCCAGTTAACATCGAAAGTATCTCTCCGTAATTACATAACACCAAAGGTCTTCATTCCAGTGTTTAATAAACTCATGCAATAGGGCCTCTTTATCGTTATAACCTAATATAGGGGCTAAAAGAGAATCATTATTCTTCTTCTAATCAGAAGAATAAATTCTTCACTTGCAGAAACTGAAGAAGACTTGCTAAGTACGGATAGTAACGATGCCGGCGTCAGCAGCCGTGACAGATCACGGGGGCGACGGAGTTAGTGGAGCGACACGTGGGGTTCGAACATCAGTTTGGTGGGACACAGAGAGCTGTGGAGTGCCACGTGGATACGATCCTCATTCCATTGCCGGTAATATCAGTGCTGCTCTTGCCCGTGCTGGGTATCACGGCCCTATCGCTAGTTTCACGGCTTATGGTGATCCGTCACGGTTGCCCAACCATGTGCTTCATGCCCTTTCTAGCACTGCTATTGCTCTCAACTTCGTTCCCTCTGGTAAGGCTACTATTCCATTTAATTTTTCTTTTTGTTTGGATGTTTGTTGTTGTTATGTTTAATATTATTATTGTTGTTCAACTGATAATTAAAAAAATTGTGATTTGTTTGGGTTATAATTGTTGTCAATAATTAATTGATTAACTAAATTTTGATTTTTTTTAAATAACTAGTTGAATTTGATCTTCTGATTATGTGAGATCTATCATGTTTTGAAATGCTGTGAAATGCTGCAATCTGCTTATTCTGCTTAATAGAGTTGTAAACACTTCCTATTTTCATATTGGTGTTTGGATGTTAAACATTTCTGAGAAACTGCGTCTTGAGATCATATGCATATTTTTAATTTTTTTCCCCTTAACGAATTTGTTGAAACGTTCAATGATTGCATTCAGGTACGAAGGATACTAGTGAGAAAAGGATTTTAGTGGACATGTTGTTCTGGGCAATTGATAATCCTGCGCCTGCAAACTATTTGCTTATATCTGGTGATCGTGACTTTTCAAATGTTCTCAATCAACTGAGTATGAGGAGATACAACATTCTTCTTGCAAAACCTCCATATGGGTGCCAAGAGATGACGGCAGTTGCAAAATGTGTATGGTCTTATACTAGTCTTTTACAGGGAGGACCACCACTGAAGTGCTCCCCTCATCCTGGAAGTCCCTTAAACAGCAGCATCTCAAACTTAGAATCATGCAAAGGATATCCTCCTGATTCATATGATACTGGAAGGACTGGTAGCAGACAGAACGGTTCACAAGCTTCACATCAACTAACTCCTTACATACAAAGACATTCCAGCAGCGAATCTAGAGCTTCTTCATATGAAGGTCTAGTTCCTCCTACCAATGGATATCAAGGAATTGTTAGTTCCAAGGGGCATGACAGCATACAGCAGCCTCACCATGTTAACGGTCCCCATTCTGGAAGTATGAATTCGAGTTCCATAGTAAAGTTGTCACCCCAAAAGAACTCTGAAATGAAGAATTTTTTTGGAGCTCCTCATGAATTGTTCAGTACTAATATATCTAACCCATTGGGTGGACCTGTGTCAGATGATGTACCACCCCATTCAGAATTCACTGTAAGTGGAAGCCATGGAAACACCACTCCTTCTCCTCCTCCTCAATGTAACTCGTGCCTGCAGGTAGATGTTCATAACCTTGATAGGAAGCTTCAGTATGCAACAAACTCAGTTCAAGACGACTTCAATAGCTCTTTAGCTTCTGATCCTGTTGGAGCAGTTTTGCGTGCTTTGCACATCCTGAAATCCAACAAGATAGCTCCAACTGGAGAGAACATATCAGACTGTATATGCTACGGAGAGATGAATTTACAGAACTTCAATATAAAGAAAACTCTTGATCAAGCCATTGAGCAACAGGAGATTACAATGCTCAAGCTCGGTGGCAAAATTCCTTTTTATATCGGAAGTAAAGACACCCTTTGGAAATGCGTAAACATCATTGACATCACTGCAACATATCCACAGGGTGTATGGTATGCAGTTTTAGAGTTTCTTCATTCAGCGGATGGGTGCTCAACCATTTTGGCATCTCGATGCAGGTAAAGAAACCTTTCTTCTATTCTTTCTTGCGTAATTTTCTTTTTTTCTTCCTGGGGACCGCGTAGCTTGTTCCTTCTACACTTCTTCCAGGTATGAAGCAGCAGTAATGCTCAAGAAGTCCTGTTTAAGTAATCTTGTTCTTGGCCAAGTCCTGCAGATTTTAAATTTGATGTTTCATGTTAAGAAGTGGATCGTCCCAAATCATTCTTCTGGCTGGCAGCCATTGTCTCTTTGCTTACCTGAAACAGATACAATTGATGAAAGTGCAAATGAAGTTGCCAGTTCAGACACTTAATGCTTCCACTGTGTCATGCTGTTTTTTACGATTTAGGATCCTAGAATGTAGAGCTGGACTTCTGCATGCAATTTGGTGCAGGATGTTGAGAACTTGCGAATTATTGTAGCACGGGATGTATAGATTTTATTATCCTCTATGTACAGGAAAAGAGAGTTGAGTTAGGCAGCCTTTAAAGGAAACTCAAAATCATTACATCCGCAATCTTGTATTTGGCAAGAAACATAAAATATTCAAATCTGGAATGTTATTAACTGCGTACTAGAATGTTGAAGTTGTTTACGAATGGATTTCCTTTTTTGATTCTGCTGATGATATAGATGTATGAGATTCTACACAAGTTCTATAATATCAATGTGGAAAAGAACCTGAAAATAATACTCAAGTTCTGCAGGAGCTTTTCAAGAATTAATCAATGAACAGAAGTCCGAGTACTTCAACACTTTACAGAAAAAAATCCAGTTGATAAGATTCAACAAAGTTTCGAAGTTACAATGCAGACATGGACTAATGAACTTCAACCAAGTAATTTTGTTTGTATATACATTGTAAATATATGGCTCAAATGTGTCACATACAATGCTACAATGAACATATATATCAGCTCCAAACTGTATATCTCGTATAACGAATTAAGGAGTGTATAGAATCAGCTCAGGGAAGAAATGGATTATGTGTAGGTGTTGCTGCCTTTTGCCGTCTGTACGCTCTGGGGAAGTTCGGAAAAACAAAACTTATGAGTGATGAACCAAATTAAGAAGATACAAGGAATCAAAATGTCATGGCATGTAAGCATATTGCTTCTTAGACATTTTACCTTGAAGCCTGAAAGCCCCCCAAAGACATTGTTCCTAGAATTAGAAGGAGAAATGGAGCCTTAATAAATGCACTGTTGGATCTCCCTGATGATCTAGGAACACCATATCTGACGACTCGAACAGAAGGACCTGTAATGCAAAGTATCTGATGTCAGTGGTAAAGCACAAACAAAACAGTGTAGAGATATAGTGTTACCTGCTGATGAACAGCCCGTTCCTGTAAAAGAAAAGCTGAAGTTATTAATCATGATTAAATTTTCATCAAATAATTTGTTTGTAGAACTAAAAAAGAACCTAAGAAAGACTAAGATGAGTACACTCAGACTTTTGACCTGATTGCAGACGTGAGTATGCTTCAGCAACCTGTCAGATAGGGTAAACATCAATGAGTACCTAAAAATTAAGATAAACCAAAGCTAGAGCACATAACAGTTAAAGCGAAAGAAAGTAACAAGCACAAAAACGTATCCATAGCTATGTTTACATTCTCCAACTTTGTAAGCCACAGTTAAAGAAATCAGAGGACAAATTGGCTTGCCAAACTCGATAATGAAGTAACAAATAATTCAAGAACTTTTGAGCAAATATTAGGATCAGAACAGGTAGCAAACCAACATTGTAAACACAAGGACAATTCAAAGTGTTAGCAGGGAACATGAATCATAAAATTAAAGAGGGGAGAGAAAAACTATTTTGCTGAGAAATGTGGAAGCTTACCAGCTTGAACTGGGATTCAGCATGTAATTTTTCATGTGCAGGGAATCTGTCTGGATGAGACTCCCACACTTTCTTAATGTAGGCTTGCCTGACCTTTACAAACATGCAAAAAAATAGTTAGCTTATAGTCAAGATTCCGAAATCCATCAACGAAGTTCAAATTATACTTGGGGAAAGTTAGACTACTTTGTTATCTATTGCAAGCAACAATTCTTAAAGACAAAAATTAACATTAAACAAAATGCTCATGTTAAAGGATAAGTAGTCATAACTGGAAGGAAACACCTATTAGGCTACTCAGGCATACTCCTAAACTATAGCAACTACATAAACCAGACAAAAAAATAATCGTAGAGCAAAAGGATTGACAAAATCTGACTGCCTCAACATGAATGTACTGCAAATATTAAGGAAATTCTTCTTCCTATTATCAAGCACCATTTACAACAAATAATACTAAATTACGCTGATCACATAGCTCATACTTGTTAATCAATCCAACTCAAATATAATGTTTCCCTGTTGAAACAACTCCACCACATACTATCAAATACCAAATTATCAAACATGTACAAAACAATAAATCATGAATCATCAGATTCAAGCTAAATACTATCCTCTGTTGCCAGATTGTGCACTAAAAAGAATCGAAATTGGGTTCAGTAAATTAAAAAACATAACAGACACACAAACGTGTTCAGCAATTCAATTTCCAAAATAGGAAAAAGAAAAAATAATTGAAACTTTTTCCTCAAAAAAGCATAATCAAGCACTATTCCAGCTTTCACCAACAATCAATTTATGCTAATTTCTCAAAATATGTTCAAATACTTCTCAGGATCAGGAAAATAACTCAGCATCCCAAATTTATCATAGAAATTAAAATATACAAAAAGCAATGAAGAAAATGAAGATAAAATTAAAACTTTTCACAAATAATTACAATGAACCACTATTCGCAGGTTTCACCAATCATCAATATGTGCTAAAATCAATTCAAGATTTCAAATTTATCAAATTAAAAAAGAAAAAAGGCAAATTTATAAAATAAAATAAAAAAGAACACAAAAATTTATTGCGGGACTAGTAGCTAGCTCCAGCTTGTAGAGTGCTACCTGAGATTGAGATGGGAATGAATCAAGCGGGAGACCAAGAAGCCTCATGGCTTCATCGACCCGCATCCCGATTCCCTTTTTCCAAAACCCGTTTCCCGCTTTTGAGCTCGAAGCTCTTCTCCCTTCAGAAGATGAAAAACTTCTCGAAATTGGGTATTATTTTGCATTTAGATTCCATAATACTATAGCAATCTCCAATATGTAAATAAAGATAGCGAGACTCTTACATTGCCAATATATATTAACTGGCCCTACCATGCAAACATTCAGAGCCGTTTGTTCATAAACAAAAGCCCTAAAATTTTCATTTTGTTTTTTAATTTCATTTCATTCCCAATCCAAAAGAATTCTCGGTCGACTCAAAAGAATTCCGGTCATTTTTTATTGATTCTTCAATCAATCCAATCTAATCTTTCCCAAATTCCTGGAAAACTCCGACACTTCTAAAACCCTCATTTCGATTTTCCCCCATCGATTTAGGGCTTTTGCTGATGTGATCGATTGATGACGTCATCATCGTCGTCGTCTTCGTCGTCGATGGGTTGCGCGGGCGAAGGTTGCGGCTTACGAGATCCGTGGCCTCTTCACCACCTTCGTCACCGCGGTTCTTTTCTCCATCTCTGCACTTCTTGCGTTCTCAAATACAATCCTGGCTCCTTCTGCTCCTCTTGTTTCGATCTTCTCTCCGTTAATTCCGTTACTTCTACTACTACTCTCGTTGACGGCGTTAATAATCTCTCCGTTAATTCCGTTACTTCTACTACTACTCTCGTTGACGGCGTTAATAATCTCTCCGTAAACAACAGCGGAAATAGTAATGCGGGGAAATAAGAGGTAGTACATTGTGCGAGGTGTCCCGGAGCGGCTCACCGGGCTTGTGTTGTGGGCCCGTTTGCTGCAGCGGAATTTATTTGCCCGCTGTGCGGTTCGGTGCCTGACCCAGTATCATATAACTACTTCCCGTTGCCGTTTGAAGCAGATGGGAGGAGATTGCTTGATATGAGTTCGGCAAAGATACTTCTTGCGGCTGCTCAGATTGCTTATGCGTCAATGGCCAGAGCAGTTTCAGTTAGTTTTATGGAAGCTGAGAGGAAACCGAGAGAGTCTGTGTTGGCAAGGAAACGGGCTCGTGAAGCATTGGAGCTTGTTGCGGTTGCTTCCGTGATAGAAATGGTAGTAGCAGCATTGGGCAGCTTGTGCAAGAGTAGAAGAAGGTGATGCAGTTTTTTGGGCCGACGAGGGAGTTCGAGGTAAGGGGTGGTCTAAGATGTCTGGTTCGACTGTAATCGGAAGTACTTAAGTGGAAGAGGAGAAGAAAGGGAATGGAATTGTAGCAGGTTTGGCTAAGGAAGATGAGAGAAGGTTGGCTGACGTGGATAAGGGAATGAGGATGGCTCAGCAATTGCAAGGTGACTATAAGAAAATCTTAGTGTAGTGATGTTTTTCTGTGTTGAAGAGAAGAAATAGTTGTGTTTAAGTTGGTTTTGAAGCTTATTCTTCTATTTTCAAGTAAATAAATCAAAGATGCCATTTTTAATCTAGTCTTTTGATTTTTGCAATTTAGAGTAGAAGCCTAGGTTCAGCTGTCTTTGTTTCATATGGTTCTCCATTGCATTGGCAATAAGATTAGGTGACCTTTGCCAGAATCTGGATACTGACATGCAAGATTTTAGCCATCTTAATAAGTTGATTTGTAGTCTCTAGATCAATGTTTCTAATTGGACTTAGTTGTATGAATTGCAAACTTGGTTTAAGCATACAGTTTGCTAGTTATGCAAATGATGTTTATCATGGTCTGTGGATATGGTTCATTTTGTACCTATGCCTACCAAAATGAATTAATGTGTGATTATACAAATTAAATGTGCAGAATGCCTATTTCTCTCTCCTCTATCATGTCCTTGGATATCACTTTTTTGTTTTTGTTCCACTAGCTGAGCGTGCAGACTGATTTCAAATGCAATATGTGTAGGCATCTGCATATCTGTTTCTTGAAAATGCTAATTCATATATCTATGTTTGATTGCTGGTGTATATGTCTCTGCATATGCATTTGCCATTCACTTATCGAATGCACAGACATGTCTTTGCTTGGTTAAAGCAATAATGTGGATTTTGTAAAGCTTTTGCAGTTTAGATATCTTTTTAATTTCATAACAAGCTTGCCATCAGAAACATGGTCTGGAGTTTAAGATATATTTGTTTGTACTCTTGCAGATATTTCTAGGAGTAGTGCAAGAACAATGTTTGCAGCTGTGCGAAACACTGCTCTGCATACTTAGGTTGCCGTTGTGGGTACATTCTGATTTTCCTTTTGGAATTTCGTTCACTTGGTCTAGTCAATTCATGTGTGCATCTGAGTGGAGATATCTTGTACTTTGCTGAGATACGATATTCACTGGGAATGTTATAACCATTTCTCTTGGCACTTCCTATTGAGGAAACATTTGTGAAGTGCTTCTTTGTTTATTCGACTTATTGTGTTAAAGCTTAAGGGTCCCTCCCCACTGTAGCTTCAAGACAGGAGCCACTGACTTCCTGTATACTCTTTCTTTCAGTAATTTCTCTGGTTTTGTTGCTGTTGTGTGCCTATTGTTGATACTTAACTTTATATCTATAGCAAAGTTCAACAAACTGTGCATTCTTGTGGTCTTTATTGATATTCAGTACATGTTCATGGACTTGCATATAAGTCGTAACTTATTAGTTGTAAGAGTGTGGTGCGGTTCTATTACTTTTCTGATGCTCTGCAAATTGCGACCGAGCAGTAGTATTGTGTTGTTTGCTCCAAAATGTAATCTATGTGAATGCCTAAGGTTTAAGGTTTGTATATACATTATAATGTCCTTGAACACCAGGTTCATGCTGCTATATTGCTAACACATTCGAAGCTTGTATATGATTCTTGAAAGAGATTTCAAAACAATATTCCCAAAACCGTCTGTTGTATTCTATTTCTAACAGAAGAAATGAATGTGAAAAACTGGAACCAGCATAAAGACTGGCCACTGCAATCATAGCAACTACAGACAATGTACCAATTTCTTTTTCTACAAAACAATGATTCAGAACTTGCTGACTTTGGTCAATTGTTGAACGAAGCAATTGCATCCATCTCCTCCTTTAACAGTAGAGAATCGATGAAAACATCAAGATTTTCACCTTCCAATATATCCTCAATGGAATGGTGAGTGACCCCAACCCTGTGATCCGTCACACGTCCTTGGGGGAAGTTGTATGTCCTGATCCGTTCTGACCTATCTCCACTTCCAACCTGTTGAGCTTTTTATTAGGAATACACTTCGGTTTAATTAGTAAATGAGTATTAAGTTGGATGGTTATTGAGTACCTGCTCAGACCGCAGTTTGGAACGGCTCGTGTGAAGTCTAGATCTCTCAATTTCGTACAGCCTTGCACGAAGAACTTTAAGCGCCTTCGCCTTGTTCTGAACAGTAAAATGTGTTGAAAATTAGATAACAAGAAGGATATGACTTAGTTTGGCTTATGCTATGACACTTTTGAGACAACCGATTCAATCCCTTGTAAAATTCAGGAAATCTCTTACCATATGCTGTGATCTTTCATCCTGTATCGCCACTGTTAGACCACTTGGAATATGAGTTACTCTAACAGCGCTATTTGTTGTGTTCACAGATTGGCCTCCTGAGCCACCAGATCTGAATGTATCAATTTTCAAGTCCTCGCTACGCAACTGCACGTCAACCTGCATGATTTTGTACAAAAAATACCTGACATGATTAGGCATGCTCCTACTAAGTACAAAATTTTTTTGTATGTGTTAATACTGAGGAAACTAGGAATCCAAATACCAATTCATGCATTCTCTAACCTCATCGGCCTGAGGAAGTATGGCCACAGAAACGGCACTGGTATGAATACGCCCTGACTTTTCTGTCACTGGAACACGCTGAAGACAAGAAACATTCCAGAGCTTCATGTAAACTATTGTGAATATAATGCAATGGATGAAAACCATTATGCAATGAGATAGTCATCCAAGTCAGACCTGAACTCGATGGATGCCACTCTCAAATTTGAGCTTTCCGTAAACTCCTGCTCCCGAAATTGATCCACTAGCTTCCTGTAATGAAGGTTTTCTTTTAGCATTCCACAGCAGAAAAACATTTTCTTGAATCTGAAATGAATGCCATCAGAGCTCAAAAAAGTAATGAAGTGTTTCACAGTCTTCTCAGCTATAACAAAATGCAAAAGGAAGAACAAAGCAAAGAGAAAGCAGGTCCACCTTATAACCTTTCAACTCAGACTCCATAACATCGATAACATCAAATTTCCATCCCTTCTTGTGAGAATATTTCTCGTACCTGTTTCAGTCACTAAACACATATTATACACCTTCCTGAGAAATGCAAAAGGAATGAAGGATCAAGTTACTAAACATACATCTCGAATATGTCCATTGCGAAAAGTGATGCTTCCTCCCCTCCAGTTCCTACAGTAAAATATCGCATTAAAAGCAAGAAATTTCAGTATCTACGACAACTGATATTTTGCACCAAACAAACCAAATGAATAAAGAAAAGGCTAAGTTAATGCTTATGTTACCTGCCCTGACTTCCAAGATGCTTCCCTTCTCATCAGCTTCATCCTTGGGGAGCAAAGACTTCAGCAAAAGCTGCTGCAACCTCTTCTCCTCTTCCAAGCCCTTTGCCAGCTCCTCATATGCCATATCTCGCATCTCTTTATCTTCAGTACTTTCGACCATAAGTGATTTGAGGCCATCGATATCCTAAAAATATATCCTTTTTATTTATGTTCAGATAGAAGAAATATATGATATAGCTAACAAAACTTGCAAGATGGAAATATATCCCGCAAGTGATATCATATTTGAGATTTATTTCTCTAAATTCTTAATGGTTATGGAGAAAAAATTTAAAAGAAAATTGATCATATTTAAATTTATTTGTTGGAAACTAAAATAACGATCCATCAAGAAAAGCATTATTGACAACCATAGCCAACTAATTTGACTACCTAACTTTACATTCCTATAATCTCCCTTGCTCCAAAGCCAGCCCCTTCTCTTCACAAACTGCTGCAAATGTATGATAAGAATGATGATTAAGCTAAAATAAGGCATTAATCTTTGTATCCTATCTAGCCAACTTATCAAGACAATATTGCGACAAACAATCAGAAAACATTCCCATGAAAAACAATCTTCTGGTACATAAATCTGATAAAAAAGAACTAGAAAATTGGGCAGATGAGTCTTTAAGTACCTTTCTTTTGGATCTTAGTTGATTGATTAGTTCCATACTGCTTGCAAGCTTTCGGAGCTCCTTATTTGATCTTGAATATTCTGCAGCTGTAGTAGCCGGCTGTCTTTAGACCACATAGTGAAGGACAACAGTCAGCTACTTCACCAATAAAATGAACATGCTCAAATATACTTCATCATTTAAGGAACAACATCTCCTACATAGGGGGTGTTTGGGATTGCTTTTCCCCAACACTCCTTTTCAATTTTCCATTTCACGTTTTTCAATACATATTTTATAAATATATAAAAAATTTATTTAAAAATTTAAAAAGTATAGAAAAATTCTACGAAGTGAGATCTTTTTATTGCATATTTTTATTTTTTTTGAAGTAAAAAAAATATAGCTCATTTTTCAAAAAGGACAAAAATACCCTTCATTCTAGAAAAGCTCCATTTCATAAGCACTACCAAACACTCCCATAGTGCCAGAGGGAAATCAGAAGTTGAGAATGTACCTCTAAAAACAATAAATCTATGATGAAGTAAAGACGCCATCTTAGAAACAGAGCTTTTGTCTACTAAACCAAAGAGGTGTTTAATTTCATTCAGAATTCATAGACACAACTAATTTACATGAGCTGCACATTCTCTCTAAAAACAATCATAGAGAAGAACCACGCATAAAATCCTAGAGACGAACAAGCTACCACCCTTGGCATATACATATAATTACCAGAAATTGCTATGAATTACAACAAGAATTCAAGAAAACACTACAAAGATAACAACTTTATACACTAGCACCACACACATCCGTTAAGTCAATAACAGAAACTTTTGTTACCTGGTTTATCTGTTCAGTAAGGTACCTACTCCTCTGCTCAATCACTTTCATTCTTTGCTCCATCAGATTAATAAGATTAGGAGACAGTTCGGGACACGATTCTATTACAATACAAGAAATACATAATCATCTAAAATGAATTCTTGAAAACATATGATTTCTAACAATTTCAGAAGATAGAGAATTTGAGATCAGATACCAGTGGAGTAGAGGCGTAAAGGGAGCAGATTTCTTAAAGTAGTGATCGATATCAAGCTTCGGATCAATGAAATCGAAGTCCGGTGAGATCGCCGGAACCCTAAAGACAACATATTTGCTTCCGGCCAGATAATGAGAGGAGAAAATATGATTCAAATTAGAGTGAAGGTTCAGGGGCTTTAAATTGAGAGGAAAAGAAACGAGGACCTGTTTTGTGAAACGTTCAGAGAAAATGTTTTCTTTTAGAAAATGGTTTCGTGATTAATGATGGCCCATTAAAAACCCAACTAAAGCCCATGTAAATACATGCGCAATGGGCCGGACGCGTCCGTACGAGTGTGTTTACTTAAACGTTTAGTATTGTTTACTACTTTACTTCAAAGTAATTTTTTAATTTTTATATATTTTTACATATATTTTTTATAATTATTTAAAAAAATTATTTAAAAATTTAAATAATATTTATATAATGAGATTGTTTTATTATTTATTTTTATTATTATCTTTGAAGTAAAACATTAAAAAAATAAAACTATTTTTTATTTAAAAAATTATTTGAAAGACGATTAACTATTCGAGAACTCCAAGGGAGAAATCAATCAGTAAATATATTCTTCTTCCTGTACAAATTCTTGATTTTCTACATGTTGTCATGGTCTTACTGTATCTTCATGCTTGCAAGACTCCTACAAAAGTAAACAGAAAATAAAAATGGTAAGAGAAATAGTTTTCTGCACTGATTTAGGGACCCCAAACCAGAACTACAAGTCCATAGAATTGATATATATATAATGGAGGAAGTTTGAGAGTGCTCAAAATAAAAAAAATATATATTTAAAAATGTTTATAAAATAAAAAATTTTAAATTAAATAATATTTAAGTGATATTTAAAAAAATGAGCTTATTTTTTAAAATAAAAATAATAATAAGCGAACCAAAATATTATGACGTAGAAATTTTTATTTTTCAAATTTTGAATAAATTATACAGAAATTTGTAAAAATTTTATTAAAATATATAAAATAGAAAAATATTTTAAAAAAGTTTTCAAACGTTCTACCAAACATGACCTAAAAAAGAATTTTATTTCAAGTTTTATGAAAAATAAATTTGAATATTTATTTAATTTTTTTAAAAAATATATATACATGTATATATTAATTTTTATAAAGTACAGTGCTTTCAAATTCTTAAAACAATATATTAAAACACCAAAAAAAATTTACTGAGGAAAAGAAAATTGAAATGAAGTTTTGAAAAAAGTGATAAGTAATTCCAAGCACGCCCATAGTTAACATAAACTAATTATGGATAACTACTTCTATTCTGAAAGCAATTTCAATACAATTATTGGTCTAATGATGCCAAAAGACAGCAGTTGATCACTCGAACCACAATTATTTCCTGATTTTCTTCTTTAATGAAAGCTCTTAGTACACAAATTTTGTATGAACTTGATAGAAGGGTACCTTCCAAAAGGAACCAATAGTCCTTAACAAGCCCTTTACTTCACTCTGAAGTGACTTTCTTTTATAAAATAATTACTTTCGAATGACTTTCTATATTTAGTTTAAAAATTTTATTATTATAAATTTATTTTTTAGTGACTTACTTCCTGCTCATTTCTCAAGTAGAGTCTATGGAAGAAATAAAGATAAGACAGCTACTAGCCTTCTTTACTTGTAAGCAACAAAAGCGAGAATAATAACAAAGTGTTATGTAGATGTGTCTGCTGATAATGTTATCAGCTGGAAATCTCTGAAACAACCATTTCAGAAATTTCAATTTCATATCCATGATTATGTTATGCAAATAAATAAGAACTAAGATTGAATTTTCATGACTTACTGATCTTGATCTTTCATCTATCCAACAAACAGCTGGTTGAGCACTGTGAATCATCAAGTGCTTTCTTCAGTTCATGATCGATTCTTCCAGACTCAATGCATTCTAAATCCTGCAAGAGAACCTTGTAATGCTTCTCAACCTCTTCGGCGGTCTTCTTGCCTCCGATCACTGTTGCAATTTCCTTCCACCTGTTTGGATTTTTCTCGTCGATCGTTGCCAGTGCAAGCTCAAACAACTTGTTCTCCTCCCAACTCCAATCAGATTCAGCTTCTTCAGCTTTCAAACTCATCAATAATATCATAGATTTAATTTTGTTATATCTCAAGAATCTATGTGAACTCTATACAAGAACTTCTCTGCAACAATTAATGGAGGAAATGAAAATGAAGCAAAACAGAAGAGAAATCGTATGTATATCATATTTCTGCAACATGGAATCCAATGAGATGCAAAGGAATCTCAGCCACGCCAATTTTTTTTTGTTTTCTTTTCTTTAATAATGTTTCATGGCTCACATGTATAAGAGAAGACTTCTCTGGTTCTCTAATCTATAAACAAGAAAGTCTAACCGTGAAAAGCTACGACAGTGATTTCTATATACTTTGCATAGAAAAGAAAAGGTCTTATAGAACTTTACAGAGAAAGAAACACTCCGGTAACTAAACAAGAAGACATTTTGAAGTTGTAAAAATTGATTAAGTTATCAGTTGCTATCATAATAAGGTGTGCACCCGGATTACAAGACATAAAATAGGAAGCGTTTGAGATTACTTTTGAAATAAAATTTTTTTATAATAAAATATATTTTTATTTTTTTTAAAATAAGAGCTTTATTTTTCTGATCTAAAAAAAAAAAATAAGTAATAAACCACGTAGAATATTTTAAAATTAAATAGATTTTTTAAATATTTTAAAAATATATTTTAAAAAATGTATAATAAAATAATAAAATGAATTTTTGAAAAACGCTTTTTCTAACGCCTTCTAGTATGATTCAAAGTCTTTCCATCGTTGAAGACTTTTAGAAAGTATTTTAATTACATAAAAATAAGTTTCGTAAAAATAAAATTCGATAAAAAATATAATACTATCATGAACAATTTTGAACATCAAAAACTTATAACATAATATCAGAATTCATAATCCAGATTAAGACGTGTTTGAGATTATTTTTGAAATAAAATTTTTTTATAATAAAAAATATTTTTGTTTTTTTTAAAATAGGAGCTTTATTTTTCTGATTAAAAAAATAAAAATAAGTAATAAATAATCTTACTAGAATTTTTTATAAATTCTATTTTTATAATAGAATTTTTTAATATTTAAAAAAAATTTAAATAAATTTTTTAAATATTTTAAAAAATATGAAATAAAATAATAAAATGAATTTTTGAAAAACGCTTTTTCTAACTCCTAGTATGATTCAAAGTCTTTCGATCCTTGAAGACTTAGGACGTATTTTAATTACATAAAAATAAATTTTATAAAAATAAAATTTGATAAAAAATATAATACTATCATGAACAATTTTGAACATCCAAAATTTATAACATAATATCAGAATTCATAAATCCAGATTAAGACGTGTTTGCCTGATTCAGGCATTCATGTCTATCGCATTTTCACATCATCAATTTGGTATTCCTTTCATCTATTTATAAATTCTGAACAATTTTTTTATTTGATTTTTAGCACTCTAAAAACTAATATGTGCATAAAATTTTTATCATTTCTTGCTTTATGAAACTAAGCTTATTCATAAACATCAAGGACGTAAATTAAAAGCTAAGTTAAATTCTCAAAAACATCAATAATAATCAACGCCTAACAGAGATATCATTAACAAAAACAGATGGCTAAATCAATGATGTATTACCTAGTTAATTAAGCAAACACTGAATAATATTGCCTCAAGATAAAGACAGCCACACATGCGCCAATCTTTAAAAAAACTCAACTTGGCTAATCCGTATCTTATCTACTGCTATTATAAGAAGAAAATTATTTTTTTTTCTTGATGAAGGTATTCTACTTATTTTATCATGAAAGAACATGTTTTGTTCAACTAATTTTGGTAGCTTTAGTCGAATATTCATCCATGGTGACACCAGCATTCTAGATCATGCACAGAAATTTGATACTATCTTCGGGCAGGTTTGGTTGTCCGTTTCACTCTCATTTTATTTCATATTCTTTAATAAATTTTTTATAATTTTTTAATTTTAAATTTTAGAAAAATAAAATTTTATATTATAAAATTTTATTTTTATTTATTTATTATTTTTAAAGTTTAAAAAATAAAATTTATTTTTAATTTTTTAAAAATATTTTTAATTAAAAAAATTATATTTTATAAGTGCTTTTAAATATCTCCGAAACTTTAAATAGATTGCATCTACTTAAAATAACAATCTAGTTTCTTTCCTAAACATTTTTTTGAAATAAATGATGCACTATTAGCAGAATTCAATTAGTTAGAAATTTTATAAGATTTCAATTAGTTAAGAGTTCTTATAAGAATTCAATAAGATACAGATTTCTAATATTAGAAAAATATTTCAATAAAATAGTGACTCTATATCTATAGATATATATTTATATTTTATGCATGTTTACTTAATCAATCAAGAATACAATTTTTCTATATATATTTAACGTCTGACTTTTAGCTAATACTCTATCAATCTTGTGTAATATGGAGTTAATGATATGATAAGTACACTAGTTTGCCATAAGAAGAAACTGTGTAATGGTTGTTGACGGAAACATCTACGATAAGAGATGAAGTCTTTGTTCCACATTAAGCAAATTTTTTACTTTCGTTCAAAAGGAAGCATTGCCATCTTGTCTTAAGCTTTTCCAGACTTCCTGGAATATGTAAGTGGCTAACTATCTATAAACATATATATATATATATATAAGGCATCACTCTTAAATGCATATCTATACACATCAGTATAATTCTATCGATATAACAGAGGAAAAACGATATATATTTTGAAGTTTTTTTTGTTATTTTAATTAAAAAATCAAATAGAAATTAATTGGTGGTTCGATATATCCAATCATAAAAATATATTTAAAATTTTGTACCGTTGAAACCGCACTGATGTGCGCAAATGTGTCCATAAAATAATAATATATTCCTGGTCTCACCCTCTATATATATGATTATTTCTTTTAGATATGCTCTTCAATGACTCCAAGTATGACTTCACGCTAAAAAATTTACTTCCATAGATTTCTTATATTTATTTTTATAAATTTACTTTCACAAAAGTTTTTCCAATAATTTACTTGTTTAAAATCAATTTGTCTGAAATTCACTTTTGTATCACTTAAAAACAAATAAAACACGCCCTTTGTTAAAACCAGTAGGTTAGTGCTAATTGCTAAACACTAGTTTGTTGCGTGAATGACACTTATTAGCATCACCTTCTTTTGGATTAGATATCATCATCCTTATTAATTTAACTTCTGCCCTATGATAACATAAACAAAGTGGCTTACCATATGAAATGACCATTTATGTTGTTAATTATACAAAAAGATAATAAAGACTATTAAGTGCAAAGGCCGTTTGGTTTAACTTATCAGAAAAATAAATTTGTCTACGTAATAGAAGTTGTTAATTATTTTAAAGGTATGCTTCGGATTGCTTATCAATTTTAATAATATTTTTTATTAAAAAAAAATTTTGCATAATTTTTTTAAAATATTTTTTTAATTTTAAAATATATAGATAAAATATAAAATATAAAATAATATATTTTAAACTTTTTTTCAGAATTTTTTTAATAAGTAGTTTTAAATATTTTCTTGTGTTTTCCTAGTACAAACACTTTAGGCGACCGCAGTAGAGCTACATTTCCAAAGAATCAAAAGAATAGGCTTGCCATAATCTTGTATGCAAGTTCTTTGCATATGTGAAGAAGCATTTCCTTTTGCCATTACGATGCTTTTCCATCTGCAGAAGTTGTATGCATACCTTGAATATGAATTATAAAAAATATTATAAAAAGTTTATTATAAAATAATGAATTAAAAAAGTAAAAAATCGTTTTCGGAAAACACTTCCTCAAACGCGCCCTTTGTCATCGGCGGCCCCGCGCACCGCCGCCGTGTATCTCTCTATCAAAACCATGATCTCTTAAATCAATTATCAAATGGCGGCAGCATCGAGAAGTCTTCTAGCTATTCTCAACCCTTCTTCTTCTTCTTCTGTATTGCCGCTGCATCGGTTCTTGTTCGTATCCAGAAGCTTCGCAAGCGCAGCAGCAGTCGAATTGTTCGTGGAACAAGAACAGCAGCAGCTGGTGATTGAAGCGAATACGAGAGTAATGACGCCTGAATCGAAGCGGACTGGAGCGATCGCGGTGAAATGTGGAATGACTGCGTTGTGGGACAAGTGAGGAGCGAGAGTACCGATCACGATTCTTTGGGTCGTTGATAATGTCGTGTCCCAGGTTAAAACTTCATACAGAGAAGGAATTTTTGCTCTGCAGGTGAAAAAAAATGTAGTGTTTTTTCGTGATCCGTTGCTTTCTTAGGTTTCTGCATTTGTTATCTATGGTTTCTGTTTGATGCTAGGTTTCATATCGAATTTTACCCTCTTTTTCTGTCTTTTGATGAGCTTGTAAGATTCCGATCTAGTTTGGAAATATGGTTTTTAGTTGTAATTGAGCGTGGTTATGAAAGTTTACTTCTTGCACTTTTACTGACACGGTTGTTGATATGTTCTCGTTATCACATTTTTTAAGTCAGATTTTTTTAGTCCTTAGTGGCTTTTTGTGATGCTGTTAGTCAGGTTGGTGCAGGGCAAAAGAAGGAGAAGCACCTGACAAAGCCTGAGCATGGTCATTTTAGAGCTCAAGGTGTGCCTTTCAAGAGGAAACTGAGAGAGTTCCCTGTTACTGAGGATGCACTCCTTCCTGTAGGCACTACCATAACTGTTCACCATTTCATCCCAGGCCAATATGTTGACGTGACTGGAATAACCAGGGGGTAAAGGATTTCAGGTATTTCATTTTCGTATAGTACGTTTCTTTTGTTTGTTCAGCACCCTCAAATGCACATATTACACTAGAAATTGTTTCTGCACTTAGAAGAAAGACCTTGGTTAACTTTGATATGATTAATTTAGTGGTCTATTGATTACTGAGGCAGAGATATGAATAAAGTTGTTTAGAAATATGATTTTTTTTTTTTTCAAATGAAGTGGGTAAGAAACTACGTTGTGAATAGTATCGTGGTCGTTCTTACCATGGTTCCTTCATCTTTTTAATGTGATTATCATAATGAATAAATTGGCTGGTGCTGATATTTGGTTGTTTCCTGCCATCTATATAGGGTGGTATGAAGAGGTGGGGTCTTTCTGGTATGCCTGCATCACACGGTGCATCGTTATCCCATCGAAGTATTGGTTCCACTGGCCAGATAGATGCTCCTGGAAAGGTATTGGCACCTATATATTATCTTCTGAACATATTTATTGACCAGTAAAGTGATTACAGTCGAAGGTAGAAATGTGAATTTGGTGTACTTATAGTTGGTTCAATGTAATGATGGTAGACATTCAGTGCATTTCTCCAAAAACTAATACTGTCAGTTAGTGAGCCTGTTGTGTGTGTTCTCTGTGTCTAAAAGGGAATATGTAGTTTGAGCAAAGTCAAATCTTCAAGAAGTGTTGCTTAACATCTTCTGGACTTTGTAATCTAGAGTATGTCATAATGGTCCTCAACCAATGTTTCTCCTTACAATTCTATGTTCTTTGGCTTAAACTGAAGGTTAACTATGTTATTCCATCATAAAGAGGATATATTTTCTGATAATGTTGTTTCTGGTGAGGTCTCTGTTTGATTATGTGCTATGATTTGAAAGAGAGAGGGTTGAGTGGAAAATTGAGAAGTCCAACCGACTTATTTCTGTGGGGAAGAAAATGGATGCAGTAGTTAGGGGAGAAGGTGCTGCTCTTTTCGGGTTTTGGCATCTCCTCTTTTCCTCTGTAAATTCCATATTTTTCGCCCTTGATAGAATTTGGTAGATTTCTTCTGCAGTGAGGAGTCCCATCCAAATTCACATGATATGAGCCCCCCATTTAGCTACTTTCAGTCACTCGATTGTATTCCCATTAGCGTCTTCCTTCTTTTTGTCTAGATTATGATCATTTTTCACCACTTTTTGTTTCAAATAGATACTCAGGTGTTTCTCATAGTAACCTCTCACATTCTTAGATTTTCTTTTTATCAAAACTGTATCTCCAAAGAATCTTATTCTAGTTTCATTTCTCTTCATGTTACTTTCCTTTTGTTCCCTAGATTCTCGTCTTTTGGTACATAATTGAGCAACAATTTCAAAGTTAATAGTTAGTAGAGGCAAGCAGAATTGTCTTTCAATTTCTGTTCGCATGCCTTAAAGTTTCTACATCAGAGAGTAACTTCTAATGAAGTACCTACCATTGTGAGTTTGTTGAAGGCACATGTCGACCCAATTTAGCAAATTGGACTCCTAGAAAGTTTGTAATTGGGTAGAGAAAACTTTTAAGGAAATATCTATTCATTGTGAGTTTAAAGGGTATATATGAGCCAAATTTATGAATTTAAGATATGAAATGGATTTTCTTTATCACTGAAATTGAATTTTGTGATAAACAAAGTTGAGATCATATAGCCACTGGTTGAATACTTGTAATCTTCTCATTTGTTTCTAAGTAGGTGTTTAAAGGCAAGAAAATGCCTGGACTCATGGGTGGGAAGCAGTGTACAGTCAAGAACGTATGGATCTACAAAATAGATCCTGCAAGAAACATGATGTGGGTTAAAGGACAGGTATGGTCCATTTACTCAGAATGAACCATATGTACCCAAACAAGACTGCTGCTACAGTTGTCTGGTATCTTCACTCAATATTGTTTATTTGCAGGTTCCTGGTGCTGAAGGAAACTTTGTTTTCATTAAAGATGCAGTATTCAAGAAGCCTGACATATCGTTACTTCCTTTCCCTACATATTTTGCACCTGAAGGCGAGGAAGCATCTGAACTAGAACCCTTGGTAGCTGATCTAGGTGAAGTTGATCCTTTCATGGTAGTAGAATAACCAGCATTGGCTTATTTGAGAAGAAATTTCCACATTTTCATTACCTTATACTGGAAAACCGATGAAATTGGTCAAAATGAAGCTTTTTGATCAATTATATTCGAGGAAGTCCTAACTCAAGCCTACCTGTTGGTGTGAGCTTCATCTGTCACATGGTTTCTTGTTGAATTATTATTTGTGCAAGGAAGACCAAGTAACTGCTCTTGCAATACGTCATTGTAGCAGAAGTGAAAAAGCACAAGGTGCAATGCAATTTTCTTGCAACTGAGTACATCGTTAAATAATTCTTTTGTACAAGGTGACAGTTTTGGTTGCAACCTACACTCTTATATCAACAAGGGTGGCCAACCATTGTTCTAAATATTCGTTGAATTTGCAATGAATTTCGTATGCATCCTCTCCTCCAATTGGTGTTGCGTATTTTCGGTTGCAAATGACCTTGTGGTTGTTGTGTGCTTCAAAACTGCGAAGGGAAATAACTGAACGATCAGCTTGTGTGTACTTGAAAACTTTGATGAGCATATATGCTCAAGTAACATGTTGAGGTTGAAATTGCAATGCTGCAAGTTGATGTTTGAGTTACTGGAACGATTGTTTGCTGCCTCCTTTGAGCCGAAAGAAACCTGTACAAAAGAAGCTACTTGATAAGAAACAACAAAAGCAGATCAAGAACGGGTACTTCCTTACAAGGGTTTCCGAGGTAATTGATCTTCAAACAACCATTGCGAGGAGCCAAACTTATCGAGGTACTCAAGGAAGTCTCCATGTATTGCTCTCTAAAAACTGTCGATTTCATTCCTACAAAGAGAGAACAAGTGAAGAGGGGAGGGAGCCAGGGAAGAGGCAGTGCATGGAAAGAGCAGCAACAACAAAATTTGTGGATGACCCCATTCCATGCTCTGCCTCATCCCTTCCTTCCAACCTTTGCAACCCAACCCCTTTTCTTCTCTCTTCTCTCCATTCATTACCTTCTTTGTTATTTGCTGCTGAGGGCATGTATATATATATATAAACAACTGAAGAAAATCTGAAAGAAGAATTGAATTCAATCTATTTGTACTACTGTTATACTACAATGGTACTGCTTTTTATGTAGGACTGTACTGCAAGGCAAGGAGAAAGTTGTACTAGAAAGAAAGAAAATTAAAATGGATGACTGAATGATTTGTTGATCGTACCTACCAAAAATTTTTCCAAACTGCTGATAAAAGATGTTCAACATCGTTTCTGATTACGAACTTAGAGCCGCTACAAAGCTGAAAAAATATCAAATTTGAATTATAAGAAACCCAAAATTCTACATTGTAGATTTTGATCTTTGGCCAGACTATGCCCTTCAAGGAGATAATATGAAACATTGCATATAATACACGATCCAATATATGGCCTGAGTTATAACTTAAAAACAAAATAAAAGAAGAGATTCCCTATATCTGCTACAAAATTAGAATTTGTATTTCTAAGGAAAAATGGCATTGTTAGTAAAGAATCTAGATCAGCACTCCAGCTTCGTTTTGAAGTGCCTTCTTCATGATCTTGAATTTTCCTGCGAGTGATTTCCCATGATTGGAAGAAACTACGTATTGCTTAATGAAGAAGACCAGGCTATCCCTTAAAGTCTCCAGCTCTGGGATACCAGCGATTGAGTGAAGATGTTCCAAATGAGAGCATCTGTGCTCTCGAAGAGAGTTTCAAACAACATTCTGAAATGCATAATCCTTTTCGGCGTCAACTGATTTGGATCCATCAAGTCAACAGTTTTTAGTGCAGAGGGGGGAAGTGTGAAGCTGGAGAGCATCTCTGCAACAAATCTTGCAAGGTTCATGGAAGGATTCAGATCCATGGAATCGAGTTCTTTGAAGCGATCCCATATACAATACTGAGGATGCACAAAAGACAAAGTATGTGAGTAAACCACTTCATCAGTTAAATACTTCTAATATGCGAGCTTCACAATGGCTAGTCTATTATGCAGTCTTACAATCACAGAGAACATCTATAAAATATCTATTCCCAAAATAGGACCCTCAAGCAGAATAAGTAGAATCTAACATTGACCGTACAGTTTTCAAGGTATTTATGCTGAAAAGATGAAAGCTTAAAACAAGATAAGGTGTGTAATGGCACATCAAATGACCGAGTTTAACCAAATAGCTCAAATAGACCTGACCAAACATATTATTGACTACCAATAATATAACGAGAATTAAACAAGCAGAGGGAATGAAGGTCAAAGACCTGTAAGGTAAACTTGTGGTTCTTGTCATGGCTACAAAACTTTGAAGCCAACACTGTGTAATATTTATTGAACACTTTCTCTTGCAAACAGCAGTCCACGAGAACCCTCATGATTTCTCTATCCTGCATTTTGTGTTAATGAACTTGTAAAGGTTGTTATTCCTTCTTTAGAAGAAAAAGACAACATTTACATTAAAATAGCATGATGAGTAAATAGAGAACCTGCTTCCCAGATAAACTGAGTCTCAAAATCTTTTCAAAAGCATCTACGTAGTCCTCTGCGCTCATGATAATACAAAAGATTGCTCTTCTTACATCAGTATTCATTCTCTGTGCAGCAGCAAGTTGCACCAACTTTTGTGCCTCTAAGACCTCTTTGCTGATGGCATTTGCTACCTGTTTAACATCATCAGCTGTGGATGTGGTGTCGCCTGAGAACCACCATTGCCCTTTCTTGTGGGAATCAAGCAACTTGCTCCATGTAATGCCATGAAGAACAATGTTATCCGATCTTAACTGCAGAATGTTAAAACATTAAGTCAAAAGGAATACAGAATACATACAAAAAGAACCATATTTGGAAATAACACCAGAGGAAATATCACAATATTCACTCGAGTTGAACACTCTATGAAGAGCAAGTTGTCATTCTAGCTAAAGTTTAGGTGATACAAAAATATGTCAAGAAGTGAACTTACTAACAAACATCTCTATGGAAATTAATAAAAGAGCTAAGTGCATAATAAATTACCTTTTGAAGCCATTTTTTGATCCTTGTATGCTGACTAGGATCCTCTTTCGCTGTTTTCTTATTGTTCTTTATGTCACATATAGTTTCAAGCATGAACTCCATCTACACAGCAAGTATTCAATGACATATTTTGCCGATTACAATCAACATTCATATGATATAGTACTCACACGCACATGTAAAGAACCAGCTTACTCTTTTACTCTCGATGATCTTCGGCTTATCTACTTCTGTGCTTTGACACAGTGCCTTCAACTCATTAACTCTTCTTTGGGTACCAAGCACAAAGTCCTTCATGGCAGTAGGATCATCTCTCCTTAACTTCATTCCACAACCTATACCATTTTTCAATTGCATCAAGCTATTTTTATTCTTTTCCACTAGCAAAATTGAACTCAAGAGATTTTAGTGTTTTTTCCCTAACCAATACATTCAGTAGATGTTAGAAGAATTAGAAGGACTAACATTGCAGGATTGTCAAAATGGTGGAGACATCCAACTCTGTCAACCGCATGCTCAAAATTGAAAGAAGATCATAGATAAGGTCACTGCAGATCAGAAAATTAACAATATCAGATGTTTTCAAAAACTACTTGGCTGCATGTTGTTTAAGACCATGTGATCCTACAGTCAAATAGGAATGTCCATCCACCAGAATTATATCTGCCACTCATATCTGCTTTAAACAGAGCAAGCCTAAAATAATAGATAATTAACAAATGAAGTATATGTAAATGTTATCACACGAAATACAACCACATGACTGATAGGAAAAGAAAAACAAATAAAAATCGAAGGTGATGATGATGTTTATATGAGTAGCCAATCAATCCTAAGAAGACTCTGTTAGAACGAGATGATAACACCATGCATATGCATATGCATCTGTCCTAAGGCCTTGAAGTATAATCACATCTATGCAAATGCATATGCTCAAGCATATACCCAAAACATATGATAACTTTTCTAACTTAGGACCCACCTTCAAAGTTCAAAAATGAAAACTAACCTGGAACATACTCCAAAATTACACAAGTATGAGAGTAACAAGGTTAGATTTCGGAGTGAAAGACCGTCTTTCTTTGAATATTCTTCCTGAATAAGAAACAGTTGTTCATAAGACAAAAAGTTCGAAATGGGCATCATACAGATAATCATAATGCAATGTGATTAACACACATACAAAAACAAGTTCAAAGTGGAACAACTGCTTGAGAATCAGAGGCCTTTGTGGAAAGAAAAGGTCAAACCAAATATATAGGCTAATCTAGAAAAGAATAACTATGTTCATTACGCTAAAAATCTGAAGCACATCAAACATAATAGTTGCATAGATCCATCCTTGCTGCCATCATACCTCGAAAGACTTTGCAAGAGATGCAAGAAGTTTTGCACTGAAGTCGATTCCAACTAGACAAGCCATGCCAGCAACAAAAGCAGAAAAGACAGCAGCATATCTGGATTAAATAGAGGATGACCATCAATATTTTATCTTCGCTTCCATATAAACTGAAATTCAAGCAACGAATAGCTTCTCAAACAAACGATAACCAGTCCTCTAAAATTGCTTCTCAAAAATGAATTAAGGAAAAAACTGCTTTAACTGTTCACTGCCACGAGGTCCTCCAATGCAGAATGCCAATACCTCCTCTCCAATTATTTGACAACCAACATTGCGACTGACTGACTGAAAAAGGCAGAATCATTATTCAAAACTTACATTTACCAGGTGGGGATCTAAAACCTTCAATAATCAATTAAAAAACATAAAATTGTAGAAGAGAATTATATATGCCTGAAAGATGGATGCAACTTCTTGTGTAATGGTCTCAAAATTTGATTCCGAAAGCCTATTAAGTAGACCTGTGACAAATTTCAAGAAAACAATCAAATACTACTGCACCATTCTAGCCACAAGCACAAAAAGTCATCAACAAAAATCAAAGCAAACAAGTACTATGCATACCCCTCACACTTCTCCGGACCCGAGATATCTCCTCTGACTCACTCCTACTGCAAGCTCGCAGGTGTGGTGCAACATATTTCGCACTTGTGTCCACTGCAGCTCCCTTTCTTTCTCCATCTCCACAGTCAGTTTCTTCTTCCTCTGAATCCTTCTCTTTCTCCTTTTCATCCTCTTCCAAATTCTCCTTCTTACTCACTGACTTTTTCTTCTTCCTCTTCTTCGCGTCCGAATCAACCGCTGTCTCCAAGACGATCTCACCATCTCCAAAGTTCATATATTTTTTATTATAATCATCACCTTCTACTAATTCTTTCCCACTCTTAGCACCTAAAGTTTCATTTTTCTTCTTCTTCTCGTTCAATTTTCCCCTGTTCTCCTTCAATCCACCTCCTTCTTCTTCTAATTCATCAAAGCTCCCATCTTTCTTCTTCTTTTCTTTCATTGTTCCTCCTTTATCATTCAAAGTCATTCCTTCCTCAAATTCAGCAAAGTTTTCATTTTTATTCTTCTTGTTCTTCTTCTTCTCCTCCTCCTTCGATTCATGCTCAAAAGCTTCTTCGATAACAGAAGGAAACCCTTGAAGTAGTTCGTCTAGCCCATCATCAAAACCACCACCAATCAACCCGTTCTTCTTCACTCTAAGCTTCTTTGCCAGCCGCCGCTCCATCTCGAGATCTTCCTCGGCGCTGGGACCCACTCCTCTTCCACCTCCAGTGAGCTCCATCTCCAAGAATTCCTTGAACTTCGATTTCGACTCATGGTTCTTTCTCTTTCTCTTCTCCATTGCAGAGAACAAATCTCGGAAGTGAGTTACGAACAGTGAAATCCGCACGGCGGCGGCGGCGAAGGACGGTGATCGAGAGAGAGCTCCAAACAACGATGAATTATTTATTCGAGAGATTTAGTACTTTTTGAATTGGCATAACCTGGTCTTAAAATATTAAAGTTTAGCAGTAGCTAGAACCTGTTTAATTTAATTTTACTGAATAGGGCTCTACGTATATAATTAGCAAAACCTAAGATGAATTATTCATCATCTAGATTTTAAGGATGCGTTCGGAAGTGTTATTAAAATAAAGTTTTTATAAAACTGAAAATATTATTTTTTTTATAAATCTATTTAAAATAATATACTAAATAATAAAAAAATTTATTATGTAAATTTTTTTTATATTTTCTAAATATTTGAATAAATTATTAAAAAAATATATGAAAAAATATAACTAAATAATTAAAAAATTAATTTTTGAAAAACTTAGCCAAAACTGACTAAGTACGTAAACTGATTTTTTAAAAATAAATTTTAAAAAATTAAAATATTTAATAAAAATAAATTTTTATATTAAAACTAAATTTATAAAAATAATTTATATTAAATTTTTTATTTATTTTATATTAAAAATGATTTGAAAAAAATCAGTTTGATAGATTGAGCCAAGCACTAAGAACCTGATTTGGGAGAATGGGTTCAGAGTTAAGGCTTGTTTCAATTTCTCTTAATTTTCTCACAAAATTTGAGAGTCGCCTTTTATGTTTCAAATTTGTTGAACTCACCGAACTCATCTATAAAATTTTTTCACTGAATGTAGTTCTGCCAATTCATTTCCTACGAGCTAGAACACGCCCTAAAGGGAACGACTCTTTTCTTCTAGCTTTTCTTAACAAGCATAATGGCATGACTAATGTTAAGTGACTCTCTTAGAATAAGGCTTCACATTGTTGTTGTTATTGAAAAAATATACTTCATTGAATTCTAATACCACTCAAGAACTTGAACACGAAGACCACCATCAAATTCTTGAAAAATTCAAAAAGAGAAAAAAAAACAGTTCAAACTTCCCGGAATTGAGTGGTTTTACCAACAAAAGATTCTGAACTTTTTTCATTCACAACTTCACAAGAACAACAACCAGAAACTATAACGATCATCATGATGATCGAAGAAGCCTTACAACTCCAACAATCCTCTGCTTGTTTTACAAACAGAAACCTTCATCAACAGAACTCCATCTTCCAAAAACATCCACAGAAGTTTCTTCTGTTCCAGTGATGGGTTCAAAATAACACACTCTCTCTAACACCAGAGCCTCCATGATCTGGTTGTTGTTGTTGTTGCCACCAGAGGAGAAGATTGCCTTATGTAGTGATCATGAAAAGCATGCTAATATATGGACAGCAGTCCGAGATTTCAATTCTGTAGATGAGCAACAACTGCTCATGAATGTGAATGAAAAATTCGTGCTTCTTAATCTTTCCCTATCTCTTCTCTTCCAAATCCATTCCTTTCTAATCAAAGCCTCCCTCGAACCGAAGATGCGTGACAAAGATCTTGCTTTCTTGGAACACCATGATCCACAGGTACTCTCTGTTGGCAATTTGGTGAAGCAGTGTATGGATGGTTGCCAGGTTTTTACGGCATATGTTTCCAGAAGCTGATATTCCTCGGCATTGTTCATTACGAAAACTGTTCAATGCTATCATCATCATCATCATCAGCTCAAACGAATGTTGAGGAAATCATGGTTATCGCTACACTATTCTCTTGACTTCTGCTGACAACTTCATTATTTTCTACCATCAAGGTTGGGAAAATCTTAAGTTTTGTCCAAGTCTTGGAATTGATATTCGCACAAAATCTTTTGCGAGTACATTCATTCACAAATTAGTGACATTGTTTTCAAACTTTCGTGGTCGCAAGTTAACGTCTACAGTTTGGTATTCTTTCTGTAGAGAAATGGTAACTGTACATCTTTACATTGGTGTTCTTTCAAAAAGTCATGATTTTTACTAACTATTACCTTTTAATTTACATATAACTGCACTGGGATTTAACTACACAAATGAAGTGAACGAGAAGAAGTAAAAGTGAATTCGCCTCAAGTCTCCTATAATACTAAATGGTACAAAAAAATTTTTGGCAGCTACACTGCAGCAGGAACGGGCATTTCACTTTTGAACCCTTTAAGTTCTGGCACTAACGTCTGCGTCTTCAGATGCTCTTGACTGCCGTTACTTTCATAGGTACCTAAATCTTGTGTTATCTTCTGACATAACTGCGTCGAGAAATAATGTCATCAGCCATACAGTTTTAACTTCAATTTCATCAATAAGTAATCAATTGACTTATTGAGTTTGCAACCTCTTTGTACAATGACGAATCTCCGTAGGATTTCCTTAGCTCAACGACGTACAAGGATGGACTCAATTCGAGTACCTAAATCAAGTTTGCTGTTAACTAATTTGGACTACATACAGATCACTGATTATTGATTAAGGAAAATACGAAGTAGGATGTAAATGGGGTACTTTACCTCAGCAGCAACTGAAAGGGATCCAGCGCTCTTCCAATTCCATGAGGATTTAGACTTTTGCATTACTTTCAACTGCAGATATGATTCTGTGAGGTTTGAGTAATGTTCTTTTAAGTTTCTGGAAATAAGAACTTCCATGTGATACTAACCTTGCCATGCCCTTTCAACACTTGAAATCCCATTTTGGTAACAATATTCTCAATCTTCTCGAACAAATCTTTTGGGGAATAGGTTGATGTGAATCTGATCTTCCTCTTAGAGATATCCTGCATTTTCAAAAATATGAAAGAATTAGTCTTTTGATAATTTACTAGAGCTGATCAATGGTGAATGTAAAAATAGAAAAGTAAAAGAACTATTTACTTTGTGGAAACATGCAGAAACAATTTACTTCAATCAAAGGCAGCAGAATTAGTTCAAGAAAACGTCAGCAATATTTTACCTCATTTTCGAAGAACCCTGAAAGGTCAAGGAACGAAGACATTCCAATAAGCTGGAAAGCATTGATGAGTGTTGGTGTATTTCCATTTTCCTCTATATCTGAAGGCTTCAGCAAAGGAAGAAAAAGGAAACGTGTTTAGAGTTTGAAACTGATAACCAACAAATGCCATTAAAAGAGCTGATTTAAACAAAACAATATGCCTACCTCTTTGACAGAGAGAGGTATGCTGCTGAAACTAACATCCTCATCGTCATCATAAGGAATAGCTGGAACATAGTCCTGCTTAAACCAATTGTCTGCCTTGATACCAGCTACATTTATTCGTGTGATAGGGTTCGGATCTAAGATTCTCTTTAACAAGGTTTGCGCACCCGGAGAAAGCCATTTGGGAATTTTAGTGTCTCCCCTGTTGATCTGAAGCATATACCTCATTAATCGCATAGAACTAAGTGGCCAAATAGTTGTTTGTGTGTATGCCTTAAATTTACCTTCTGATACAGAACAGCAAGATTCCTATCATCAAATGGAAGGTATCCCGTAAGAACCACATAAAGTATAACCCCGCAAGACCAAATATCCGATAATGCACCGTCGTACCCCTTGTTGGCAAGGACCTGATCAAAGCTATCTCTTAGTATATACAGGGAAATATGTCTCTCAGGGAAAAGGTAACACTGTTAAGTCCTAGCACTCACCTCAGGGGCAATATAGTTAGGACTCCCGCAGGTTGTGTGCAGTAATCCGTCACTCTGATACATGGCATGGTGTAAATAGTAAGATATAAGAAAAGTGTGAGGAAATTCAACATCGATGAAGACAGGATAGATGAAGAAATTCGATGTACCCCGAGTGACTTGGGTAAGGCGCTCAGTCCAAAATCAGATATCTTTATGTTGCCCTTTTTGTCAGTAAGCACATTCTCAGGCTGCGCAATATAGAAAGATATAGTTATAATAATGAATAGAAAATTGCATTTTGATTATAAACTAGAATTAAATAAAAGCACAAATTTGGCAGCAACTACCTTCAAGTCCCTGTGGTAGACACCTTTTTCATGGCAATAGCTTACAGCATCAATAAGCTGCTGAAAAATCCTTCGCCCTTCATTCTCGGGGAGCTTACCATTTAAGGCCTTCCACATAAAACATCGAAATAAGTTCAGACCATAATATAATCATTAGCATGCCGAAGTTTGGAATGCTTGAGGAGCAACGTTGACCAAACGCTTACAATTTTGTCAAACAACTCTCCCCCGTTCACATATTCAAGGACCATGTAAATCTTAGTTTTGCTTGCCAATACCTGCTATGAACAAAAAGAGCAACTTAGTCCATCACAACTAATTGTTTTCACATAAACATTTTACTAGTGACTTGCACATGAATCAAATACAAAGAACAAAAAAAATGTATTGCATCATAAAGAAATTAGCCTGGGCAACTATCTTTCATATATGGATGCCAATGCATAGAAGAGTTCCTGGGTTTGGGTACAAATCAGATTTGGATTTTAGTTGGAAACCAACCGAAACCTTATTCCTAGCGGGACCACACAGGCTCCACCCATATGAGACAGGGAACAAACGATTGAGCGCAATGTCCAAATAGGGGACCCAACAACTACGTAACACAAAGATCAAAGGCGTGAATGCAGTATTAGAGAAGATGAGGAAAGTTGTCTATTGTCCCATATCAGAATTATTAGACATGGGCCCTGTTTGCGTGGCATTAGCAATACCCACAGGTTGAGTTTAACTGGTCATGAATCTCACATCTGGATCATAATACAATTACAATCAAGCTAGGAACTTGTCGGTTTAATCAATATGCAATTGCAATCAACCTGGACCCTATTGGCTGCATTATTGGGAGTTTTTCTTCATGGTTGTTGGCTTGTGATCTCCTCTATGCGCTTTGAAGAGTAGAGAGACACGAATTGATTGGAGGATAGCTAACTGGAGCCACCATGTGGCTGGGTATTATCCAACCCTGCAGTACTGATAATCAGGTCAAGAACCTGATAGAAATATTTTATGTTAGGTATCCCGACGGCATAGATAAGTACCAATCCAGAATTTTCTTAAGGGCACTTTGCAGTGCTAAGAACAGCTATTGTAAGATTACAATCCTAGTGATTCTCCTAATTCTGCAAGTGAAGGACTTTGTATCAGTGAGAAAGGACTCCTGATTAAACAAACACAAGTGCTGGAGATGTGCAATAAAGTGTGTAGGTCATTTATGGTTAGAAGACTGATGCTGTCAGTAGGTGCCCAGTTGCACAAGTTCACTTGCTTGTTTTCTTAATGTTATCTCAGACAACTTGGTTAACAGCATGGTCGATCTCCAGGACTTCAACAAATGCTTGACTGCTGCCCTCAAGACATGAATGCTCGAGTCAGTATTCTGAGGAACAGTCATGTCAGAAGCACATCGTTTTGGTTCAATTTGGTAACCAATAGGGAGTAGGAGATTGTGTTACCAATTTCAGATAGGGCCTTATCCGCTCAACTAAGGCAGCCGAAAGAAAGATCGATCTACTGAAATGTATCAATTACTAGCTCTGTCGCTCATCTTTATGCGAACTTTGAAGTTATGTTGAAAAGCTAACTTTAAAAACCCAGTCTTTATCAATAAGAAATTCACATAGCACCATTAGTAGAGAATTTTAGCTAGTCCTAATCAAATTCACTACGAAACTAAATTTTACATCCTAAAGAAACTTGTTCGGTACATCTCCTGTCAAAGTATTATCGGATTATCCACGGAGTGATCTCCTCTAAGAAATTAGCTAAAGATAGGAAACCAAACAGAAACAACTAAAACCAACGGAAAAGGATAGGATTTAACTTTCCCCTCCTGAAACAGAATCAAATAACAAGTGAAGCCCTCTCGGGTAAGAATAGGATCACTTTGTTCTGTCCTCAACAAGTATCGAAAGGTAGTTTAACACCAAACATGAAGTAAGGAACAGAATCGCTTAGCCCTTTTCTTAAACTGCTATGCTTAGAAAATTATAGTTCTAAACTTCGAATCCTTCTTGATGTTTCTGCTACTGATACGTCAAGAGATGAACAGATGCCAATGATTGAAACTCTAGAAGAGGAACTTTTTAACTTTTTCTCATCATTCAAGCTCCAGGACAGAGCTAATATGTACACTAACACTATAAAGAAAGATCCAATGAGCGTTTTCTTTCTAAAAATTAATGAATTCTACATGCATTTGAAATACTCATGGAGCTACAGTGAACCACTTGGTGTATGACCTCACTAAAAAGTACGAAATTTTGATAATAAAATTAGCTAAGAGGGAAGAAGAGTCAGGCACCTCATACAAGCGGACAACGTTAGGGTGGCGGAGAAGTTTCAGAGTCCCAATCTCCCTCTTAATCTGCTAACACAAACAAAATAATCACTACTCAGACACCAGTCAATCAATCAACCAAAAAAAAATTAAAAGAATTAGAAAATCGTTTAAGATTTTGTGATCACAGTTTGCTTAAAAGAAAACTGATCAATCGAATACATACAGGTACACGCTAAAAACTTCAGCATGGATAACATTGTTTTTTGTAACATTAGCTCATCTACTAATATACACCATTTTTTAAGAGTAAGATTAACAAAACAAAATTCCAATTAACTTTAATAAACAAATTAGAGTAGTAAGCTCTATTACAGTATAGAGACCATAAAAAACATTAAAAAAGAAAAAGAAAGAAATAAATAAAACAATTTCTCAGTGATCTTGAGACGCGTAATCTGAGAACAGCTAAAATAACGTAAAATCACAATAAAAATGAGTAAAAAAATCAGAAAATAACGATGATTTCTGGGTATTGTATAACTGCTATAGAAAATTTCGAAAAAAAATTAGAAAACGTAAAGTTAAAAACGTAATTACCTGATCATCAATTTTAAGGGAAAGAATTCGTTTGCGTTCGAGAATCTTGACGGCGAAGAGCTGGCCAGTTTCTGTATGCCTCGCAAGTTTAACTTTTCCGAAGTTTCCCTCTCCTAGTGTCCTCCCAATCTCATACTTCCCCAAATGGACTCCTCCGGCAGCACCATCTTCTCTAACCATCGCCGGAATACCTCACAGCCTCACCGGCGAATTTACAACAGTAGCTAGCTTTAAATCCCTTCCTTTCTTTACCTGTAAATGAGAAAATGTGAAACCGGATAAATTGAAATTTTGGATTTTCCATATTTAGAAGAGATCTCCAACCATCTGGCGACTCCCACTCTTCAGCAATGTTGTTAAATATTCATTTTATCCAGGAAAAAAAAAAGTTTCAATCTTTCTAAATTTTCTCTAGTATTTTGAGGATTGAGTAAGAGATTTTTAGACATTGAGTAAAACAATCTCTCCTTTATTCATCAAACAGAAGATTGGGGAAAAAAACGAAGCCTCCTATAACTCACCGGCAACTGTTAGTAGTTCAGCAACAACGATGAAAGATTTCTTCTTTGTTTTTGTCTTCTTCTTCGTTTCGAAAACAAACGAAATCGATTCTTGGTCAATGCCAATGATTCAATTAGCTTCAAATTCAATTTTTTCTCAACCCAATTCCGTTGAAGCAATCTAATCAACGACGGTTACTTCACTACATTCACAGGCGATTAACGGAGACTAGTAACGGCGATTAACGGCAGAACCAGAACTCTTCTTCTTCTAGTAACAGCAGCTCCGTCAATGGAAGTTAACAGAGATTTGACGGAGATATATTCTTCCACGCACTTGTTGCTGTTCTTCTTCCCCCTTGAGAGAATACTGGTTTGTATTTTATAGCGAGGAATTTGGGATGGATCTGGTCACCGTAATATACTACAGATAGTGGTAAGTTTACCGCACGATGGAGGAGGAAAACAGTTGCTTGCGTTCCCACGTCAGCGCGTAGTTGGAACCGGGAGGTCCGGGACCTATCAGGTAAGATTGTTAATGATTTACGTTATTCTATTATTCCAATCAAGTTTGCCTTTTAGGACCTTCAGAATTCATAAATATATTTTTTGCTATTGTTAAGCTTTTAGCAATTTCACTACTATCAGTAAAAAGTTTTGGAGTTTTAATATTGCATTGCATGTTTTGGAGTGTTACAATTACATAAAGCGAGTTTGGAGAAAGTTTATAAAATAAAATTCAATGAGAAATAAAATTCGATAAAAATAAAATTCAAATTAATAAATAAATATTTGAAATAAAATTTAAAGTTAATTTTGATGAAAATAAAATTTTATTTGAAAGTAGATTTAAATGAAGTTTAAAGTAATAATTGGAACATATAAAATGCAAATTTTAAAATAGAATTTTTTGAAATTAAAATATGCCCTGATATGAACTCACTTAGCATCTCATTTTGTGCCACACTATCAGAAATATTTTTAAGGTGTGCTTGAGTTATATAATAATGAGTTTCGTAAAAATAAATTTCGTGAAAAAAATTCATTAATAAAATTTGATAAAAATAGAATTCACAATGATAATTAAAAATAAAATTTGGAATGAAAGTTTTATACAAAATAATGTTCGGTGTGAAAGTAAAAATTTAAAATCAATAATGAGTGATTGATCTCAAAATTTTAAAGAAAAATAAAATTCGATGGTAATTGAAATATGCATTATACGAGTTTATTTTAATTCCCACTAGATTTGAGTTTAATTCACTTTCTATGTTTTAGTATATCACAAACTTACTTCTAATTCATTTCTTCGAAATTAGTTCTACAAAATTAAATTTCACAAAATTCACTTCTCACAAATTAAAAACGACCAAGCTTAACAGCAAGCCACACATCTATGTTATTTTATTAACTATTAAGAAGCTGAAAAGCATCGAAAGAAATTGAAAGTCAATTTTACAAAAAAAAGTAAATAGGGGAATGATATTGCAAAAGTTGCATATTAATGTTATCACCGTTTCGTTTTTGTATCTATCTGTATTTGTATATTATTCTATTCAGTTAAGTTAGGTTAAACGAGAAGGGAGAAAATGCCGTGAAGGAATTAATAAGAAGAATCAGAAGATTGATTTTTGTCATTTGGTATTTCAATTGCTTAAATTTCGGAAGAATTTAAAGCGTACACTGAAACATAAAAACGGAAATGGAGGGAAGGTTTAATTATTATTTTTTGCTTTCATTCTTATTTCAAGTTTGGCCCCCTTAATTTGGCATTAGAAAATTGTACCCCTACTCTATTTGTTTCATATGGCACATATAGGTAAGTTGATAGGACATATATGTTTATAGTTTGTATATGATTAGGGCGTGTGTTACTTACCTAAAAGCGAGTAAAAAGGAAATTATAAATATAAGAAAATAAAGATAAAATTCATATAAAAATAATTTTTTGATTAAACATTTAGATTATTTTAATAATAAAGTATGTAAATCTTTAATATGACATGTTTTAAAATGCACGAATGTAAGTTCGCAGAAGTGAGTTTATGAAAATAATTTTTAAAAAAAAGTGAATTGAAGCAGAATTTATTATTTGTGTTTTATTAGAAGTGGATTGAAAGTAAAAAGTGAAGTTTTAAAAATTAAGGTAATGAGTTCTTTAATAATAAAGTGAAAGTTGAGTTATAAATTGAATGAATAACTTAAAAACGTAAATTTGTAGAAACTCTAAATTTGATAGGAGAAAATAAAATTTTGAGATTTTGAAATATACCTATGGTGTTTTTTAATATCACTGAACACCACTCTTTTATTTCATATGTTGAGTTCATACTATTTTACATATTTTAATTACTATTTTGAACTATACTTTTATCCAAATTCTAACTCTACTTCATATATTTCGGTTCTAACTATGAACTCTATTTGTATGAAATTTTACTTTTTACTAAATTTTATTTTTATAAAATTATTTTTATAAAACTCATTTACATACAATTAAAACAGTCGCTAGTTCTGTAATTCTCTTTAATACTGTCTAAAATATTAAATCTTTATCATAAAGTTGAACTATCACCCCTTCGTAGAAAGTGGGTGTTTAGTGAGAATTTGGTTAGACTGTTTCATAACAAGTTTCATAAATGTGTTATGCATAATTAATTTTATGTTATTGACAATTTCAACTTTAGAAACTCATTATAACTACAAATAAAAACTTAGTTGGAAACTTCTTGAATACACATTCTCACTCAAGTTGTATTTTCCTACAAATTATACGACCATTTGTCTTACGAAAATATAGTTAAACGCATAAAATTTTCTTTGTTTTTTGTTTACAAAAACTTCAATTTTTTGAAGAATTCTTACCAACAATACATGTCAAATTACTATTAAACTTTAGTCGCTATTATTATTAGCGATCGGTTTTTCGATTGCAACTTATTTTTTGTATAGCCACTAATATTGTTTAGCTTTTGTTGCAGTGGTTATCACCTATAAAATATAAGAATTTATTTTGAGCTCTTCTTTGATAAAAATTTCAGTCATTTTCATTTCTTACGTTGATGGTCGGAAAGGAGCGGCGGTGGGCGATTGGTCCGGCAGGTGATTACCGACGTCTCACGGGAGTCACGTGCGGCGGGCCCCACACGCGCCTGTATATTCCTCTTCTTTTTTTGGTGGGCCCCACATATCTTTCTTCTTTTTGTTCGTTCCAATCATGCGCTGCTCATGCAAAAGTACAAAAGAAAGAAAAAAAATTCCACACATGTGAACGAGAAAACTGACAAACTAAGGAGTTAAGTGGGGCCCGCTTATCTGTCTCAACAGTTAATTGCATTTGCAATAGTAGACTATTAAGTTCATTAATTACATTCGTTCTCAGGTAAGAGTATTCGTGTACCGGTTTCGATTCAATTGAAGTAACGATTAGACGATGTTATCGTTTTTTATATGGACTCCTATTATATTGTTTTTGAAAAATTAGTACATTCATATTGGATAGCTGATGTCGTTGTTTGCGAATGCGTTTTGTGTGCATTTTTCAAATGATTCCCCACAATACAGCTTAAAACTAATTGTTTTAGACTTTACAGTTTATTTAAATTAAACTAAGTAAACAAATTATACATTATATATATATATATATATATAAGTTTTTTATTTAAAAATTAATAGTTTTTAAAAACTTTCCAATTTTTTTACGAAAATTTAAAAAATACAGGTAATTTATACATTATATATTATGTATAATTTATTATTTTAAGTTAATAAATAAGCTTATTGTTTAAAAATTTTCACCAATTTTTATAATTATTTTATGTTAGTTTGCATTTTCAATTGACACTAGAATCGGAATTTGGTTGGTGTGATTAGTTTAATTGTTTGACCACATGGTTCACGAACAATAAGAAAATTAGTAGCTCATATTCAAACCTATGCCTCCCACACGCATGTAGATCATTCAAGTACTTCGATGTGCAAAAACAAGATATATAGACCCCAATTATGCAGTATGTTAATATAGTGGCCTAATTTAGTAATATAATTCGCGGCGAGTGTAATGTCACATGTTTAGTAGGGGCCTTATTATTCCGTGGACCTGTTTTCACATGTTTACTGACACGTGTGCAACAACGATAGGTAGCTCATGATAAACGTGAAAGTGGTTGTATGTTTTATTTCTTTTCATTTTATTCTATTTTTAATTTGGCGTGATACTGAAATTTCATACCGAAAATTTTTTAAAATAATTTGAAAGGTATAAATTATTGTATCGTATCATATAATTAGAAATTTTTAAATTATTCTTAAAAAATTGTACACACAGTTATTTCAAACATGGTGTGATCTATTTAGTAGTTCAAAAAAATTTTTTTATCAAATTTTATTATTTATATTATTTTAATCAAAAGACTGTCCTAAAAGATATTATATTAGAAAGTCTTTTCAACTAAAAAATAACTAGAAAAAAGAAAATGCTGATAGAGTGTAAAAAGTGCATACATTATATATATATATATATATATATATATATATATAATTACATTTATTTTTAAAAAAATTTTAAAAATTTTTTATTAAAAAATTTATTTTATAAGTATGGTCAAACGTCTCTTATATGTATATAGTAATAAATCGACATTAAGAACTATAGCATTAAGATCGTGTTGTGTTTCACATGTAATGCAACAAAAAGAAAAAAAAAACCAACTAGTATCCCAAATCCCAATAGTAGATAGCTTGGAAAATTTTTGGATTTGCATAGCTTTTGCGGCCAAACTTTGGTTTGGTTATTAGTAGTAGGCATGTTTTTAACACTTTGTTCCCTTCTATTGATTACTAGAGATATTTTAATCAAGTGTAACGTTGAAACGAAAAGTTTTAAAGGATTGTTAAACTAAGATATTTTAGGTGGACCTAAATTTTAGTGAGATTTTTAAAAAATAATCTTAATTTTTTAGCTTAAATAAATTAAATAAATAAATAATATATATTAACTGTTTTTTAAGCTTATTTTAACTGTTTTTTATTTTAAATTTTTAATAAAATTTATACAATATTTATAATTTTTTTAAAATTTAAATCTAAAAAGTTAAATATTTATAAATTTTATTATTTTATTATTTAAAATTTTTTATTTTAGTCACTCCTCAACATTTCCTACATCATACGTTCAATTTTAATATTTAGAAAAATATCAGATGATCATGTTTTACTATTCAGCCTTTGTTTGGCAAGTTATCACCTATTAAATGGAATTTACAACAATTTTTAACTAGGACATAAACATTTCACCTGAAATAATATTTATAACATTTCCCCTAAAGTAATTCGCATATAAACCACAGAAAATGCTTGGATAAGATGAACCATGCGTGATTCTGTGATTTAAAAAAAAAAAAAATCGTTCTCAGAAAGTTATCTGTCACGAGTGTTTCAAATTATCATGAACTCTGTTTTTATATTAAATGCTAGACGTTTTTTTCACTAAAGTGATTTTTTAAATCTAAATTTTATAATAAATTATTAAATTTTGAGTTTTCAAAATAAATAAATTATTAAAAATAGATATGTTTTTGTTTCCTAAAAAATCTTTAAAACCATTGCCGTGAGATTTCAACTACTATTGATTTTCATAATAAATGTAGCAAAACTTTTATGGCAAATTAATCAAACAAGTTTTGAAATGAAGGCCACATCTTTCATTCAGTCTTTTTCTTATCAATTAATAACATTTTGGAACTTTTATGAACAATTATGAGCAATTAATTTTGCTTATGCCTGGTTTTTCTTATTTGGCTCCCTTCAATTTAAAACTGAAAAGATAAAAATTTATTTTTATATAAAAAAATAAAAAAAATTCTCAATGTGAAAGTTATTTTTAAAATTATTTCTCAAAAAATTGTTTGAATTTAGGAGCTTGAAGTTTTATACGAAAAATTACAATGTTAACAAAAAGCCATCTAAACACATTAACAGTCACATGGCTAAAGGCCCATAACCATAATATCTCAATATAGGCCGCCCGGCCCAAGTTGTAGTGCATGTTTAGGAGTGCTCCTCAAATATTTCTACGTTTCTATTTTAACTTTTCAAATTTCAAAAACTTTTTATAATTTTATAGAAAGTTTTTATATGTATACTTTTTATTATTTTTTAAAGCTAAAAATGCACTTTATTTTAAGAAACTTTAAACAATCTAGTAATTTATCTGGTATGGTTTTCTACTTTTCTCTGAAGAAACAATGAATTGTAGCAGCAAAGAAAATGGTCTCTAGTGCTTTTGGCATTACTTATCCGAGCTTTTCAACTATTATTTTTTAATAAATTTTTTATAATATTTTATATTTTTATAATATTTTTAAAAATATAAAATGTTTTATATCGTTAAAATTTTATTATTATTTATATTTATATTTCATGAGATAAAAAAACTTATTTTTAAAATAAAATAAAAATATTCTCCTGTTCGCTAAAAGTTATATTTCGTGTAAAGTACTCCCAAGCACACTGTTACTGACCAAGCAGCTTCAGGTACGAATTATAATGTTGAAGAGATATCATACTTCTGCCAAGTATCGCTATCGTTAGAACTTAATAAAAAGCAAGTTTTACAAAAGTGAACTGTAGAAAGTAAGTTATAAAAAGGTACAGGAAATTCTAAGGAAGTGACTTTTTGAAAGAAAAAAGTCACTTTTGGATGCGAAAGAACGCGTCCGTTGTGAGGCATATTGTAAATTTCATAGTGATAATTTTGCAGAACTTTGAATGCAAGTACACTTACATACTCAGTACGTATCTGGTAGCAACTTGAACATACTGAGGAGTTTTTTTCCTACTTCAGAATGATAGATGAATATATATTGAATTTCTGCGGTGCAGTTTTCTGCAGGTATATGTACATCAATCGAGGGCAGCACAATGGAGGAGGCCATACAATAAGTGCCCCCGTGTGCATGTTGTGAATAAATGTTGCTAAATTCTATTTACCCAAAACATTTGAAAAGAAAACGAACGTTGTTCTGTCACGATGAACGGTTGTTGTGATTCAATAGGTCAGGAAGGGTTATCTTTCCGTTTTTGTTCAGGTCTAGCTTGTTGAACTGGTTGCAGATTTGTAGTACGTCTTTCTCGCTGATCCTTCCCATCTCCTTCAGCTTGTATATCACGAACTCAGATTTGCTGCCACCAGAAATAGCATTCTTGGTTATTACAGGATTTAACAACATCTTGAAAGAACCTAAAACCCTCGGTTAACGAAACCTGATCCTTAAATGACCTAAGATCAAATATCTAAACTAACCGCAATTTTGTTAATGACCACCTAACTTTATTGAAGTTCTACCGAGCGTTGTAGTGATACTGATCTCAAAACAATTTGAAACTTGGTGTAACAACTATTTTATCAATATTTTCATTCTCAAAAGATATATAGCAGATGCCACCTTGGTGAAACATAATTACCTTGAAAGTGAAGCAGAATCATAGTAAAGCTGCAAACCTCCGCTATCCTGATCATAGAATTATCATAGGATTCATATTTCTAAACATGCCCTTGTCATGAAAGAAATGCACTATACTTGGGCAATTCTTGGATCTAGCAATGGCTACTGAGACTTCTTATGGGAAAAATCTGTATTAGAGTTCATACACCAAAGTATTGAAGATTGACTCTCCCTTAAATTTCAAAAAAGTTAGACACCCTCTAGCTGGCTAAAGGCCCTAAGATTATGGTTACACACATACTACATGACAACTCATGCGAATACTATCCCATAATTTAGCATGGAACTCTCTAACATTTCATTTGGAAGGAATAAAAAGACAAAAGGATTTTGTGAAAGAAATCACCCACAAAAGTTTGAGAAACACAAGCCTTGTGTTCTCATGTATAATGGATTGCAGCATATCTTTCATAAAGCAGCAATTAGTCTAAAAAATCGAACCATGATAAAATGAAGGCATGGAATGATGTCCATAAATGAATCATAAACCAGAACTACTCATTCAAGTAGCTCGACTTACCTAATGAAACCGTTGTGGTTGAGGTCAGCAGCAAGCAAATCCTCTACCGTCAAGTCCCTATGCAGGACCCACTCCGCAAGCCTTCTATGCCGCTTATCAATCCTAGCTTCTGCCAAGTACAGGAAAGCCCTTGCAACTGCAAGGGTCGACACCAGTAGCCAGAACGAAGCAAATATCCTCCCCGACAAACTCGTGAAAGCCCGATCCCCATACCCAACAGTTGTAACTGACATAACCGACAAGTAAATCGAATCAATCCAATCCAATCCTTCTACATGATGCAAAACAACTGCTCCAGCACCAATACATAGCACCACAACACCAATGGCAATCCCAACCTTCAATCTAATCCTCATCCTCCCTTTCTCCGCATCAAAGATATAATTCACCCCACCTGCCCCGGCTCTGGCAGTTTCAAGAATCATGCTTTCTTGGACATCTAGTATATAATTAAGCGCGGCAGACAACAACACATCAACAATTCCAAATCCAACAAGAACGAAAAGGCATGCGAAAACTTTTGTCGCAGGTGTTAAAGGGGTTATATCCCCGTACCCAATCGTGCTTAGAGTAACGATACAGAAGTAAACCGCATCGACAGCCGGGTGCGTTTCAATGCCGGAGAAACCAGTAGGCACCGTTGAGTAAACAATCACACCTAGACACAAGTAAATCAGAAAAAGAACAGTTGCGACAGTTAGAATCGATGCCGAAGAACCAAAGTTTGGTTTTTTCGCATTGGTGTTCGATTCATATGAACTTCTTGTTTCAGAATCAATCAGATCACGCATGGCTGCCATTGCCGGAGCTGTTCGAGCTCTTTGCAACTGAGCTGATCTCTTCTTTATTGCAGCCGGTTGCGGTCGAGGCGGCGGGCATTCGATATCGCCGCCGAAGAGAGGCTTCGAAAAAGAAGATGATGACACGTGGCGGTTGAGCAGCGTGTCTTCGTCGATCTCAGAGTAAGGTAGAGGGCTGGAGAGATGGGTTTGAAGCAAAGGAGTAATCAAGAATGGATCTCCTTCCATTTTTCAGATTGAAAATCGACGAGAAAATACGAAGAAACCGTTTTTCTGAAAACTTTTTGAAGATTGAATGAAAAAGTTTGAATCTTTCTTGCTTCTCTGTTGGGCCTTGAAAGTGTTGTGTGCAGGGACGAAATGGAAGAGAAGGAAAGAAGAGTGAGTAGGACAGGAAGAGTTAATCTGAACCGTTCATGATGAAATCAATGCTGGTTATGTGTTGAGTCTCATAGGAGGAAACAAATTGTATTGAACCTTTGCAGGAAAAGGTCTTCCATAATCACTATTATGAATAAAAGTCCTCATATTTTTCTTTTTAAGTTTTAATATGCAAGAACTGCTATTTATCATGCACGTTTGGATCCTAATATGCATCAGAGAAAATGTCCTGGTATATGGTTGGAAAATAAATCTAGAGAAATGTCTTAAAAATCAGACCCATCACTGAACTAGAGAACCCACAAAAAAGTTACGATTGCACTGTTGAACTAAATGGTTATTGAATCACAATCAAACTGTAAAAACTCGAGCAAATTTAATAGGACTAAATCAAACCAGTCCATGATTTTTCTAGTTAAATTGGTCGGTTTGATTCATATTTTAAACTAATAGTGAAAGTGCATCTGAATTATTATGTTCTTTTAGTAAAATATGAGTTATTAAAAAATAATAATTTTAAAATAAATTATTATAAATAATTTTATTAAAAATGTTTTTAATTTTTTAAAAATGAGATGAAAGTAAGCTAAAAATAACCTTTTAATAAAAGGTACTACGTTATTAGAGTGAAAAAAAAAACACATTCTAAAACAAACAATAATAAAAATAATATAAATGCAAGAAGTAACATTAGAGGTCTTGTTTGGAAAATTTACTATACGTAAGCATAAAATCATTAATCAAGGTGGGACCCATTAATATATAAACAAAGCCATGTCACTAATAAAACCAAAAAGCCACTTGTTGTTCATGCAGTTTCTGCTTATGGCGCTATTTTGCAAAGAAGAGGCACATTGAAGTTAGTCAATTTGTTTCTTTTTTAATAGAGCGTGACATTTTCAGAAAGACTAGTTTGAAACTTTTGTTGCTTTTTCTAAACCTAAGAATTGAAAATCTTTATTGATTTGATATTTAATTATAAGAAATTTAAATGTTATAGTAAAGCCACTTGTTTTAAAAGGAGTTTGTGCTTTTGTGGTGGTTTGTGGTGCCACTTTGCATAGAAGAAATCATGATAAGTATGTTTACATAAAAAGTAAAAAGTAATTTTTAAAAATTAAATTAAATATTAAAAATATTTAATAACAAAATAATTTTTTATTTAAGTTTGGTATTAATAGTAAGTTTTAAATTTTGAATTTTTTAAAAATTATTTATTTTATATTAATTATGAATTTTAAAAAAATAAATTTTAAGGAGTTGATAAACACACCTGATATATTTGTGTATCAATTTTCTCTTTTAATAAACATGACAGTTTTTTAAAAGTAAAATTTTTATAAAATAAACTTAATATTTTTATTTAAGAAAATAATAATATTATATAAAATTTTTATGATATATAATTTTAAAATTTTAAATTTTTTTATAAAATATTTAAATTTATTTAAAATAATAAGTACTTCAAATATAATAGAATACTCCCTTAGAAGGACTAGTTTGAAATGATGATGCTTTTATAATACTAAGAAATTAATATGTTTATTGATTTATAGCAAGGGAGTATTTTAACTTTACTTTTAACTTAGTTTTTTTTTAAAAAAAGGTTTCAAGTTCTGTGTTTGTTTTTACAAACTTATATTTACAAGATTTATTTCCTAAAGTTTATTCTCGGATGACTTTTTGATAAATACGCAAACCTCAATTATAAATTTTTTTTGCTCTTTGTAATTATCTATTTTATCTACATAACAATTTTTATTTTTTAATTTTTTTTATAAATATATAAATTTATGGAAAAATTTAAAAATATAAAAAAATTTTATTATATATTTTAATTATTATTTTTTGATAAAAAAATAAAACTTATTTTAAATAAAAATAAATATCCGATGTCTAGACACGTGGCAATGATCATTGACACAAACGGACGGTGGGCGAAAGCCGGAAGAGTTCCGGACAAATGGTGATGGTTGTAGTTACTTATAAGTTTAAACTACATATACTGAAGTAGACCGTAAGCCAGATTTATTTAATAAATGGTTTTGTATGGTCGTGGAATTTTCTTCTATATGTAGAACTTGACTAAGTCAAGAACATCTATTCTGATTTTGGCACGAATGAACTAATACTAATATATAACATATAGAGGGCACGTTATATATACAACTTGAATATATAGTGCGATTCATTTCATTCATTCAATATCACTCAATCAATGGAACTATCATTTGCATTGCCGGTGACTCCAGTTGCTGACCGCTACCGTCACCGTAGGCAGCTTGCCGTGACCGCTTCGTTAAGTAGAGAACAGGAAACAACATTACCGGAAGCGTTAACGAGAGGTGATTTGCCTAGACATGTTGCGGTGATCATGGACGGAAACAGTCGCTGGGCGAAGGCTAGAGGGTGGCCTTCATCTTTCGGGCATGTAGCTGGGTACAAGAGATTTAAGGAACTTGTATGGAATTCTGCCGCGTGGCGGATACCTGTGCTTACCGTTTTCGCATTTTCTGCAGAAAACTCCCGTCGCTCTAAGGCTAGTATTACCGTACGTCCGGCCGGAGAGAATTTTCCGAGTAATTACTTTGATTGATTCTGTTTTAAAACTTTTGTTTTCTTTAGGACGAGGTGGATTTTCTTTGGAAGATGTTCGAAGGGTTTGCTCTAAAGCACCTCGAGGATTACCACAAGTAACTAAGACGCAGAAATTTTATCGAAACAATTTTGAAAGAAGGGTTTTAAAACTTTGAGATTATGGTTTTGATTGCAGGAAAGCGATAAGGATATGCCTGATCGGCGACTCCACGAAGATGCCTAAAACGCTCTACAACATACTGAAAGAAGCTGAGAATCTAACAAGGCTCAACACAGGGCTCCAGCTAGTTGTCGCAATGGGTTACAGCGGGCAAAGGGACATAACACAAGCATGCCAGAGAATTGCGCACAAGGTTCAAGTCGGAGAGCTGCAACCTTCAGACATCAGTGAATCACTTGTTGAGCAAGAGCTTGAAACGAACTGTATTCCAGATTTTCCGTACCCTGATTTACTCATCAGGACCAGCGGAGAACTGAGGCTGAGTAACTTCTTGTTGTGGCAGTCGGCGTATTCTGAGCTGTTCTTTACGGATTCATATTGGCCTGATTTCGAGAAAGATGACTTTGTCGAAGCTCTGTGCTCGTTCCAGTCACGCCAGAGAAGGTTCGGCGGAAGAACGGCATGACGAGACCACCCTATTGCTGAATATATCAGGCATGTTTGAGTAAACCTGTAACAGCAGCAGTATCAAAGTATCAAACCGTTTTAGATAAATTTGGTCTTGATTCATCAGCAAATCAAAGATGAAAACCTTCGTATTTACATGCATTTTGTAGTTTTGAATCGAATTTAATTAATTTTAGGGCTTGTTTTAGTAAAGTAGTTAAGAATTAAAATTTCAAATCAAGAGTTTAGAAAATTTGAACTTTTAGTTTCTACTTCTTTTCTGATTCTCAAAAGAATAGAATGTATAATCAGAATCGTTATTAAATATTTTTTATTTATAATTAAAAATTAGAATCTAATGTCTCTTTTAACTTAAGGAGATTCACAATTTATTTTAGTAACTTAACTAAATATTTACTTTATCTGTACTCATTCAATTCTTACACTAGCGTCAGATCATGTTCGGAGAAACTTTTTTCTCAACTTTTTATTTTATATTTTTAAATAAAATTTTTAAATATTTTTTAAAATTTTAATAGTATAGAAAAATTCTACATCATAAAATTTTTTTATTTTTTTTAAAATAAAAAACAGAACTTATTTTTTAAAAATTATTTTTTTAAAAATTATTTTTTAATAAGCACTTTTAAATATTCTTCACTCTAAGAAACCTGAATACGTTTTAATTTTTAATTTTAATTTATTAGTAAATTTTTATAATATTTAAAAAAATTAAAATTTAAAAAAATTATTATTGTTTACGTTATAAATTTTTATTATATTATTATTTTGAAATAAAACAAAATTTTATTAAAAAACTTACAAATAATTTTTATTTTAAAATAATTTAATTTTATAAATATTTTCTAGTATTCTCTAGGTCCGTGCTTTTTATCTTAACTAAATTCGCATAAAAGAATTAACAATTATGCTGATCTACGAAGGGTACCACCACTCCAAGGTAAAATCATAGAAGTAAACAGCAAGAAAAATTATTGAGATGTTAATTTTGTTTAAATAAAGTACTAGTGGACCTAGCTTGAGAAAAGAAGAAACTACACAAGGCAGTTGTTTACTAACAGCCAGAAGAAGAGGAATCTACCACCACGTTCCTCTTTTCCGTTGGCTTTTCTCGCACTCTCAAAATTTTTCATCAAGAGTTGCTCTACATTTCAATTAATTCCTAAACAGAATCTTAACTAAATTCGCTCAATTAATAGATCGATTTGATAGGTTCGAGTTGTTGATTTTTAAAGAATTTTTTTGGAATTTTTTTATTTGATGGGTCGAGTGTTTGTGATCAATTTGGATGGCAAGTCCTACAGCTGCAAACACTGTCAGACTAATCTTGGTCTCTATGAGGATATCATCTCCAGGGTAATTTTCAATAATTCCTCTCCAATTGATTTTCTCTTTTCTTTCTGTAATTTTTAACTCTGATTTGTTCTTATAAGAAAGTTTGAGATGAAATTATGAGAATTTTCATTTCTACTAGATTCTAGAAATTTTTTGCTGGCCTTTATCTTTTTGAATGATTTCGATTGTTGAGTAACTTTTTTTAATCTCAAATTGAAAAAATGTTTGGTGAAGTTCTTGGTAATTAGATTCCGGTGAATTTTTTTGACGACTGTGATAGTTAGTTTATAAGAATATGTCTGTGTGGCATAAGTTTGTAGTTGGTTTTGCTAAGAAATTTGATTGCCATAGTTCTCAACACAGACTAAAAAATTGCGTTGAACTCTATTTGAAGTGCATCATTAGTTTTAAGTCATTCACATGATAGTGTTAATTCTGATAGGGTGGAGGAGAGTTGATGACTTATGACCTCATAACCAGAGATGGTAGGTACTTGGTTTGGTCTGTTGACTGAAATTGTCAGCTTGTTGGTTAAATTTATTGTGCACAGATTATTACAATAGTTTCTTAGTAGTTTGATCGTTGTTATTACTTACCTCATAATCAAAGATGATATGTAATTGGTTTGGTCTGTTGATTGAAACTGTCACCTTGTTTGGTCATTGTTATTAAGAAGTATTACCTTTCTTCATGAAACTGCAGATTCTGCTTCTGCCTGCTGGTTTTGTTATTATTCGATTTGACAGATATGACCGTTGTTCTTGCGATATCAACTTCTTGAACAAATTTGAATCTGTTATAAGCATTTTGATTTCTTGATAAATGTTAAGATAAAAATATTTCTTGTAAACGAAGATTCTTCATCCAACCTCTATAAACAGTCATTCAGTAAACAAGAACCTAAAAGGAAAAATCACTAACGACATAAATGTTTCTTCTGGAATCTTTCTCTTAAGTCATGATTTCAGCATGTTTGCCCAAAATACGAGTTAGATTTGTTCATAGGATATGTCCTGCAAAAATATCACAGAGCATGAAAATTCATAATGATAACTTATACTAGATAAGTTGGTGTTGTTGTGCTAACTTAGTGTTATTTGTTCTTCTATCAGTCTTTCCATAGCAAGCACGGAAAGGCATACCTCTTCAATAAGGTGTAAGTTCCTTTGGTCATCTTTACATAGAATTATTTAATTGGGATTAGCATCTAGCTTTACTTTTGAGGAAATTTTTTAATAAATATACTTTGCATAGTTCATCCTTTAAACTTTGTGCTAAGATCTTCTGATGGTTGTTGTGGTTTGGCTATGGTTAGAAAATGGTTTGTTCTAGCTCAAAATGCGTTCTTCATCTATGTGATTCTGCTTGTCTGTGGTGGAAGAAAGTTCTTTTTCTTTGGGAGGGTGGTCGGAAGTTTTTAAGCAGCAAAGTCTCATATATTATATCGTGTTGGGAAAAATTTTGAAATGCTTAAAGTATCTGAGGGAAGCTAGCTGGAAGCCTATTACAAAATTTGGGTCTTTATTATCTTGACCTATACCTGCTAACTCCCGAGGATAATGTCTTGTTAGAGATAGGATCCTTTTCAACTTATCTACATCCATATAGGTTGCCCTTGTTAGAATGTAGATGAGTTTGTGAGGTGGTTTTAGTTCTTCTAACACTTCATGGAAGTGATCTTAGGTATTAAATCCTTAATGATCTCTTACTAGTATGCTTTTATTCAGCGCCAAAAGTGTTATGGCACATGTTTGATTTAGATTTAACCTGGAAGGATCATATAAATATAGCCCTTTTGAGCTATTTGTTTAAGTTTCTTTAAGATTTTATTATGAAGCGTCAATGGATTATAGCTATTTGTCGTGGTGTATGCATTTTTCGAATCATCCTTCGGCTCTTTGTAGAGATTCATATTTTCATCCGCATGTGGAATCAAGAGATCAAATGCTAGTCAAGCCTGTTAAGTTTTAAATTTGGTGTATTTTATATGATTTCTACTGGATACATTTTGTGTCACACAGTTACGTATCATCATCTAGACAGACTACTATGTGCAACCCTCATCCTGAAATGTCCTAGTATTACAACATCTTGAAGTCAGTACGGTACCTTTCACTAGTGCACCATAGTCTGTTATACTAAATTCTCCTATCTAACATTCATGTATGTTGAAACAGCTTGTTTAAAGTTAGTTAGAACTTTATACAACATGAGTAGTGGGTGAATTTGATGGAAGTGACTATGAATCTTTGGTGCTGCTAGCAACTCCGTGTATATATGCAGCTGCAGTTTATAATAGGTGATCTGTCGATTGAAGTCTCTTCTTTCTTTCTTTCATTCCTTAGGATGTTGTTTGCTTGCTAACCTACGAAAACTTACCTCCTCTTAAAGGAAGAAAGTAGCAGCGCACTAGTGGTTACCATTCATATGTTTGCTTTCGATCTTAGCAGTGTAAACGTGACAGTCGGGAGTAAAGAGGAACGATTAATGATTACTGGTGTGCATACTGTTGCTGACATATTCTGCGTTGGCTGCGGGTCCATTGTGGGATGGAAATATGTAAGCCTGAAGGACCGTTCTCTGCATCTTCACAACTTATATATTTTGGAACTATTGCTTATCTTGAACTATATTTCAGGAAACTGCTCATGAAAAGAGCCAGAAGTATAAGGAAGGCAAATTCATCCTTGAGAGGTGCTTTTGAGTTCCCTAGTCTTATATTGTTAAAAGTAATATACAACAAGACAATATGATGTGCAGTTGAAGTTGACTACATTATTTCTTACATCTACAGCAAAATTTTTGCCTAGGCTGATAAAAAACAACCAAATATGTCAAAACAATTTCTTTTTGTTTGAGCAGGTTCAAGGTGATAGGCCCTGATGGAGCACACTACTGGGTTAGTCCCGAGCCTCAGGTCATCAGTAGTGACGCCGATGATGCTTGATTGAAACAAACTGATTTAAAACGCCATTTCGTCGGCGCAAATGTAAATTCTTCTTTTTGCATTCATCTTTAGGTTGACAATTAACCGTTTCTCTAAAAAAATTCTTCTTCCTGTTGTGTTTTCATCATTGTTCGTAAATAAAATTGACGCATTTGAAATATATGTTATTTTTTTTACTATTCAGTACGTAGGATTACTGGGTTAACGTAAATCGATTTGAATGCACAGGAATTATTTTGCATAAAAACATCAATATGGTGCTCAGGGTTCGCGCTTTCAAGAATTTGGAAAATACCTAACCCCTAACTACTGCTGATACATAATATGTACTTAGACCTACAAGGGAAGTTTGAAAATACTTATGAAAAAGAATTATTTTTAAAAATACAAAATACTTTAAAACTTATTTTAAAAACTAACTTAATTTTTTTGATTAAAAAAAATTATATATATATATACATATTATTTTAAAACATATTACAAAATTCATAATATGAAATATTTTTAAATAAAAACTTTTCCACAAGCTAAGCCAAACGATTCCCCAAGTGATCTTTATTTTTGAAGGTGAAATTTTGTAAGATCTAAAACAAAAAGAACTTTTCCAAAAATTTAAGAAACGCAGAAGGGTACAAGAAATTTTCTAATCTTCTTTCTTCTAATTTGTTTTAAGTATTATAAGATAATAATTAATAGAGTTGAGCAGATATTCTTACAACTAATTGTTAACACCTAATGTCAAAAAATTAACTTACAACTTAACTTTACTCAAACAAGCTCTATTGGATGTTGCATATATATGCCACCTATTCTTATATTACTTTCTTTCTCTTGTTGTCAACTACTAACTAAAGAAAATCATTGTTGACACTTGACACAAAATTTTGGTTTTGCTTTTCGCGGTATTCTTCTGCACCATCTCTTATTGTCAATAGATTTTTGCTGTAAACTAACATCCCCTTTGACAATTTAACTATATATATGTGACACATTAAGTTTATATATATTTTTATTACAAAAGTTTAATCTGATAACTTATCAAGAATTTTAAAATAATATTCTAATTAAAATATGTACCGAAGTGTGATATTAGTTAGAGAAGCAAATAACGTCGACTGTCCTGTTCTTTATTTTATTTCATATTTTTGTTCGTTTTGATCCTTTTGGTTTTGGTACGGTTTTAATATAAACTTTTTTCTAAATAAAAAATATTTATTGTTAAAAATTAAAAATTATCTTTCAACAGCAAACGCCTCCTTAGGAACATGTAATCCAACTGTGTCGCATGTATATAAACCACTTCAACATTAGCGATTAGGAGAAAACAAGAACATCCCTCTTCCCTGCAGCTGGAGTTCCCTTTCTCAATCATGGTTTCAGATGCTAGCCGAGCGGAGGTCCAGGAGCAAAGCAATAGCAACATGGAGCTTCTCAGATCTGATGATTCTTCAGAAAGAAAAGATTACTCGAAATTCTCATTTGTGATTACAAGCGTTGCGGCTGCCGGTTTACTTGGATTATTCGAAGGTTACATGGGCAGCTCCTCTGCTCCCGCAAATGCTCATGCACCACCGCAGAAGCAAAAATAACCAATTGAACGGGATCTTGTTACGTAAAAGTGATAATAAAATGACTGATCATGCAAAGTCACATTAGAAGTAATATAGTATCAGAAAATGCATTGACGTTATATACGTTAAAGGAATAGCCTATCTTACTTCAAATGCATCAACGCATTGACGTAATATAGTATATAGTCCTTCTACCATTTTCTTTTATACATTTGAAGATATATAGTATAACGATGGCAACAACTTTCTAATTATTTTATTTGCTACAGCTAAGTGACGATGTGCGGTTGAAGGTTTCTGCACATTACTAAATACGTAACTACGTTAAAATTTTAATATTTTTCTAATTTTAAATAATTTTTTAAATATACATAAAAGTATATTAAAAAAAAATTAAAAATTAAAAACTATTAAATTTTTTGCTGAAGGTCATGGTAAGGCTATTTCGTCAACATAATATCCTCCAACCCCGCAAGAAGTTATATATATGAATGCAAGAAGTTTATTTTATTTTATGTTGGAAGCGTATCCTGTGTCCACGTGTTTGTTTAGGACAAACCACTTCTCCCATGTTCTTTTAAAAATCTGTTATATACATGACACTGGCTTGTTTCCTTTCATACATTGACCGTTTAAATTTAATATGCTTAATTTTAAAATTTTTTATTTTATAAACACACTCAAACGCCTTTTAGAGCAATCCACTCTCCTGTTCTTTATATATATGATACTAGTTTGTCTGTAGCATTAACCATCTCAAGATAACATTGCTCCTTGAGGTAGAATACGAGTCTATCACTCTTTATTAGTAGGAAACAAAGTTCTTCTCCTATAAACAAAAGAGTGTTGCGGTTCAAGGTAAACACAGTCTATTATTTCTTTGATTTTGTTATCATTTATATTTTTAGGATAAACATTAACAGAGTTTAAAAAATATATATAGTATTTAAAAGTCTTAAACACAAATTTAACGGTTTGGATTTGATCCTCCGATGAGGTTCAGGCAACATGATTTTTATGTTTTTTGTTTTCTTTTTATTTTATTTTAGTTTTCTTCATATATTTAAAGATAAAAATTCAACAGAGCTAAACGTTTACGTAGTCTTTCAAAATACAGAAATAAAGCAATCACAAGATGGAGTCGTTGATAGCAGCAGAAAGAAGAGGCTACTTGAAGTTCTCATTTGCCATTACAAACATTGCGGCCACCGCTATACTTGGAGTATTCTTAAACTACATTGGGAGCTCATCGGCTGCTGCAAAAGCACATCAACACGTACAAACAAAAGTTTGCATCTTATTTCTAACAGCTGCTTTTGTATCTGCCGCAGCACTGATGGTAGCTGCAAATCAATACACTTGCTTAAAAGTTTCAATAGAAGTTCTCAAAACCCTCAAATACACCTCTTTTGTGTCCCTAACTATTTCGCTGTTTTATATTGGGGCTATATTTTTGAAAGCCCTTATCGTTGTTGCTATAGTGATTGCCTTCCTACCAACCCTACTAGTGAGTCTCATACTCAGCTTGAAAGGCAACAGAGGTCTTCAGGGCGACGCCAATACTCAAACCAGACTCGCCCAATCGCCTGGAGCTGCCCAAGAAACACAACACGAGTCAGAACAGCATATAACGACAATACTGTAATCGAAACATAAATCCACAAGGGGCTGAATAAAAGCGGGACAAGACAATGCCCAACCATGCAAAAATGAAAGTGATGTATCAAGCATTCTGTTGTAAGTTACATATGTCTTTAGAAGAGATTGTCAATTCTCCCTAACTGTTCCTACTATAATGAAGTGAAATACCTGCTATAATGAAGTGAAGCCGCGTTCATGCAGTAAATCTTAACAAAATTTGTCTGCCAATGTAGTTTACTGATTCGAGCAATGAAAGAAGAAGTAACTTGTAACTATGAATTCCTGGAGCGATGTTGAGAAGAGTTGACACCAGGTTCAGTAAATCATAGAGGTTTACGACCAAAATGCTCTTCATGTTTGCAAACATCTTCACATCATTTGGCAGATAACCCACCTAATTAAATAGCACAGCACATTGTCATATAACAATTCCGGCAGAAGGAATTGCAATTAGAACAGCGAAAAATCATTGACAAAAGAGGAACACCACATACCTCATGTCCTATATGCAAGAATCAGCTTTCCATATATGGCTGAACATGCAGAAGCATTGTTAACGAATAAGTTAATGGATTACTGCATCTCTAGAAACATCTGCCACAGCTGGCCAGGAACATTCTTCTGCCAATGTACTCAAACGCAGCTAGATTCTTGCAATTGGAACCATCCAACTCCTGCCACTGTAAGCCTTTGCAGTTGATCCTTGAAGATGCTTCAGTTGGTGCAGCGAATGAACGATATTAGACAGCATCATATAGAACTCAATGAACAATTTCTCGAGAATTGGTGAGTGGTGCAAAATTATCTGAAATATCTTCGTTGCTGATGACAATGCGCTCAGCTGAAGATCTTTCAGATTCTTACCAAAATCTTCAATCCAGCAGGCAGAGGTACCACGCACTTGGTGAGATATAGATACTGTGGATGAGATCCTCTCTTCTATAAACAAATAGGTAGCAAGGGAATTCATAGATTTTGCTGCCTCTATTGACAAGCAACACCTAGGTAATAAGTCAAGAACTAACTTTGAGGATTCAATGCAGCAACGAATTCGAGCCACCTATCAATGCACTCAGTGGCTTTTAGACATTGGGTATTCTACCACAAAATATTGCATGTTGGTGTTGTTGGCTTGAGTCGGGGCATCTGCACGAAGTGAAGTGCGAGGGGCGTCTGCACGAAGTCCTCGACCGTAGCTTCTTCGAGAGCTACTCAATTTAATGAGATTTCTGCAGCGGAGGGAACTGGGCGGCGTGAGAGAGCCGCTTGTTCCAGAAGCTTCGTCGACGTCTGCAACAGATGCGTCCACACTCCCATCTTACATTGCCGCCTCCACCGCCAACACCTGCCATCGCGCCTTCTCAGATGGAAACCCTAGCTCGTCAGCGGGACAGGGTTTAGCAGAAATTTTGGTTGGATTTCGGCTACCCTTCAATCCCAACGCCGTCAAAATCAAAACCCTAGAATTGAATCGAATCCGAACGAAAGTTTAAAGGGCGTATGGAATTGATCGAAGGTACATAGAAGGAAGCCAGACGAAGAATAGGTACGATCGGCGCTGGGGAGGAATCATCCAGTGGAAGATTGATCACGAGGGAGGAGTGGGGTGGAGCTCGGCTGCGAACCGAACGATTAGGAATGGGGGAGGAGAGAAACGAGAGATAAGACAGCGCCCAGCGGGTATGGATTTATACACAGCGTAATTCTGCAAACTTAACAGGGGCGAAACAGACATTGGCTATAAATTTGTTAAAATATATAAAACAAAAATTAGAATGAAACGGAGGCGGAATACATTCCCAAACGGTGCTCAGTAACTCTCTTACCTTACAAGCATCTATACATACATGATGCTTTACAAATGCCTTAGACAAGAACTACATATTTTATTAACTTTTTTCAATGTACTTAAATTGTTATTAGGGGTTGTTTTAACATTCTAATGATAAAAGTTTTTAAATAAAAATATTTTTATTTTATTTCATAACTCTTTTTTTATTTCAAAAATATTAATAAAAATAAATAATAATAAATTTTTACAACATAATTTTTTTATATTTTTAAAATTTTTAAATAAATATTATAAAATATTATAAAAATTTTATTAAAAAATAAATATGGAGGGAAGCGTTCCGTCAAATAGCTCCTATAAATATTTTTCTACACGACTACGCCAAATAGCCCCTATAAATATTTTTCTAACAAAGGGTTATCAAAATTATCTAGTGAAACATTGATTTAAAAAATAGTCCGAACATTGAACTGAAAAATTGTCTGGTTCAACGGATCACGGGTTGACCCGTCGGATCAATAGATTAAACCGTCATGTCAAAAATATGAAAGCGTTGATGGTAGTACGAACGCTTACTATTTCGAAAGAAAAAATAATAAATTTTTTTTTTATTAGAACGCATAAAAGAAAAAATAAACTAAGAAAAAAGATATAGAAAAATAAAAAAATATTTTAAATAATAAATTTCAAAAGAAATTTTTTATTTTAAAATAATTTTATTATTTTTCTTACAATAACAAAATTAGTAATATAAAAACTTAAAAATCACTAATAATAAATATTTACAAATAAAATATAACAAATTTATATTTTATATTATCACATCCAAATGTAAAATATAAAGTATATATTATATTTCAATATAAGGCTACTAATAATTATTTTTGCATTAATATATCACAAAATTAAATTTTTAAAATTTAATTTAACCCGATTTGATCCGAACGAGCGGATCGATCGGATCGAAGCGGATCAGAACGGATCGATTGCATAAACGATTTTATTATAAATTCGGAACGATTTATATTCCGAATTGACAGTTTCGATTCGGGTTTTATAACTATGTCTGAAACAACACAACATACAGGAAATTCAAAACTTGGAAGACTCCTCCTTGAAGATTAAGTTATTCTTAATGATTGTCCTTTGAATCCCAGCAATACCGTCAACTCCAACAAATCTGGTGGATGCACAGAGAATTTTAAGAAAAACACTTCCATATGGTTGCATTTAGATCACACTGGAGGTCGCACTTGAAACACTAGACTGCAATCGAGTGCCGTTTTGTGCTATCAACATGAAGTCGCATATGTCGCATTTAGGTTAAACAACAGGAATCGCTTTGTCGTTATTTAGAATAAAATTTTAAAGAAATATTGAAATAAGTTATCTTACTAAGATTCAGAGTTGGATCTCTTAAATGAAAAATAATTATTCTTATCGGTTGAACTATGACATATTTTAAAACAATTCACAATATTCATTATTAAATAATTTGTACAATCTTTTGCGATCTTATGCGACACTACGCAAGCATATTTAGTAAATCAAAACTTTACTTAGTATTAATATTTATTTATACATATTGAAGACATTCATAATATTTCTCAGAATCAATACATGTTTCAAATATTTTATGAATACACTAAGGGTGTGTTTACCTTGTAGGTGAAGTGAGTTTTTTGATAACTCACTTCACCCAAATTAAAAAATCAAATAAAAAATTAAAAATATTTAATAAAAAATAAAATTATTTATTAATAAAATATTTATAGTAAGTTTTAAAAATAATTTTTTTTAAAAAATTTATAATTTTGTATGTATTTTATATTAAAAGTGAGTTTAAAAAAAAGTGAATTTTTGGTGTTGGTAAACACGCCCTAAAAATCACACCGGAAGAGTGAATGATCAATTTTGAGCCTGCAAAGAATTTAATCTTAAGACTAAAAACTGAATGAAAAACATTTGGGATTGCTTATGAAATAGAATTTTTGTAAAATGAAAGGTATTTTTGTCCTTTTTAAAAAACGAGCTCTATTTTTTTACTTCAAAAAAAAAAAATACAATAAAAAGATCTCACTCCGTAGAATTTTTTTACACTTTCTAAATTTTTAAATAAATTTTTTATATACTTATAAAATATGTATTGAAAAATATAAAATAAAAAATTGAAAAGGAGGGTTGAGGATAAGCAATTCCAAACACTCCCTTAAGCTTTTCCCACCGCAATACGACTAGAATAATATACCCAGTGAATTAAATATTAATATTAGTCAACATCAAAGAGTTGACAGGAAGTTCCTGCGCGGTGTTATGATGCCTTGGTGCAAGTTTATAATTGTCAGAAGTCTTATTAATAATAACTAAGAAGCTCCACATAAACCGGCCGACTTCAGCGGCGGAGAGTTGGGTGGTCTTGATTCAAACTCCATAAAAGCTTCCCAACATTAGCAGTTGCACAATATTGACATAGAGGCCATTTTGTTTCTGCAGTAGTATTTGAGTTATCGCTCTATACTACACGAGAAAACAAACAAGGTTCTTTCCTACAGCTGAGTTCCCTTTCTCAATCATGATTTCAAATGCTAGCCGATGTGAGGTTCAGGAACAAAGCATTAACTACATGGAGCTGATGAGAGCTGATGATGCTGCAGAAAGAACAGATCACTTGAATTTCTCATTTGTCATTACAAGCATTGCTGCTACCGGTGTACTTGGACTATTCGCAGGTTACATCAGTAGCTCATCTGCCGCAGTAAAAATATAACAAATAATAATTATTATCTTATAATTATATAATAATAATTTGTTAATATTAATAATATAAATAACTTGCTTTCAGATTCCAATACAAATTCTTGAAACCCTCAAATATATATGTTATTGCCCGGCATCATATTTTTAAAAGTCTTCGAAAACGTTTGGCATTTCATTTCACTCAATTTTAAAAACTTATTTATTTCATATATTTAATAAATACTAATTTAATAATTTATAAAATTTTAGTTAAATTTTAGAAAATTTTTAAATAAAAATATTAATTTATTTTTTGGAATAAATAAAATTACTTTCCATCTTAAAATTGCTCCAATTTAAACACTCCAAACACCCTTGTCCGCAATTGTGATTGCCTTCTTACCAACCCTGCTAGTAATTCTGGCGGCGTTTGGAATTGTTTATGAAATAGAATTTTTCTAATATAGAAGATATTTTTATTTTTTTTGAAAAATGAGCTATATTTTTTTTACTTTTAAAAAATAATAAAAATATGTAATAAAAAAATCTCACTTCGTAGAATTTTTTTACACTTTCTAAATTTTTAAATAAATTTTTTATATACTTATAAAATATGTATTAAAAAATATATAATTAAAAATTAAAAAATTTTGTGAGAAAAAGCAAAAACAAACGCCCTCTCTCATACTTATTGCAAACAGCCGGAAAGGAGACAAGGTTATTCAAATCGACGCCAATACTCAAATCAAACTTTACGCAGTTGCAACTTGTCCAAGAAACAGAGTATGAGTTAGCAGAGCATATAACGGACGATATTGTAATTGAAATATAAATCATTTCCACAGAGATGCATAGAAGCAGGTGAGACAATGCTCAGACCTGCAGAAATGAAAGATGATGTCAAGCATTGTGTTGTAAGTTCCGCACGTCGTTAGAAGTTGAGATTGCGAATTCACCTGGAATGTACCTACTATAATGAAGCGAAGACATGTTTCTCATTGAAATTTGTCGCCCAATATAGTTACTATGTGAGAACACAAAAGAAACTAAACGGAGGCTGCGGCGACAGCGCTACAAGAGCGGCCGCTCCTTTGGAAACAAAAATCTGAATAGCAAAAAATTGAAAATTGTATTCATAGAGATAGAATTTACAACATTAGATAAAATTATAAATAAATAACTAATCTAACTTAACAATACTAATAATTTTATATTATCTAATATCTCTTTTAAACTCTGCGATGTTCAACATCGAAAGTTTACAAATACAAATATAAAATTTACAACTTGCATTACATTTTTAGGCCAACTGTCTCAAGAGAAATCTTAAGAGGTGAATTAACCCAAAGATACATCTTTACGGGACCAAATACAAATTCCATCCCCTTTCAGGGCCAAATTTTTTTTTGGAACAAAATACAAATCTCTTTGCTGGAACAAAGAAGAAGGATAGAACCCAAATTCTTTTCAGAACCAAATACAAATCCCTTCTGAGGCATAGAAGAAGAAGGAATTCAAATTTATATCAAAAGTGGTAAAAAAAAGACAAACCACAAACAATAGCATCAAAATTTTGAATTGTAGAATTAGCAAACAAACAACAACCACCACGGATAAAGAGGAGGTCCGCAATAAAGATATATCTATGCTAGGGCACAGATGGCAATGCATCTCCAATCCAAAAGCCCATGGGATATTTCGTCGTACACCTTGCAAGCATCTCCGAGTCCCTATAATTCACATACTTATTTAATAATATTCCAACAAATAATATGTACAACAATAACAACACAAACATCGACAACAATCAAAAACAACATCAACAACACTCAACGATAACAATATCCAAGCAGAAGAACAATAACACTCCAAACAACTTCATCATTTTTTTAAAATAATATTTTATATTTTTTAAAAAATTTGAATATTATAGATAAATTGCATGTTATATAATTTTCATAGTTATATTTTTAAAAAAATTTTAGATAATGAAAGTTAGTTCATTTTTTGAGAAATCTTCAAACTGATTTCTATTTCGGAAATGTTTTTTATTATAAACACTTCCAAAAATCTTCACATACATGGCTGCTATATACTCCAAAGGAATGTAAACAGTGTACAAAAGAAATGAAAATGTTCCAGAAAACTGGTCCGTATTGAACTTGTCTTATTGAAAATCTGACAGTCTTATCAGTAGATAATTGGTGTGTATGTTGATTTCATGCGACGATTCTCTCAGTCATGATCCTCTTGTCACTAAATAATTGATCATTCACAGATTATCTATATCAAGATTGTTTTAGCCTGATCGTAAACTTAATAATTTGTTTTTTTATCTAATCATATATATATCAGCTGTCTTAGTAAATAACCATATCTTTTATTAAGGGAAGCAAGTGCTTAATCTGTGATGCGTAAAGAATGTGAAGTTACTTGTTATAACATGACTAACAACACTTTTGTTTTCACTGTTTGTGAGAGAAAAGAAAATTCAGTAAGGCCACTGTTTGGGATTGCTTATAGTAGTGTTTCACAAAATTTTTTTGTTTAATTTCATATTTTTTGGATAAATATTTTATAATATTTTATAGTAAAACTTATTTTAAATAAAATAAATATTCTTTTTAAAAAAATATTTTCTATAAATATCCTCGAACGCTCCCGTAAATTGGAATGAAGGAAAAGAATAATAATTTAGAAGACGTTTGGCATAGCTTTTTAAAAAATAATTTTTTTAATTTTTGAATATATATTTTTTAATAAATTTTTATAATTTTTTAAAAATTATTTAAATTTTAAAATATATAAATAGTAAAATTTTATTTTACTTATTATATTTATTATTTTTTTAAATAAAACATAAATTTTATTTCTAAAAAACTAAAAATATTATTTGTGTTAAAAAATTCTTATTTAAAAGAACTCCAGCTCAGTATTGAACCCGTGATAATCTTTTTTTCTTCGAAGCAGTTTTGTTCCACTGCAAAATCTATAACAGAAATTATGGTATCGGATTATCTAATGGTGTATAAATATGTCATCGGATGATTTAGGTGATTTAGCTTAACTTATAATATTTTATTTTTAGAAAAGTAATTATATCATTTTAATAATTTTTTATAATATTTTGTAGTTTTTAAAAATTATTAATAACTATATATTGTAATTTATTTATGTAATTTTACTTTTTAAATAATATAGTAAACTCATAAATATTTAAATTATTATTTATTTCAAAAGAAATTCTTGTCGTAAGTATAAACACTTTCCAATGTCCCGTGAGACTCACGAACTTAAATTTTATCAGTTTTAACTATGAAAACACATTATTTAAAATATAATACATAATTAATTTATATATTTTAACAATTTTAAACTTAATTTAAAAGTCTTAGAAATATTTAGAAATACTTATTGAAAAAAACTTTTTCAAAAAGAAAATATTTAAAAAAATTTTCTATTTTTTTACTTTAAAAGATAATAGTAAAAATAACTAATAATAAAATTTTACTATCTAAAACTTTTTGATATTTTAAAATTTTTTAAAAAACTATAAAATATTTTAAAAACTTTATTAAAAAATAAAAAGCTTTCCCGATTAAACAAAGTAACGGTTTTCAAACTTATCCGCTAGTACCAGAGCAAAAACGATGGTCAGAACTTTCTAATTATTTTATTTGCTACAGCTGAGTCACGATTGGCGGTTCAAAGGCTGTTAGCCTGAAGGTTTCTGCACATTTACTAAACACGCCCTTCTGCAAATAGGTTAAATTTCTTGCCGAAGGGCATCCGTAAGGCTATTTTCGACAAACATACTCACTACCGAAGGGCATCGGTTGTACCGCTCTCTTATGCTCCCTTCTCCTCTCAATTCCAAATACTTTTTATACTAAGCTCGTTGAAGAAGCACTTCACATGAAAGCGACGCAAGTTTTTTCAGCTTACTGGAGGTCTCCTTTCTTTCCTTCATAGTTACCCAGTTTATAAAGATTCTTATCTTGATGGATATCAAGATAATTGGGAAAACTTAAAGAAAGGAGCTGTTTGGCATTGCTTTGCTTATCAATTTTTTTTTATTTTATATTTTTTAATATATATTTTATAAGTATATAAAAAATTTATTTAAAAATTTTAGAAAATGTAGAAAAATTTTACGAAATAAAATTTTTTTATTATATATTTTTTTTTTTTTTAAAGTAAAAAAAATAAAACTTATTTTTTAAAAAATATAAAAATATTTTTTGTTCAACCTATTTGCAATGCGTATGAGAATCATTAGCAGGGTTGGCAAGAAGGCAATCACAATTCCAACAACAATAAGGGCCTTCAAAAATATGGTGCTGATATAAAGCAGCACAATAGTTAGGAACATTAAAGACGTGTATATGAGACCCTTGAGAACTTCTATGGGAGCCTTAAAGCAAGAATATTGATACGAAAGAACTATCAGAACTGCTCCAGATATAAAAGCAGCAATTAGAAATAAGCTGCAGACTTCTATTTGAATATATTGTTGTGCATTTGTAGTAGCCGATGAGCTTCCAATGTAACCAGAGAATACTCCAAGAATACCCGCAGCCGCAATGCTTGTGACTACATATGAGAACTTCAAGTAGTCTCTTCTTTCTGCAGATAAATCATCTATCGTCGGCTCCATGTCGTTACTGCTTTATTCTGGAACCTCCCGTCGGCTACCGTTTGAAATCTTGTTTTCTACTATAAATAGAGTGATAACTCAAAATACTACCCGCAGAAGCAAAATGGGTGTCATATCAATATTAGTACGTTAAAGAGCAAGATATATATAACACAAGAACTAATTAATTATTATAGCAGAAGGATTGGGGTAGTGAATCTCTAATTATTTTGTAAGAATTAATTATAGTAGCAGAGAGGGGAACCGGGAAGGAGAACTAATTATTGATTAACGTTAATTATTAATCCACATCAAAGAGGTGACCAGTTAAGTACTCAACTTGTCGTTGTTGGCAAGAAATGAGCTAAAGGATCATCTATCCCTACTACTAGTATATACAATATCGATTCTGACTGAATCCATAGCTTGGCAGGAGATGGATTGGTTGGTAGTACTCAACATTTTCATCAAGATGTGACCCAAAACTCACGTATTATACTAATCAGCTATTATAACTATTATAATACATGGTGTATTATAACTATTATAATCTGTAGTCTTCTACCTACCAAGAACAAACTCAATCTAAATCAGAGTTTTTTTGTTTGAGTTATAGATCGGCATGATCAGGCATCAATGCATTTGATAAAATATAGCATCTTACTTCAAATGCATCAATGCATTGATGAAATATAGTATAGTCCTTCTATCATCTTCAAGAATATATTTGAAGACTTCAAATATTAGTATAGTGATGGTCGCAACTTTCTTAGTTGGCTGTTTTCGTTGAAAAAAGTTACTTCTTGCTGAAGGGCATCCGTAAGGCTATTTTCGTCAAACATACTCTCCTCCGTTGAAGAATTTTTTTGTTCTGTTGGAAGCGTGGCGTGTTCACAAAGTTCTTGAGGTAGAATACGAGTCATCATTCTTTATTAGCAGAAGACAAAGTTCTTCTCCTATAAAACAAAGTCGTTGCGGTCCAAGGTAAACACAATCTATGATTTCTTTGGTTTTGTTATCATTTATATTTTTAGGATAAACATTAACAGAGTTAAACATATATACTTGCTCCAAAAATGTTAAACACAAACATATATACTTCAACTATACCTGTAGACGCAATGCTTGTGACTGCAAAAGAGAACTTTTTCATGACTTTTTAAAATAAATTATATATATAATTATAAATAAATTTTTATATCGATGAACTATATATATGATATAATATATATTTTTTATATTTCAAAATTTTAAAAATTACATATATATATGTGTGTATAATATTTATTAAAACTATAAAATATTTACTTGAAATGAAAATATTTCATAATTCTTCCGAACAGAACCCTGAACTATTTAATCCGGATTATACTGTGGAACTGGTGCTCACCGAAAGAGCGAAGAGACTTGACTAGTCCTAAGTTTGGAAGCAGTAACATAAAAGGAGAGAGGAGTTCATAAGGGAGCGTGAAAGGCAAGTACAGAAATTTCTAAAATTTTATTCTTTTAAAATTTTGAAGTATTTATAAGATAAGAATTAATAGAGTTAAACCCGACCTTATAAATAATAAAATTGAGAGTTACTTTTGGAAATATTTATAAATTAAATTTTTTAAAAATAAAAAATATTTTAATTTTTTTTAATAATGAAGTTTAGTTTGTTTATTTTAAAATAAAAACATTAATATACTAAAGTTTATATTATATAAATTTTAAATAAAATTTTAAAAATTATAACAAAATTTATTTAAACAATATAAATTTAAATTAGAAGGAAATGAACGCGGAATGTACTCGCAAACGGTGCTGAGTAACTCTGTTACGTAACAAGCACGCATACATGATACATGCATGATGCTTTACAAATGCCTTAGGAAAGAACTAACTTATTTTAACTTCTTTCAATGTACTTAAAATTGATCTTAGACGTAATTTGAAATTATTTATAATTAAAGTTTTTTATAAAATAAAAATATATTTATTTTATTTTGAAAAATAAGTTTTATTTTGAAAAATAAGTTTTTTTTAATTTTAAAAATCAATAATAATAAATAATAGTTATAATAAATTACGAATCTATTTATTCTAATATAAATGTTTTTATAAAATAAGTTCTCATATGTAGTCACAAGCATTGCGGCTGCGGGTATTCTTGGAGTATTCTCTGGTTACATTGGAAGCTCATCGGCTACTACAAATGCACAACAATATATTCAAATAGAAGTCTGCAGCTTATTTCTAATTGCTGCTTTTATATCTGGAGCAGTTCTGATAGTTCTTTCGTATCAATATTCTTGCTTTAAGGCTCCCATAGAAGTTCTCAAGGGTCTCATATACACGTCTTTAATGTTCCTAACTATTGTGCTGCTTTATATCAGCACCATATTTTTGAAGGCCCTTATTGTTGTTGGAATTGTGATTGCCTTCTTGCCAACCCTGCTAGTGATTCTCATACGCATTGCAAATAGCTTGAACAGACACAGGGGTAGTCAGGTCGATACCACTACTCGAATTGGACTAATGGAGTCGCCGGCAGCTGCCCAAGAAACACAACATGAGTCAGCACAGGATATAATATTGGACAATATTGTAATCATAACATAAATCCATTTCCATGGGAATGAATAAAAGCCGGATAAGACCATGACATTTCGTAAGCTAAATTTCTCACTGAGATTTGTTCCAACATATAGTTACTGATTCGAACAAACGAAGGAGAAGCAACCTGGAACTTATAACTACCTTCCACCCATTTCTGTTGCTCGCCGGTAATTGAAATCGGAATTTCTTACGATTCCTGTGGACCGCGGCGGTAAATGAGAGAGAGAGAGAGAGAAAGAAAAGGAGGGTATAATTCTTAAAACGGGCTTGAGGTTTTTAGGACATTTATCGTTGGGCCTTGTTGTTGAACTATAATGGGCTAATATATTACAATCATTTCTACAAAAATTTTTATGGATATTTGGCCAGAAAATTTATATAGGAAGGTGCTGTATAATTGAGTAATTGGTACAGCATTTCGATTAAAATTTTTAGGCCCGAATTTCAAACGCCCGTAATTATATGTTTTTTTGTCAAATTTTAAATTTTAAATAATTTATATATTTTAATTATATAAAAATAATTCAGAATTTTAATTTTACATATAAAATTTGATTTTAAATTTTTTATTTATACATTATTCGATACAATTATATATTTAATTTTTAACACATTTTAAAAATTATTAAAAAAAAATCTTAAACTTTATTTTTTATTTTATATTTTAAAATTTTTAATTTTAATTTTTTATTTTTATAAAATTTAGTTACGAATATTTTGAAACCTTACTGTCTAAAGAAAGCTAACCTTTAGAAGACCAGCTTTAAATTTTCTGGTTTACAAACTTTTCAATAAGCACTTATATAAGTAGCAACCCACTCGCACATAATACTACTAAAACGTTAATTTCTTTTTTGTTGAGAATAGCAAAAGGGATTATTTTTGAGCCAAAAATAATCACTTACTTGGAGTCACCATAATGACAAAGTTCATGGTAATCCGTTCTTCCGGCCAAGCTCGCCGGACGCCCAACGGGACCTTGTCGCCCATCGATCGCTTCCTTAGTACAAAAATTTAAAAATTCGATCAAGTTAATCACTACTTTGATTTATAACATGAATATACGTTAAATAACTATATATATATATTAATAAATTTTATATTTCGTTTTGATTAGATTGATATGTTAATTATTTTACATTAAATTATTTACTAGTTTTAGATTAGTTAATTTTCTCCTTTTGAGTCAGGTCTCCGGAACGCCATGCGGTCGCTCCACGTGTTCAAGTACGGTATTCAGCCGGCGAAGGTGATAAAAGAAGCGTTATCAAAAGCTCTCGTTAGGTACTACCCATTCGCCGGAAATTTTGTAGACCCTACCGACGACTTTCCAGACGGCGAAGTGAAGCTACAGTACTCCGGCGACGGCGCCTTTTACGTCGAGGCGTCGGCGACTTGCAGTCTTGAAGATGTTGGTTATTTGACCATCATCCATTGCTAATAACTTCTTCCTCAGCTCAATAACAATGAAGCACTCAACATTCCACTCATGATGCAGGTACCTATATATAAGATAATTAATTCTAATAAAAGTTCGAAAACCCGACTCGAATTTGATTTCATTTTTTTTAATCAGAAATTTGTGAAGTATTAAAAAAAATTCAACCACACTCAATTAACACAAAATCTAATGGCTCAACTTGGTCGAGTTTTCGAGTACTTGTCTAATTTTGCTGCAACGAAATAACGTATGTCACAATTAATTAATCTCAGATGACGGAGTTTACTTGCGGCGGCTTCGTTATCCGTTTAATCTCTGTTCACAAGCTCGCAGACGGACTCGGCGCAGCACAGTTCATCACTGCAGTATCCGAATTCGCCCGAGGCTTGCCGGAACTAACCGTACAACCAATTTGGTGCCGCCACGTCATTCCAACTCCTCCGAAACGTCCCGCCACGGCAAACCCGCTTGCTGTTCTACCTTTGATACCTTCCGGTCTGCAGCAGATAATCGTCAAGTTTCCTGTAACGCTCCATACTTGTACGTGGGCCAACTTTAATTATAAATCATCTTAGTGCGTGTTTTAAGGGAGTGGAACTTTACTTTTTTCGTCAAAATTGAACTTTCACTCATTTTTTTGTTTCAATTACAAATAGAACTGAAAATTTGAGTTTCTAGTTTTATACAAGTAGAACTCAAATTTTACTATATATTTTTTTTAAATTTACTTTCAACCTATTTCAACAATCAATTAAAACATAAAAATTAAACTCCACTTTCAATTTATTTTTTAAAAAATTCTATTTTTCATTTTTTACTTTCACGTAACTCAGTTACGAGCATTTAAAACATGCTCTAATACTAATCTTCTTTTTTTCATTTTTCTTCTTACAGCCACCCCCTTCTCTCTTTCTTCCGATGCAGCCACCTCCCCCCCCACCGAGCCTCCCTTGTATCCGGTGATCATCCGGCAGCAACTCTTTTTTTTGGCAGAAATATCGTCTCCTCTATCTATAGAATTTCATTCTCCTTCTCATTTTCCTCGCCGAAGCTTTTTTTCAATTTTTACCGCGCGGGGTGAAAACTAGGGATTTCGCCGGACCTCTCCGTCGGACTTCCGGCTGGGGTAAGCAACTAAAACTCATCCCTTCATCTCAGTGATGCTTTTCTCTTATTAATTGAGGCAAAATTTTGCTTTATTTAGAATTATGCATCGTCGGCCGGTGAGATAAATTTGATAAGTTTCAACCATCGGTATATTAGTTGACATGTTAAGTCTTTTCTTAATTTAGTGGTAGTTGTTTGCTTCTTGTAACTGATTGGATTTTATTCCGACCAAAATTTCCTCCGGCTAGCACTATTCATGCCGAATTTTGGCAGTCGAGTGGGCCCCAGCTATAGGTAAGTTGAATTATACGTTAATGTGTATTAGACGCTACTACTTTGATGGATAATTAATTAGTTTTCATTTAGTGATTGCAAGGTTGGAGAAAATCGGTGATTTTCAATGGTTCGAAGCTAATTTCGAAATTTATCGTCTTGTTTAAATCGGTAGCTTTCTAGTTTTGCTATCGTTAGTATAATTGAGTAGTGGATAGGATTAAGTGATTGGTTGTTTGGTTGAAATCCTATTATGAGATTTCCGCCGTTTCGGCGACGTGCTTATAGTGATTTGTGCTAAACATTATGATTGTTAGATTAGTTCCGTTTAATGCAATTAAGTAATAGATGTGCCATGTGTGTGTTATAGCTTTTCGTTGAGGAACGTGGACCAAGGGGTTTGGCTTAAAGTAATCAGTGAATTAATTGATCATGGGAAAACAGGTGAGGGTTATCGTGCCTTTCTTTTTCAGTTTGCGTTAGGCTGCTGGCATGGATAACATCCACTTGAAACTTCGGCATAACTCACCACATTATTTATATTGATAAATTACTCCTCATACTAGATAATGACTATATGTGTGGAACATGTTCGTATGAATTCTCTATGAACTAATCTAGTAGCATATGGTAACTAAAGGTCTTACCGATTGATTATATCCATAAAGAACATTAATGGTTATATATGTTATATAAGTTCTTACATGTTATGCCTAGTATGCTTAGAGCATGGTTAATGTTAACTATAATGATAGCAAGCATGGTAACTCTGCATAAATCGAGAATGATTATTATTTATGTTACAATGACTATTATCTTTGAGCATTGACAAACGAACCGTGAAACTATATATATGCATAGAGACATGATTTTTATTGAACTATAATGTCATGAGTTTACATGTCATAATGCATAGACACTCACGCTGCACGAGGGAAGGCGAGTCAGGGACTGAGATCAGGACCCCAATCGGTGTGGGGCGGGCACCCACCTATAGCCATAGTATGTTAGGCCTATACGCGTGGGGGTAATACCACGGCCCATTCGGTTCGATCACCCGGATAGTTGTACCTCGCCGAGACAGGAGTAGCCTGGTTTGTAGGTTGAGCTGGAGACTGGATCTCGCTCTATATTATATATTTATCTTTCTGATTTCCTGACTAGTGTTACATCATGAATATAGATAGATAAACATGTATGGTATTATATTAAACATGTTTGTATAATGCACGATATATGTATGAATGCATAATGGTATTATAGCGTGCATAGTAGACTTTATGAATTTAGGATGCCATAGTGAAGGAAATATAAACTAAGTCGTTTATTCTTATAATACATAACACCTAATGAATATTATTGCATAGTAATATAACATGATATCTTTTGAACTGTATTAGTTGCATGTCAAAGTCCTCCGTATTTGTTCTTATTAAAAACTAGGTTGGTATGAGACGACCTAGGACCCAATAGAACTTGTTCTGCTTTAATCGTTGCATCTGTTGCATGTAGCGGTTAGGATTGAAACAATTAGAGTAATGCATTAGAAATTCTAAATAGTGCATTTTGTTATTTCACATCACTGAGTCTGGCTCATCCCTTTTTTTTTTCTTTGGCCTCTCCCAGATATTTCAGGTACTAGCGGGAGCTGACAGGATATAGCACTGAGTTTTGATATATCATGTCGACGGTAGATCCGTATACTTATAGTTTATTTTGGCATATAGATGGCTCTGTTATTTTCTTAAAATATGTATTTTTCATATATTTTTTTGGCCTCGTATTTGATTTGTAAATGAATATTTTTGTATACGTAATAGGTGTTGGTGGCTACCGATAGCCTATAGATATTTTATTTGGTTGGTTTTAATAGTGAAAGTATTTATTTATTTCTGCTTTATTTTGTCGTTATCAAATGATTTATTGGGGTACAGATTTTCGTCTAAAATTATAGAGAAAGTTCTGCCGAAATTTTATTTATTTGAAAATATTTGATGAATCGTTTATGATGTTTTTGAGTCAGACTTAATAGACTAGATCCAGTTTGGATGTTATCCAGATAGATTTAGTTTAGGCCGGCGGGTTGGGTCGTGACATTTCCGTTGCACCAAATCAACAGAATCAAATCACAACACTAACCGTTGCTCGGAAAGCATTGCTCGACATTCGACATCGCCGTAGCGAAGACGTGGCAAGCTCGTATCCGTTCGATCAAAATCGAAGACTCAAAAGACAACACTCACCTCTGTTTCTTCGCGAACACGCGTCACCTTCTACCGGAGATAAACAGCACTCCCAGAGGGTACTAAGAAAACTGCTTCTTTCCGGTGATGGTGACTGCGTCAAACGGAGAGATCAAACAAACAAATGACTGTCACAGAAATAGTTGAACTCATCAAAGAAGCTAAAGCTCAGCTTCATACAGAGTTCGTGAAATGGGCAACCGGAGACTGGCCTGAGGGACGAGACCCATAGGAGTTATCATTAGATTACCGGTTAGTTGTTCGTTTCGGACTCGACTCGGTTAGGGACTTAGGGTTCAGTAAGGCAGACTACGGGTGGACACGCCGGTGAACGTTATTCCGTTTGCGTATAGTGAGTTTATGGCCGTGGGAATCATCGGAGCTCCGGCGGTTCCGAGGACCGCAGTTAAGTTGATGACACAGTATGTTAGACAGGAGCATGTAAAGGAGGGAGTATGGAGCTGATGAGATCTGCAGAAAGAAAAGACTACATGAAATTCTCATTTGTGATTACAAGCATTGCGGCTACCGGTTTACTTGGAGTATTCTCAGGTTACTTGAGCAGCACATCTACTGCAGCAAAAGCACATGGACACATTGAAACAGAAATCTGCAGCTTATTTCTGATTGCTTCTTTTGTATGTGGAGCAGTCTTGATGGCTCTTGCGTATCAAAACCCTTACTTTAGGGTCCCAACTGAAGTTCTGAAAACTCTCAAGTACACATCTATGGTGTTCTTAACTATTGCGCTTATTTATATCGCAGCCATATTCCTGAAAGCTTTTATTGTTATCGCTATTGTGATTGCCTTCTTACCAACCCTACTAGTGATTCTCGTACTCATCGCAAACAGCTGGAACGGAGACAACGTTATTCAAGTAGATGCCGATACTCGAATCACCCTTACGCAGTTACCGGCAGCTGGCCAAGAAACAGAGCACGAGTTAGCAGAGCATATAGTATTGGACGATATTGTTTGTAATCGAAACACAAATCCGTTTCCACAGGAATGAATAAAAGCAGGATGAGACAATATTCAGATATGCAGAAATGAAAGATGACGTCAAGCATTTTGTTGTTAAGTTCTGAAACATTCCTTATCAATCGCGCAACGACAAATTCTGAAACATTTCTTAAAAAATGCAATTAAAGTTGGAACTCCTTAAAATATTTTTGTTTTTTTCTTAAAATAAATTTTCATGTTTTTATTTTAAAAAATAATAAAAATAAATATTAAAAAAATTTCAATACGTAAACTTTCTAAATTTTTAAATAAATATTTTAAATATTTATAAAATTATATTAAAATATTAAAAAAAATTAGTTTTGAGGAGCGCTAAGCCAAACAGTTCAGTAATCAGTAATCTGGACTTCGGCTCCTACATAAAGGCTTCAAAATTGCGGTTGCAGACCAACCGGAAGTCAGGAACACCAAGAAAACCACAGTAATTTTGAGATAGAGGCCATTTTGCTTCTGCAGTAGTATTGGAGTTATCACTCCATTTATAGGAATAGAACAAGGTTCTTCTTCCCTACAGCTGGAGTTCCCTTCCTCAATCATGATTTCTTCAGATGCTAGCAGAGGGGAGGTTCAGGAACAAAGCAATAGCAACATGGAGCTTCTCAGATCTGATGATGCTGCAGAAAGAAAAGATTACTCGAAATTCTCTTTTTTGATTACAAGCGTTGCGGCTGCCGGTTTACTTGGAGTATTCTCAGGTTACATCGGCAGCACGTCTGCTACAGCAAAAGCAAATGAACACATTGAAACAAAAATCTGCAGCTTGTTTCTGATTGCTTCTTTTGTATCTGGAGCAGTCTTGATGGCTCTTGCGTATCAAAACCCTTACTTTAGGATCCCAACTGAAGTTTTGAAAGCTCTCAAGTACACATCTTTGGTGTTCTTAATTATTGCGGTTTTTTATATCGCCGCCATATTCTTAAAAGCCCTTATTGTTGTCGCAACTGTTATTGCCTTCTTACCCACCCTGCTCGTGATTCTCGTACTCATCGCAAACAGCTGGAACGGAGACAATGTTATTCAAGTCGATGCCGATACTCAAATCACCCTTACGCAGTTGCCGGCGGTTGCCCAAGAAACAGATGATGAGTTAGCAGAGCATATAATATTGAATGATATTGTAATCGAAACATAAATTCGTTTACAGGGGTTTATGAAGAAATGAAAGATGATGCCAAGCATCTCTGTTGTAAGTTACATACGTCTTTAGAAGTAATTGCCAATTCTCCCAGAATATACATGGACTCTGTATTTATTAAGAACAAAAGTTTATACAATATCATCAATCGGTCTGCCATTGCATTTGAATAGTGCTTATGGAAAAAATAATAATAATTTTTTTTAAATATCTTATTTTATAAATATTTTTAATAATGTAATTATAAATATAATTAGTTTCTAATGTATAATTTATCTATATTTTTTAATGTTAAAACTGCTACTAAAAAATTATGTATAAATATTTTAAGTTGAAAAAAAAAATTTTGTGGAAGTGATAAGCACTCCCAAACACTACTTTAGAGACTGTTTGGCAAAATAGTTTTTAAAAATAATTTTTATTTTTTAATATATTTTTTATATATGTAGAAAATTTATTTAAAAATATTAAAAATATAATAAAATTTTACATAATAAAATCTTTTTAATTATTTTTTTAATTAAAAAAAATAAAAAAATTTCTATTTTTAAAAAAAATTATTTTAAAAGAATTTCAAAAACGCGATGATCCTATTATATGCTATTATATTTGAGCATTGATCAATCCGATGTTCCGATTTCAAACGCTAGAGGGCCCCTCCTTGATATTGTATTTGAGCAATGCTCAAATACGATAGCAAAGATCAATTGCTCTATACAATTGTGAGCCCCACGGTAATATTGTGTTTGAGTCTTAATTTCAGAGCAAAAAATCCATACCAAGAGTGGACAAATAAGATTGTAGCAACAAAAAAAAAAAAGCCCAAATAAAATCTCTGCGCAAGTTTCTTGTCAAGTTGGAGTAATTAAAGCTAGCTATTGCATTAATTTGTTAGTAGGAAAAAAAAAAAACAACAATAATCTAATACAAGATTAGTACAAGCAGATCAAATGTCTCTATCGAGTCTTTCTTAGATGAGAACTAGCATGAACAGAACGAATTAATATTTTCCAACTAGCTAGCTAGCTCAGATCAAAGGTATTATTTGCTCGAAAGAATATCTTAATTTATATAGAAAGGTGCTGTATAGCTGATTAATAGTACAGATCACACAGATACCTTTTATTAACCTTATTTTTAATTAAGAGATGGAAGACGTTTTAACATGACGTAGACACTTTTTTTTGTTATAACATGACGTAGAACACTTTTTTTATCATTGTTTGTGACAGAAGAAATCTCAGTAGATGCAATCAAGAAATGTCTTGCAGGAATTTAGCTACCTTCGAATGCACTGTCCAGATACAGGTAAGACACGTTTATCTATCATTTAAATTTTATTTTTTAAAAATTATTTTTAATATAAATAAATCAAAATTTTAAATAAATTAATATATAAATTCTAAATATTATAAATTCTAAATTTAATTTTTTAAAACTCACTTCAAATAACAGATACTTAGGGTGCGTTTTTTGAGTTTGAGATAAATTTGTTTTAAGTGAGTTTTTAAAAATAATATTATTGAAAGTAGATTGAATTTTTATATTTTTTTTTAAATAAGGTAAGTTAAAAATGAGTTCTTATGTTCTTTTATATTATTTTATATTTAGAAATGAGTTATTAAAAGTAAAAAAAAGTTACTTCTTGTATGAAAAGAACACATCTTTAATTTCGTTTATACAGCTACAGCTTAGAGAAGATAATTTTACTAATTTGCAAATGTAAATAACAAATAAGAAGAAATATTTATTCCTTTGGTAAACAAAAATATAATCTTAAAAAGGAAAAGAGCAAAGGAGAGAACCGGCTCGTGCTACAGTAGTGAATTTTATAGAAAGAAATAATAGGACCGACGTGAAAGAACGGTTAGGTGCTTTCCTGGAAACCTCAATTTAATATAAGAAAGAAAGAAGAATAGCATCGGTGAATTGATTGGGCTTGAGGTAGAGCTCAAAGTCGGTGGCGCATTATTATACCGCCACCATATTCTTAAAAGCCCTTATCGTTGTCGCATTTGTTATTGCCTTCTTACCAACCCTACTAGTGATTCTCGTACTCATCGCAAACAGCTGGAACGGAGACAATGTTATTCAAGTAGATGCCAATACTCGAATCACCCTTACGCAGTTGCCGGCAGCTGGCCAAGAAACAGAGCATGAGTTAGCAGAGCATATAGTATTGAACGATATTGTTTGTAATCGAAACATAAATCCGTTTTCACAGGAATGAATAAAAGCAGGATGAGACAATATTCAGATATGCAGAAATGAAAGATGACATCAAGGATGTTGTTAAGTTCTATTCGCGTTTAGAAATGGTTGCCAATTCTACTGGAATGTACATGGACTTTGTATTTAGCAAACTTTGTATACATGGTTGCTGTATACACCCAAAAGAATATAAAGAAAGTACAAAACAAACAAAAATCTTTTGAAAAACTGCTCCATATCAAACTTGCCTTAGCCCTGACAGTCTAGTCATTAAATAATTGATTTTACAGATTACTTTTATATCAAGATTGTTTTAGCCTGATCCTAAAATGAATAATTTGTTTTTTATCTAATCATATACAAAACCTATCATCTGTCTTAGTAAATAACTGTATCTTTTATTAAATACATGCGTAAAGATTGTAAATTTGCATGTTATAACATGACGAACAACATTTTTGTTTACAATGTTTGTGAGAGAAAAGAAAATTCAGTAGATTGCAATGGAGAAAAAGAATAGATTCAGTAAGGAACTCGTGATTCCATTAGCAATATTCTGACTTTTCTCTTTTTTCTTCAAAGCAGTTCAGTTTATGGATGACAATTCGAATTCTTGAGTTGATTCCGACTTATAATAATCAGATCAAAATTATTCAACCCTAATCCGACTTATTTATTTATATGAATCAAAATTATCAATTCTAATTTAACCTATTTATAATCGGATCAAATTTAGATTGACCTATTTAATAATTAAAATAAAAATTATAAATATTAATTTTTAATAATAATACATAAAAATTATTAATTATGATATATTTATAAAAAAAATATTAATTTTGATAAAATTTATAAATTAAATAAAAATTTATTAAATTAAGATAAATTAATATATATATATATTTTAAATTCAATTTTTTTGCTATTATTTTCTAATTATTAAGTAATATATATAATATAAATAGTTATACAAGTTAAACGGGTCAATTTTGGGTTAACTCGAACTTGATTCGAACTCGTTTAAAATTTTCGGATTATTTTCGGGTCGATCCGAACCCGATAAAGGCTTGATCCGAATCCTTACCTTTTTGGATCATTTTCAAGTCGAGCTTTCGGATCGAGTTAAAATTTATCACCCCTAGTTCAGTTCCACTACAAATCTATAATAGACATGGTGTCAGCGTTGAAACTAGATATGGTGGAATTTGTATGCTGAAGATCAACTACAGCAAGAGTGTCCTGTTTATATGATCAATGCGGAACCAAGCATGCCGGAGCAGTGTGCTCATATTGTTGGGGAGAGACAACACAAAAAGCTAATAAGATAAGACATCTGAAAAGTCTGATCAATATATTAAAAAGTTTAATCTAATCCAAAAATTTAAGCCAATAAATTATGTAACTCTCTAGTATATATACTAAGCCCTTTTTTATTTTATCTCTATTCAATATGAAACTAATTTACTCACTCTTAATCTAACAATATCTTTTTTAAGAATGAGTCACCTATATTTTTCCTATTTCTAAGCACTCTATCGTACACTAAATAAATTGATCGCTCAGAACCTCAGCCACTTGGCCTCGAATACTGTTACTATACACCAAGAGTCAGCCATCAGAGCCAAAGTTGTTTCGAATTTTATTCACACCTTGCGAAATTCAATATGAATCATACTGTTTTTAATTTGCTAACCCACTATTAGCAAGAATTAATACGTGCATCGGGCTCCTAGACAAATTTCTGTTCCGATACCACTATTGAAAAGAAACAATATCAGAAGAGTTAACTAAAAATAAAATACTTAAAAGGTTCGGTCTATACACTAGAAAATTCAATCTAACTAAAAAATTTAAACTAATGGGTTATGAAACTATCTAGTATATTAAAATCATTTTCATCTTATCTGTATTCAATATGTGACTAATCTATTCATTTTTAATCCAACACATATATCACTTGGGGTGTCAATAGACATATTCATAATTCAATATACCTTGGAATCCATATTCGATTAACCTCCTCAAAGAGAGCAGATTGAGCCGGTTAATCAGTAAAACTGACGAAAAATTGGCTACCTGGAAAGATTTTATCAAGAGCTGGAAGGCTTTATTGATCCATGCAGCGTTTGGACGATGCCGTATACGCTATGTGATGAAAAACTATTTCAATCTTATTACTCAATCTTTCAATATGTATATATATGCTTTTTATAATACTAAATATGAGAGTTATAAATAAAAATTTATATCTAATTCTATAAGAGTTCTAAATAAAAAAATTTAAGAAAAAATATTCTAATATAATTAAAATAATAGAAATATGTTGACTCATGTCAAGAGAATGTCCTTCAGTAAGCCGGCCGGTTTAGGTGCGATTAGAAATTGATAAGGAAAGAAGAAAGTTCCTATGAACAGGAGGCTTGCAGCATGAAAGAGGAATTTTCTGGTTACTTAGGAAGTGATTTGCAGGCCATTGAGTCATACAGGTTCAAGCAAGGATTCGGGAAACTTACCTTCCCTCCTTCCGTTGTGGAATAGCATCGGAAGTTTCTGTAAGCTTTCTTGAACTTCTTGCAGTTTGCAGGCAATCAATGATGCTCAATAGAGTCGCAATTCAATCGCATAAGCATTCCCAGCAGAGTATCGTATACGGGTATCACCAGAAATAGTGCTGGAAGAAACGAATACAGCTATTTAGAGGTTTTACAGTTAGTATAGATTATGATTCGAAATTGCTAAATTATCTGTGCCGATAGAGGGACATAGGAGCACCCTTCAAGATATCTATTCCAAAAGGGGATCTCCATGAAATATAAGCTGCTAGGTAGGAAGAAGGCTTTGCTCATCATTAGAGCCGCTTGTTTTTAGATTCTTGCTCATCTTGAGCACCTACTTCTTAGTTATTTTTCACAGGCTGCCAAAGAATGGGAGACGATGACGACGGCGGTGATGACATTGATGGTTCAAAGAAAGCCCAGACATTTCTTGTTTTTCTCGGTTTAAATTTCTTGCAAGATTGCCCGATAAATAGTGGTCAGAGGAAAGTGTTGTACTTTTTTCCAACTTTGCGGAGTTGGCTCAAACCTATATAGAATAATCAATATGAAGAGGTAAGAATATTATTGTACTTTTATTTTTTAAATAAATTTAAAGGGTTTTTTAAATCAAAGAGAAGAAAAAAATTTCTTATTGTCCACTTTGATCAAAAGCCGATCGATTTGACATCCGATTGAGTTAAAATTTGGTTAATATATTTTCGACTGATAATTTTTTATTTTGAACAGTGGAGATCGTATTTGAATATTTAAGCATAGATCCGTACGTGTTTGTGAAGTATCAATTTTAGTGAGATCTTTCAAATTCTCTTTTATAGTTTATTAAGATTGTTCATTTTTAAGATATGTGGTAGTATGCCTCTAGTTTTAGATAGAATAAACTTGTGTATTTCGATTATTGTGATAGTGAAAATTTGTTAGGTGCCGTGATATTTACTCCTCTTATTGAGTAGATTTTCTACGTAAATTATTTGTGTTTATATTCTCAATTGTGGTGATTTATTCGAGCTTTGAATATCGCCAAAGTGTTGCTCTATTTGTTAGTTTTCTACTAAATTCCCTTAAGAGAGGAATAAATTTTATTTTTGCTGCATATTTTGCATATTATGTTGAATATTAATAGAGATTATCTTATCCCATCATAATGGTACCAGAGTCTTTTATTTTAGTTGATTTGTATTTTGTAGCGAACAATGAAAGCTAATATAAATATACTTATTAATTTAAATAGTTCAAATTACCATCAGTGAAAAAAAAATAGATAATTTATTAGATGTGAAAGATTATATTTATTAGTATTTAATAAAAAAAGATTGCAAATAAAACTGATGCGAAATAAAATTTAGTTTATCAGCAAGTATGTAGTTTTATTAGATAATGTCTAGATAATATATTAAGCCATGTTAGGGATGAAAAATGCAAGTATTTTATAGAGCAAATATAAATAATTGTATGATAGAAAAACTGAAAGTAGAAACTACTTTTTATTAAGCATATGAATAGATCAGAAATATGAGGATTTCGGCGGGTAATAGTAGCGGGTGGGCCGGCGGGTAATTGGTTTCCTACAAGTATGCGTCCATGGTTTCCAGGAAACTTACCTCGAGTCTAGTCGTCCCACGCTTTTCGCCGCTCGCTTTTTGCCGCTTGATCCTATATATATAGCACCCAAACAAAAAGTGTCCTATATATATGTTGCTAAATCAGTAAACTCGACTTCGTAGACAAGTTGAGTTCCGTTGCTCCACTTATTATAAGTAAAGCAATCATCAACCATGACTTCAAATGCTAACCGACTGGAGGTTAAGGTAACATGTTTATTGGTTTTTTCTTATTTTTATTTATATTTGTAAGATAAGCATCAATACTGCTAAGCGTACATGAAAAAAACAGGAACAAGGTAATAACACGGAGCGGATGAGAGCTGATGATGCTCCACAAAGAAGAGAATATTTGAAATTTTCATTTATTATCACAAGCATTGCGGCTACCGGTATACTTGGAGTATTCTCGGGTTACATGGGCAGCACATCAGCTGCTATAAAAGCACACCAATCAATTCAAATAGAAGTCTTCAGCTTATATTTGATTGCTGCTTTTGTATCTGGAGCAGCGTTAATGCTTCTCGTATATCAATACTCTTGCTTTCAGGTCCCAATACAAGTTCTTGAAGCCCTCAAATACACGTCTTTTGTGTTCCTAGCTATTGCTCTGTTTTCTATTGGCACCATATTCTTGAAAGCTTTTTTTCTTGTCGCCATTCTAATTGCCTTCTTGCCAACTATGGTAGTGATTCTCATACTCATCACAAACAGCTTCAATGGAGATAAGATTATTCACGTCGAGGCCAATACTCGAATTGGACTTACGGAGTTGCCGGCAGCTGCACAAGAAGCACGACATGAGTTAGCACAGGATATAATATTGAACAATATTGTAATCGAACAATAAATCCATTTCCGCCGAATGAATAAAAGCGTGGTGAGACAATATTCAAATATGCAGAAAATAAAAGATTATGTCAAGCATTCCATTGTAAGCTACGTACGTCTTTTGAAGTTCTTGTTAATTCTCTCCCTACTATAATGAAGTGAACAAACGTTCTTACTGAATTTTTTCTCCGAATATAGTTACTGATTTGAACAAACAAAAAGGAGCAACCTGGAACTAGTAACATGAATTCACAGAGAAATGTTGAGAAGAGTGGTCACCAGATTCAGCAAATCAAATGTTTGATCCATCGTAGATGATTATTACCAAAAGTTCTGGATGTCTGCAAAACCTCTTGATGTCACTTGGCAGATCCCACCTATCAAATACAACAGCACATTGTCAAATAACAATTCCAGAGAAAGGAATTGCAATCAGAACAGAAAATTTATTAACAAAAAGAGGATACCTCATGTCCTACATGCAAGAATCAGCATCCAACTGTGGTTTAACATGGAAGCATTGTTGAAGAATAAGTTAATGGATAATGGCATACCTCTAGAAACATCTGCCCTAGCTGGCTAGGAACATTCTTTCTTCAGACACAAAATGTATTCAGATGTCCTACTGATGTACTCAGACATGGGCAGATTCTTGCAAAGGCAATCATTCATCTCCTGCCACTGTAAGCCTTTTTTGCAGTTGATCACTTGATACTTCAGTTGGTGCAGCGAACAAATGCCATTATACTGCATCATATTGAACTGAATGAACAATTTCTCGAGCAACGGTGAGTGGTGCAAAATTATTAGAAATCTTCTGTTGCTGATGCCAATGTGCTCAGCTGAAGATGTTCAGGTTCTTACCAAAACCTTCAATCCAGAAGGCAGAGATGCTGCGCATTGTTGAGATATTGATACTGTAGATGAGATCTTCTATTCCATAAGCAAATAAGGACATGGGAATTCGTAGATTTGTTGCCTCAATGTTCAAGAAGTCAAAGATTCAAAGTGAAACCCTGGGAGTTGCTTACAAACGTGCTTCCATCTTTTTGACAAAGCGCTCGTTTCGTTGCATGGCTTCTTCAAGTGTCAGATTCAGTAACACCATGATTATGTGTACAAGAATTCAATCCTGGTTGAATACAATCATAAAAACAATAAATCGAGACATGTATATAGTATATATATATATATATATATACTTTTGTAACAATATCTATACTTTTAAAAAGCTTCAGCTGCTGCTGAAAGAAGAAGGTTTTTGTTATATTAATCATATATATTCCTAACAGTCATTACCTTAGTGATTTTGTCGAATTCACAGTTGGAGCTCGGTGATTGTGTGCAGTTAGCCATTGCTCTCTCTCTCTCTCTCTCTGTGTTATCTTTTACAATCTGATTAGCAGAAGATAGAAAGCCAGACTCTGCATATTTATAATTTGAAATTTTTGTGGACTCTCTATTTGTAATAACTCAACTTTCTTAATGCTATCCGTCGGTTACCTGAGCAGATCAAACTGTATTTTCGATTTCCCAGTGATTCTGTTTCCTTTGTTTCCAATGATCACTAGTGGGATGAGAAACAAGTAAAAGTTCACAAAAATAAAAAATAAATAAAATTATTTTAAAAAATGTCAATAAAATCACCTGTAGAGTATTCTGATTGAAATATTTTTGAGATCATGGGTAGCCAGGATTGCTTGGTTATTGAAGATTTTAATCAAGATGCGACTTATTCAGATCTATAGAGTATCAAGCAACGTTAAAATCACCTGTAATCGATTGGGTCAAGGAATCCTAAAGCATGCATTTCGATGATAATATAGAAGTGGCACTAACATACAAAGTTTTCATAGTTCATTAGCAGCCAAAACAAATGTTCTATCATCTCATCTCACTTTCCATAAGCAAAGCTGAAAACATGTAACAAAGACATAAAATCTCATAAAATTATCAAAATTTCAACCTTACCGGCATCACCGAGCCCATCGTCATCGTACAGCTCGTAGTCTTCAACGTGATTATCGGTTTCTTCCACCCAGTTGGTACCACCTGACTCTGAGAAATCAATAACTGTAGATTCTTCGATTTTGTCTACCTCCCGATTCATCTTCAGAGCTTGCTGTATTACCTTATCGTCTCGGCGGGGGCGGCGGCGGCGTTGGTGGTGGGGATTCAGCGAACGGAATCTTTTAGATACCTCATCTACTTGCTCTCGTTTCTACTCCAAAACCTTTCGTTTCCCACGCATTTCTGTAGCTCGCCGGTAATTGGAATTGGAATCTCTATTAGGATTCCGGTTGCGGCGCCGGTGATGAACGCAATTGGAGAGAGAGAAAGCAAGGGTATTATAATTCTTAAACGGGCTCGTTGTTTTTAGGCATTTATCTTTGGGCCTTAATATTGAAGATAATGGGCCGTAGTTACAAGAAGGGTTCTATAACAACTGCTTCTTTCCGGTGTCCGTTGTCGTACTTGTTAAACCAATCAACAGGGTGGCAAATTTCAACCCGATCTAAAACCGATCCAAAAAGATCAAATTTGAGTCAAGTTTTAGTTAAATTTGGATCGATTTCGGATCGATCCGAAAATGATCCGAAAAATTTAAACGGATTCGGATCGGATTCGAAAATAACCCATTTAACCGGTATAATTATTTATATAGTATATATTACTTAATAATTAGAAAAAAATAGCAAAAAATTTGAATTTAATTTGTATATATATTTTTTTAATTTATCTTAATTTTAACTAATTTTTATTTAATTTATAAATTTGTCAAATTTTCTTTTTAAATATATTATAATTAATAATTTTGATATATAATTATTAAAATTAATATTTATAATTTTTATTTATTAATTTAATTATTAAATGGGTCGACCGAGTTTGACTCGGTTATAAATAGATTGAATTATGATTGAACAATTTTGACCCGATTATTATATGAGTAGATTCGAAACCGATCCATAAATTTATATTGTCACCCTTATAATCAACCGATGTTTCCGATTCAATAAGTCGACGTTATCGTACTACCATGTTATTTGTGTCCGAATGCAGCAGGCTCGGATTCAACGACGTCGACTGCAGATGGGCCCACCGAGGTGTTGTGCTGTTGACGTTCTCTGATATGATTCCGGTATGCGTAATTTCAACGATGCCGGAGAAAGTGTCCGGCTAATGGCACAGTGTGCTGAGGCTAAACACTTGAACCTTTTCTTCGTGAAATGAGCAGCATATATTGCATAAAATTAATTTTGTGGATATGTAAGAAAACAAATTCTCAAAAAAAGACGAAACAAAGAAACGTTAACATATGTATTGATTGGACGGTTTGAAAAATTATAAATGAAAAGTTGAAACAAAAGAGATCTTTTTTTTGTTTTGAAATTTCTATGAATTTTTGACAAAAAGATCATATATAGAAAAGTTGCTGTAAGTAATTGTATTAATTAGTACAGCAATGTGAATAAAATTAATGCCGTCCGAAAAAAGCCAGTTTTTGTGAGACCAGCTTTTAAATTTCTCATTAACCAGCTTCTCCGTAAGCAATTATATAAGTAGCAACAAGTTAGGGGGCGTTTCATAGCTTCTATAAAATAAAATTTTTCTGAATAAAAAATATTTTTATTTTTTTTAAAATAAATTTTATTTTTTTATTTTAAAAAAAATAATAAAAATATATAATAAAAAAATCTTATTTTATAAAATTTTTTTACACTACTCAAAATTTTTAAATAAAATTTTTAAATATTTATTAAATATATATTAAAAAATATGAAATAAAAAAAAATTTAAAACTATTTATGATAAGCGGTGCCAAAACGCGTCACTCGCATATAATAATACTAAAAAGTATCTTCTATTTTATTCAGAATAACAAAAAGCGATAATTTTGAGCCAAAAAATAATCACTTACTAGGCCACAATGACAAAGTTCACGTAATCCGTTCGGTTGAATCGTTCGTCCGGCCAAGCTCGCCGACGTCCAACGAGACCTTATCCTTGTCGCCTATCGATCGCGTCCCTGGTATTGTACTTTAAAAGTTCGATCAAATTTAATCACTACTTTGATTTATAGCATGATTATATGTTAAATAATTATGTACGTTAATACTTTTTATATTTCATTTTGATTAGATTGATATGTTAATTATTTTATATTAAATTATTTACTAGTTTTAGATTAGTTAATTTTCTCCTTTTGAGTCAGGTCTCCGGCACGCCGTGCGGTCGCTCCACGTGTTCAAGTACGGTATTCAGCCGGCGAAGGTGATAAAAGAAGCGTTATAGAAGCTCTCGTTAAGTACTACCCGTTCGCAGGAAGTTTTGTAGACCCTACCGACGACTCTCCCGACGGCGAAGTGAAGCTGCAGTGGTCCGGTGACGGCGTCTTTTACGTCGAGGCGTCGGCGAGTAGCAGTCTTGAAGATGTTGGTTATTTTGATCATCATCCATTGATGATCTCTCATGAAGAACTCCTTCCTCAGCTCAATAACAATAAAGCACTCAACATTCCACTCACGATGCAAGTACCTATGTATAAGATCATTAATTCTAATAAAATTCAAAAACCCGACTCAATTGATTCATTTGAATCAGAAATTTGTGAAGTATTAAAAAAAAATTCAACCACACTCAATTAACACAAAATCTAATGGCTCAACTTGGTCGAGCTTTTCGAGTACTTGACTAATTTTGCTGCAACGAAATAACGTTATGTCACAATTAATAAATCTCAGGTGACGGAGTTTACTTGCGGCTGCTTCGTTATCCGTTTAATCTCCGTTCACACGCTCGCAGACGGACTCGGTGCAGCACAGTTCATCACTGCAGTATCCGAATTCTGCCGAGGCTTGCCGGAACTAACCGTACAACCAATTTGGTGTCGCCACGTCATTCTAACCCCTCCGAAACGTCCCACTTGCTGCTCTACCTTTGCTACCTTCCGATCTGCAGCAGATAATCGTCAAGTTTCCGTTGCACCAAATCAATAGAATCAAATCACAACACAAACAGTTGCTCGGAAAGCATTGCTCGACATTCGACATTGCCGTAGCGAAGACGTGGCAAGCTCATACCCGTTCGATCAAAATGGAAGACACAAAAGCCAACGTTCACCTCTGCTAATTTCTTCGCAAACACGCGTCACCTTCTACCTTAGATAAACAGCACTGCCAGAGGGTACTAAGGAAACTGCTTCTTTCCGGTGAAGGTGACTGCGTCAAACGGAGAGATCAAACAAATGACTGTCATAGAAATAGTTAAACTCATCAAAGAAGCTAAAGCTCAGCTTCATACAGAGTTCGTGAAATGGGCAACCAGAGACTGGCCTGAGGGACGACACCCATACGAGTTATCATTAGATTACCGGTTAGTTGTTCGTTTCGGACTGGACTCGGTTAGGGTTCAGTAAGGCAGACTACGGGTGGGGCACGACGGTGAACGTTATTCCGTTTGCGTATAGTGAGTTTATGGCCGTGGGAATCATCGGAGCTCCGGCGGTTCCTAGGACCGGAGTTAAGTTGATGATAGGCAAGAGCGTGTGAAGGAGTTGGAGTATGAGCTAAGCAGCTGGTCATAAGTAAGGACAAAAAAGCACACGATGTTCATTTTCGTGTAACGAGTTCATATACAATAAAATAGTTATTAGCGATTAGATACAGTTTCTGGCCGTGAGCTGAAAATTAAAATTTTATTAAAATAAATAGTTAATTTTTAATTAAATAGTTTAAAACTATTTCTGAATAATCAGTTTAGTTTTATAAACGTTTGAATGAAAAAGTCTTATTTTTAAAATAAGATTTGGATGAATAAGTCTTTATATAACTTTAAGAAAAAGATAAATAGCTGAAATATATTTTTTTAAATATTCTTTTATAAAATACTTTATAACATTAAAGTACAAGATAAGTTGACATATCCACAAAAACTGACTTGCAACTCTTCTGCTTTAAAAATTTTAGGTGTTTTATATTTGTCAATTATTTTTGGGAGTGGTTGAGTCAATGAGTTTGCGTGTCAATGAGTTTAACCATCAGGCAAAGATGTTGAAAAGTTCTCAAATAGTGAAAGTTTAGACTTTTCTTAACAGCTAATTACTCTGAAAATTCAAACCGCGTAGTTTTCTTTTAACCAATCTACATCTTTCTTAACTCAAAAGATTAGTTAAACCAGAACCAACAAGTCAAACAAATTTGGAAGTAGTATGCAATGAGTAGTTCTTTATGATTACCGTTTCTCTTTATATAATTTTATACTAAAAGAATTATGTTTTTAAAAATTTACATTTTATGAAAAAGAATACAGTTATGCAACTTGTAGTTGTTACTGAACTCTGAAAGTTATTGATTTTGGCATCTTATATGCTTGTCAAAGGAGTTAATTTCATGCCAATTTCACTTCAAACTTGCTAAACTTTTTTCAAACTACTAGAATTATTTTAATAAAATCAAATTTATATTATTTTAATAATTTTATAGAAGTTGGTGTGGAATTTATAAATATTATTTCTCGGATAAGGTCAATCTGATAGTATACAAAGAAACTGAAGTTTCTAGTAAGTCTTATATGTATGAATTAAGATGAAAACCTAAACCCTAAGCATGTATTATGACCAACTCCAATCTTGCAGAACAATTGAATAAGCACCTATCTGGAAACACTTGAAAATTTTCAAAAAATAATGAGTCAAGTTTTCACACATAGCTACCACTGCTTCTCATGAACTCTATATAAACCCTCACCGTAATCAAACGGAAACCATACAAACATTTCATTTCAGAAACAATCAAACACACGTAATATACTTTAATTGCAGACAATGGGCTTCGTAGTTCAGAAGGTGACTTCCGGTCTAGTGAGACCTTCTGGGCCAACGCCGTCAGGCGAACTTCCTCTTTCTTCAATCGACAAGGTCGGTGACTTAAACATCCTCGTCCGATCGATCCACGTATTCGCCGGAGATAAAGATGCCGAACCTGCAAAGACGATAAGGGAGGCGGTTGCTAAGGCGTTGGTGTTGTATTACCCGCTTGCGGGTCGGCTAGTGGTAGGGAAAGATGACGGGGAGTTGTGTGTGGATTGCACCGGCGAAGGCGTCTGGTTCATCGAGGCTACAGCTAATTGCAGCCTTAGTGAGATCGACTATATCGACCGACCTAGTGAGGTCGACACCGACGCACTTATACCGGATTCTCGGCCGGAAAGAAAGTCCACCAATTTTCTGTTCCTTATGCAGGTAAAATGCATAACTAAGGATTGCTCCTTTAATCAATTTGGATTTTTAAAATTGAGTGGTTATATTCAAACCCCTATCTTGAACATGAGCAGGTTACTAAATTTACTTGCGGAAGCTTCACGGTCGGATTCCTGGTTTCCCATGCCCTCTGCGACGGCCTCGGTGCCGCCCAGTTCTTCACTGCTATTGCTGATCTAGCCAGAGGTCAATCACCGTCCATCAAACCCATCTGGTCAAGAGAATTGCTCCCAAACCCGCCGAAACGGTCCTCCACCGGATCTCCGCAGGTGTTGCCTTCTTTAAACATGAAGCAAATGTTCACAGACCTATCTCTCGAGTTCGTCGCCAGAACCAAGTCGGAGTTCTACGAGCATACTGCGACGCATTGCTCCACGTTCGATGTATTTATAGCAGCTATCTGGCAGAGCAGGACTCGGGCAATCGGCTTCGCTCCTGAGACAGACGTCCACCTCTGCTACATGGCCAACGCGCGACAGTTCCTAACTTCCGTCTTGCCTAATAACGGCACAGGGTACTACGGTAACTGCTTCTACCCGATGACGGTCACAGCAAAGAGCGAGCGGGTCGCCGAAGCTTCAATCACCGACTTGGTGCAACTAATCAGAAAATCAAAAAAACTTATTCCGGTCGAGTTTTGGAAATGGGCAAAAGGGGAGATGGAGTCCGGCGATAATCCTTACGAGATTAAGCTCAACTATGAATCGTTGTTCGCTACAGATTGGACGCACTTAGGGTTCAACGACGTGGACTATAGCTACGGCCGGCCAATCAGGATCGTGCCGTTCTCGAATGCACCAACAATGATGCCGATGTGCGTTCTAGGCCTGCCGTCGGTGAAGGAAAAGTACGGACGGATTATGGTGCAGTGTGTCGAGGAAGAGCACTCAGAAGCTTTCCTACATGAGCTTGAGAAGATTGCTTAGATTTTACTATTGTTAGTCTCTACTACATACTGTGGGTTGCCAAATTTCTCCACTACTTAATTTCCTAAAAAAAATGTACCCAGTGTATTAACTTGGATAAGGTTTTGATATAATAATATATCTTCTAAATAATAGAAGTATCTCATACATGTTAGGATAGATCCTTGAATTAGTAAGCCTAGCTAAGACCAACTCCATCTTAGAAAAACTTCCAGTTTTATTGCTTGAAAGTGAGTTTCTAAAGCTTAACAAAGAACAAAGTTTTGGAAAAAAGTCACTTTCAAAATATTTTTAGTGAAGTAAATACGCCTAAATTGATCAACCAGCAGCTAATTTAGAACACCTGCAATCAAATTTCAATAGTTGAAAATTTAATTCAGATAAATAGTATAAGAACATAAAAACTGAATATGTTATTACACAATTAGGTGAATTAGCAAAATCATATCAATCTAAAATATTCTAAACAAACCCCCTTAAGAAAAATAATAGTCACTCAAGCTTACACATATAGGAAAATGCTTATGAAATCTTTTTTATAAAATAAAAATTATCCTATTTCAAAAAATAAACTCTATTATTTTATATTTTAAAAATAATAAAAATAAAATTTTATGACATAAATTTTTTTATATTTTAAAATTTTTTAATAAATTTAATAAAATATTATAAAATATTTATTAAAAAATATATAATTAAAAAATTAAAAAATATTTATAAAAAATAATGCCAAACGCATCCATACTAATTTGGATTCCTTTTATATTTTAGTTTTAATTTGAATAATAATTGTTTGACTCTAATTAGAACAATACAGAAGGCTACTAGAATTAAAATGGGGTAGAAGAACTCGTATGAAAACTTCACAGATTTCTACAAGCACCAACGAACACCGTACTCTAAATTATAATATCTATATCTACCAAATATATTATTCATATTCGACTCTAGGTCGTTGATGCCATTCGTGTGCCAAATAATGCACAATGATCTTATTTCATGCTTATGTATTATAGACGCAATTCTTTTACTTATAAAAAAAAATTTTTTGATAGTGCTTATAAAATAAAATTTTTTTAGAATAAAAAATATTTTTATTTTTTTTAAAATAAGTTATATTTTTTTATTTTTAAAAAAATAATAAAAATATGTAATAAAAAAATCACTTAATAAAATTTTTTTATATTTTTTAAATTTTTAAATAAATTTTTATATATTTATAAAATATATATTAAAAATATAAAATAAAAAATTGAAAAAAAATGTCGAAAAAAATCAATCAAAAACACTCCCAAAAATGATTGAAAAGTCCACGCCATCCAAAAAACAACGTAGAAAAACTTTTAAGAAGAAACACGCAGATTATTATGAATTCAAGTGTTTAATATAAACTGAATCACCTGAAACAAATCTAAAATAAGCAAATTGTTCAATATTCTTGTTCTTGCAAATGATCCCATCAATAAATGTTTCTAAAATCGAACAAAAAACCTCTCGAATTTGATTCATGACTTCGACGAACTCACCCATTGCTTCCAAATGCTCACGCTTAACATTCAAGTGATCCTTAATTAAAGCTCCTCAACAATATAATCAACACCCGCACCTGCTCGAAGAAGTCACCAAGAACAATGATCTACATCAACAGAAATCTCCGAGCCAGAAGCTCAGCAACAAATTAACCACACCCCGATGGAATCTAGCATGATCGAAGCTTACAGAAGACGTAATTCCTCCCGATTTAGCACGAGTTGATCGAAAACTTCTTTGAGTTGAAGGAACAAGGTTAGAAACTACTTGAATGGAGTTCTCCATTGTTTGGGAACAATGACCGAACACTTGGTGAGCGCGGAACGAAAATCAAGAAACAATCAAGCAAGGAGAACACAAAGAGAGATACACAACTGAGATCTGATTCGGCTATTTAATAACTGGGCTTTCCATATTAGGCCGATTACTAGGACTTGAATTTAAACAAAGGCCCAAACGAAACTGTTCATAAACGATTTTACGTTTGGGCTTGCAATGGTCTTTATGGCCCAAGCTCATGTTATTCATAAGTAAACTAAAACCAAAGCTCTTATTTTTTAACTTGTTTCATTCATATTTGGGAAGGGCTGTAAATTTTTATCTACTAACATGAGTTGGTATCATGATGCATATAGAAATTATTTGATATTTTAGAAATGAACTTTTTAAATAAAAAATTAGATATATAATATTTTTATGATGAGACAATTTATGTATATTTTAATAAAAATTTAAGCTTTTGAAAAGAATTTATTGAAAGTGAGAAGCAGAATAAAATAAAGAAGTATCAACATAAGCAATACGTAACATGCCCTATTTCTACAGAGAAATTTAGATAATAAATTTTACAGTATTGCAACTTGTAATCTGAAGGAACAACTTTTGATAATAAACCATTAGCTAGTATTAAACTAATCCATGTATGTTTAACAACCTTATATTATTTGATTTTAATTATTTTTAGTAATCATTTACATTTAAGTGGACATAATCACATGCCTTAAACAAGAAATTCTACTAAAATAATTAACGGCTGATGATATCCACATCATCTGATTAATTAAAAACTCGACCACTAATGAAAAGATTATTCAAAAGTAGCTATTATTTGTGTACAAATAAATTCGTCGATTTGGGGCATGCTTTCATAAGCCACAAATTATAGCTCATTTTTAATATAAAATAATAAAAATTTAAAATAATTTTTTATTAAAAGTTTTATTAAAAATTTAATTTTAATAAAACTTATAATTAAAATAATATTAATTTTTTAAATATTTATTTATTTTTAAATTTAATTTTCAAAACTAAAATTTATCACAAAATAACCATACCCTTGATGTGCTTCGTAATCCAAAAGAAAAAGTCACTATATAGAAAATGGCAAACATGTTTGAAATTTAAAATTTTAATCAATCAAAAACTTATCCCTATGTCTATTGTCAATTCAAACCACTTAGACGTATTTTAATTAATAAAAAAGTAATATTATGAAATTAAATTCATGGAACTGAATTTGATAAAAGATAAATCAGAATTAATTTTAGTGAGTATAGAATAAATTAAAATATAAAAATAAATTTAAATTTAAAATCAACTGAACAAATAAATATAGTGAAAAAATACAACTTTGAAGGTTGCTTACTTTTCATGCTTGAAACAATTGATAGAATAGAATATGATGAAATTTCTTAATATTAGAGTTTACACGTACAAATATATATAGAGTACAGATAATAAATTTGTCTTATATATAGCTCAATAATACTGTCCAATATCTCCTCTCAAGCTCATGATGAGTCAAACAATATGAGTTTATTTAATAATATTTAAAATTTCGGTGTCAAATGCGATTTTGTAAAGAGATCTGCCAGCTGATCAGTAGATGCAATATGTGGTAAAAAAATAGTACTTAATAAAAAATACTCAAGAACGAAGTGATAATCAATTTTAATATATTTCGTTCGTTCATGAAAAATTAGATTACTTGTAATCTAAATAGCTCTGCGATTGTCAGATAAAAAGGAGTAGCTCCTGTAAATATAATCTCTACATCAGTAAGTAATTTTTGCTACATTTTAGAGCAGGTAGTCTATTTCATTTCAGATCAGATCGTCCATTTTATCTAATTTATTACAAGATATGTAGCCCACATTAATTTAATTTACAAAAAAAAAAAAAGAATGCTCTATGTTGGAGGTAAAAAGAATAGTGATGGCACGGCGACGGCGGCAACAATTTTTGATTTTCTTTTTGATGAAAATAATAATAATAATAATTGATGAAGATAGATTGAAAAAGAGTAGATTAGAAAAAAAATTTTGGCTCACGATACCATAAAATAATTGATAGAATTAAATATGATAAAAATCTTAATATTAAGATTTACACATATAAATATATATAGAGTACAGATAATAAATTTGTCTTACATACAACTCGATAATACCGTCCAATAATGCTTGTTGCATTAAGAAAAAAAAAAAAAATTACCGAAACATCCGAGAATGCTTTTAAAAATTTTTTCTAAAATAAAAAAATTTATCAAAAAGTTAGTTTTATATTTTAATTTTAATAAAAATAATCAAATAATATCTTATAACTTAAAATTTTTCCTAATTTTTTATTAAAAATTTTGAATAAAATATTAGAATGAAAAGAAATATAAAACCAAAACGAAATATAGTCAAACGTATGAAAATGTGGGCAACAAGAAAACTAACGTTTGTTATTTAAATATAAAATCAGATGCTTCAAAATTAAATATGTTAGTCATTACCTTGGCTATGAAGCTTACTTGGTCAAAATCAAATTTTATTAAGAGTTGAAATACAGATATTAAAAAATTCATAAACCCTAAAAAAACACATGTTGCATTTGTCAAGTTAAAATTAATCCAACTTATAATTGCAAGTAACCGGGTGCAACTATAGCTAGCATTAATGATCTTAGTATTAGTGTTCTCAATATTTATAGCTTAATTAATGAATACTTAGTGATTAAGATACGAATATTCATTTATTTATGTTTTGAATTTTTAAATATTTCTAATAACTATATCAAAATGTTAATCTCAATAACAGCTGAAAAAAGTCATTAACATTTGTGACGAATTAATTTTTTTTAAAAATTAATAGGTAACAAAAAAATGAGCCTAAAATTTTATTAATTTCAAAATTATTGATAGAAAATATTAAACTAAAAGACTTTAATTTATTTTATTAAAATAAAATTAAATAATTTATTCTGAAATAAAATGAATTAATTGTTTTAGAATAAAATAGGTGACTGTTATTAAACGAAACAAGCTAGCTGCTCCCATCACGGACATCAAATCCTGAACTAGGGATGCGAGTTATTCAAAATAAAGGAGATTATTAAATAATTCCAAATAAAATAGATAATAAAATTATATCTAGTTCATATTTTAAATAGATTTAATTTGTTCTGATATTATATAATAAATTAAAATTTTTGAAACTAATTAGCAAATAAGTAGAATGAAGTTATAATTTATAAATATTATTACATATTATTAATAAATATTTTGAGATTAAATTTCTTTAACAATATCCAAAAGCGTTTATACTCATAAATTTTATTTTAAATAAATAAATAATAAAAATATTTTAATATGTATATTTTTTATATTTTAAAATTTTTAAATAAAATTTATATATATCATAAAATTTTTAATAAAAAATATAAAATAAATAATTGATAAAAAAATTTCAATTTATTAACAAAGCATATTTCAAAAAGCTAGTGGCTTTTTCATGAATATAATAGTTTTTCTAATGCCGACAAACCTGTCTCATAGATAATGCCCCTGCAATAACTTTTGGGTGCTGTTTTCCAAACTAGGAAATTATCATCTTCTTCGAAACTGCACTGAGCACAGTGTTGTTTATAAAAACTACTACTACATTATAGATGTTTCCAATTATCAATGTTTTTCTTTTCTTTCTTTCATGATGTTGGTTGAAGTGAGTGATTTGAATTTTCAGCATAGGCAATTTGAAAAAGTTTGAAGAATATGATAAAGATTGTTCGATTATTCGATAGTGCTTCGAATAAGTTTTTCAATAAAAATTTATTTTAGATTTTTCTAAAAGAATCTAATATTAATGAATTTATTAAAATATAAAAATTTTAAATAAAGATTGTTCGAATTTAAGACGTTTGGTAGTAGTACGACTTTGTTATTCAAGAATTCTTCAATTTTTAATAAAAATTTAAAATATTTTAAAATTTTCTTATATATATTATATAATTCTTATTTTTTAATTTCAAAATATACTTATTTAAAAATTTTTTTAATTTAAGCAATTTTAAAACGTTCGTTTAGAACATATTTTAAATATACAAAAAGTTAGCTCTATAAACTTGAATTTGTAAAAAATAAAATTTGATAAAAAATAAATGTTTTTCCTACACTCAAATGAACTGAAAGTGTTTCTAACAAAAGTTTTAAAATATATATATTATTGTTTTTCTAAATAAATTTTAATTTTGACATAAAATATATATTATTTAAAAAATTTTTAAATAAATTTTAAAAAAATAATATTATTTTTTTATTAAAAATGAATTTATTTTTATATAATAATAAAAATAAATATTAGTTAGTAGAATTTTTTTATCTATAAATTTTAAATTATTTTTAAATTTAAAAACTATAAACTGAAACACTGATAAATAATTTTTTAAAAAAAATTTACCAAACAGATCCCGCAGTGCTTGATGTAAAATTAAAAATAAAAAGTTTATATAAATAATTAAAATAGAAATTATAATTGGAAAAAATTTTAACGCCGAACATCTACAAGCCTATGCAGCACTACTTTATTTGGTAGGTCTAAGAAAACAATTTTCAAAGGCAACTCATCTTCTTCTTGTCATCTATTAAAAGAACCTATAAGCAAACGTGAGATATAATTATTATTAACATTTCAATTTTCAACAAACTAGTGCTGCTGTTAACTTGGATGCAAAGTTTTCTCCATCGGTTTGGTATCCACCCACATAGACAACAAAAACAAAAAAGATTAAAGAACTTTTGATTTTGGGATTTTTTTTTTAAAGTTGGAATCTTTTCTCAGTGAGTTAGTGATATATTATTTTCAATCATAATCTTTTTCTAATCAGATATCATGTGAATGTTGAATACATATTACTTCATTTTTTCAATTCTTTCCGATTTAATTAAGAGTATGGGGATATTTAAAAAATACTTATTAAAAAAGAGAATAAAAAATATTTTATTCTTTTTTAAAAATAAGCTGTAGTTGTTTGAATTAAAAATACTAATAAAAATAAGATCTTGACGTAAAGTTTTTATATTTAAAAATTTTTTTGTATATATTATAAAAATTTGTATAAAAATATGAAATAAAATATTAAAATAAAAAGAAGAAGATAACTAGAAATGTGTAACGCCAAACATCTCCATATTTCAAATTTAATTAGACTAATTTATATCTTTTAATTATTATATTGAGTTTTATTTTCACTTCTATATCAAAATTTACTTTCATAAATATTGTAAATTTCACTTCAATATGAAATTTACTTTTACTGAATTTTATTTCTCATTATATCTTACTTTTACGAATTTATTTTGCTGAAACTAATATTTATGAGATTGAAAAAAGCTAAGCTCTAATAAATACTTAAAATCTTACGTAGCAATTTTAATTTGGTGAAGCAAATTGTTGTTTATTATAAAAGTTGCTTGCTTTATTTTGCTATTGCTTTCTGTTTTTGGCTTGCACCTGGCATTCATTTTTCGCCCCTCAGTTGACCACGACGAAGTTTCCAAACTTTGCGTTTTTCAATTGAGTTTTTGTTTTTCTCCTAAGAAAATGTTGTTAAAGAAAATTTATTCAGTCGTAAATTTAAAGTAAACTATTTTAAGATCAGGCCCTGATAAACATATTTGGTAAAAATTTGGCCCTCTTGACTTGAGCAAATTTTTTAGATTAGAGCTTGTATAAAAATAAAATTTTAATTAAAAAATGAATTTAATTATTTTGACATGAGGCCTTAAACTACGAGAGCATATAACAACTCTCGCAAACGTATACAAACAGTTGCCAATTTTGAATCTAAAAGCATGTTGATTGTTAAATCATATGCAAAAGGAGTCAACTTGCAAATTGAGTCAACATGGAAGTTTTTTTTAGCACACCTTGGTGTCCAAGCAACTTAACTAGAACATGTTTCTCCAATAGGTTGATCACTGGAATTTGGAAAGTATATAAATCAATATCCATATTCCTTCTTGTGTTCAGATTACAACTGAAACTAATTATAGGAACCACAAAAATATTTGAACTTTTTGTGTTTTTGGGAGCAAATTTAGTTGGTAAAGTTGCTACCTTTCTCTTCAAGTTCATCTCTATCTTCTGTGATTTCATTTATTAATCAACCGTTGCTCATGAGTTATCTTCTGCTTTTGTTTTCTTGAGAATCTATGGTTAGATTTGTGAAGCTTTTTCTAATTTCAGCTTGTTCTTGAGCTATCACTTAGTTGGCCTCAATGCAATTTGTTATTTTTCCCCCCACCAATATCTATCTGAAAATTCATAAGAACTTTATAAGTTGGTTGAGCTTGATGTTGGTATCTACACCAATTTCAAGCTATGTTGTTGGCATTCATTTGACCTAACTTCAGACAAGTAGTTTATAATTTCTGAGAAAAAGACTTGATTAACATATGCGTTAGATGGGTTTTCAACTTCTTCTTTTTCAATTTTCATTTATTACTTTTGAATTCTTTTTGTGTTGTTGGCCTTAGAGCTAAGCTTAAGTTGTTTACAGCGAATGATTCTTGTGTGGTTTTAGACGGGTGGGTTCCAAAGAAATTTGTTAGGTAACCACTCTGTTTTTCAAAAAATTAAAAAAAAAAGGGATTCTTTTTCTTAAAGTTTTCAACTTTGGGGTTGAATAATAAGTCTTAATGGGTTGGTAGCTTTGTCATTGTTATTAATTTTCTTAGATCCTACCAAAATTTCATTGATCAGTATATAATGGGTTTGACATTTAATAATCCTTAAAAGTGAACGGAGGAGTGTGTTCTAACTCAAGTTTTTGTTCCTCTTTGTGGAATTTCTTATTAAGATTTGGCTCTTGATTCATTGAGGGAAAAAAAGAGTGATTTCTTTTTCTCTGTTTTCTTTTAAGTTCTTTCACATGCTATGGATTAAGGTATGATGCAAACGCATTCAGATAGATCCAATTTTATGTCAGCGCGGAAAGAAAAATCGTTTCGAATCAATGTTGGTCTTCATTTAGAGATGCAAATTGCTTTTTCTAGTCATTGTCATCTTATTTGAATTTCATGGCGCACGTCTTTAATTAGGCTCGCTGCTGTTTTCTTTGGTGGAAGTAGGTACAGTGATTGGTGTGGATTTTGAAAGATTTGAAGTGGAAGAAAATTTCAGCAAAGATCAACCTTCTTATAAACTAGAGATGGAGAAAGTTAATGGGAAGAACGAAACCTCAGATCGACTACCTGATCTGATGACGAGATCGGTTAGGAAAGAACCCACAACTCCGCACGAATTCGTCCCTCAACCAGCTGCATCATCAAGCTCTCAGGAGCAAGTGCGTAAAGATGCAGAGAACAGAGATGGTGATGGCAACAAGAAGAAAAAGGAGGAAAAGAATACAGTCCCATTTTACAAGCTTTTTACTTTTGCCGATTCTAATGATGTCATTCTGATGATTCTTGGCTCGATTGGGGCAGTGGCAAACGGTGCTTCGTTGCCTCTCATGACTGTTCTGTTTGGAAATTTGATTAATGCTTTCGGGGAGACGACAGACAGGAGTCGTGTGGTTCATGAAGTCTCCAAGGTAGGCATTCTGATTTCCTCTTCTTTTCCCCCTCTTTCACTTGAGCTCTTTAAATTGTTTTATCTTTCTTTCCTCCTCCGTGTAATATTTGTTATCTTATTCTAAAATACTAATTGAAAAGTTCCTAGAAATAATTAACTCATGCATAGTGTTTCTCTCAGAAATTCAAATTTCTACTTTAACTTGTGACTGCTCATGTATGAAGATATAACTTGAGATGGATTTTTATTAACACACACCATTTCTACACTTTCAGGTATCAATAAAGTTTGTGTATTTGGCTGTTGGAACACTGGCAGCAGCATTTTTTCGTGAGTATATCTGATTGCATTTTGTCGTTGAGGTTGATTTCTAGTTACTATGGTTGGCAGCTAACACCTACATAACTTTTTTGGGCAGAGGTTGCTTGTTGGATGGTTACTGGAGAAAGGCAGGCCGCGAGGATACGAAATTTGTACTTAAAGACTATATTACGTCAAGAAATTGCTTTCTTTGACAAAGAAACAAATACAGGAGAAGTTGTTGGGAGGATGTCTGGTGACACAGTTCTTATCCAAGATGCCATGGGTGAAAAGGTACATATATAATCTGTGTCCACGCTTCTAAATGATTTGTAAAGTGTCGTACACAAACTTCGATTAGCAGTTCTGTAACCCTCAGCTACTGCAGTAAGTAAACTGTAAGAAATAAATGCAATATATTAACCGATATCATAGATGCAATTTTTATTTTTTATTTTTTGGATTTTTACTATCTATATGTGTTGTCTGAGGAAACTACATGAAAAGATCTGGAATTAGGTGCTTAGTTGTCTGTTCTACTATCTTTTCTTGCATGCTAGCTGACCTGATGGAAATTTCTGTTTCCAGGTTGGAAAATTCATTCAGTTATTAGCAACATTTCTTGGTGGCTTTCTTGTTGCGTTCCTCAAGGGGTGGCTTCTTACACTTGTTATGCTTTGCATACTTCCACCACTCATAGTTGCTGGTGGACTTATGGCCAACATTTTAGGAAAGATGGCATCTAGAGGACAGACAGCTTATGCTGAGGCAGCAGTTGTAGTCGAACAGACCGTTGGAGCCATTAGAACAGTAAGTTCAAGGTTTATGTTCTACATTTTACATAGTCTAGAAAGTTGTCTATATTCTCAAGCTTGAATATCATCGTTGCATATAAAATAACTGAACCATTTTTCAATCCTTCTTTTGTTCTCTACTTGACCATTACGTTTCAACTTCTTCATGAGGTCCCTATAAAGTGTTCTTAATTGATGAGATTTCTTTAGCAGAAAGTCTAAATGCTTTGTTGTTCTTTCTTTGTGCGCCTCAATTAAGGTGGTATTTACAACATAAGACTTCATTTCAGGTAGCATCTTTCACAGGCGAAAAGCTGTCCGTTAACAAGTATGCTGAATCACTAGTAAAGGCTTATAACTCTAGTCTCCGTGAAGGTTTGGCTTCTGGATTAGGGCTCGGAACAGTTATGTTTTTCTTTTTCTGCGGATATGCTCTAGGGATATGGTACGGAGGGAGGTTGATATTGACAAAAGGTTATATTGGAGGGGATGTCATTAATGTGATATTTGCTATCCTGACGGGTTCCTTGTAAGTCCCACATTTAACTCAGTGTATAATGCGTGTTTATGAGCCATTTCACGTAGATAATTAGATTGCTCTAAAATTTTGTACATTTATCTTATTCTTGTCATCTCAATTTTTTTCAGCTCCTTGGGCCAGGCATCTCCATGCTTAAGTGCTTTTGCCGCAGGACAAGCGGCAGCCTACAAGATGTTTCAGACAATTAATAGGAAGCCAGAGATAGATGCTTATGAAACAAAGGGGAAAACACTGGATGATGTGCATGGAGATATAGAATTTAAGGATGTCTATTTCAGTTATCCAGCAAGACCAGATGAGCAAATATTCAATGGATTCTCTCTTTACATTGAAAGTGGAACTACAGTAGCACTGGTTGGACAAAGTGGAAGCGGGAAATCTACTGTAGTTAGCCTTATTGAAAGATTTTATGATCCACAAGCTGGTGAGGTTCTTATAGATGGTATAAATCTCAAAGACATTCAGCTTAGATGGATAAGAGGTAAAATTGGCCTCGTCAGCCAAGAGCCTGTTCTGTTTGCTTCTACTATAAGGGACAATATAGCCTATGGCAAAGATGATGCAACAAATGAAGAACTTAGAAAAGCAATTGAACTTGCAAATGCTGCGAAATTCATAGACAAGCTGCCCCAGGTAAAGCTCTTACCATTTATATTCTCACTTGCAATGATTTCAGTAATACTATGTCTACTTTCTTCATGATAGGCATTAGGTAGAATAAATGAATTTTCTGGTGTATACAAATAAATCATGCTTGCAATGTTTGGTTATTCAAAATAATTAAGTCTCTGATGTGCAATATCTTCAGGGTCTTGACACTATGGTTGGTGAGCACGGCACTCAGCTGTCTGGAGGACAGAAGCAGAGAATTGCAATTGCAAGGGCCATCTTAAAAAATCCACGTATTCTCCTTCTAGACGAAGCCACAAGCGCCCTTGATGCAGAGTCTGAGAGGATTGTGCAAGAGGCTCTTGATAGAATCATGACTAACAGAACCACTGTCATTGTTGCTCATCGGCTAAGTACCGTGAGAGATGCTGACACAATTGCTGTAATACATCGAGGTTCACTTGTCGAAAAAGGTAAAAGCTTTTGATGAGGATACTATGATCTAGGTCTCGATTCGTCATGATGATGCTCTATCATTTGATTGGGACATGCTTTTTACATTTTGCATTCACTCAATAGGAAGTTGAAAGTAAAACCTTGAGTAATCAAATCATGTTGTGACTTGTTGACCTAACATTGTATACAAAGATGTGAACTCTTTGAAATTCTTATTGTATTTGTTCTAGCACAAGTAGGGACATATCTGATGCACAATGTCCAGAAATTTGAAGTATTACCATTAAACCATGTTTGCTATTGCAAACTAATCTCGGTTAAATTGTTTAGCTTGGTACCTTACATATTAGGGTATAACGCAGGGTTTCTAATATAGTTCACCTTTTTGACGCAAGGCATATGTTGCAGTTCATAGTTCAACTGTCCGCTTCTTTATCCTAAAGAGTTGTTATTTTCTGCAGGCTCACATGCTGAGCTGGTAAGAGATCCTGATGGAGCTTATAGCCAACTTATACGTTTGCAAGAAATGAACAGAGATGCAGACGAAGAAAAATCTGAGCTTGATCTAAGACAGCAGTCAAGCAAGAGTGATCTAAGGCGGCAGTCAAGCCAAGGCATTTCGCTGAGGCATTCGCGTAGCCGAGGATCTTCCTTTGGGGGCAGCAGCAGACATTCTTTCTCGATGGCTCTTGGTTTGCCCGTAGGGCCTGAAATCCAAGGAAGCTCATCTGAGAAACCAGGGGATGAGACACCATCTGAAAAAGCTCCACAAGTGCCCCTTCGACGCCTTGCAGCTCTAAACAAACATGAAATCCCAGAATTGCTACTTGGTTCTGTTGCTGCTATGGTAAATGGCCTCATACTTCCTGCGTTTGGGTTACTCCTGTCAAATGTGATAAATACGTTCTTCCAGTCACCACATGAAGTAAGAACAGGTTCCAGGAAGTGGTCATTGGTATACCTG